>OY992879.1:98813266-99085036 GCA_963921405.1 Cepaea hortensis | reverse complement strand
CAGGCCGTCAGTTCCAGTGGACCATCTCCTGTTGAGCGATTGCTGAAGGATTTTAATTCTTGCACACTGAACTTCTGCCAGTCTTTCTCCATTTTTATTCCAGCCCGTCATAGCTTGGGCTGTGATGTCGAGTCATGACCAATGGCAGAGCTCCGTTTTCAAATTAGGATGATGCAAATTTCATCCTTCTTCTGAACTATCGGCGCTAATTCCATCATTCTTTGAATTTTATTATGATGGTGGTGGTTGTTGGCACTGTTGCAGTCTGGAGGGTAGTGCGGGAAGATTTAAACAGCGATGTGGCAGTTAGCAAGATGTACACTACAGTGCCAATTCTGAAAATTTTCCTAGGTGAAAAGTAGTAGGCAATCAGGACTCCGGCTTGTTTACTGGTACAGTAATAAAGTACCAGTGGTTGGTGCCTCACCTGCCAGCTTTGTGGTCCTGGGTTTAAATATCTCTTGATGTATGATTTCTTTTGTTTCCAGGGATGACCCCGTCTCTACTTGAAACTTAATTGGAAGGTCACGAGGCCAACATGATCCTGTCTACATCAGGTGTTGTTGGGTCAGAAACTATGATAACAATAATTGTGTATTACGTCTGCATTATGTAAGCATGTTCTCAGATTTTATCATAATATAAAGCAAAATACACAATTCAAAAATAAGGTACGCCAACATTTATTTCCTTGTGTGAGAGAGAGAGAGAAGAAAAAGTAGGGTACTGATAAAACTTGTCTCATGGAAAGCCATCTGATTAAAGTTTAAAATAATGATAAAAGCACACAAATGTACAAATCAACTGAAACTCCTAATATCATACATAACTACAGTGAATTTTTTTACTTTGACTTGCTGTCATTTAGTCTTACTTCCATGTGTATGTGTAACTAGCCATCACAAGAGCTATTGTAATCAATAGTGTAGTAAGCTTAAAGTCAGTAAATGGAATGTTTAACACCCCTTGTGTTGTGTTAGTGTTAACCCCATATTTTATAGACCAATGGCACTAGATTGGTGATGTGGTCAGTATCGTCCCAGCCTACTATACATCCCACATTTCCTGGCATTCCGTTAACACTGGGTTGACATTGGACTCAATTTTAAAGCAACAACTAGGACAGCAAACAAGAGAGCTAGCTACTACAGACCACATATGACTGTTTAGCTACTTGGTCTATTTTAACCGTCTAGAAGTGGACAGATAACACCTTAATAGAGGCAAGAGATTATCACTTACTTTACTTAACTATTGAACCGTTTAAGCCAAGTAGATTAAGGCTGTGCTATGAAATCAAATTCTTCTTCCTTTGACCTGTAATTTCCCCCCACTCCCCCAATTGGAAAGCAAAGGCCCTCTACCAATTCACACCAAGCCATACTATGTGTTACTATCTCCTGCAGCTTTCTCCATGTCTTTAGGTCACCTGTGGTTTCATTCACCTTGTGGGTTTCAGACTAGGGAGTGTATCTTTCCTCAAGTGTTCTCAATGTGTATCCAACACCAGCATCTTCTCTTTTCTCAATGTGTATCCAACTCCAGCATCTTTTCTCTTGATTTTCTGAAATTTGTTTAGTTCTCTACATTGATGATTGTGTCATACCACTGTAGTCCCACTGTTCTGCACAGGGCCAATTGTTTGGTACTCACTCATGCCACATTGGTCCATTTTAACTGAGAATAAACAATTGATTGATTAGTGACAGAATATCCACTGGTCACCTCGAAGCTGCAGTGATTGCTGCTGCCTTCATAATTGATGTAGACCAAATTCTGTTCAGCAACATCCTTTCCTCTGACTCAAGAATCCCACCAGCTTTCTCTCCACGATGGGGAGAATCACCAGTATATATTATCAACTGTTCTGGCATTTTCAACTATCAATTCTTGGACCACTACTTCCAACAACCCATTACACAACTCTCTGCCTAGTGTGATAGCTTGATCAAAGCTGCCTTTATCAATCCATTCCTGCCCCATTGTACCTGCTTGACTTTGGTAATCTACCTGATGGTATCTTCTTCTTGACCCAAGACCTACTGCTCTTCTTTCAGCTTTCTTTAATATTCAGAAAGCAATGGTAAACTTGCCTAGTAAATCACAAACAGCCAAACATACTGGGGTTGACTGCAACACCCTGTAAAGGACATGCAACTGTTTTAAAATATCATTCAGGTCACCATACAATGGCTATCTGTTGTCACTGTTGATTCACATGTTGGCCTGTGCCAGGGCAAATCTAGATTCACCAAAATAAACCCAAGCATATAATATCTCATACACAACCAAAGACATTTTGCATTCATTTAAATCTGGATAATTTCTAGTTGTTGTCAAGCTGTCTGACTCAGGCTCCGAAAGTTGTTGGTTCGATTCTAGTCCGCGTCCTTCGGTTTACGAGTGAATTTTTTGGAGACTCCTGAGAGCTACGGAGTTCGTGCTTTGTGTGGCGCTTTCCGCGCTCAGGAAAGAGACTGAGCCATATGGGATAAAAACCTGGTGCAATGATGTCAACCATGTTGACTTTTAAGCAACTTTTTTAAAAAGTTTTTGACACTAGAATGCCAATAGTGGTAAAACACCCAAGTGATAATCAATTACTGATAAGACTAAATGATGAAACAAAACAAGCAGTATCTTTTCTTTGTGAGTAACCACCATAGTTTCCAGTGCTGCTGGGACATGTTTGACCTATAATAATAGTCTGCTCTACATGATACTTAAATGACAGGCCAATGCCACTCATACATATTTTAATGTATTAGTTCTTTCAATGACTGCCCATGTAAAGATATGCGATCTGCTGGTACAGTGAGCACAAAGCACTGGCTTTCTCAGGGTCCACCACAGAACTAGTCAATTCATACCACTCAACTATCTTATGCCATATTCCTTGTATGTCTTTGATTGTGTCATGCCTTTTCAAACCGTTTCAATACAGCAAGACATAATCTGTAAACATCAAGGTTTGTACAGGGTCAGGCGAGCTATATTCTGACCAGTTTTGTTGTACCTGTGCAAAAGGAGAGCCAAGTTGCTTTATGCAGTGGTTACAATGCCCATGTTCCCAAATGGACACCACTGTTCTCAGAGCAGTTCCTAAATAAAATAACTTATATTAAAAGGTATATTAGACAATGGATAGCTTTAGCTCATTCTCAGGATAACTTGTGTTGAAAGGAGATCATAGTTTGAGTGGACATTCTTAGAAACAACAATTGTACATAGGCGAGTTTCATAACCAAAATGAGAACACATTTATCTTGGTCCTAGATGTTAAATTCCTACTGGTTTAAACATTCAGCACAATTATGTATCACAGCTGCATGGTCTACTTTCTTCAAAACATTGCATTCATTTAGCCAAATAAACAGGTGAACGACGAATGGAGAAACACAGGCACAAGTGTTAAGTTTTGACTGAAGTGTTTATAAATGGAACAACAAAAACAGCTTAAAAAAACAGATAATACAAGAAATATCTATTCAGAGGTAGTCCGGTATCAGAGCTAGGATTACAAACATGGAATAGGAAAGAGGTGCAAAAAATCAAAAGAAAAGTACTCCTTTTCCATCTGCATCTATTATAAAGAATATCAGCAAAAGAATCCAACATATATTGTTTTTTTTCAAATCATGCTAATTTATTCATTAACTTTAAATCAAAGATTACCACCTTGTGTACTTTTTCTTAAGAAAATTAAAATATGTTCGATTACCACCAAACTATCGTAAAACTGTTTATTGAATTGTTTAAACATTTCAAATTGTAATATTCATTTTAAATATAATAATAAAATATATAATAATATGATAAATATGAAAGAAGTTAAACCTTTATAAAATCATGTTTATCTAAACTTGCATATTTTTGTTCATGTTAATCTACTGAAATTATTCAACCTGCAATCAGTTATGGTATTGAAGATGGGTTTGGCTGCCGCCCAGCTGGACCTGGAGTCCAACTAAAAACGCAAAATGTTACAAAGACGATCAATGAATGGGAAAAATCATGCACAGATACAGTCAAATGTTTCAACTGAAACAGAACAACACAAATTAATACTTATCCACTCACAGGTAATCCAATCAGCAAAGCTGGGAATGAAAAGGGGTGCAGAAAGGAAAAAAAAATATGGGATACCAACTGTGGGAAAATCTGTGGTTTCTCTGCAGAGTCGTTTTGTCTGGTGGATAAAACTTCTTCTTTTCAACCACCCCATAGCTAAGTTTTCAAATCGGTTCTTCATAGGATGGCCTGGCAAGCTGAGGAACTTTTCTGCTTGTATGAGTGTTTTTGTATCTCTGCGTTCTCTTAGAGCTTGTGTCCTCCCCATTTTTTCCATTGCTACTATCGGGGTTGATCTCATCCCTCCTGTGATGACTCTAAGAGCTTGATTTTGCACCTTGTCCAGCTCCTGTAATGTGGTTTTTGATGCTGAACACCACGCAGTTGACCCGTATTCCAAGTGTGGTCATATGCTCTGTTGATAAATTTGCTAAATATTTTCCCACTGGTTCCCCAAGTGGTTCCACTTAGCTTTCTCAGGATGGCTATTTTCCTTCTGGCTTTTGCTACTGCTTTTTTTATGTGTTTTCTCCATGTCAGCCTGTCGTCGAATGTTACACCAGGGTCTTAGGGGGTGTTCCATTTATCTGAATGATCCCTGCCTTTTGTTTCGGAGAAAGGGTAAATAGAGTGGTGCTGCACTTGTCAGTGTTTATGCCGACACACCATCTATCCGCCCATGCAACAAATGTATCTACAGCTCTCTGTAGCAATATGGTGGCCACTGATGCACGTTCATTTGTGCTCCACAAAACCAGGTCATCAGCGTACATTGCCGCTTTAATTCCATGCGGTAGATTAGCAACACGATCATTGGCGAAGATTAGAAAAAGTGTTGGGGACAGGACTCCGCCCTGCGGAACACCGTGACGCAATAATACTTTCTTGCTCTTGAGACCGTCTATATGTACTCGGGCTCTTCTGTCATGCAAGTATGCTTTCATCATTTGTAAATTCTTCCATTGACTTTACAGTTTCTTCATCAGACCTTCTTTCCAGACTTTGTCAAAGGCTTTCTTCAGATCTATCGAAGCCGCAAGTACCAGCTTCTTCTCTTGGAATGCATCCTCAACTTCTTGAGAGAGGTAGGTTGTCTGATCTTCCGTAGAGTAGCACTGCCTGAAGCCAGCCTGTTGTGGCACAATTACTTTCAATGTACCACTGTAGTCTGTGATTGATGACGCATTCCATTGTTTTGCAGAGACAGCTGGTGAGGTTAATGGGTCTGTAGCTGGAGGCAATGGAACTGTCTTTCCCAGATTTTAGGAGGGGTATCATGATTGCTTCTCTCCAGACTTGTGGAACACTGCCTAAAGTCCATGTGTGTTTAAAAATCTGTAGCAGCTTTGCTTTGGCCTCTGTTCCTAGGTTCCTGATCATTTCATTGGAGATACCATCAGCTCCTGGTGACTTTCTCATTTTAAGTTTTGATATGGCTAGCTCCAGTTCACTGATTGTGATAGGTGCCTCCATAACCTCATGTATTATTTCCTTCTGTCCTGTATGTTGCCATTTCTCTCGAATCTCTTGTTGATTCTCTGGACTAATTTCGATATTGTTATCTTGTGCGAATGAGTCCGCAAAATGGTCAGCTGCTTGCTTCCCTGTTAAGATGTTTCCGTCTTTATGTAGTGCAATTTTTGAGTTTCTCCCTGTGCCCTCATCGGTAAGCTGTTTTATTAGCTTCCATAACTTCCTTGTGTCTCTTTCAAAGTTCAGTGACTCCGTTTTCTCCTGCCAGCTTTTCTGTCTAGCCTGCAGCTGGGCCCTTTGAAATTTGGCTTTTGCGTGCTATTTATTGTGGTGCTCTTGGCTGGGATTGGCCTCTGCTTGCCTTCTACACACTTCCACACTTCTGTGTCAGATTTTCCATGTGTCAAGCTTTTTTTTATTCTGTATTTTTTATTTGACTCCATTCACAATTATGGAGTTGCAGTACTATTGACCAAAAAACCCAATGAGCCCAACGCGTAGCAAATGTAAACCATAAGCTGATTAGAGAAATTAGACGTAGACTGTCAAAAACAAAATTGTTGTGCGTTATAAGAAATAAACTAGAGAACTTGGTGGCAACTCACAAGGTTGAGAGGAAAATAACAAGGGGAAGGCAAAGAAGTAAATATCTTTATGGCTTGGCCATGTGACATTTTCGAGATGAGAACATGGGGCTGATCCTCGACTGCAGTGATTGTGTGATAGCGAAACATGACCGCCCACACTTATTGCCATGGCACATGGTGACGAGTAGTGTATTAAAATCTTAGTGACTGCTTTATGGTGTGGTGGACCTTTTTACTTACATTCCACATTCCTTAATGTAAGTCAGCTGCAGTTGTTGCAACCTTATTTTTAATCCAAGACTCTAAGCATTAATAAGGAAACGACCCATTAGTAGAATAAAACACACTTTTAGTAATTCAAAACAATGTTTTCCCGTAGAGAATTTGAATAACGAAGACACAAACAATAGATTGCACGATTTATTGCCTGGCATATTTAGCTGCATCTCGTCAGGTACATTCTGCAGAATTCACACAACCTAAAGTAAATTAACTAGATAAATCCTTCAAGCTGAAATATACACATGTTTGCACAGTAATGTCAATTGTCTACCAAAACCGGTGAGGAAATATCCCCGTCCTTAGGCATTCCTCGAGAAATCTCAATCGACAATCCTGTAAGGATATTTTACGCTTCAGCTTGAGTAATCCATCTAATCACTTCACAGTTGGTAATGGGAGGCGAGGTTTCAGAAATTCAAAACAATGTTTTCCCGTAGTGAATTTGAAGACACAAACAATAGATTGCACAATTTATTGCCTGGCATATTTCGCTGCATCTCATCAGGTACATACTGAAGAAATCACACAACGTAAAGTAAATTAACTAGATAAATCCTTCACTCCTCTGGAATCCACAAGGAAAAAGAAATATAGAAAGACATAAAACCAAAAAGGACACAAATAAATGTAGGGTTTAAAGAGGGTCAACTTCTTTCTGTACAACGGCCTGCTGAAAGCATCACACAGACCATGAATTCCATAGCTCCAGCAATGACCACCAGGGATCTAAAAAAAAAAAAAAAAACTGCAGTCATGAACTGAATGTCTGAAAATGAACCTGCGATCTTTAGTGCAAGGTAAGCAGCTTGACCACTTTATCAAGGAGACCCTCTATACAGATAATTAGTAAAGGGAAATACATGGAAGGAAGTATAGGTGGTAGCACAGAGGACTTGGCAAGAGATTGTTGTTATTTCATGAATGCATGCTCACACTTTCTATGTATGTACAAGGGTCTTTAGTCTGACCATGACATCGCTGTCAACAGCAGCATCTTTCAGCTGTCTGTTGATTTCTTGGCAAGATTACGCTCAGTAGTTTGTCATTGCTTTCTGAGCGGCCGGCTCAGTATTCCGCAAGTCACCAGCGGGGGACGAACCGCTCCCAGTTCTCGCCCGCTACGAGACTCTGCGTGATAAACGGGATTACGGAGAAAGTGTTGTAACCCCTCGGCCAGAGAGACTGGCATTTTATATTAACTGAAAGTAAATGAACCGTGCTCCAGAAACAGTATTATATGTCATGTTGGAAGTTGCCAAAAGGTTAAAGCGCTCGCTCTTAAACTTCTGGTGTATTAATGGCAAGGAAAGGGTTCTCTCTCTACACCGGTCAGTTGGACATGCTTCTAGTCCTTGATTTGAGGACGCTAATTGCAAGCGCCTCAGAGCTTGATGGAGCAGGGTAAAATTAATAATAGGAAAAGCTGGCCCACACACAAAAATCAGTCCAGTATGGACAACACTCCAGTTCAAAGCGAGCAAGCAACAAAAATTATGCGATCTTCCATTTAATGTTGATAATATTTCAAATATTACACAACCAGTCTGAATTATTTTCTTGGAACACCAGTTAGCTGCAGCTTCATTTATGTCGTCGACTTCATTACTCTGCGTCATCAAATATTCCTTCTTCTTGCCCTAAAAGTTCATTCACTTCATCCTCTTGTGGGAAAAGTGCAGCCATATCTTCTCCTTCAAAAAGTCTTCCATTGCAAAAAATTCCCTCCATTCTGAAATGACCATATGGATCTCTTCTGCTTAAAGAGTCACCACATAAGTAGCAAAATTTCTGGCCGCAGATCCAACAGTACATAGCGTTACATCCTTGCAGCTTCTGAGAACGACAAATGGAAAATACCAGATGTGTTAGAAATGTTTATATCAAATACAAATTAAACTAAAGTGGGGTAAAGGACAAGTGAGAGAACCTTTTATTCTTGACTTCCTGTGTTTCTTTGCTAAGGTAAAGGTAGTAAATACACACGTATTGTTTGGCGCTCATAGAAGTAGAGGTAAGAATTAGAGATTAGAGGACGCACTAGACAACATAAAATTTGAAAGCTATAGTTACTGACTGGGATTCGAACCTGTCACCTCCAAATGACAATAGCACCTCGCTGCAGGAACAAATGTACTTTGACGCATGACTAACTAGACACCCTAAAAAAAGTGTCTTCATTAGCCATGTCTATCATACACATGAACCCACAACTATGGAATATGGACAGCATTCTTATCCAACCATTGAAATAGCACCATAGGTCTCAGAAATGTATATTAAGGGTAGCCCCGTGGCAGATTATGCTGCTGGGGTGGAAGTGTCAGACTTCCATATATTTCAGGCCATGACAGGTGAGATGGCTAGTTCCCTTCCTCATCAACTTTACAGACAATTCACAGAACATTCTGAAAATTGTCTGATACCTGGTTTTATTTGACTGTTTGTTTGCTACTCACAGCTACTCACAGAACATCAAGTCAAGCCAGAAGTAAGCTTGTAATTATAACAACTACAGCATATCACTACAATAAAACATCAAAGGAACACTCACTAAACGCATAAATTAAAGACATCCCTCCAAATGCTACATGGAAGCCATGGTGGTGCAGCAGCTAGCACACGTTTGCAGGCCTGGTGGCCGTGGGTTCAAATTCCATTTAAGTGTGCTTTTAACACTGACCTGGGCTCCCAGCCCGGGCCAATTAAAATGGGTAGCAGAATATGTCTTGGGAAGTACAGGTGGCTAAGCTGGTAGTGACCACATCATCCCCTCCAGTGCCCATTCATCTATACAACCATGAAGCTAGCACCACACACTCAACATGCATCAAGGCATATAAAAAAGTTAGTTGCAGTCAACTCCAGCACATTTTTGGCTGTTTGTGATTACTGGGCAAGTTTACATTCAGTAGTTTGCCATTGCTTCCTGAACGACCGGCACTCATACCACTGTATGAAAATCAATGCAAGGCTGTCTGCTGCCAAATTGCCCGCAGCTATGTTTTGAATGCGGAATGTGGGGGTTATGAACTGCAGCCGTAATGCCTTTACCACAGATTCGGATGTCATGTCAATAAGGTCCTTTATTTTAATGTCAGTTTGTTATTAATATAATCTTAGAAAAGAAGCTTCTTTTAGCATTTAAAACATTTGTTAGAAACAATTATTTTAAATCAAACTTCAATGCCCTGGATATTAAATCACATTGTAATACAACTTACCATAAGTACGATGATCACTATCATAAAATAACAGAATTGTCAAACAGAAAATAAAACCAATAAAATTAGTACTTGAATTGTGAATATGTGTTTATTAGCATAACAAGATAAAATATATTACTAGCTGGCATAAACTGCATGATTTGGTGAAGCTAGCTGCATGAGGGAAATAATAAAAACCAGGATTACATATGATAAAACAGGGCTATGGTATCATTCACAGATCTATCTAATGCAAGAAAAGCGTAACATTTAGTAGCATCTTGTTGAGTTATATTAATCCATTAGTTGTCCCTCCTGCATTGTAGGGTGTAAAAAAAATTGTTTGCATATCCTTTACAGGACACTGCTGTCAACATCAGCATCTTTCAGCTGATTGTTGATTTCTTGGCAAGATTACGCTCAGTAGTTTGCCAGTGCTTTCTGAGCGGCTCACCTACCCCGTAAGTTATCGACGCGATTCGAACCACTGCTGATTCTCACCGTCGTCACGTTACTTACGAGATTACAGAGAAAAGTCGCTAACCTCTAGGCCAGGAAGCTGGCTTTGTACGGTGTAAGCTATGCCACATATCAGTCACTGACACACAGCAGACTGAGAAAGGCTGAAGGGAGCTTCCCTAAAAGATGCACCGAATGGTACAATTATAGAGTGCGCAAGGAAACTAAGGGGAAGCGTCACGTAAAACGTCACTGAGAAAGTTAGACTTGGGCTGCCGTCCAGCTCGGACGCAGCACGTCTTCTGGAGCATGGCTAACAGTCAGTTATGCCGCTCTTTGTGTTCAGCAGTGTGTATGTCACATGTCAGGTACATTACATTCCTTGTGGAGTAATTGAGTGTCAGAAAATCGTCGACATATTAAAGTCAATTTGCGAGAGGAAAGTCTTTGTGGGGTTTTGTTCCAGTGGCTGTTTTTGGTCTTCAGTTAAGCAAGGAGAACTAGAAGGTATCAAATATTATTGTTATTATGTCAAACCCTAGATGCATCGGTAGCCTCGATAACTTCACTCCTTGGCAAGCTAGAATTAAAATTAGGTGCTTCCACATGAGGCATATTTCTTATTAGTGTATCAAAATGTAATAGACTTATATCCTATTACATTCTGATATAACAAATAATTTGCCCCAAAGCTGTGATGTGACAGTGCCATCACATTTTGTAGGCCTGAACACATGGAGGAGTACGCTCAGACAGCAAACCAAGGTGTCAAGCCCTTGTCCGACTGTGCTCATGACATTATCAGCACAGTTCACTATCAATTTTGCTAACGCGCCGCAACATTTTGGTCTACTAATAAGAAATATGCCGCATGCGGAATCACCATAATAATGATAATAAAACCCTAGTATAACAGCCGGTTCCCTTTTGGTATAACTTCCCCATAGCTAATAACAATTGCCACATCAACTGGCAATGGCAAAGGGAAGTCTGACTCGGGCTCCGAATGTTGTGGGCTTGATCTCGGGCCGCGTCTTTCAGTTCACGAATACATTTTTAAGACTCCTGGGGGTCGTCGCTGGCGCTATGGAGTTCATGCTTTGTGCGACGCTTTCAAAAGTTCGCTACGGCAAGAGACTGAGCCATATGGGATAAAAACCCGGTTCAATGAAATCGGCCCTGTCGACTTTTAAGTGACTTTTTAAGCCACATCAATAATTAATATTAGTGATCGTATAGTAATGATTTTTACATATTTCCCATGCATTTATAATGTATATCTGTTATGTTGTTGTTGTTCTTGGTTAGCCTTACATGATGTATGAATGAAATAACATATGAAAGAGAGTGATAGAACGGCAGGATGTTTCACGGGCCTGCGTGCCAATTCTTAAACCTTTGAAAATAAAGTTTCTTCCTTCCATCACTCACCAAATTTTCATAGCCCAGACCATACAGCGCAGGAGGGACAATACTACCTTGCTTTACAAATTAATTGCTACTTCGACTGAGGTATCACTACAGTGAACATAATTAGTAGCCGTTAGCAAACAGATCCAATTTGTTAAGTTCCTAAGTGTCACAAAGAGCAATGTCCTTGATCTTTGGATCCTGCAACAACAGGCTTTCTACCTAGGACTATGCCACTTTATTACCTCTTTTTAACCAAATGCATGTGATTGTTAATGAGATGCCAAAGACGGGCAAAGGGAAATTTCTTCAATTAATGTAAAACTCAACACTCATTCTAAGTTTTACCTACAATATCACACAAGAGCACTTACTAGTATACGTGTCTAGTGTTCAATTATATCATACTCCCAATGAGTTGTGTAAAAACAAAGTACAAACATTGCAGGGAAACAATGACCTCAATTAGTGGGTGCTTCATTAACAGAGTAAAAATCCATTAGAGTAAACAAAATCTTGAATAACCCACTTTTATGCAAACACTCTTAATATATATAGTTTAATTCATTATCTGCTTGTACATTTCAATATTTCTTCAGCAAACAGGTTTGTAATTAATAGAAGACTAGTTATTATAGTAATGTTTCATACTATTAAGATCCTATGAGGCAGCAAATTTTGTGTGCCGCAATACACCATACCAACCAAGCATGGGATACTATGAGTAGTATACGATATATGTCTGTTAGTTGGCAATTCTGTATTTTTTGTCATTTGTGAAACTGACACAAATTAAAATATTTTGTTTTAAATTAATGCTTAATTATTACATACATGAAGTCACTAAATAAAGGAAATTAATGTGTGATTTGACACAAATGAAATCATTAAAAAAGTAGTGTGCAATTGTGAACCTACTAAAAAAACGTGTGTGCAATTGTGACACACATTAAATCATACAAACAATTTATGTGCATTGTGACACAAATTAAATTACTAACAAACAAACAAAGAATAATGAGCAATTGTGAAGCAAATTAAATCAATAGAAAAACTGTCTCCATAATTTATTTTTCAATCAGAGAAATATCACTATGATACTTAATATTCAGTGCACCTGAAGAACAGACCAATAAATAACCAATGTTATTTATTACCTTTTCCACACAAGTTTCCCTTTGTAAAAACTGGCAAACACACGGTCAACAACATTAACTTGTCCCAAAAAACAAACAATAATTGCATGCATGCACAGCGTGGAGACATTGACAAATTGACATTTATGTTATCACATACTGGGCTATATTTGTTCTGTATCAGTTAATCATTCATTTACTGCTGTAAGCTGAAAATACCGGCAGAATATTCTTATATGATTTTAAAATGAAATTAACATTCTTGCTACTGAACACTATTGACTGAAAGCCAAATAATTTAATTTTCACCTGCTTCTACAAATGCATTTATAAACTAAAAGTTTCATTATACAAACTGAGCAAGTTATTTTTGTGATCGCTATCTTGATTATGCCTTTAGGTTAGTTCTTATGATGGCCTCAACCATTTTTCTAGAGTTCATCT
Organism: Cepaea hortensis; assembly: GCA_963921405.1. Classification (NCBI taxonomy): domain Eukaryota; kingdom Metazoa; phylum Mollusca; class Gastropoda; order Stylommatophora; family Helicidae; genus Cepaea; species Cepaea hortensis. The sequence goes on along the minus strand of OY992879.1, from coordinate 99,071,971 downwards.
TTAGTTCTATACAACACTGAGCAACTAAAATAAGAATGGCATTTGTTTAAATATGAACCAAAACACAACAAGCTGCAAACAGAACAAACATTCATTTATGTGGAAAGCGTGTGATGTCTGAAAATTAGTAAAATTCAAAACAATGTTCCCTGGTTGTGAATTTGAATAATGAAGGCACAAAAAATATTGCAGTCTATTGCCTAGCATATTTCACTGCATCTCGTCAGGTCCATGGTAAATACATATTTAATTCAACATATTTATCTGTGTATTTCAGCTAAAAGCATTCATTATATTGCCTTAATCAATCAATCAGGTGCCATCTCCACAATGAAAGTTGTCTGTAATGAATCTCCAACACTGTCTCTGGCCACGATTGTACATTCTGTCATCTTGATGTTATCTTCCCACTTGTATTGTTGTCTACCTCTTGCTAGCTTGCCTTCAACCTGGCCCTTAAGTATGGTGTTTATACGAGTCTTATGTCTTTTAATGTGGCCGAAATATTTCATTTGCCTCTTTTTTTATTTCTTTCATCAACTCTTTTCATTCCCAGTTTTCAGCTGTACTACTGTAGCTCACTCCATGTCTTCCCCAACATGATTCATTTCTGTCGCCAATTCTCGTCTCTCTGTGTTTTTTATGTCTTCTCATATTTCTGTTGCCCAATGGATTCTGGACAAAGCAAAGAACTTTCTAGTTATACTTATTCTCAGAATTTCTCAACGAATGTCCTATCCAGCGCCAGCATATTTACTTTACCTCTTGATTCACTGGTATTTGTCTACTTCTCTCTATGAACTACACACTGGCGATTCAGTCATTCTATTTTAGCCCTATTTTTCACAGGCACCAATTAATGAGTACTTGTAGTTCATTTGTAATCATTTTAGGCATTCTCCATGTTTCCAATCCATACAGTAATACTGATTAATTTAATTAAGTAAGAATTAAGTAATACTGAATACTGATAATATTAAAGTTTGAAATATTTTAAGTATGGTGCAAAGTTTAATGTCTTTTCACTTCCACAAATTTCCCAGTGTGTTAAAAGCTCCTCTTGCCTTGTGTATTCTTATTTTCATATCTTTATTTGTTCCCCAATATTTGTCTACATTAATATATTGTTTGTGTCATCATTATTCAAAAGCTAGTAATGTGTTCAGAAAGAAATAAAAGTCTAATATGGATGGCAGGTGATGAAAATGCTGACCCACCTCTGAATGTGTGTCTAGTTTATTAATGGCTACAAGCGGTCAACATCAACATTATCATCACTCTCGCTGTCAGACTCGTCTTCCAGTAGCTCAAACAGGTCATCATCCTCCATCAGTTGCGCACCCTCAAAGAGCCGGTTAGCACAGAACGATGTTGGGTGTTGGTAGTGAGCGTAGGGGTTAGACTTAGACAGTTCCTGCTGACACAGCCAGCAGAAGAAGGTTCGGCAGTTGGTGCAAGTCATCTTGTTGCAGCCATCATTTTTCTGCAGTGCATTTATAAAGCGTTTCATGTAGTCCATACGATGGAAAACAAGAGGCAAAGGAAAGTGCAGCTGAGAAATGAAGAATTACAAGGACAAAAAGACAAGAATATAGCAAGTGAGAATTTAAATTATTTACAAAGACACACTGTCAAGAATCATGGTAATGTAGTTGCACTCTTCCAGCAGTCCCGGGCTCAAATCCCTATTGTGGTGGGATTGTTTTGTGACCAGACTGTTCCAAAGCAACCTGGTCTCATACAATAGGTACTAGAACATTTTGTGAATGATAGGGTGGCTGGCGTGACACAGATCACATCATCCACTGACAGCTGTTTGGCAAACAAATTATGCCCCTAGCACCAGCTATCCAATATGCCATGACAGCATGAAAGAAGTGTCCTTTATTTGACACCATAAATACTTGAAATATTACATTTTTGTGTGATGTATGTTATTTGGCTTGATTTGTAAAGGAACACTTTAAGTGGACACGGATACCTTCATAAGTACTCGTCTGTACTCTAGCCTCCTCCCAAAGATCACACAAAGAGTGTCATAATACAGTGCATGAACTCCATAGCACCAGCGAGGATCCAAATGTGTGCGTAGAAGAATCACAATGCCATACGTTTTTGGCAATATTTCTAATACGGACATCTTGCCTGGGCAGAAGCCTATCTGGTCTGCTCTTTTCGATTTACAAATGCCAATGAATTTTTAATATGCACGGGGTCCTCCGAGTTTTGTGCCCTAATCTGAGAAGGCTAGACGTTTGATTCACTATCTTAGTACCAAGAGAGGGTATACCATACTTTTGTTTATTTTGTAAAAATCCAAGCAGTCAACATTGTGAGATAAACCTTGTCTGTTTGAGCCAGAGGTGGGCACTGCAACCTCTGATCTACTCTGGCCCCTGATGTATGCTCAATAAGAACTAAAGTGAGAAATTATGAGCAGATAAAGCAAGGAGTAAGACTCTGTTGTCTTTTGTCACTAGATCTGTTCTCTCTCTATAGTGATATAATAACAAGAGAGATTAAAGATAAGCCATGAATAAGAAGTGGAGGCTATAATATAAACAATCTGTGTTATGCAGATGACACGGTAGCTAAATATCAAAAGATCTGCAACAACTATTATACATATTGATAACATAGAGTGCAGAATAGCAAGAAAACAGAAATAGTGGTCATAACACAGAATAAGATAACACAAAATAAGATATTACAATAGAAGGGAAAATGCTTAACGAAGTCAATAAATTCAAATATTTAAGGGAAATGGATGGATGACTAGTGACAGAGATTTTAAGCAGAATAGGACAGGCAAAAGCTGCTTTTCAGAAGATAGTATCTTATGTAGTAAACCACTTTCCCTGAATGTTAGAAAGAAAGACTAACAATATGTTATTTCAAACCTGTTCTGCTATATGGCAGTTAATTTTGGGATTTGAAAGAACAACTTCAAAAGAGCTTGGAGCAGCAGATATGTGGTTTCGGAGATGAATTTTGCAAATAACTTGGACAGTCAGAGTAATTTACAAAGACTGACTGGAAGAGGCTAATGAAAGTAGAATATTATACACAACAACAAGAAAACAAGAAACAGAGATATATCGCAGAGGAAACATACAGGCAAAAAAAATAAGAAAAGTAGAGCAAACTAGATAGAAAAATAGTCCCACATACAACAACAAAATTATATAGATGCTTATATAATAACAGTGAATGCACTGTAAGAACAAATGGAGGACACTCAGAACACTTCACCGTAAGATCCTGAGTATGAAAAGGTTGTGTTCTGTACCCCTTCTTATTCATAACCTAACAGACAGAATATGTAGAGAAACCAGCCAAACAGAAACTGTAACAAAACATTATGAAGAACAGAACACAGTAGAAGATTCAACAGCAAATTACACCATTAAAGAACTATTTGCGGACAATCAAGCACCTGTAGCAAAATCAGAAGCAGAATTACAAGTCCACATAAATAGTCTAAATAAAGTGTGTAAGGGAAATGTGAAAATTAGCATCAGTAAAACAGAAGTTATGACTATAACCAAAGAAGAAGAAAAATGATTAATCTAAAAGAATACCCCGTGAAACAAGTAAAGAGCTTCAAGTACTTAGGATGTATAATATCATCAAATGGCAAATCAGAAGACAGATCAAAAATAGAACCAACTCACTGGACAAATGGTGCCAATACTAAAGAACAAACATGTATCAGTAGATACTGAAAAAAGGCACTCTACAACACAATCTTTCTACCAACCCTATGCTACCAATGCCAAACCTGGACAATGACAGAAAAAGAGAAAAGAAAAATCGCAACAACAGAATTGAGATTCCTGAGAAGAATACTCAATGTACCAAGAAGAGAGAAATGAAGAAATCAGGACTAAATTTAGGACTAGAATTAATTAGAAAATAGCTAGTTAAATGGTTCGGCCATATAACTAGGCTAACAACTGACAGTATACCACAACAAGCAATGATGTACAGACCACATGGAACCAGAAGAAGAGGCTGACCATGTAAAGGAGGACAGAGGGAATAACAGTTCAATATATGAAGCCTATAAATGGGCATTCTCCCCCTGTTTATGCTTCACCGCAAGGTACAAGAGGGATGAGATGAACATTAACAGAAAGCGGGAATATACTAGAAAGATGGAAAGGATACCATAGAGAAATGTAAAAAAAAAATGATAAAGAACCCATATAATTTATATAAGAGCAAAGAGAAAGAACCAACACTTTTACCCAAGGAAGGGAAGACACCAGGCTATGATGATATACCAAGAGAAACTCATCCAGACAGGAGGATAAGCCATCCCTATCCCAAACAAAACAAGAAAATGTTTAAGTGCATCAATATCATACTATCACACTAATAGGTCAGCTAGCAAAATCGCCAAGCAAGTCATCATAAAGATATAGAAAGTAAGTTAGAATAAGAATTACAAAAAGTACATGCAGCTTTCAGACAGGATGGAGGAACCACGAACCATATATTCATCATGAGAATTATCTCTGAGAAATAAAGAGAGTGTAATTTAGACCCTCATACTTGTCTCATAGACTACATTAAGGCCTTCGACAGTGTTCAACAAAGAGATATGGGGCTACAGCACATTCTACCAACTTTGTTCAATCTCATGAATAAGCAGCTGTCATATCTTGACTCCTTAATCAACAACACTGGGAACTGTTCACAAGATATCAACACATAGACTGGCCATAGCAATGCAGAGATTAAACAGTGTTAAGAATCTATGACACAACACCAGCAAACAGGTTATAGAGACATGTTTGAGAACATACGTCTTTCCTGTGGCAACATACGGATGTGAATCAGACCATTTTGCAGGCATTAAAGAATATCTAAGCTAAAATAAATCCCAATATACTTCTTTAAAAAAAAGTTGCCAAATCTTGACTTTTAAGCGACTTTTTTTTAAAGAAGAATATTGGGATTTTTTTTTTTTAGCTTAGATGTTACCCAAAAACAAAACTTGGAATATCATAGACCAAGAAGATGAAAAACGTTGACATTCTGCAAGATATGAACATCAGAGTAAACTGGCTCACACACATGTCTTGGAAACTGAAATACCCAGGCCATGTTAGATAGAACTACAAATATTAGATTTTTAAGGGCATGCACTTTTCCCATTGCAACATACGCCTGTCAGACCTGGACATTTACTTAAACATGCCTTTGTATATAAATGTTATAGACGGGTTCTAAGAATATCTTGGATACAGAAAAGAACAAATGCATCCATACAACAAGAACTGAATACTGACGAAGGTTGGTCACTAAAGACGATAAAACAAAGAAAATTGAAATATTTTGGTCACTTGAAATGTCATGAAAGTTTGCAGAGAACAATCATGGAGGGGTATATGCCCGGGAAGAGAAGAAGCGAAAGAACAAAGAGAAGATGAGTGCAGGATGTGGCAGATGATTTCTAGATGGGTGTATCGGATACGGGACATCTTGCTTATGACCAAGTTTTCTGGAAGGTTGTTATGGGAGTGAAGTTCTGCAAAGGACATGCTGCTGAATGAATGAACGACTGTTAGACGTCACAGTGGTTTGGAAAGAACGGTTATGGAAGTCATTATTTCTGCAACAAGAGGCAAGGGTGGACCAGCACAAAGATAGACACGGGACAGTGCAGACACCTTGGTCGTGAGGCAGGGTGACTGGCAACAGGCTGAGAACATGTTTGGCAGGCTGTGATGAGAGCAATATTCTACAAAGGACTTGCTGTATGATAAGAAAAAAGACAGTGTTCTTTGGTCACACAATGAGAAGAGAGGTATTTAAGAACATCATGAAAAGTGGATGGATCAGTGGTAGAATAGGCAGACAGATAAATTATACTGATGGTCAAAGATGATAGCATGGGGAACAATCACCAGCAGAACTGATACAGAATGACCAAGATCTGTGGAGAGACGTTAATGCCTTTGCCACTTTGCAGCGCACATGATGATGATGATGTTGAATGAAGACAACATTTTGTTGAAATAACCAATTTAGTACATATTTATAAAGTGTTTTATATTATTCAACATGGCTGCTGTCTTCACTTCCATTACAACTTTCGGATTTTCTTTCTTTGTTTTTTTCGCTCGCTTTGAACTCAAGCGTAGTCCATACACACTACTTCTAGTAGCACTGGACTGAATTTTGCGTGTGGATTATCTTTCCCTATTACCAGTGTCCCTCACCATCAGGTGACCCCACTCCAACTTCAGAGGTACTTGTAATTTACGTCCCGAAGTCAACATTTTAATCCAACTGACCGGTGTAGAGGTTGAATCTCCTACCTCAGCATCAGCAAACAGGATGTTTAAGAATGAGAGGTCTCATCTGTTCAGCCATGCTGACCTCACTTTCTTATTTAACATTCTCATCTCATCTCATCATGTTCCTCTTGTACTTTGCGGTGTCGAGGTGAAGTATAAACAGCGGGAGAGTGCCTGCTTATGCGCTTCATGTATCGATATTCCCATGGACTCTGTTATTCCCTGTGTCCATCGTTTACGTGGTCGGCCTCTTCCTCTGCTTCCCTCGGGTCTGTACATCATTGCTGGTTGTGGTATACTGTTAGTTGATAACCTACTTGTGAAGCCAAACCATTTGACTTGCTGCCTTCTAATAAAATCTAGCCCAGCTATATCCCCCACTTTAGTCCTGATTTCTTCATTTCTGATCTTATCTCTTCTTGATACATTGAGTATTCTTCTCAGGAATCTCATTTCTGTTGTTGTGATTTTTCTTTTCTCTTTTTGTCATTGTCCAGGTTTGGCATTGGTAACATAGAGTTGGTAGGAAGATTGTGTTGTAAAGTGCTTTCTTAGTAGTTATTGATACATGTTTGTTCTTTAGTATTAGTCCCATTTGTCCAATGAGTTGATTTGCCTTATTGCGTCTATTTTCGATCTCGTCTTCTGACTTGCCATTTGATGATATTACACTTCCTAGGTACTTGAAACTCTTTACTTGTTTCAAGGGATGTTCGTTTAGGTGAATCGTTGTTGCTTTTTCTTCTTTAGTTATAGTCAATACCTCTGTTTTACTTGTACTAATTTTCCTTTTTTTTCACATTCTCATTAATTATTATTCCCACATAATGTATATATTGTACAGGCAACAGTGTTTGTATTGTCCTTGAAAAAAGTCTTGTCATAGCAAAACATCAAATATCTTTTGTGTCCCTTAGCGATGTCTTAGTTTTCATTGGTGTTTTCATTCATTATAATCTGTCCCACTTGTCTGTTTACTTTCCTTGTTATAAAAGTGTTGTTACAGCACCCGGAGATGCATCACTGTTGTCTTTATGACATATAGTGTCCTCTGTCAAGTGATGACTGTGAATCTACAACAATGGCCAGACTGCTAGAGCAGCAAATTAAAAGAGGGGTGGCCAAACAAGAACACTACACAGGAAGCCAAAGAAGATTGATAAACCAACACAGAACTGGCGTCATTAGCCGCTACACGCTGCAGGATTTGCTGAGGAGGGGATCCGAGCACTTATGGACTGAATGGTTCGAAGTGCAATGAGGATGATCTGTCGACTAACTAACTAACTAACTATAGTGTCCTCTATAGTATGTAGTGTTTGCACTCATTGTTTTCTCTGCAGAATCAAAATCTACCAGACTTGTTATGTTTTATTATTCATATAGAAACGATAGACAACAATAACATAAAAAAGTGTCGGCAATGCAAATGCCAAACCAAATTTTTGAAACTCAACAACTGCCAAAGCAGAATAGAAGGCTTGAATAAAGACACTCACCTGTATAAAAGTACTGCAATTTGGACACTGTTTACTGTTTGTTTCTAGCCATTTACTTGATTTTGTCTCATCCAAGGCTCTTTGGAGAACTTGTTTTCCATATCTCATTTCCAGTTCTAACCTTCGACTTGCATCGCCTGACTCATACTCTTCACACAATTTCCCAAACATTTCTGAAAACAAAACACAGAATTTGATATGTACTTTTTTTTTTTAAACACATATTCAACATAGGATAATGTATGGACATTGACTGGTACTCACAGGAGATGAAGGTAACATGCTTGGATATCAAAGGACTCACTGGACAAACAGAGAACAATTAAAATACAGCATACTAATTTGTTTATCATCTCCACCAAATGATGAGTACTCTCAACCAGCCAGATGTTTAGCAGTGAAGTACCGTTTATACAGTAAGAAAACAGAATGTCATCACCAGTGTGGGGCTCTTGTAGAGAACTAAACAAAACCAGTGAATCAAGAATTGTAGAAAGATGCTGGCGCAGGATAGGATACACATGAAAGAACCTGAAAATAGTACAATTTTGATACTTCCTTGTCTATAACCCACAAAGCCAACCAACTAGAGGAAGACTTAAAAACACATGGAGAAGAGAATATACGAGGAGAGCTTCATAATAAAACCTTAAAAGTGACAGAAATTACAATAACCATGCCATTGTCTTGTAACCTGTCAATACTGTTGTTTAGGATGGCAAGATTGTTAAGCACATGACATCACAGTGCAGATGAACATGGTGACATCATAAGGACAGTTTAAAGATGGCTGCCCCACTTCTGACATGCACCAAAGAGGAGAAGTGCTCTGTTATTCGTTGTTTTTTTTCTGTGAAGGAGTGAAACCTATAAAAATCATCGGCGAATGAAGATCCAGTATGGTGATGCATGCCTGTCAGTCCAGCAAGTGTATGAGTGGAGTAGGAAGTTTTGACCCACAATCAAATCCAAACGACATGGACTTCTGAGTGAAGGTGTCCTTTTGCAACATGACAATGCTTGACCCATACTGCCCGTGCAAAGGTTGAAACCATCGAAGACCTCCACTTTCAGTGTGTACCAAACACACCGTACTTGCCAGACCTAGCCCCAAGTGATTTCCACCTGTTTGGACAACTCAAAGAATCATTGGAACATCTAAGATTTTAATTTTAAGCCCCCTCGTAAGGCAACGATGAATAATATGGGGAAGACATAGAGGAAGCTGAAAGAGCTAGCAAATGATAGGATGACTTAGCATATTTTGGTTGACAGCCTAAGTTCAAATGGTGGATAAAGTTCAGAAGAAGGAAAAGCAGAATGCATGTAGCAAGGTGATTTCAATCACAGGCACGTGGAAAAGTTCAGGCCACTATATTGAGTATAGAGAGATACCTTGGACCTCACTGTGGGTGCTAGATGGCTCTTTGCTGGTTTTACGGAACCCCATGTAAGACTTCTGCCATGCATTGTCAACTCCACAGATAAAACCCAACTGGCAGTGGATTTCAGAGTCAGTGGACCTCAGAGTTGCAATGACCAGAAACCATGATGTGGTAAGTGTTCCAAATTTGCTGAATGAATGCCTCAAGGCATTTATCTGGCTAGAAATGTGTCATTACTCAATCATCCAACAGAAAATTGATGCACTTGAAATTTCTCATTGTTCTTTCGTTCACTTGAAATAAATTGTCTACATCAGCAGTGTTGTTTCTTGAATAAACTTCAATGCCTTTTTAGTTCATTCAGTGGTCCATCAAGTTTTGCTTCCACTGTTGTTTCTCTATACCAGAAGATTTGCTTTGATATGTCATATTCGGGACAGTCTTGCAGGATGTGATTCACTGTTTGGGGTGCTAATTCACATGGGCACAGGCTGATATGTCAATTGTAAATTTTTTATCCATGTGGCTGCAGAGTCTGTGTCCTGTTCTGAGCCCCCAAAAAAATTTTAAAAAATTATTTGATCCATTTATAATATGGTAACCATCTAGCGCTGGTGCCTTTCTGATTGACTTCATAATTCTTTTATTTTGGTGGTATATGACTGGTACATTCAGTTGCTCTTCTGTCGCACCTTTCTTTGCTAGTTAGTCAGCCTTCTTTTATTTCTTGACTCTCAAAATGAGACATATTCCAATGTATGGTGACCTTATGCTGGTTGCCTAACAGTTTCTATAATACTGGAAATTTTCTAGACTGGAGTGCCTGAAGTACTGAACTTGCATCTGTCATTAATACCACAGGCTGTGAACCATGATTGGTATTCAGTAATTTTTCTTTCGCTATCTTGATTGCTTGGATTTCTGCATCATAACTGTGACAGTATTTTTCCTTTTGGTACACTGACTGTATCCTTGGTACTAACGAGTACTCCATGTACACTCCCATTTCTCCATTTCTAACGGCATTTTTGCTGAACCGTGTAAACTCTGACTAAAAGATCTTGCTAGTATTCATCATCAAGAGAGAGGTTTTTCTGCATTGTACACTCCTCTGGTCTATATTATTCATAAATAATAAACATGTCAAGAATGATTTTTTTATCTGGTGCTCGCTCACTTTGACTCAAGCGTAGTCCTTACATACTACTTCTATTATCACTGGAATGAATTTTGCATGTGGATTAGTTTTCCTCGTTACCAGTGTCCCTTGCCATCAGGCAAACCCACTATGACTTCAAAGGTACTTGTAATTTACGTCCCCAAGTCAAGAACAAGAAGTCAATATTTTTAGTCCAACTGACCTATATAGGGGTTCAACTCCCTACCTCAGCATCAGCACACCGAATGTTTAATAATGAGCGTTCTTATCCATTCGGCCATGCTGACCACCTCATTGACAATAATATAACAAATGTTGGCAATACAAATGTCAGTATGCCTTATAACATGTAAATGGCCTCACATACTACTACTACTGTATTGACAAAGCTGACCTGTAAGAGAGTTCAAATTATGTATGACACTGTTAAATACACTCTTACCGGACTTGAGCTTGCATGGTGAGTGGCCATGATATGTATTCTGACATCTCCCACAGAACGCATGTTGACATTTCTGGCATAAGCCCAGATTGTCCTCCAGGACAACAGGAAAGCCACAAAATGAACGGGGACAGATCATGACATCCGGCATCACATCGAAAGCAGTCTTCAAGAGAAGGCTATCATATCTTTCATAAAGCTCTTTGGAAACAACACTGGCAATCTAGGATGAATATATTGAGTAAATTAATTGTAACGGTTGATAGTAAAATTGTGGTATGTCTGGTGACACAATTAAACAGAATAGTGTAGTTTTACAATAAACAATCAGTGGAAGAGAAAACCGTATAGCAAACGTATGCAACTATACATCAACCATCATTATAAACATAACAAAATAAAACAAAGCACTAAACCCTCTGAACTCTTGTTACCTCTGACCTCAAGATACCTTGTATCAGATCTCTAAGGCAGGAAATCTCACATTTCACATCGTTATCATCTGGTTACGAATATGCAAAATCTTTTTTTTAAGTCTTAAAAGTCGAGAGGATCAACTTTATTACATCGGGTTTTATCCCATATGGCTCGGTCTCTTTCCGCAGAGCAGCCTGAAGAAAGTGTTGCACAAAGCACAAACTCCATAGCTCCAGTGATGATCTCCAGGAGAATCTGAGAAAAATGCACTCATGAACCAAAAGACGTAGTCCGGAATCGAACCCACAACCTTCAAAGTGTGAGGCAGACAGTTTGACCACTTCGCCACAGAGACTCCCACTTTAAGACTTTTATGTGGCTGGCTGAGTGGCTAGAACGCCAGACTCTCCTTCGGGAGACCCGGGTTCGATCCCTCGGTAAGGTGTGGGATTTATTTCTGTCGGGGGCTAAAAAGAAAATCCTAACCTGCACAGTTCGCAGCGACTGCACTAGCCAGGCGGTCTTAATTCCTCAGGCTCAAAGACCCCTCTGCCATACACTGCAAGGTACTATATAGGCAGTAAATGACAGTTGACAGTTATGCAAAATCAACACCTGTGAGATTAGATGCTTGAGAAGAGCTACCAACTTAACTATCCAAGACCGAGTAAGAAATTATGTTATTAGACAGACAGTGGGATCAACACCTTGTGCTCCATATTGAAAGGCAGAAGATCAAATGGCTTGGCCATCTCATAAGAATGCAACACCACCGACTACCAGCACTGGAGCTACATCAAAGAGCAAGAGGATAACCAAGAAAATGGATAGACGACATCAAAGACACTGTACTTCTTCTTCTGCGTTCATCCTGAGTTTTTCATTTTACGTGATTGCGCTGTGCCTGTTTACAGCACAGCTGAGTTCTTGCATCGTTAGGCCAACACATCCGACTTCTGCGGGCATTTGTTGACCAGGTTAACCTTCCTGAGGGTTTCGTAGGGAAGACACTGTACAATCACACAGGATATTATCCAATGTCACCCATCAGACGCCGGAATGTGAACTATTCCCCCTCACATAACACTTGATGGCAAAAGTGGAAGACGGTGATCATCATCATTTGGTTATTCACCTCAGAAATTTGTGATCTCTTCTAATGATGAATCCTGACTAAAAGACTTCAGTCACTATTTTCCACCACTTGTAACTCTTCTTGTGAAATCTCCAGTTCCATCAACTATGTTTTGTGTGGATAGTACTGAAGCGAAAATTAAGCTTTAAGTTAAATTTGTTTTCACAACTGAGTGCAATCTTTGTTTAAGCTATCCCATCAACTGGGTATGAAAAGAGAGTTGATGAAAGAAATAAAAAAGGGGCAAGTTAAATATTACGGCTATGTTAAAAGAGATAACAATCTTTTAAAAATTACACTGAAAGGTAAGGTTGAAGACAAGAGAGAAAGAGGTAGACAATGATTCAAGTGGGAAGATAACATCAAGAGATGGGCAAACAGCAGTCTGATGGAATGTACAATCAGGCGAGAGACAGTGTTGGAGATCCACACTGCGGCCAACCTTCATTGTGGAGATGGCACCTGATTGATTGACTGATCACATCATTTCACTGAAACAAAAAAACTGCGATTAGTCAGTACTTTGAGCCTTCTATTTATTAGTAAAGACACAATCCCTGACATCCCATAAAAGCGGGCTTAAAGTATGTACAGAAATTACACAGACCAAAATAAAAAAGATCTTGGAATAAAAAGCTTAAGATGCCTATAGCATCATGTAATCTATCAGAAAGATCAAAATAATATCCTTTCAATGCCTGAGTAAGTCAGCTTGGTTTCAGAATTAACATCAGTGCAGTGAGGACATTCTTAAACATGCCGTAATCTCCAAGAATATGTACACACAGTGTGGATCTGTATCTAAAAGATATTTGTTTTCATTTGCTCTCTTTGAACTCAAGCGTAGTCCATAGATCTGCTACTACTTCTAGTGCACTGGACTGATTTTTGTGTGTGGATTAGCTTTCCCCATTACTAGTGCCCCTCACCATCAGGTAAGTTAGTTAGTTAGTTAGTTGTGGTTGCAACTTCACGGCAAAGGGTCGTCTGCATATTGCTCCGTTCTTTCTGAAGTACTTGTACCCATGTCACGGACGAGGAGTCAACATTTTAGTCTAACTGACCGGTGTAGGGGTTGAACCCGCCACCTCCGCACCAGCACACAGGATGTTTAAAAACGAGAGTTCTTATCCATTCAACCATGCTGACCTCCTCTAAAAGATATACACACAGTGTGAGTCTACATCTAAAAGATGGTTTGGACATAATTGGAGCAAATAGACAGAGACAAATGCAAACAGATTATGTTTACAGCAAGCAGTCTTACAGACTTAATGAATGAAGAAATAGAAAGAAGAAGACTTTCTGAAAATATTACATCTTAATGCTAAAACGGTTTTCATTTTAATACAGAATCTTACTTCGGTAGGCAACAGGTCCTTATCACATTTGTAGCCTGGGCATTTCATGTCATTGACTGCACCATCTTTGATCTGTGACTCCACCCAGCCCTTCAAACAAGACTTGCACTGCTGGTGCCTATCACAGTTGATCAGCCGTAGGAACTGATCGCCTGGCTTTTCCTCAAAGCAGATGTCACACGTGACAATATTGAAGTCAAGTACCTACACAGAAATTGAGTGATGAAAATATACAACGCATTTCATATTTATATACAATTCCATGTAACTTGGGTAAAAGAAAAGAAAACGTGTTATCAACTTTTCATTAACATCAATAATGACATCATTTTTAAAAACTACAATAATAATCATCATCATGTGCTATGCAGATAAACGTGGGCAGTCATATTTCGCCATCTCACTCGATAACCAGAGTCGTGGATCAGCTCTGTGTCCTCTCAACCATACCATGTGGTCAAGCCATCTAGGTATTTACTTCTCTGCCTTCCCCTTGTTATTTTCCCCTCAATCTTGCCAGTTGTCATCAAGTTCTTCAATTTATTTCTTCTCATAATGTGTCTAAATAATTGATTGTCTACGTCTAATTTTTCTAAATGGTTTAAGGTTTTCATTTGTTTCTTGTAGATACACAGGTCAATGCTATTTTTGTGTTATATTTTTGTAGCCCATTCAAGGTGTGATTTTCACCAGAGTCATGGGAGAAAGTTAAGGCCATACCACACACCTGTATCTGGTGTCGGGCGACTCTTTGCTGTTTTACGATACCCCGTGCCGCACTCTTGACAGTTGTCTCTATGCTGGCTTTATAGGACCTCGCCACATAGGACCTCGCCACATGTCATCTTTGTATGACAGATAAATGACCATCATTAGCCTCAACCGAACTGGCAGGGGATCTCAGAGTTGTAGCCCTTAAAGATGCAGAGACCAAAACCATGAGGTGGAAACTCCTCCAGCATTCATCAGATGAACAGATAGCTCATCATGGCCTGGACAGAATGGTGCTGCAAGGAGTGACCAGAGGATATGACCAACACTCAAGACTCCAAGGAGTCCACAATCAGATTGCTACAGGTACTATTAGTATTAGGACTCTTCTCCGGCTGTTGAAAATGAGGATGCAGCAAATATGGAAATGTCCCGAATATTATGTCATCAGTTCTTGACTCAACTCAACTTAATGGACGTGGCAAGTTAATTTACAACTGCTTAATCTCATTTTTCAAATGGTCGTATGGCTGGCAGGGAAAGTCATGATTCTGCTTAGACATCCCTCTTTAGTTCTACTAATCAGTGCTTCCCATTTCTGTATAAGGATTTAATTTCTTGTTAAACTTTCCTCAATGAAATAATTCCCACATAGCAGGAACCTACTGTGGGTATGTGAAGTGTTAGGACCATCACATTTCGTAGGCATAGGTGGTCAGTCTTTCCTTCCCATAGTGAACTGCCAGAGCTGGCATCGAATCCTCACCTGACCGCACCCATGACATTGTCAATGTAATTTCCTAACCACTACACCAGCACTTCCTTATTGATACCATACAGTTGATTTTTATTATTTTCTTTTTAATGTTTGTGTCATCATCTGTTCATACACAAAAACCCAATCAGAAGTGATGATATTATTATATGCTTTTTAATAGGGTGCAATTGTTTTAAATACTGCTCTCACGTAGAAACATTTCTTATCATTTTATTCACACTGAATATGCAGATGCCTATCAATTCACACTCCAATGGGGCCTTTATCAGTGTGAATAGTTAGATAGTTTGACTGACTAACTAACTAACTAGTCACACTCCAATGAGGCCTTTATCAGTTTGAATAGTTAGACTAACTAACTAACTAACTAGTCACACATGAGGCTTTTATCAATCTGAATAGTTAGATAGTATGACCAACTTACTATTCACACTCCAATGGGGCTTTTAACAGTTTGAATAGTTAGATAGTTTGACCAACTAACTATTCACACTCCAATGGGGCTTTTAACAGTTTGAATAGTTAGATAGTTTGACCAACTAACTATTCACACTCCAATGGGGCTTTTATCAGTTTGAATAGTTAGATAGTTTGACTAACTAACTATTCACACTCCAACGGAGCCTTTATCAGTGTGAATAGTTAGATAGTTTGACTAACTAACTATTCACACTGATAAAGGCCCCATTGTGTGTGAATTGACAGGCCTCCAATATTCTAGGCCATGGCACATTGAGGTGAGGTGGCAAGTCCCCTTCCTTGGTGCTTTTCCATCCCAGAAAATTCTATAAATTGCTTGGCACCCATTTTTTGAGGGTGGCTTGACCCCAGAACTATATTGATTTGAAAAAACAATCCTGCCACTGATGGAATTTGAACCCAGACTACTTTCTTGACAGACAAGTGCATTGACAACTATGCCAGCCAGGATCATATTATCTGATATTTTAAATCATCAACAACAGCCACCATTAAGAACGAACACAAACTGTAAATATAACAATCCTATAAGAAACATTACATTTTGTGTAACATAAGGACACTAAAATGAAGAAACATTTATTCACAAACTAATTAAGCTGTCATCACCTTTGTAAGAACTTCATCAAGGTTTGCAAAGTTCTGTATTCCTCTTTCATCAAAGGGTTGTGGTTTCATGAACAGTTTGTTCTGGCGATGTTGTGGGTGGGTGAATATGTGGACATAAACTCTGCCCAAATCGTATGGAGACTTAATACCTGCCGAGAAAACGTGATACTTGAATAACTTCTGTCTAAAACATGTGATACATTGCATAAAAGTTTTAACAAAGCAAGACAATGCATGAAGTCACAGAAATGTGTTTCCTGTATTAACCTTAATATAGCTAAGATTACATAAAAGATCCTGATAGACAATTCTTTTCTATGTACACTAAATGTAAAAAAGGATCAACACAAGAGCTACAGTAAGGGACTGATTTGTCATACAATTCATTCAGACAATGAGACTGATTTGTTGTACCATGCAAATAGACAATGAGTCTGATTTTTTTTATACCATTCATACAGACAATGAGACTGTTTTGTCATACCATTCATACAGGCAATGAGGCTAATTTGTCATACCATTCATGCAGACAATGAGACTAATTTGTCATACCATTCATACAGACAATAAGACTAATTTGTCATACCATTCATAGAGACAATGAGACTGATTTGCCATACCATTCATACGGACATTGAGACTGATTTGCCATACCATTCATACAGAGAATTTCTGGCCAATTCAATTACAATATATTCACACACACAAAAGAAGCTATATGTGTGCTTCAATGACAGTTACATTCCCTTCATTTGCATGTGTTTTAACAGCCTCAAATTACAACTAGTTGTGAGCATAACATTCAATTGTAATTACATTGAGAGTGAGATTTCCAATATATATGAATGCAACAGTTACTCTGCTTTTATATTTAAAAGTTAGTTGCATATCCTTTACAGGACGTCACAGTCAACACCAACATTTTTTTTGCTGTTGTAATCTCTTGGCAAGTTTATATTCAGTAGTTTGCCACTGCTTTCTGAACAACTGGCACCCATACCATTTCGTTTAAAAAAAAACCAACGCAAGGCAGACTGCTGCCAAATCACCTACAACTGTGTTTTGAACATGGGTATGCGGGATTACGAACTGCGTCCATAACCCCTTCACCAATGAACCAGCTTTTCATATTTAACAGTCATATTATTAATACAGTTAATATTAAACTTTGGGCAGGAGTCTGTTCTATTACTAGGTGTGTCCAACAGGTAGGGGATGGTGGAGTTAGCCATGAATATTTTCAATAAATAGCCGGATACAGGCCATGGTCATTGATAGGAAGTGAATTTGGTGGGGCAGCTGTCTCTATAAACTACCTCAAATCTCTGTAACCATATGTAGCCATCAGTAGGTAGGTAAAAGACACCATACATAGCAATGGAAATGTGGTTTCTGAGGAAAGAGCAATAAATACCATATGAATAAGGCAGTCCTTCAAGAAACATATGAAAACCATAAATTCATTTCAGAAATTAGACGCAGACGTTCAAGACATTTTTGGATACATTATGAGGAGAAATAAGCTTTAAAACTTTGCGACAACTGGCAAACTTGATAAGAAAAGAGCAAGGGGAAGACAGAGATAAATACACGGATGGCTTGGCCATAAGGCATAATTATGATGAGCACAGATCTCAGATTCTAATCTTTGTGTAGAGATGGCAAACCATGACTGGCCTGCTTATCTACATGGCACACTGTTAATGCAAATCATAAACTCCTCCTGAAGGTGTAATAAACGTTGAGCTAAAGATGTAAACAGTAATCTCGATGTAAACAGTAGTGTAAAGTAATAGAATCGCATATATTTTACAAACATTTCCGGTACCAATTTGTTCATTAACTCAAGGCCATCATCATCATCAGGTGCCCTTTCAAATGGCATGGGTGATCATGCTTCTCCATATCTCAACATCAACAGTATGGGTCAATTCAAGCGCTGGTATTTTCCATGCCATGATGAAAGTCATGGAAAATGGTCTCCGTGGCCAAAGGCTTGCGAACCCAGTTCGTGAGCCGCTTATCAGACGTTTGAAATGTAGCTGCGACCGATTTGTGCCGCAGACCGCGATGCGTTGTGTTATAATGTGTTGGTATGGGAGCCGGTTGTTCAGAAAGCAATGGCAAACTACTGAACGTAAAATTTGCCTAGTACATCAACAGCAGCTAAAAAAAATGCTGGTGTTGACTGCAACATCCTGCAAGGGATATGCAACATTTTAAAAAAAATGATGAAAGGTCATCAAAGAATCTTCTTTCACTGTCTTCCTGTATCTCTTTTTTTGCATAAAAATTTTCAGTTATGACAATATGTTCCATTTGTTCTCTTCTCATAGTGTAACCAAAATACATGTTCACTGCCTCTTTTTGATGATTGTAATAAATTGTCTTTGTATCTCTGCCTTTACGAAACATGCAGATTACTCAATTAGGCTGGCCATCTATTTTCAGCATTCTTCTGTACAACCACATTTGTACATCTTCACTTGAATTTTTTGCCTATTTTTTAATTGTCCAAAATTCACAGCAATATATAAACATCAATTCTATATAACATGCAAAGATGCATAATCATACATGATTTATGGTTATAAAATAAATCATAACCTAAGTATTATTTGCCTTCCCCATCTGGACAATGGCAGTGCACTGATGTGTTCATTTTCAGCGAAGTTACGAAGCTGTGCTTTTCAAACATTTCTTTTATTTTGCCTTAGCTCATCTAGAAATTGAGCCTTGACCACCATAATCACTGGATGATGTAGAAAATGCTTACCTAGAAAGTTGATAACATTGTTGTAGATAAAGTCATGCCAGACTGATATCACAGGTGTTCCTGCATACTGTAACCATAGGTCATCCAGTTTCTCACACAACTGGCTTAACTGAAATGAAAACAATTTTTATTTGGATTAAATTCAACCAGACAAAACATTTGTTTTCAGCATCTTATATTAAGCTTGTCAGTCAGGTCTTAGTTAGCTATGAGTGAGCTACTGTAGGACAGTAGACGGTACTACCTGCTTTTTGTTAGCGCTGAATGTTGGGCGGTGCTCACCAAACCCAAACCCCACACTGTGCCAATGGCTTCGGACAGACGAGCACAATCGGGAGGGTGCAAGCCTTATTCTGGTGCAAGGAAAAGCAGCCTAAAGATAAAAATCTCATGGCAGGTCAGACGAGGTCCTAAGTCTTGGTCAGCAACTGGTCTAGGATCGAACCCTAAACACAACTTCTGCTAAACATCCTCATTATACACCAGGGATAAATGGCCATAATAAACCTGAACCAAACTCTCAGGGGGTCTTGGAGTCTGTGACCCACCCCTAGTGATGCAGTGACCAGAAACCACAATGTGGAAAAACCTCAGGCACTCAGTCCACCCCAAATCTAGGGTAAACAATGTCCAGCAAAAGTGTGCTCCACTAATTCGACAAATGGGTTATAATTTCCACAGTGTGATTCCTCCTATGATTAGCTTCAAATGTCTATCGAACAAGAATCCTACGAAGGCTATGGAAGCTTCTATGAAACTACCCAGGAAGGCTAACCCGGTCAATCAATGCCAGAAAGACGGATGTGTCAACTGAAAGGTGTAAACATTGCAGCAGTGATGTAAACATGCACAATGCAATCACATCCAAAACGAACAAAAAGTATCAGACAATGATAGGGAAAGTCAGTGTGTCAACTTCAGCATACATTTGTTTATGGTTCGTTCCCTCTAGTCCGATTCCATCCAAGTTAATGGGCTCTATCTACCCGTTGGTTGTTCAAAACGCAGCTGCAGGCGATTTAGCAGCAGACAGCCTTGCACTGGTTTTCATATAGTTCGGTATGAGTCCCGGTCATTCAGAAAGCAATGACAAACTACTGAACATAAACTTGCCAAGAAATCACAAACAGCCAAAAAATGCTGGGGTTGACTGCAACGTCCTGTAAAGGATATGGAACTAACTAACCTGAAGCAAGATTTCAAAGAATGAGTATATTCTGATAATTTACATATCTAAATATTTTATCAGCTTTCATAGAATGAGTACATTTTGGTCAACTTACATGCTTCCTCTCCAACCAGCAGCAAGATAAAGTAAACTCTGGCGGATTAGTTGATGGATAATCATGTGGATATGCAAATGTGAGAGTGATGGGAGGCAATCTCTTCACCAGAAACAACTTCTCCTGTGCTACTTCTGAAACTGCTGTTGCTCCAGCCTCATTATCTGACTGTTTCTGGGCAACTTTCCGCAAGATTTTTTCACTTCTACCTCTTCCAGTAACTTTAGCTGAAATAGAATGGATACTGTCATTTACATAACTCTCATAACTGTCCATGTATGATAAGATAAAAGCATGCATGTGGTATATAAGCAATACATGATCACCATATCTTACAAATATAAGTGTACAGCGCATACAAGCAACATGCATGATGATTTCACATCCAGCAGTTTATCATCATCATCATGTCCTTGCCAACTAGTGTAGATGTTTATGTATCTCCACAGATCTTGGTCTCTAGTGTTCTGGACCAAATCTACTGATGAGATTTCTCAATGTCACCGTCACAGTCCAACTAGCATCATTTCTCTCAGTCTTCTACAGCTGATGTTTCCTGTCGTCACGATGTTTTTCAATGCCTCTCGTCTCATCTCATGTTTGTTTTTCGGAAATACGAACGGATTTATGAAAAGGGAAACTTTAAATTCACAAAAAGAACACTGTTGCCATCTTATATTTGAATATATGTACAGTGTAGACTTGATAAGGCAAACTCACCTGGGACCTAAGAAATAGTTTTTCTTAACAGAAATTCTTCTTATAAGAGTTCAAGCAGATAGTAATGCATTTACAATGTACAATACAATATTGTTCTCCACAACAGAAATTTGTCACATCCGAGATCACCTTACGGCGGTTTGTGCTGTAATGTTCTATTTTCATCAGCCTCTTCAAGGCAACGGTTGTTAGTAATTCTGGCAGTCAAGGGTATTAACAACAGAAACTACACCTCTGTTAACTCTTAACTGTTCGTTCACTTTCCATGATTCACTGTCATACAGCAGAACAAGTTCTATACAACATCTCAATGTTCAGTGAATTAACAGTTTACAGATAAATGAAAGTAAAGAAACTATTGACATGCCATTAAGGCATGCTGTGGATATTGTATTAGATCTATGTTTGTTTTTTTTTTTTTTGGGGGGGGGGGGGGGGGTGACCAAACAATACATAGCAGATAATATGGTCAGTAAAGCATTGACCATCTCTACTTTTCCTGGCCAGAACTCTGGCACCTATTTTAGGAGGTTGGGTAGACTCCAGAGTCCACAAGTCAGCAGAAAAGTCCAGCTCAACCACAAATGGAGACCAAACTTAGAACTTCCTTATCCCCGGGAAGGTTAACCCGGTCAACAAATGCCCGCAGAAGTCAGATGTGTCGGTCTGACAGAAAAAAAATCCGGATGAACGCAGAAGAAGAAGAACTTCCTTATCTGCCCTTTCTCCCCCATTAAAGCACAGGCCTTCAAGCAAATTATGACAAGCTATCCTATCCTTGGCTATCTCTTTCAGATCCCTCTATATCTTCCCCAAATTATTCATCTCTGCCTCTTATTCTCTTCTATGTGTAATTTCAGCTCTTCCTCTATTTTGTTAGCCCTGTGGGTTATAGTCAAAGCTTTCAATTACACTAAAATCTAGAATTAATACTATGTATTTTAATGTTGAAACCACCAGCATTATTAAGCAAGACAATAGCATCGGGGAGTAGCAGTAATGTAGTGGCTAGAGAGACAACTGCCGGCCCGGTGGTCATGGGTTCAATTAGCATTAGGGCAGATTCAAAATGTTTAAATTGGCCTGGGCTTCCAGGTTGACCCAGCCTAAAATGGGTACCAAGAAATGCTTATGGAAGTAAAAGCAGCCGGCATGATACTGACCACATCCCCCACCAAGTGCTGATTGGTCTATACAATTATGGGTCTAGCACCTCATGCCCAATGCGATGTATGGCTTATACAGGGTCCTGTACTTACTTTTTTACTAATCCCATGGATATCTGTAAAAGGGGGACAGTTTTGTAGGCCAACCACGACTGGGTTTATAGAATATTCCTGCTAGGCATTTAGGTGTTAAGTTCACTCAAAAGTCCTAAACCAAGCTAACATAAGATTTTGGAGCAAGAGATGTTGAGTGTGGGACCCACACATGAGTGATGTATGTTTTGGCACTTATCCATTAACTCTCAACTACAAGAAACAAATGAAAACTGTAAACTGATTTGAGAAATTAGACTCGGACAGTCACTATTTTAGGCACCTATTGAGAAGAAATAAATTAGAGAATGTGGTGACAGCTGGCAAGATTGAAGGAAAAAGAACAAGGGGAAGGCAGAGAAGCAAATATCTGGATGGATTGACTACATGGCATGGTCAGGACAAGAATACAGAACTGATCCACAACTCTGTTGATTGTTTAAGATGGCGAAACATGACCGCCCATCGGCGTGGCACATGATGATGATGATGATCAACTCTCAGGCCTTGGATTGCAGGATAATTGCTATTACATGTTTGGACAAAAATCTCCCTTAGATTTAGATCCCCTGCCACTTGGCCTGGTGACTACTAAATTAATCTCTCAAACAATATAACTGTATTGCTACCTGATTTCCTGGGAGAAATAAACATGAGAAAGACAAGATACTGTAGTCACATCAAACAATGTGACAATCTATTGAAAATCATAATGGAGGAAGCATGTGAGTGCAAAAGAGTTAAAATGCATCAAAGATAAAAATGGACAAATAACATCAAAGACATATTGTCATGATAAAATCTAGCAGAATGTACAATGAAGGCTCAAGACAGAAACTACTGGAGATCCATTATCACTTATCTTAACTGTGGAGACAACACTGGACGATAAAAGAAATATTCACTTTGCGCTCAGTTTAAAAACAAATTCTTGAAAGTCAACACCAAACTGTATTTCTTCTTCTGCGTTCATCCGGATTTTTTTTCCGGATGTGACTGCATTGTGCCTGTTTACAGCAGAGCTGCGTTCTTGCGCCGTTAGGCCGACACATCCGACTTCTGCTGGCATTTGTTGACCGGGTTAACCTTCCCGGAAACTGTATTTTAAATGAAAGCTTTAAGACAGTATAAGAAAACACTAGAAGACCAGGCATTACAACACAATAATACTCCCTCTTCCAGCATTTCCCTGCTTTCTTTTAACTCCAGCTTTTATGTTTAATCTCTTCTTTCAATATGTTCGTAAATTTCCTGCACTAAAGGAACAAAAAATTCTACAAAGATATATGTTATTATTACTGTAGTATTCTTATTCTTCTTCTCTTCCCCCATCTACCTCAGCGGAGTGTACTGTAGTTACTGAAGTAACAATCAATGAGAAGAGTATAATTTTAATGGTGAGTTACAGAGTATCATCATCATCCAGTGCCTTGCCAGTGGGCGTGCGCAATCATGCCTCTCTACAAATTACGATCTACAACGCCTTGGATCAATTTGTGTGTTGACTCCCTTCTGTGCCATGACACAAGACTGTCAAGAATTTTCTCACACTGTCTTCCTCTATCTCTTTCTGCAAATCTTTCCAGTTGTCACAACATGTTCTACTTTTTGTCTTCTCATAACATTGCCAAAAGATGATGACTGTCCCTTTCTGATGTTTGTGATAAGTTGTCTTTGCAACTCAATTTCCTTTAAAACATCCTGTTTGCTCCTTTTGGCTGTCCAATTAATTTTACAGAGTTTATACACACATATGCTACCTGCGGACATAGTAACACTGTAAGCTACCATGCATGTCATAAGTGGCAACTAAGGAGGGATGGGGTGGTCAATTCCATAAACAATTTCAACTGCAGAATACAACCAATGATGAACAAGTCTAAAGAAAAACAACTCAGCCTACCAAGATGAAATTAAACTCTTCTCTCAGAAGATGTATGACGTAATGTGGAGAAAGTCATAAGGAGACTAGATCGCTGACTTACCTACTTTCTCTATAGGATACACAAGAGCCCAGTACCAGAGCACTATTTGTCGGCTCTGCAGTTACGGAAGCCTCCTTGGATGGTGGGTAATGCCCATGGTCTGCCCCTGCCTTTCCTTGAGGGTTGACCAGGATGTCTTCAAACGTTCTAACTTGACCAGCTGGGATGTAGATGACACCACATTGAGAGTCGAATGTCCTTCGAAAAACCCGGGCAGGTTACCTCAGTCAACAAATGCCTAAAGAAGTCAGATCCATCCATCATGTGACATGCCGATAAGTATGGGCGGTCATGTACTGCCATGTCACTCAATCACCAGAGTCATGGATCAGCTCTGTGTTCCTGTCTCAACCATGCCACATGAAGTCAGATGTGTCGGCCAAAAGGCGCAAGTATCGCAGCTCTGCTGTAAACAGGCACAACACATCTACATCCAAGTGAGTCAACTGTTCTTCGAAACACCCGGGAAGGTTAACCCGGTCAACAAATGCCCGCAGAAGTCAGATGTGTAAACAGGCACAACACAACCACGTCCGAAAAAAGACTCCAGATGAACACAGAAAAAGAAGGATACACAGGGATAGCTTTGGTGAAGTGGTTAAGCCGTCTGACACATGTGCTGAAAATTGTGGGTTCATTTCCAGACTGTCATTTGGTTCATGAGTGCCATTTTCTCACAGACTCTTGGGGGCGGCTCTGGAGCTACAGAGTTTGCGCAATGTGCAGCACTTTTGGTAGCCCGCTCTGGGTATAGAGACTGAGCCATATGGGATAAAACCTGATGCAATGAAGCCCATTCTCTCACATTTAAATCTTTAATTACATAAATGCCAATCAATTCAACTTACAAAAGGCTAATCTCTTGATCTTCCAAAGGTCTTTTGTGAGTTTCACATAGAAGTTTTCAGGTGTAACAATAGGGATGTTGAAAATGCCACCTGACAATATACAACACACACACTTGTGGTTAGAATAATGACTTGCAGATGTGCGACATCATGAATGCTAGAAATTTTATATGAATGTTAAGGAAAACAAAAGCAGATTACAACCTGAAACTTGATTCTGATGGTTGTCTTTTTTTTTACCAAAAAAAAACTACTGTCACTGCCTTCCTATCTATAGCAAACCTATCCCTGTGTTGTTACTGTCACTGCCTTCCTATCTTTAGCAAACCTACGCCTGTCCTGCTACTGACACTGCCTTCTCCTCTTCTTCTGCCTTTCTATTCCAGCCTTCCCATCCTTAACAAACCAAACCTCTTACCCACATTTGCTTATACTGTTATCAATGCTTTGTTTTTTTTAATGATTACATTAAGTTCACTTGTCTCATCAGAAAGTTCCATTTGCATTTTCAAATATATTATTTGTTTATAGTCTACTTCCATGAGATGTTACAAGTTTCATATATGCTTGCTTGCTTGCTTGTGTTCGTTGGCTTGAGCTCCAACGCGAAGTCCTGTATGTCCTGTATGTTATATGTATATATAAATCATCTGTCATCGTTTCACGTAACAGCTATGATACAAAATTAATAATTAAAGAGTATACAGTGAAGAGTAGTCTTATTATGACCTGTTATTGTCATCTGTATGTGCAGTGCTGAATCATGACCTGTTTACATCTCTTCCAGTGGTGCACATCCCAATGGTTTCTGGGCTTGGAGATGGGAAGGAGAACTCTGCAGTGCGGTCCTCATGCAGGTGGTACATCAGTGCTGGGACAGGAGAAGTCTCCACACCAATCTCACTCCAATAGCAAACTGCTATCAAGTAGTATACTAGTTTGCTTTGTAGAATGGCATACTATCATACACCCACTTTAAGAGTGAAACAGTAAACCCCACAATCGCAAGACATCAAGTACATATCTTTGCCATGCTGAATCTAGACAACAGCTGCATCACTTCAGACTAACCCCATGCAGGACAAGCATGTAATTTCTCTACCATAATCACTAATTTTCCATAACCTTAGACATTTTTTGTCCCTGAGGAATCTTCTAGAATTACTACTTACGTATCACAATATATCTATATCACTAATTTTCTCTAATCTTATATTTCTTTGCACTCAAAGAATTTTCTAGAAATACACTAAATATTGCAATGTATTGTACTAGATTAACTCTTACCTGGTGTATGTCCATGAGGATTGTCATGCTTGCAGATTTCCAGATCTTCATTTTCAAATATGGCCTGTAACGCAAAGAGTTCATTTTCCTGCTCTTCTCGATCTTCACCGTCTGCTAGTTTACCTAGTAAATTAATTAACCAAGATATGTATCAAATATTCTATCTAGGACTAGCAGTCAATACCCTCACAAAGAGCATAAACTTGTCTTTTTGTTTTCATGTTATTCATTTGTTACTCTGCTAACATCTATTCATACTGTCAGTCTTCTGCCATTGGCCTCTATTCACACCCCAGCAGACCATCCTGAAACACACATACTAGTCTGCCTAGTGCAAGGAAGATCAACCACAAACTTCCATATGACGAAAACATGCCAAACATTACAAACTATGCATACTTCAAGATTGTGAAAGAGAATGCAGTCCCCATTATGGTGACAAACAATCTTCTTCTCCTTTTATGTGAAATTTCTATTTTAATTGCATTGTGCCTGTGTACAACAGAGCTGCAATGTTTGCGACTTTCGGCTGATTCATCCGACTTCTTCGGACGTTTGTTGACTGGGTTAGCCTTCCCGGGTGTTTCATAGGATGTTCTACGTCTCTCCATGTTGTGGTGTCATCTTCATCCCTCCATCAACAGGAGGTGCCCATCTAGAACAGCCAAACGCATGCCAAGGGCAGACCAATGTCATTCCCAGCCATCAAAGGAGGCTTCCATAATTGCAGAGCTGACAAACAGGGCTCTGATGCATGGCTCACTCAAGGAATCATCACATCCTGCACATAGCTGCATAGCCTCACTTCCATATATTGTGTCCTTCATTCACTACAAGCTGCTCCTTCGAAGACCAGAATGCAGTCTGCAGATTTTGGCCTTTGAAGATGCCCACATAATGATCTTTTGATTCAGACTCTCCACGTAATGAGTTTGTTAGCCAATATTCTATTTGAGAGCCACTAGGACACTTTTGCCACTACATACCTGCAGCATGAAGTGAGGCAGGCCAGAGACATTTGGGTTCTCTCCTATTTTGAGAACCATGCAACAAGAAGCATTATTTTCACTCACAGTACTGATACCCCATCTTGTAGACAACACTTAGTGGGCTCTTAGACCAAGTTGTCATTTAGTAGGGTTTTCATGGTAGAAATCTGAACCTTTCATTAGTAGGGCTTTTGTGTCATTTAGTTAAAACCATTTAGTTTTGTTATTTACCACTTTTGTGGTAGAAATTAGAACCTTTCATTTAATAGGATTTTTGTGGTAGAAATTTGAACCTTTCATTTAGTAGGGTTTTCGTGGTAGAAATTTGAACCTTTCATTTAGTAGGGTTTTTGTGGTAGAAATTTGAACCTTTCATTTAGTAGGGTTTTCTTTCTTGGTAGAAATCTGAACCTTTCATTTAGTAGGAATCAGTTTTAGCAGACAATAGAACCATTTTGTCAGTTTAGTAGTGCATACCTTCAATGAACAACATTTATCCATGCTTTCAGGGTGCACTTATGAGTGCCTTAACATTGCATCTCTAGGGGCCACTAACTCAGAGGTCCCCTGCCAGTTCAGGTCTATGATGACCATTTATCCGTGGTGTGCGACATGGACGTATGGCAGACGTCATGCATTTGCTTCCATAAGACGAACACAGAGCTTGATGGCATCAGAGATGTAGTACAAGGTATCCCTTTACACGCATCGCAATGGCCTTAACTTCCCCCAAGCCTGTGACCGAAGCCATCACACCACTTATAGACAATCAATACCTACACCGATCCAAGTGTCGACCTCCCAGGCATGCTCAAGCTAACTGTATTACTTATCAAATTAAATTAAACCAAGCCATCTCCGGTCCTTGATTTCATCAGTTTTTATTTATTTATTTTTTTGCACACGCTCACTTTAAACTCAAGGTAGTCAATATACACTACTTCTAGTAGTGCTGGACTGAATTTTGTGTGTGGATTAGTTTCCTATATTCAGTGTCCCTCGCTATCAGAGGAACCCACTCCGACTTCAAAGATACTTGTAATTTACATCCCCGAGTCAAGGACGTGAGGTCAACATTTTAGTCCAACTGTTCAGTGTAGGGGTTGAACCGCTTACCTTGGCATCAGCACACCGGATGTTTATGAACATGTGTTCTTATCCATTCAGCCATGATAACCTCCATAAGTTTTTATCATAATCAACAACGCAATGTGACTGGGTTCCAAACATCACCCAGTGTCTCGCTAACATGGGTGATCATAATTCTCCACAGCTTGCAATCTCCAACATGTATCAATTTGTGTGCTGGCACCCTTCCGTGCCATGACACAAGACTGATGAGAATTTTCTCTATCTTCCTGTATTTCTCTTTCCACGAATCTTTCCAGTTATCACACTATGTTCTGGAGGTTAACTTGGCCAAATGTGTAATAGCGCCAAAATAAAACCAGTATGTTCTAGTTTCTGTCTTCTCATAATGTGGCCAAAAGCATTATGGCTACCTCTTTCTGATGTTTGTCATAAGTCTCCTTTGTGTCTGAGCCTCTTTCAAAAATTTAGATTACTCAATTGGCTGTACAAGGAATTTTCAACATCACTGTGGTCAATAAGAGGAGCTGAGTTGAGTTGGTGGGGCAGCTATCTTTATAAAATACCTCAAAACTCTATGATGTGATTATCGGAAGGTAAAAGTGCCATATAATAACCTCTTCCCCTTGCTGCCTTGCAGGGTCTGTCATTTTAGATAAAAGCTATTGGAGTCAAACCATACACAACATGACAGAAGCTTAGGTGAAACCACCATTGTTATGCTTGCTTGCGTTCGCTGGCTGTGAACTCCAGCGTGAAGTCCTGTATATCGGATGAAGACATCCTGTTGTCCAACATCAGTGTGATGTCATACCGGACTGAGGTTTGCATGAGTATCCGGTGTCCCATGTCTGGCTTATTGGTGTGCAGACTGGTAGTTCCTCGCCATGCAGGCAGATACTCTCCGAATTCAGAGGAATCAACGATCCTACTGACGTTAGCCAGGACCCCGAAGGGACCTGTTTCTCAGGATGCGCGACAAGGATGTGTCAGTAGGTCTTGGCCAGTATAAAACCCAGCCCTGGTACCTTGGAAACACCTCTGCATCCCACCATTGTTATTATTGCTAGTTAACTATGCTTCTCAACAAATATTCTAAACAATATGAAATAACCAAACCAAAATGTTCTTTCCCCTATTACCTGGCACAATGTTTGTCCTTCTAGCCTCAGCCATATCCACTGTAGCCCGATGTATTCAACAGGTACCAAAATTATAGTCCTTCCCAATGCATTTAATTCAAAAGCCTATGGTTTAATCTGCAGATGTAAATTATTAAGGAAAAAAACACACATTTATTAAAATTAATTGAGAAAATTACAGAACAATATAAATGCAACAAATGAGACATTAGTGATGTTCTCTCATACTGCATGAAATGTAACACTATCCATGCTCTATTTGCTGCATTTGTCAATATATGCTACATAATTTTTACATTTGTTTTTGGTTCTTGACCAGGTCTGTTGCAGTGAGCAGTTGTAAAATCATAGAAATAACTCAGAAGTCCCTTCACAGGAATCAGCTGTGGGTATGTGCAGTGTTCAGACTATCACATTTTGTAGGCCTGAGTGCATGGAGAAATAGGTGGTCAGTCTTTCCCTCCCACAGCGAGTATCAAGAGCTGATATAGAACTCTTGTTTGGCCTTGCTCATGTCAATGTCATTGTCAGCATAATGTCCTAACCATTACACCAATGTGTTCGCTGTTGCAAACCCATATTTAAACTTAACATCTGCATATTTCTTATGTATCAGCTTCCTGTTCTTTCTCATGTTCTAAAAATAGATTTGCTGTTTTTTACATATAACATTCAAGCACTTTCAAAATTATAGGCAAAATATTTATACCTGTTTCATATGTAGAGCTATGCAAGCTCTATTCAACAAAGAAGGAAAGATGTATACAAAAAAGAAGGATATAAAATATAAAGGAATTGTTTGAGGATACAATTTGCAATAAGCCAACATTTACCAATAAAGCTTTAAGCAATCTTTTATGTGGAAAAATCACTTCCACCTATAACATGTTAATTCACTGCACAAAAGTTAGTAAATAGTTCTTCACTTCTGTTCATTATCCAAAGTCTGGTTTCTTCATAATATATATATGCCCCAGCCATTGTAGTCTATTAGCCTTCATGATACCAGTGATTAGCGGGGACTTAAACAGATCATAAATGTCTTTGTTACTTCTTCTTTTCCACTCTCCACTTTGTGTATCCCTAATGGGTCCAAAGATGCGTCTTAAAATTTTGTTCTCAAAGGTTTGTAACAAGGCTTCGTCTCCTTTCGTTGTACTCCAGGTTTCAGAGCCATACAGCACAACTGGTCTGATCAGTGTTTTGTATATTGTGATTTTGGTGTTATGAGATAGCGCCTTTGATTTTAGTAGATGTTGTAGTGCATAGTATATCTTATTTCCAGAGTTGATTCTAGTTTGTATTTCTTCCCTTA
Source organism: Cepaea hortensis (assembly GCA_963921405.1). Lineage (NCBI taxonomy): Eukaryota > Metazoa > Mollusca > Gastropoda > Stylommatophora > Helicidae > Cepaea > Cepaea hortensis. The sequence continues at coordinate 99,040,994 of OY992879.1, read as the reverse complement.
TGATGTTGGAGCAGTTGAAGATTGTACCCAGGTATTTGTATGTTTCCGTTCTTTTAATGGTCACATTATGTATTTGTATGTGGCCAGAGTTTTTAGCCGTTCCTTCTCTTGAAATTACCATATATTCTGTCTATAAACATTAGTGTGGAAAATCTAAAATCAAACAATGGTAAACAGCAAAAATGTGAAGATGTTGCTTGTCGTGAATTCAACGAAGATTGGGCGGAGAAATTTATGTTTATGCCTAGCTGTAGTGGTAAAACGGTTTGCTCAATCTGTGGATTTTGTATTTCTGTTACAAAATAATTTATTCTGGAATGACACTTCACGACTACACATTCGGACATAAATGCTCAATGTCCGATCAATTCGGAGTTAAGAAAAGATTTCATAGCTAAAAAAAGAAAGTTCTCTGACCAGGCAGCAGTCATTTTTCACCAAGGCTAACGAACAGAACAAGAGTGCTGTTTTTGTGTCATACTAAGTCACTCTGCTGTTGGCTCGCAAAAAAAGAAGTCGTTCTCCGATGCAGAGGAAATAATCAAGCCTTCCCTTAAAATTGCTGTTAGAATGCTTGGCAATAAATAGTGTGAAAAAAAAATTTGATCAGATCCCTTTGCCTAATAATACTATGGCCAGGTGAGTTGAAGAATTAGCCAAAGATGTTCATCGTCAAGTAGCAGCACATATCAAAAACACATCTCAGGTTACAGTTTTTGTTCGAGCAATAAACAATAACTCTGAAGTCATTGAAGAACTTCTAAGCTTGAATCGATGCATGCACCTACCAAAGGGACTTATCTGTTTGAAACTCTGAAGTTGTGTGTAGATAAAAACAACACAGAATGGACCAATGTGGACAGTGTATGCTCCGATGGTGCTCTGGCTTTGACGGGTAAAAAGTCTGGATGCCTAGCATTATTGGAACAGTTTCTTGGCCGCACTATATTAAAATATCATTGTATTATTCACCAAGAAGCTCTGTGTAGAAAGACATTAAATCTGAAACATGGCATGGATGTTGTTCAGAGATGTGTGAACAAAATTCGAAGTTAGGCGCTGAACAGGCATGAGTTCAGACAGTTTCCATCAGACCTGAATAAGAAATATGGTGAGCTATAACGGCTGGCTGAATGGCTAGAATGCCGGACTTTCCTTCGGGAGACCCGGGTTCGATCCCTCTGTAAGGTGTGGAATTCTTTTCTCTCGGGGGCAAAAAGAAAATCCTAACCTGCACAGTTTGCGGTGACTGCACTAGCCAGGCGGCCTTAATTCCTCAGACTCAAAGACCCCTCTGCCATACACCGCAAGGTACTATATTGGCAGTAAATGACAATGACTGTTACACTGTGATGTCAGTTGGCTATCTAAAGGGAAAGTTCTGTCTCGTTTCTGGGCACTAAAAAATAGTGTCTATCTGTTTCTGTCTGAATTAAATGAATTGCCTACAGAACGAGAATGTCTGCTGAATGATGACCGGCTTAACGATGACTGCGGCTCTCCGCTGGATGGAGAATATGATACACACACACATCATGATTGTAACTGACTCAGAAAGTATGCTGACGAGGGTGAGGACGGGCAGGCTTCGTGCGGAGTAGCTTGCTTCGCTTCGGAGGTCACGGGTGACAAGCATCATCTGGATCTTTTCTCGGGGGAATGCCGGTGTGCTGGGAAATGAACAGGTGGACAGATTGGCTGGCTCTACAGAACTTGGTGGAGTATTGATACATGACAAGGCAGACGTGGTTGCGGCTTTGTGGGAGCACATGTACACCTCGGAGGAGCAAATGGATTACCATGGTCTGGCAAGAATGAGACAGCGAGAAGTGACGAGGGGATCTGGCCGACGCTCAACGATCAGAGGAAAGGCCAGACGGACATATAATCAGACTGCTACTGGTACTATTGGTGTTGGAACTCTTTTCGCGGGCTGCTGAGGATGGGGACGGAGTGCTTATGGGAATACCCCGAATGCTGTGATGTCGATTCCTAAATCAATCAATCAATCATGACTGGCTTAATCACCTGGCATTTTTTGTGGACATCACGTCTCATTTAAACTCTTTAAATGCAAGGATCCAAGGAAAAAACAAACTATTAACAAATTTGTGCGATGACATGTCTTCATTTAAAATGAGACGACTGTTTATCGGACAGTTGACTGAAGTGACTTTAGAGGCGTTTTCAACTTTGAAGACACTTGTGGTGGAAATGAAATGTGACTTGTTACAGTACAAAGTAAAAGGTGAAAGTCTTCTGAATATCTTTCAGTCAAGATTTTAAGAGTTCACAATAGAGGAGGATAATGTTTCCCTCTTCATAAATCTGTTAGTATCTCCGATGCCAAGCTCTGTCAATTACAGCAAAACCTTCAGCATGAAGTAATTGATTTGAAATGCAATTCTGCACGAGATATAAATTTCTGGAGCTGCCTATAACAACTTCAGCTGATCATATGATTTCATTCTGGCGACTATTGCCTGTCGAACAATTTGAACACCAGCGTTCACTCGCCCAGAGATACATTTGTCATTCCGGTTTAATTTACAGATGCGAGCAGTCATTTTCCGCAACATCATCATCTTCTTCATCTTCCACTTCTGCCATCAAGCGTCCTTGGGAGGAATAATATGCGCTCCAGCACCAGATGGGCGGCACTGGATAGTGTCATTCCGTGTGGTTGTACAAATGTCTTTCATGTCGTCAATCCATTTTCGTCTTGGACGTCCTCTTGGTCTCGTCGCAGATGATCTTTGATGTAAGGCAAGTGATGGTAGTTGATGGTGTTGCATTCTAATGACATGGCCAAACCACTTGATCTTCTGTCTTTCAATAAATGTGGCATAAGGTGTTGATCCCACTGTCTGTCTGATAATAGCATTTCTTACTCGGTCTCGGATTGTTAAGTTGGCAGCTCTCTTCAGGCATCTCACAGGTGTTGATTTTGCGAAAGTGTGATTTGGATAAAGTCCAAGTTTGAGATTGGTAGCATAGGGTTGGTGTGAATATGCTGTTTATTATCTGTCGTTTTGCTGACATGGGTACATTTGGATGTTTCAGTAAGGGTGATAGTTGATATGTAAGTGCACTAGCTTTTTGACATCTGATTTTGATATCTCTGTCCAATCTGCCATCTTCTGTGATCATACTTTCAAGATATTTGAATTCTTTAACTTTTTTCAGAGTTGTGCTATTTATCTGTTTACGTAGTGGACCAGGCGATCTGCTAACTTGCATTACTTCGGTTTTGGCTGTATGTATACTCATGTTGTATCTGCTACATGTTGAACTCAGATTATTAATATGATTTTGTAGTCTACCCTCATCGCTGTAAAACAGGCACTGATCGTCTGCAAAAAGAAGTTTATTTATTTCCTGTGGATCAGTTGTTTCATCTGCAGTGAAGAGCTCTAAATTTTCTGAATCTGTTCTGTCAAGGCTTGCTTCTCTGGATATTCTGTCCGTGTAGATATTAAATAACAGAGGAGAGAGCACACATCCTTGTCTCGCTCCATTTTCCGCAATGACCATTATAAAAGGCAAGCAATGTTCCAGACTCACCAACAGTAACCTAGCTGTGCTTATGACTTTGGGCATGACAGATTTGTGCCTAGACATTGATAAACTGGCATCTGAACTTAAGTAACTGGTTATGAAGAACGGTTACAATTGTAAACTAATTACATTAATAGCAATTTTCAAAACTGATTAAAAACGTATTGTTAATGAACTTTTGATTTTAAATCAAAAAATTACAGCAATGTAGTACTGACACTGACTGCCTTTAAAGTTTTAGAATTTTGTTGACAAAAGTTAAAGGTAATAAAGATATTGCAATATTTTTATAATTTTATAACGTTGTGGTCCGCTTAACTACCGAAAATAGTAGATATGGCCCTCTGTTTGAAAATTTTGGGAACCACTGCTATACTGGATCTGTTTATACTTACTTGTTTCATGTTTCCTTGTTAAAAGATGTGCTGGACAGAAAAGTGGAGGGCAAGCATACAAGAAGAAGACAACATTACATGTGGGTGGACAACATCAAGATATTGACTGGAAGAAGCTTAAATGAATGCACCACAAAAATGCAGGACAGAGGGTGTTTGACACTCACTAAGCTGACTGACCTTCATTGCAGAGTTGGAAGTTGATGATACAACAATTCTAGTCTCAATAGAGAAAATGAAAAATCTATTAAAGTATGTATTAAGTCTAAATTAATTCTAAATCATGCCAAATCATTAAGTGATTAAGTGCCTTGGAATAATTAATTGTCTTAAGCAATTTCAAACTGAAAGAGGTTACACAAGTCATAACAATTGTAAACATAGAATGTAGTCAAATTGCATGTTTGATTAATCCTTCTTCTGCTGTCATTTACCACTCACTTGAGTATAGGCCTTGAACAGATGAACTCATTAAAAGCTATCCTATAGACTATCTCCTGCAGCTCCCTCCAAGTGCTCGCCATATTATTCATCTCTTCTCTATGTGTGGTTAAGTCCTACTCTACTTCGCTTACCCTGTTAAGTTTGGTACTAGTTTTAATTTACATCTAGTTCCACAAAATTTCCTAACAATTAGTAAATAGTACTAGTAGATAGTGTTATACATGACTGTTATGTAACCTCCTCTGGCAATCTTATGTTAATAAAATGGGAGAGTCTATTCGCTAGTCTAGACGCTTTGTTTATTCACAGGGCCCTATGAAGGGCCCTACAGCTACCCATCTACCTGCGTACCTACTCATCCACCTACCTGCCTAGCTACCCACATACCTGCTTACTTAACTACCTACCTACCAACATATCTAACCATCTATTTGTCTAACAACCCATCTACCTGCCTACTTAACCACTTTCGTGTCTTTTTCTGGATTTTTTTCTCGTGGACCTGTAGTAATAAATTTCCCCTGGTCTCTGGGTAGTGAGTTCGGACGCCCGTGTGTATTAATTTCGAGTTAAAAATCTACTACAGGATCCTCGCCGATGCTACGGAGTACGTGCACTGAGCTGAGTTTCTCCAGACTCAGGTTTGAGTTAGGAGGAGAACGGAGCACTTGTGGGTTGCACCTGTGTGCCGTGATGTTGATCCATCGACTAAACAAAACTAAAACTTTCGTGTCTAACTACCCACCTACCTAACCAACTATGAATATTACAAAGAATTATCGGCGAAGCAACGGAGTACATGCTTTGTGCTCGATACTTTTGACAATAGCCAGCGGGGAGAGAATGAAGCGGAGAAGAAGAGGTAGGGGAGAGGGGAAGGAAACGGAAGAAGAGGGCTGGAGCCAGAAGGGGTAGAAGGAAAACGGATCGTTTGGGACTCAAAAATGTGTGGGTTGGGTATTGGAATTGCCGTAGCGCAAAGCAACGAGGACCAATACGATTGACATTTGACTTTCATCCAATTAATTGCTGAACAATTTAAAAAAAAATGTCCGGCAAGGAAACGAACCTCGAGCTCCCGCCCATCTGGCGGGGACACTATCAACTATGCCACTGACGACACATTTTCCAATCAACGAAAATGTATAATATAGCCGCAAACTTACGTTAATCACATGACCAGCCGTGCCCTGCGAATAGACGCTTTGTTTATTCACAGGGCCCTACGAATAGACACTTCTAGCCTCTGGACGATTTCACCACTATTGTTAAACCAACTATATAATAATATATAATTATATATAACTATAACTTTCACGGTTATCAATGATCATTTATTTAATCTTAAATAACTAAAGCAAGTAACTTTAGTAACACAAACAACATGTCACACAGTCTCAGTACCCCATCCAATTCTCATTGTCATTAGACATTACAGATGTTTGAGACACAAATGTGGCCCAATTAAAAGTGTTCTGTTCACTTGTAAAATTTTGATTAACATTTATTACACATATGAAAAAAAAAAAAGAAATCAGAACTTACAACACATGAATATTCTTTAACAATCAGCTAATGAATATTATGTGTGTATGATGCCAGACCACGAAAAGTAGAGAAGTGAAGGAGGTTGTTGAAGAAAATAATTTAGTTCGGAAAAAAATATCTACAGTTGTTCAATTAAGCCGCTCATATTTCTTATACAACTTGTGCCCTTCATATTACATTACCTCATTAAAATAAAATGTGTGATCATCTCATTCCTTTGTTTAAAAGCATGAACAAATGATTTAATGAATGACTTTGTAAGGATTGCCACGAACCATCACAAATACTCACTTCACAACTGCAGACGGGAGATTCAAAACATCCGTTTTAATCGATACTAACTTTCAAACAAGATGGGGGAATTGTCTCACCGACTACTCCGCGATATCATATTTATTCAATCAGTAGCATGTCCCTTGCAGAACTTAGTTCCCATAACAACTGTCCGGAATACTTCTCGGTCATAAGCAAGTGGTCCCGCGTCCGATATACCCATCTGGAGTTCATCCGCCACATCCTGCCACATCTCTCTTTGGCCTTCCACTTCCTCTCTTCCCAGGCATATATATACTGCTACTAGTTAGTGACTAGACTCGGTTTAAACTGACTGTGACTGTGTGACATGTTAGTGTTACTTGTTTTAGTTATTTAAGATTAAATAAATGAACATTGATAATCGTGAAAGTTATAAATAATTATATATTAAATTATGATATTGTTGGTGTAACAATAATAGTAAAATCTTCCAGAGGCTAGAAGATATTTTATTAACATAAGATTGCGAGAGGAGGTTACATAACACTACACAAGTACTAGTTACTAAAATACCAATAATCAATATACCCCTCTATGAATGTTCTCTCCAAACTTTTATGACGTTTTAAGTGACCAAAATATTTCAATTTTCTATGCTTTATCGTCTTTAGTAGCCAACCTTCTTCAATATTCAGATCTTGTCGTATGGATACATTTGTTCTTTTCTGTATCCAAGATGTTCTTAGAACCGTCTATAACATTTATAATCATATCATATAATATAAGTATGTTGGCAAATTCTTAAACAAGCACAGTTATCTCGGCACAGTCATAACATCAGATGGGGGATGCCTTGAAGAGCCATTGCGAAGGTAGCATTTTGCACGATGAAAAACATACTGATCAATAATAGAAAAAGATGTTAATTGCTACAAGAAAAAGTGTTGATGTGTTACATGGAGCCTGTACTTTTGTATGGATGTGAAGCATGGACAATGAGCAGACAAGATGAAAATCATCTGATGGCTGTGGAAATTTGGTTTCTGAGGAAAACGCAAAGAATACCATGGACAGACAGAAAAATCAATGAACAAGTCCTTCAAGAAACAAATGAAGATCGTAAACTGATTAGAGACATTAGACGTAGACAGTCAAACATTTTTGGGCATGTTATGAGAAGAAATGAATTGGAGAATTTGGTAACAACTGGCATGATCGAAGGCAAGAGATCAAGGGGAAGACAGAGAAGTAAATACTTGGATGGCTTGACCACGTAGAATAGTTGAGACAGAAACACGGAGATGATCCACGACTCTGGCGATCGAGTGAGATGGCGAAACATGACCGTCCACGCTTATCGGCACGGCATATGATGATGATGATAATAAGTAAGTAAGTCATATCATATACAGCAATTGTATTCGATATAACAAAAACTGATGCGATACCTGTGTGTAGTCGGTGAGAACATGTTGTCGACTCCGACTGAGGAGAATTGAGTAGGTTCAGTTCAGTCCAACTATCGAATGAATCAGCAAAAACGGGGAGTCAGCTATATAAGAACACACGTGACATACAGGAAAATCAATGACCAAATCCTACAAGAAACAAATGAAAACCGTAAACTAATTAGAGAAATTAGACGTAGACAATCACAATTTTTGGACACGTTGTGATAAGAAATTAATTGGAGAACTTGATGACAACTGGCAAGATCGAGGGGAAAAGAACAATAGGAAGGCACAGAAGTAAATACCTGGTTGGCTAGACCACGTGTTATAGTCAATGCAAGAACACAGAGCTGATCCACGACTCTGGTGATCGTATGAGATGGCAATTCATGACCGCCTACGCTTATCGGCATGGCACATGATGGTGAAGATGACAGACAAGGCGTTGCAGCTAGAAAGTCTTCGTCAGCATCATCATTAAGAGCTTTGCCGACTGGTGTGGACGATCATGCTTCTCCACATCTTGCGATCTCCAAGGACATAATAATTTCGTGTGCTGTCACCCTTCCGTGCCATGACATTGATTGTGGAGAATTGTCTCTAGTTGTATTCCCCTGTCTCTCCTTTCACAAATTTGTCCAGTTGTTTCAATATATTCTAGATTTTGTCGTCTCATAATATGTTTAAAAATATGACTTCCTCTTTCTTCTTCTTCTGCATTCATCCGGAGACTTTTTTTCGGACTTGATTGCATTGTGCCTGTTTACAGCAGAGCTGCGTTCTTGCGCCATTAGGTCGACACATCAACTTCTGCGGGCATTTGTTAACCGGGTTAACCTTCCAGGACTTCCTCGTTCTGAAGTTTTTGATAAGAGTTTTTGCCTCTTTAAAAACGTTAAGATTACACATTTTGGCAATCCAATGAATTTTCAGCATTCTCCTATAATTTCTATAATACCACATTTTGTATTTAAACGTCTAAGGACTACTTTGCTTGTTTACTAATTTACCAGAATTCGCAACGTTTTAGCAGACCGTGAGAGGGATCATGCTGCATGGGCACACATAATCTCTATATTTTAGCACAGGCTTTGTGCTATGGAGAGGCAATAACTCCATCCCTGGTCTTAACCGGTCTCGGAATCAAAGCAAGAGGCAAATGTTACGGGTTATAGTCCCTGTCAATTGGTGTAGACATGGGGCGCCACGCGTTGCCTCTGACGGTGGGAGACACCTACAGGTGTCACTGATCAGCTACCGCCCGCCTCAAGCTGGGCAAACAACGCCCAATGGGGTGCTGATCCACACACAGCCTGCCTGCTTCAACGGGTGCTTGGGGCTAGGACAAAATCTTAATTGCAGGCTGTAAAACCAATGCACCAGGTACTAATAAAAAGAAAAATAGAAACCTCAAGCTACGGCTTGCAACCTGGGACGTAAGAACCATGTGTCCAGGATTTTCCACTGGCTTGACCAATATTGACGATGTGAGAAAAACGGCTGTGATTTATGCCGAACTCAATCGTCTTAACACTGATATTGCTGGTCTGCAGGAGACTCGCCTCGCTGAGGAAGAGTCACACAGGGAAAATAATTACACCCCCTTTTTTTTTTTTTTGAAGGGTAGAAGGCAGGCTAAAAAAAAAAGGCAACACTGTATGGGCTTTGCAGTGAAGAATTTGCTACTGGGAATAATTGAAATTCCAGCAGGAGGTAATGAAAGACTATTATCCCTGCGCTTGGCAACCTCTTGTGGCTTTGCCACCATTATTACTGCATATGCACCGACACTCGATTCCGCTGATGATGTGAAGGAATCGTTCTATGAGGAGTTTGACTCCGTGATCAAGACAGTTCCAAGATCCGACTACATTTATATGCTCGGTGATTTCAATGCTCGTGTGAGCAAGGACTCGAGTTCATGGCCAGTGTGCCTTGGAAAATACAGCATCGGTCGCATGAATGAAAATGGGCAAAGGCTGCTGGAGCATTGCACCAGAAATAACCTATGTATTACAGACTCCTTTAAAATAAATTAAAAAAGAGCTGCATAAGGTCACATGGAAACATCCAAGATCCGGCAACTGGCACAAGCTGGACTTCATCATCACACGGAGACAACATCTGAACCATAAATCATTGACTCAAAGTTACCACAGTGCTGACTGTGATACGGATCATACTTGCAAGGGTTAGACTGAGACCAACGAGAATCTACACAGCTAAATACAAATCTAGCCCCAGGATTAATATTATTAACACTCACGATCCTGAAAAGTGCTTTCAGTTTCAACAGCAACTTGAAGACGCTTTCACTGATACACCAGAAAATTTTACAGCAAGTGAAAAGTGGGGTAAACTTAAGGAAACTATTTATTAAACTGCCGCATGGGTTTACGGCACTGTGGATCATAAGAGGCAGGACTGGTTTGCGGCAAACAGCCAGACTCTGCAGCCCTTGACTGATAAGAAGAAGATATCTCTCTTAAGAAACAAGGAAAGACCAACGCGTAACACTCTGGGTGAGCTGAAGCAAGCTAGGAAGGATGTGCAAAAGGCTGCCAGGCAGTGTGCGAATGACTATTGGATCAAGTTATGTGAGTCCATTCAAATCACAAGTGATAAGGGAAACATCAGAAGCATGTATGAAGGGATAAAGAAAGCCTGTAGTCCAATGATCAAAAGAAGTGCACCATTGAAAACCGTCAACGCCATGGAGACCCTACCAACTCTTGACAACCTGGACACACTTCCCACCATAACAGAAGTTAAGTGTGCTATAAATAAACTTGCATCGTGCAAGGCTCCAGGTAAGGATGGGATTCCAATAGAGGTTATCCGGAGTGGGCAAGACACATTCACTCTGCAGATCCACCAGCTAATAGAGCTATGCTGGCGAGAAGGACAAGTCCCATAGGATTTCAAAGATTCAAGCATCATAGCACTGTACAAGGGCGATCGGAGCGACTGTAACAACTATCGGGATATCTCACTTCTGTGTATTGTTGGAAAAGTATTTGCCAGAATTGTTCTGCGCAGACTTCAAGTCCTAAAGATCAAGTCTACCCCGAATCACAGTGTGGCTTTCGACAGAACCGGTCTACCATTGATATGGTATTCTCATTGCGACAAATGCAAGAAAAATGCCGTGAACAGAATCAACCCCTGTTTATTGCCTTCATCGACCCCACAAAGGCATTTGATTTAGTCAGTCGTGAGGGTCTGTTCAAGGCACTAAAGAAGATTGGCTGCCCACCAACTCCTCTGTCCATTGTGGAATCATTCCACACAGGCATGAAGGGTATAATCAAGTTTGATGGTACAACTTCAGAAGAGTTTGAAATCAAGAGTGGAGTTAAACTAACTCCCACCCTCTTTGGAATATACTTTTCACTTCTACTGAAATATGCCTTTTGTGATCAGGATGGTGGTATATACATTCTCTCACGCTCAGATGGCGGCCTCTACAATGCTCAGAGATTGAAGGCCAAAACCAAAATTAGGAGGGTGCTGATTATAGAGTTGCTTTTTGCAGATGATGCTGCAATTACGACCCACTCTGAGAAAGAATTACAATGTCTACTATCTGCATTCTTCAATGCTTGTTCTGAATTTGGTTTAACAATTAGCAAACGGAAGACACAGATTATGTCACAATGTGCACATGGGGTACCATCAATCTTTATTGACAACGCCGAACTAGAGATGGTAGACCATTTTACATTTCTAGGATCAGTGGTAAATAGCAAATTATCCCTAGATCAGGAAATCAACATACGGATTGGTAAGGCATCAACAACAATGAACAGGTTAAGAAAAAGAGTCTGGGAGAACAGGAAGCTTACTGCCAAAACAAAAGTCCTTATCTATGAACCCTGTGTCCTTAGTACTTTTCTTTATGGCAGTGAAGCCTGGACAGTTATCAATTGGGGCATCTTCATTGCACTCCTGGACAGGTCCATAGGTGCTCAGATCCTCCCCCCAGCACATGCATCAGCGTCAGGTGGTTAATAGTGCCAGCCCCGTGTTGGCCAACGAGGCACCTCACTCCCCCGATGCACCTCTCGTGTCTGGCCGTACCAATTCCTACTTCCAAGTCTTTCATCCCGGACAGCGACGCGGATTCACTGACGTCAAAGTCCTCTGCTCTCGACATGTCTCTAAGGACGTTAATAACTTCCTTGGAGCCTGGACAATTTACACCAAGAGAAACGTTTAAATAGCTTTCATATGCGGTGTCTGCGAAGAATTCTTGGTATTAAGTGGCAAGACAAAATCACAAATACTGAAGTATTGAAAAGATCAGGTTGTGTGACGATTTATTCCATGCTCAGTCTTCGTAGACTTAGATGGATATGACATCTTAGGAGGATGGATGATGGTAGAATACCAAAGGACATCTTTTTGGTGAATTACAGATGGGTAAGAGATCTCAGGGTCGGCCTCTACTACGATATAAAGATGTGTGTAAGCGGGACATGATTGATACAGGCATTGATAATGCACATTGGGAGCAAGTCGCCACTGAACGTGTTGCATAGAGGGCAAACATCAGAAATAGAATAAAGACAAAGGAGAAAATTATTGCAGATAAGTCACACACCGAGCGTGTGAGACGTAAGATGGTGCATGATGGTGGAAATGACCACGTGTTCACATGCACCCACTGTGGACGAACATTTACAGCGCGAATTGGCCTTATCAGTCACATTGGCTATCGCCATGGGTAATGGTTATTATGCCTTTCTGAAGCACGAGACGGCAAGGTGCCAATAAATATTCCTCTTTTAACCATACTTAACTTCTTCGTCAGTCCGATTTTTATTTTGGACACACCGGACTCTTTCCCGGCAATTGTTGACCGAGTTAGCATTCCCGCATAGTTTCGTAGAGCATTTCAAAGCCTCAGAGCTGTAACATCATCTTCATCCCCACCTCTCCCTCCTACAGATGGTGCCTCCAACATGCCCGTCCAGAATAGTTGCATGCATGCTTGTCGGTTCTGAAGGGAAGGCAGGCGCAAAGCATGGGCTTTCCCCGCCATCCAAGCAGGTTTCCTCAAATGCAGAGCAGACATATATAATATTATGCCCGGGTACTGGGCTCACTGAAATTATCGCCACATCCTGCGTATGATTTCCATATACTGAGCCTCCGGTTCACCACAGGCTGTACTTTCGGAGACCAGAAGGAGGCAGTCAGTAAATCTGGGACTTAGATAATATCCACACAATGAGCTGTTATATCAGACTTTTTACCTGATGAATTTGCTATAGTCCATCAATGTTCCGTCTGGTAACCATTGAGACGTTTTTGTCACCTACATGCTTCGGGGAATTCAATTTAGTAGACCAGGAACAGTCTCAATTTTTCCTTCGATTTAGAGAACTAACATATGAAAAAGGTCTCTCCCCCCTCCCCTCCAGTATCAATGTTCCTTGTAGTAGGCGACATTTGGATCTAGTTGATAATTAAAGGATTCGTTCTGTGGACATTTGAGCCTGTCATTTAGTAGGTGCCACACGTCGCGGAGATTTGAACTCATTTGTCAAATTACTAGATTACACCTTCTATGGATGTCTTTTAGTCCCATGACTGGTGATGGGAAGGCTAACGAGTGTCAGAATAGTTTCTGATCACTGTATCTCTAGGGGTCATCAACTCCGAGATTCTCTGCCAGGTTCTGTTCTATGCTGGCCATTTATCCGTGGTGTGCGACTAGGACATATGGCAAAAGTGTTGTATGGGGTTCCGTAAACCTAGCATAGAGACCGCTGACGCTCGAGCTGTGTGGTACAGGATATCCTTTTATATGTATGGGGTTCCGTAAAACTAGCATAGAGACCGCTGACGCTCAAGCTGTGTGGTACAGGATATCCTTTTATATGTATGGGGTTCCGTAAAACTAGCATAGAGACCGCTGACGCTCGAGCTGTGTGGTACAGGATATCCTTTTATATGTATGGGGTTCCGTAAAACTAGCATAGAGACCGCTGACGCTCAAGCTGTGTGGTACAGGATATCCTTTTATATGCAACTAGCTGACCCGGCCCGGCTTCGCCCAGGCCCTGGCGGGGATCTATCTATCTATCTATCTATCTATCTATCTATCTATCTATCTATCTATCTATCTATCTATCTATCTATCTATCTATCTATCTATCTATCTCTATCTATCTATCTATCTATCTATCTATCTATCTATCTATCTATCTATCTATCTATCTGTCTGTCTGTCTGACCCGGCCCGGATTCGCCCAGTCCCTGATGGGAGCATCTCATTTAATTCATATAAGTAGTCGTATAAGTTCCCGTTCCCGACTGTCTGTCTGTCTGACCCGGCCCGGCTTCGCCCAGTTCCTGGCGGGGATCTGTCTGTCTATGTATCTATCTATCTATGTATCTATTTATATAGATATACATTAGATATATATTTTATTAGCCAGGGGACTTAACCTAAGATATAGCAATGCTATTAAAAGTTATGTCCCTTTATTTAATTTTTCTTATGTTAAGTCATGTAAATTTAAATATTAAATTTTAGTAAGTATGTTAGTATTGTACACTAAAAAACTATGACAGTTGGTTGCACTGGAATGAGAAGAAGACGTGTAGAAAATTTCATCTCAATCGGATGGACCGTTCGCGAATGCATAAAGAACGGGCGGACATAAATACATACATACATTGCATTTTATATATTAAGATAGAACGGCCTTACCTTAACCGATTCAATGCCAAACAAAACAGCAGGTTTGGACCTAACAAAAATGGATGACGGAAAATGGGAATGTCACAGTTATGATTTAGAAGTTGTTAATATGGTAGCAGACATGTTGTATTATACATCAAATTAAAGTGTGTTGCATATGGAAAACTACTGTATACAATCCCATGGTAGATACAGGAAGTCACATAAGACGATTAATCATCTCATGGCACTTAATCAGTTAACACCCATGCCTGTGACCAAAGTCAACATAGCATGTGTTAGTCAAACAAGGGCAGTTAAGTCTTCATTCAGATCAGATGACTCAACCAGTCTAAGGCACACATGGGCAGTCAGTCAGGCATCCATCCATCCATCATGTGCCATGCCGGTAAGCGTGGGCGGTCATGTTCTGCCATCTCACTCGATCACCAGAGTCGTGAATCAGCTCCGTGTTTCTGTCTCGACCATGCCACAAGGCCAAGCCATCCAGGTACTTACTTCTGGGTCTTCCCCTTGGTCTGTTCCCATCATCTTACCAGTTGTCACCAAGTTCTCCAGATAATTTCTTCTCATAACATGCCCACAAAATTGTGACTGTCTACGTCTAATGTCTCTAATCAGTTTACGATCTTCATTTGTTTCTTGAAGAACTTGTTCATTGGTCTTTTTGGCTGTCCATGGTATTCTTTGCATTTTCCTCAGAAACCACATTTCTACAGCCATCAGATGTTTTTCAGCCTGACTGCTCATTGTCCAAGCTTCACATCCATATAAAAGTACAGGTTCTATGTAGCATCTCAACTCTTTTTCTCGTTTCAATTGACATCTTTTTATTGGTCAGTATGTTTTCCATCTTGCTAAAGGCTACTTTTGCCATGGCGATTCTTGTTCTAATCTCTTCAAGGCATCTCCCATCTGATGTTATTACTGTTCCGAGATAATTGTACCTATTCACTTGTTGAAGAATATTCCTATTTACTTGTATATTACATTGTGGTATTTCGTTCTTCCTAGTGACGACCATAATCTGTCTTTTTACAATTTAATTCTAACCCTAGTTGTTCACTGTGTGTAACAACCGCATCTACTAAATTTTGCAGGTCCTGTTCATTGTCTGCAATCAAGACTGTATCATGTGCATATCTAATGTTATTGATGCATCGTCCCCCAATGTTGATTTCTTTCATATCGTCAATATTTGAAATAACTCAAGTAATCTACTTTCTGTAGATCTGTTTCTTTGGCTATATGGAAAGCTGTGAAGGATGTTGAAAGTATCATAGACAAAGAAGAAAACAAATTATGAGGTATGCTGCACGCCTTATAAGATAACTCTTCCCGGGAAGGTTAGCCCGGTCAACAAATGCCCGCAGAAGTCGGATGTGTCGGCCTGACGGCGCAAGAACGCAGCTCTGCTGTAAACAGGCACAACGCAGTCACATCCGAAAAAAAAATCCGGATGAACGCAGAAGAAGAAGAAGAAAACTCTTCAAAACCGTAAGGATCAGACATGAAATGTATACGGCATATTAACGAAAGAGATGAAACAAAGAAATTAGTCTTACGTGAAGAAATACTAGACAAGATAGGCAAAAGAAGACAAAGATGTATACAAAAAGTTTAAATTAAAGCATTTTAAATTCAGAGTCGGACAAGAGTAATTTTATGCCATCTCATACTATCACCTGCAGATCTGCATGGCTGAATGGATAAGAACGCGGTAAGCGGTTCAACCCCTACACCGGACAGCTGGACTAAAATGTTGGCCTGTGGTCCTTGATTTAGGGACATTAATTACAAGTACTTCTGCAGTCGGAGTGGGTTCGCCTGATGGCAAGGGACACTCTTAACAGGGAAAGCTAACCCACACGCAAAATTCAGTCCATCACTACTTAAGTAGTGTGTATGGACTACTCTTGAGTTCAAAGCCAGCGAGAGCAAAAAAAAAAAAAAAATACTATTACGTCTTGATCAGGTCTATGCTCTTGTCCCCAATACGCCATTTGGCCAAGCCATTCAGATTTGTATCCATTTGCCTCCCTCTTGTTGCCCCCTCCAAATCATTTTCCAGATGCCACTAAGTTTTAAAGTTTATTTCTTCTCATGATGTAAGCACAAATTCAATACCATGGTCTAATTTCTGTAATCAATTTACGGTTGTCGTTTGTTTCTTGAGCTGTCTCATTCTTTTATTTTTCTGACCGCCCATGGTATTCCTTGCATTTTCCTCAGAAACCACATTTCCACTACTAATATAGCAGTGGTTCTCAACCTTTTTTGGCCCATTCCCCCCTTCACCATATTTTCAGAACGCCATTTCCCCCCTTCCTATAAAAAATTTGGCCCGTTCCCCCCTTCACCGTATTTTCAGAACGTCATTCCCCCCCTTTCATATTTCCTATCTAAAAATCCCCTCATCCCTACACAGTATACGTAAAAGTGGAAGGCAAATGTAATAGCATATACTAAAACAAGTCTAGACATCCACATAAAACATGATTTGTGGGTCTACTTACTTTATAAAATGAATTTTAGAAGGACGAGACATACATAACTGTAAAGTATGAAGGGAAAAACTATGTCAAGTAATCGGTTCTTGTATTAACACGATCTTGAAATGGTCTTCATTCCCCCCCTGGAAACCATGAAATTCCCCCCTGGGGGGGAATTCCCCACCGGTTGAGAACCACTGTTAAATATAGGCTTCTCAGTTTGTCTGCTTGTTCCAAATGTTTCACATGCATACAGCAGTACAGGTTCAATACATTACTTCAATATTCTGCTACTGAGTTAAGTGCGTGGAGCGACAAGGTGAGCTGTGAATTTCGTGTGGAGTGTTTTCACACCTGTCCGTGGTTGTTTGTAGCATGAACTGCATATTCAGAAAAATGGCGGCCGGCGGGTCGCTGAACTGGGTTGCCTTATGCAGTAATGTGTGGCTGCTGGTTTTCTAGTGGCTGCCGCTTCCATCGATGAGAACTATTTATTGTGGCGGACTTTTGTTGGCATTATGTATAGTATACCAGTGCAGGCTGTTGGTTTGAGACTCCTGTCTATTCCACTTTTCACATGGGGCAGTGAGGTGCATTTTGTGTGATATTCACTGGCACAGGAACAGTGCATAATGGGGCGACCCTTTGTCGTGAAGTTGGAACCGACTAACATTTCTCACCGCAACTGATACCTTTTTTTTCCCTTCTCAAAAGCAACATCAACTTCATTAAAACAAAATGGCAGAAGATTGGAGGGTCATCATCACCAATGTCTACTCTAGTTCAGATAGAACACAGTATTTTTATTTGGCAAATCAAAGCCACAATAGTTAAACACAAAAGTTGATAATTTCAATCGATTGATCGATTCAGGAACCGACATCACAGCATTCGGGACATTCCCATAAGCGCTCCGTCCCCATCCTCAGCAGCCAGCGAAGAGCTCCAACACTAATAGTTCCAGTAGCAATCTGATTATATGTCCGTCTCGCCTTTCCACTGAGCGCCGAGCGTCGGCCAGATCCCCTCGTCACACTTCGCTGTCTCATTCTTACCAGACTATGGTGATCCATTTGCTCCTCCGAGGTGTACACGTGCTCCCACAAGGCCGCAACCACGTCTGCCCCGTCATGCATCAATACTCCACCAAGTTTTGCCGAGCCAGCCAATCTGTCCGCCTGTTCATTCCCCAGCACACCGGCATGCCCAGGAGAAAAGATCCAGGTGATGCTTGCTACCCGTGACCTCCGAAGCGAAGCAAGCCACTCTGCACGAAGCCTGCCTGTCCTCACCCTGCTTTCTGAGTCAGTTACAATCACAATGTGTGTATGTATTGTGTTTTCTATCCAGCGGAAAGCTGCACTGACCGCCTCCACCTCCATTCTTAAGCTAGATGTAGTGTCATCATACGCCAAGCTCTCCTGCACCAAACGCCGACCATTAGTTTTTGCCAAGAACCCCCAGGCACTTCTCCTACCTCTCAACACCGACCCATCCGTGTAGATAATCAATCGATTCAGATCATTACCCACCATTGGAGTATTGTGTATCATTGTACAGATAGTTTTAAATTTCTTGTATATACATGGCACTCGAGGGATTGTGTTTGCTATGTGCATGAGAAATTGAGGGTAAACTGGTGAAAGTGTGTGTGTAGTGGCGTCATGGACAAAGTAGTGGCCTGTGTACTCAAATTCCTGGACTTGTAGAGTAAATTTGCAAAGCAAATTCATGGTGAGATATTTACCGTTTATCTGTCAGACCTTTGTATGTTACAGTGGTATCACTTTCAAATTGAACTCAGCAGCATTCAAGGTGAACAGTAGATGTGGGAAGTTCTACAATAAAGGCATCAGATTGGTGAAGAAGAGATGGAAGAAGTGCATCATCTTGAGGGGTGAATACATAGAGGACTAAAGTCCACACAAATTTCCAGCCAAGGGCCTCGACTCCATACTAAAGTGCAAAACTGTATAACCTCCCCTTGTAACCATATGTGAAACGAAAACGTTAACCAACAAAATAAAAATAGCAGAAAACATTCAAATCAAGAACATCATGGATAAGAAAAATGTCACAAGTTTATTATGTACAACTTTTGTGATGAAATGGTACAACTCTGATGGTATCGCAGTTAAGATGATAAGAACAAGATTTGATGACCATACAGTTTATACACACTCATTCCAAATTTCTGCTCTAGGACAATCTACATGTATGTTTGTCTTCAAATACATGTAAAACATACAATCACAAAAGCAACCAATCATTATGGTTGAAGACTGTACAAAAAAAAAAACAACCTCCCCCATGTAACAGCAGCCCTAACTTCAATTAATGGTACTGACGTCCATGCCTGGGGTAGTGATAAATACTACATGAAAACTAGAACAATCATCGTGATACTGTTACACCCAGCTGGCAGGGCAGGGGGAGGGGTGGGGGGTGTGTCCTCACATGAATCATTATTAAAGTCCACATAAGTAAAGCTAAATGTTTTGATTTGTCTTTATACACAGCATCATCTAAATAGTTTCAGCCTATATTCAAACAACCACCTTCAATTTATGGAAGCAGAATAAACAGGGCAGTCGGAGGGGTTGACGGGTGGGGAAGAAAAGTAGAGTCAAATAGGAAGTTGTCAATCAAATGGAAGAATTATGCTATATTCTAAACAATGTCTGCACACATTTCAAATAACGTTTCAAATGCTCAATTATACATGAATAAATATCTTTCATACATGTTCCAACATCTGTTTTCAGTCATAATATAAGGGACTTACAATTCCTGAGATTATTGGACCACAGGTTCAATGGACTTTGATTTAAAAGAATACCAAAGCTAGTAGATCTAATAATTATAAACAAGGCCAGACAGCCAGAGTTTTGTACAACTTGACTGCACTTGAATTTTAAGGAAACAGCCTAGTTAAATTTGTTTCATAACCAAGTAAATGATCACATAACGTTCAAATAGGGAAATATTTCATTGTCCTACTGCAAAGAAATATCAATCCTGATATTGCTGATTGATACAGTGAAGCCAGTCAACAGCAATAACAAGTAAAATAAATGTGACAAGCTTGTGCTAATCATGAATACGTTATTTCAAAAAAGAACAGCGAGGGAGGGATGTGGAGAAAATCCATACAATTGTGAAAGAAAAAGTCAAATTAAACAAACTGTGTTACGAAAGTTTAATTAAAAAAAAAAAAAAACTAACCAGGAAGTTGTGGTCAGAATGAAGCTAATAAGAGGAAAAAGAAGCGGTAAACTCTTGTTGCAATTAAAATTTACTGCTGCTGAAAATACTTCAAAATGGGAGAAACCGTAAACACTTCTTCTGTTGCATTCACTAAGAACTGATTTTAAAAATTTCACTTCTGGACACATTTAACACAGACAGCTGTCTGTCAAACTGGATCCAGCATACTAATCCTAGGTCTCTCATTTCTATATGAGCTGTACGTGTAATGACACACAGCAATTATGCGTAGTTGTATTCTCATGAGATACTTATGTTGTTTGGTTGCCATTTCTAACATTCTTGTCCTGAACATTTTACAAACACGACTTCTGCCAGGCAAAAGTAAAATGCAAACACGTCACACAAAGCGCCCACAAAGTTTCTGTACATTTTTCAACGTTAACAGTTTTAGAAGTATAAATGTTACAAATCTGCAATAAGCACTGAAAGCTAAACCGACAATGAAAAGATGGTTGTGAATTCTGAAGCAATTTTGTGCAACCCTAGAAGACCTGAGTATGAACTCAATGCATGGTGGTCAGGTCAGATAAAAGCTTATATATCGCAGTGATTTTACTACCTTTCTCCTGACCTGCTACCAAAGTAAAATTTACACAGGGAATATGTTGCAGAACCTGCCTTCCCCTCTACAAGCTCAGAAACCGGTAGAGCATGCAAGATTGGTACTGAAACTTCACATCTGCAGAGAGGCACAGGATGTAATCAGGAAGTGATTCAGAACAGCACATAGACTGTCAGTAGATTAGTAGGCCTAGACTGGTCAAGTGGAACTGTACATGATTCAACATGTCAAAGATAGAAAAGTCCACTCTGGCAGCTCTAACAGGATGTGAGGATTTCCCATTATTGGTGTAATATTTTTTTCTCTAATAGAATTTACTGTTCAAATTTATGGACGACAGTCAGAAATACCTTGAAATAAGCAAAACAAATGGTCAAATTGATATTGATAAGAACAATACAAATTTCAAAGCCACCTGTATGGTTAAAAAATAACGAACCTGTTCCTGAATCTGAATTGACAGTAGAGCGTAACCTACAGGAGTGTTGTCTAAACAGAAATCTCAAAGCCCATTGAAACTTCAGTTAAAAGATAAACTGTATAGAGACCTGAATGGGCTGAACACATCATGAAAGTCTCTATCTGAAATTGGAATAACATTTAAAGAAAGAATGCAAGAAGAAAGTTTCAGTGTAAATTTTTGAAAAAAAATTTTTTTTTAAAATTAAACTATGTTTACGCCATCCTTAACTATAGGGACAATAATTAAAAATTATAATTGGAGCAATACGAAACAAAATTTTTGGTAACGATTAATCAGCCCTCCATCATGGAAGAGCTCAAGCTGACAAGAATAATGAGAAGAGGCCTCACTTTCTACTGTGAGATACAGATTTAATCTAGAAATTGACACATTGAATTTGGATGTGTTAGCCGAAAAGGTGCAAATATCGCAGCTTCAAGGGAATAGCACAATCTTTTTTCAGGGCAAAGAGAAAAGAAAAATAATTTTTTTTTTTTTTTGAAATTCACTAGTTCAGCTTCCAAAAGATGTTTATTTCAGTATGTAACTTTTATCCTCTTAAAATTATTGAAGTGTACAAATGTTACAGAATGTGATAGAACTTTGTATTTTATTATAATATAATTTATGCTGAATGTGAGATGCTCAACAGTGAGGTCAACCCACAACATTTATGATTTCACACCTTCATTAAGCTGCCACATCACACTGATTAATGTAAACAATGGGAAATGAAATGTGTAACTTTAAAAACTAAACCAAAAAAGGTGACAAAACACAACACACACAGATACCTGTGAGGGAATTGTGTAACTACAATGACAGAATAACAGTTAAATCAGAACTGTTTCACCAGGGGTAGCAGTAGCCACTTCTAGCAGCGCCTAGTTTCTTCGATGACAAGAAGCAAAGTCAAACAACAAAACTGAGCCATCACAAGCACAATGTCGAATGAAATGCCTGAGTAAGCAAGTAAGTACATTTGCTGCATTAAATAAAGAAATACCACACACCTCAGGTAAACAAAACCAAAAAAAAAAAAATAATACTTATTCATTCTCAAATGTTTTACAAGAACTATGGACTGTCTACTGAAAGCTTACAAAAACAAATAATAATAATCACGGAGTATGAATACAAAAGTAGAAGACAGACATCAAGATGTGGATTGTGGATATATAAAAGACAGCCAATAATGTAAAAACAAAGACCTCATTTTGTTAATCAAACAAGCATTTCGGAGACCAGTATTAATGTACAGTAATATCATAATGTTAAGTATTTTCAATGTATTCGGGGGCAAGTTTCATTTGCATAGACAACAGATCTACATGTGTCACTTGGGTTCATTAGGGGCTCGGTTGAAACAGTGTTCAGTCTATGCAGCATGGGTGAACTTCAACAGCAAATGGAATGATCATTATTATCTGGACAAGACACAGATCTAAGGATATGTGCAACACCACACAATTCAATGCAGTGATTATGCAGTCAAGTTTCATACCCTTCAGTAACCATTGCACAACAAACAACACAAAATTGGTTATCATAATTTTGAGTAGGAGGGTAAAATGTTTATAAACAGTCACAATAAATATAAAGTCCTGTCACACAAAAAAAGACAACTCAAAACAGTGTTTTGTATCTCTAAATAGACACGGGGGCTTGCGTGACATGGCTCACTATGTGGCATTTGTCATCTGCCTTACACTACAAAGATTGAGGGTTTGTTTAAGGAACCCATCATTTGGAGGAGTGCAGTTTTTTCAAAGACCCTTGGGGGACATCACTGGAGCTGCGGAGTTTGTGCCCTGTGTGAGACTTTTGGCAGGAGGATAGAACCAGGTGTAATGAAGCCAATCCTCTTGCCTATAGCCAATTTAATTGGACTAACTCATCTGACAGCAAAGATGGCAACAATGGAAATACAGAAGCAGGATCAGACTTCATCATTTCTTGAAATAAATCAGGCTCAACTCTACACAACTTTCTACATGTCAAATGTACTACAACTATAATACAAACCACAGCATTGTAATTTAATATCATAACAGCTTTGTAAACCAATGACAACAATAAACTTCAGTTTTGTGAGCATTCAGTTTCTTTGCTGTCAGTATTGTTACGAGGGCAAGTTAATAAGTAAGTCACAAATGGCTGTGGAAAAATAACTAAAGACGATAACAACTTGAAACGAGATTATTTTTGTACATACATTGTCCCTTTATTTCTCAACATAATTTCCACCAACATTGATGCACTTATCCCATCGTTTCATCAGTCCTCCCAAACCGGCTGCATAGAACTGCGTGCTTTATTTTCATTGACCTACCATCCCACAGAACTGTGTGACTTACTTATTGACTCACCCTCGTAACTTTTTCTACCCAGCTATGCACCGCTTTACGGAACAAACATTTGTCAGCATAAACAGAAAACCCACCTTGGCGGGAGACATTTCGCGAATGACGCCGAAGTTGAATGTGAAGTGAAAATGTGGTTTAGAAAACAGAGCACGCAGTTCTATGCAGCCGGTTTGGAAGAACTGATAAAACGATGGGATAAGTGCATCAATGTTGGTGGAAATTATGTTGAGATATAAAGGGACAGCATATCTATAAAAATAAACTGGTTTCAAGTTATCATCTTTACTTTTCTACAGTCATTTGCGACTTACTTATTAGATTACCCTCGTATATTCATTACTGTGTTATTTGCGTATAATTCCCCATGGTAGATTCCGTTGTAGGTGTGTGGTGCTAAAAAGACTTACATATAATTAATAATAGTAATATGAGCTGGGAGACGCATCTCCCTTCCTCGTTACGTCTCAGAGAACACACTGCTAACCTTTAAATGAAACCAGGTCCACATGTGCTTGAGACAAACATGCCTTGACTGGAGCGATACATACGAAGCATAGTACTAGTAATGTGTAGCAGCTAGACACTTGACTGCTGGTCCAGTGGTCACAGACTTGAATCCAGATCAGAGCGGATTTTTAGAACTGACCAGGGTTCCCCAGAAGTATACTTTACTTCATGGAGTTTCTGCACTTGAAATCAACCTTTTTGTTACCACCCCAAATTCCTTCATACAAGCGTTCAAACATTTATTTTCTATCAGTGATAGATTCAGCATTTTGCTATTAACTGATCATATTCATCATGGAAAAAGTATACAAATGCACAAACATCTGCAGTAATTTTAATGCTGAAATTTGCCCATGTTTTACATTAAAGTGCTATAGAACCTCTCCTGCTGTACGCATGTGACAATAAGCAGACAAGTTGAGAAACTCTAATAGAAGTAGAAATGTGGTTTCTGAGGAAAATTTCTTAGAACCTCACGGATGGACAGAAAAAAACATGAGGCAGTCCTAAAAGAAACAGGAAGAAAACTGTAAATTGATTACAGGAATATGATGTAGACAGTCTAGATTTTTAGGGCTTGTTGTGAGTATAAATAATCTTGGAAACTTAGTGGCAAAAAAAAAAAAAAAAAAATTGTGTTGCATATCCCTTACGGGACATTGCAGTCAACACTAGCATTTTTTCAGCTGCTGTTGATGTACTAGGCAAGTGTTACGTTCAGTAGTTTGCCATTGCTTTCTGAACGACCGGCCCCTATACCTTTTTCAAAAAAACCAGCACCGCTGTGTTTCGAACCCGGGTATACGGGCTCACAAACCGTGTTCGCAAGCCCTTAGCCACAGAGACCGGTTTAGTGAGAAACCGGAAGATTTAATGGCAAAATGGCAAGGGGGAAGATAATGGCAAGGGGGAAGATAATGAGAGAAATGGATGAATGGCTTAGCCACAGAGACCGGTTTAGTGACAAACCGGAAGATTTAATGGCAAAATGGCAAGGGGGAAGATAATGAGAGAAATGGATGAATGGCTTAGCCACATGGCATAATCAGGATAAATACAGACCTGATCCCAGACTCAGGTGTTCACAGATAGTGAATCAAGACAAGCAATGTTTACTGGCATGGCACATGATGATGAGTGCTGGCTATCACATTGCTTATTCTACCTTAAAGACCATATAGCAATGCAGAACAAAGATGGGTGAATGCAGACTGATGAGACTTTCGACGACAGCAGCAAATGATGACATTAGGAAAAAAGTGCCCTTTTATTTTATGCCTCATTCTAACCTTTGTTGTCCTGGCATCTAATACTCCAAACTACTAAAAGTTACTTTTTTTTTCTCTTCAGCATTTCAACCCTAACATGTTAAACCATCACAGACTGTCAGTTATTTACTATTTTCTTTTGTTAAATTTATAAATAATGGTTTTAACTTACTTTATAAATAATAGTATCAAATAAGCTCACTGTTCAACACACTGTCCATGCACACTCAATTTATATTATCAAATATTAATGTGAAACTTTTTTCTTGTATTTATTTATTTCAAAGTTTTTCTTTACGTGAAACATTTTTTCTTTCCTCCCTTTTCCCAATTTATGTGAAACTTCTTTCTGTCACTTTCTTATTCTTCTTCTTCTGCGTTCATCAGGAGCTTTTTCAGACATGTTAGTATTGTGTCTGTTTTGTGCCGTTAGGCAGACACATCCGACATCTGCGAGTGTTTGTTGACCGGGTTAACCTTCCCCGGCTGTCACTTTCTATATTCATCCTCTTTTATTGTAACTATTACAGGATGGAAGACTGACCAGTAGTTTATGGTGCATTAATTTCACCAAACTGTTTTTTCAGTGTTGTCCTTGTTATAATGATAAAACATTCTCCATATAACGAATCACTATCTTACTCAAGTGCCAGGTCTGGAGCAGACTGGTGATCATTACTCTCTAATCTTCTTCTTCAGGTGTCTGGTCTTTGGCAAACAATGGTGATAAATTCTCCAAGCCTCTGTCATCTGATATTTTAATATAGCTAACGTCATGAAAGTTTGGAGAGAACAATAATGGAGGGGTATATGCCTGGGAAGAGAGGAAGAGGAAGGCCAAAGAAAAGATGGGTGCAGGATGTGGCGGATGATCTCCAGATGGGTGTATCGGACGCGGGACATCTTGCTTGCGATCAAGAAGTTTTCTGGAAGGTTGTTATGGGAGCGAGGTTCTGCAAAGGACATGCTAGTGAATGAATGAATGTTGCTTATATTATTATTATTGTCCTGCTGTTTACGACATATGCCATTTGTCTTCATTTGCTTCTCTAGCTGTGTATTTTCCCATGTAAGGCCAATTTCTCTGTTCCAACTCTTCTGTTACTGTGCCCCATACATTTATTGTCTTTTCTTTCAGGTTCTGATGGGTTATCTGGTGACACCTGCAGCTTCCATCGCCTCAGCATCAATAGTTTTAATACACTAGTATACTTTTGAAAAATAGAAAACATGGGAGTCAGTTGTTACATTAACACCTTCAATCCCATATTGTACCACCCATAAACCTGTTGCACAGAATCTGCTGAGGGGAAGGACGGGTCCTCTATCATGAACCAGTGTTTTTTTCTTTTCTGACCACCTGCTGCTTCAGCCGTGCCTGGTCACATTGATGTGTTGCATAAAAAGTCAAGAACCCGTTTACGTACTTAGGAGCACTGGGCAAATGTTGCTAGATCCAGATTTTTTTAATGAATCAATCACCACTTAGTGGGTTATGTAGTCAGTATTATGCCGACTGTCTTTACTTCCCAAGATTTAGGTCAGTGTGGCTGAGAGGTTTAAAACATGTAAACTTTCTCTAATTGCAATGTA
This sequence comes from Cepaea hortensis, assembly GCA_963921405.1. Classification (NCBI taxonomy): domain Eukaryota; kingdom Metazoa; phylum Mollusca; class Gastropoda; order Stylommatophora; family Helicidae; genus Cepaea; species Cepaea hortensis. The sequence goes on along the minus strand of OY992879.1, from coordinate 99,014,110 downwards.
GTGGGTTTGTATTCACACTCCAGTCACTTGGACTTCAAATGTTGACTTTTTGTCCTCGACTTGGGAATGTAAATTACAAAACGCCTTTGTAGTCAGAGAAGGGTTTGCGTGACGGCGAGGGACACTGGTTATAGGGAAAGCTAACCCCCATGCAAAATCAGTGCACTCACTAGTAGTAGTGTGTGTGTGTGTGGAGTATGCGCAAGTTCAAAATGAGCAAACACCCAAAAAATGTCTCAAGACACTTCCTGGTAGCCATTTTAAGCTGGGTCGACCTGTGAGCCCAGGCACATTTAAAATATCCACCTTAATTCTGATTCAAACCATGACCTCTGGGACAGCAGACATGACATCGCTATCATGGCTTCCATGTGCTGCATTCCGTGACCTAAATGTTGAATGTTTTAAAGTAACAACAGCTTCGGACAGAGTAAGTTAAACTAACATTTGGCCCTGAGACAGATTAAGTTAAGATTTTGAGTTGGCTATGTCCTTGCTATTTTCAACACTTGGAATAGACAACCTCATCTAGATTTGCCACAAGAAGTTCAATATGTACCATCGCTCTGAATATCTCACCATTTTCATGGCCAGGTAATTTCAGAGCAAGAATTTAAGACCCACGCCAGATAAGCATCGAAGAGATTTTACAGGAATAAGGCCGTACAATATCAACAACTGCAAAATGGATGTAAGAGAGTGAGGACATCTCCCCTCAATGTTACAGGAAAAGTGACACATTTTCAATGACATTATGCCTCCACTGTTGGGCAGAAATAGAACAAAACCAAATGCCAAACTTCCAGTTTTGTCCCAACACTGCATTGAGCCATATCATATATTTACTACCTTCAATAGTAATAATTACTGTTCAGGCCTAGTGCTAACTATTCACAATAGCCAACATACAGCGAGAAACAGTCTTTGTTCGGTGCATAACAGTAAATCTCTATTAATAACTGTCAGCACCAAACAACCAAAACCTGTCACCCGTCCTTCAGTATATACAATTAAAGAGAAACACAACTGCCCGCATATTTGTTCGTTCATTTGTTTATGCCACGCAGAGTTTTGTAAATGCACACAGACTGGCTCATCAGCTACCAGACGACGACACATCTTCAGGTAGAATTCATTGACTACTATTCTCCAACCAGCAGGGTGCCGATAATTTCAGCTGCAGTCGATCAATGTTCAACACATATTTCTTGTGATATTTGACACGTGTGGATCAGTGATGGTGCTGTCAATGGCTTGTGGTAGTCAATGAGATAATGTACATAGAAACGAGTCCATAGGTGCAAATACTTCTCAGCACATAACCATCTCTGGCTTCACAGTAGTCATGAATACTTAAAAAAAAAAAAAAAAAAAAAGCACACACACAAACAGGAAATTTACAGCAACAGTGATGTCGTCAACAAGCATGAGTGAACATTGTCTGTAAAAATATAAAAACTCTCTGCGCGAATTCTATGCTGTGACATTTGTTTCAAAAGCACAATGTATGTACAAGTAACAGGTAATCAAACGAGTTACACAGAGAGATATGATAAATACGTCTCCTGAACACAGCTCTGTTAGTTTTTGGATTCAAAACAGTATTACATTTGGTTGACATAATGAGCTAGCTGGTCTTGTGGCGTCAGTGGCGCCACCTCATCTTGCTGTCCCATGTTCATGTCTAAACTGGACATTTGTGAATAGGAATTGTGGGCCTGTAGCGTGGACATCATCACATGGTCATTTGTGTACTGTGAAGTGTCCTGTCCTAAACTTAAACCGTGAAGAGGCGACTGATTGTTCACCATGTTGTGGTGGGGGGAAGGTATCGGCTGTTGTCGAGGGGAAGGTATCGGCTGTGGTGACCTGACTGTTTGCGGTAACATGGCGGCTGAAATAGGTGGTGACCGCACTTGCTGCAGCATCTGCTGAGGGGAAGGGCTGGTCTGCTGGGCCATCATGAACTGGGGGCTCATAGGCTGACCACCTGCCATCTGCTGCTTCAGCTGGGCTTGGTGATGTTGAAGCATGTGTTGCTGTTGCTGCTGCTGCTGGTATTGGTGCATGCTGTGACTCGTATCATTCTGAAATGTCTGCTGGAAATTCATGCGGGCCTGAACAAATGGCTGCTGAGGCTGAGCAAACTGATTCATCTGAGACGTCTGCTGCTGGGCTTGCATTTGTTGTTGTCTGTACTGCTGAGGCATCATCTGACTCATCTGCTTTTGCATCTGCTGCTGCTGCGACTGCTCCTCAACTTGCTGCTGCATTGAATTCACCATATTTGGCATACCCTGCATCTGCTGCTGTGACTGCTGTTGCTGCATGATCTTCTGATTTTTTAACTTCAGCACCTGAGCCATGAGTTGAGGGTTTTTCTTAATAACAGCCACCCAGTCTGCCTGTGTGAGATTCTGATGTTTAATTGCCTGCATCATTTGTACAGGCCCCATTACTGAAGCACCACTGGCACCCCCTGGAACGGACATGGCTGACGTGCTGACAGTACTCACATCCATTGTTGGCAATGACTGCTGCTGCTGTAATGACTGTTGTGGTGGCTGTTGCGAATGAGTCTGCTGCATACCAGGCATCATACTGGTAACCAAGGCAGTCCTGGGTTGTTGTTGTTGTTGTTGTTGTTGCTGTTGTTGGATCTGGGAATAATAAGGCGACCAAGGCTTTTGTGTGCCAACTATAGGCTTGCCACCTGAAGGTCCTAGTGAAGCAGAAGAGGGCCTAACTGGTGGCTGCATTGCCGGTTTGCCTATTGAGCTAATGACTGGAGCTGTTGCTTGTCTTTGTTTTTCTGCCTGTAGTTGTGCATCGTGAGCTGCTATAAGAGCAGCTCTTGGGGGCCCTGAAACTTTGCCTAAACTGCCACTTGAGAAGGATGAAGATGAAGGTAATAAAGGTGATGAGTCTCCTTTGGATGCAGCTGAGGCTCCATTGCTGGCATTATTAATACTGTTAGCTTGGTCTGTCATGATCGCCACACGACGGCGCAGCATCTGTGCTTGATGAAGGTTGGTAAGCAGCTGCTTCTGTCTCAGCTTCTGTTTCAGCTGGGTACAGAATGGCACAGGACATTTGTTCTCTGTGCAGTGTTTTGCATGATAACAGCAAAGGGCAATCATCTGCTTGCAGATGGGACAAGATTGGGTGGCTCTGCGCTTGCAGCCCAGGGTGTGTGCAACGACACGTTTCATCTTGTGGCAAGCATTGATGCGACAATTTGCATTCTTGCACTGGCAGGCATGTACCAGGGATGTAATGCAGCGCTGGATTGACTTGCGCCGCGATTCTTGTGGATTTTCTTCCTTGCCTGAGCTACCAATGTCATCCAGGCCCAGGCCGAGTTTAATCATCTCGTGCTGATGGCTTCCCTTCTTGTAGCAAGGCATACAAAGGTCAAAGTCCTGTAATGTAACAAATAAAGCATTCAATATTTAAATGTAAATAAACTGTGACTATATTTACTACATAATTTAAATGTACATGTTTAGATTTTCTTTCATTTGAAGATATTTCAGTTGAAAGGCATGAGGATTATTATCTGTTTTTATCTTATATGGTTCAGTCAATATGTGCAGAGTGGCCTGCCAAGCGTCACACAAAGCACAAACTCCAAGCTCCTGTCACGATCTTTCTGGGGTTTCTGAAAAAATTGCATCCGTGAACTGAGTGACAGCATCTGAAAACAAACCTGCGGCCTTCGAAGCATGAGAGAGGCAAGTGGCATGACCACTTCGCCACAGAGGACACACTCCCCCCTCCCCCACAGATATTTAAGTTAGTTATTTTTATTATATAAACTTGAACTGTACAAGCCATGACAGACCACTTGCCTGTCAGCACGATGGTCAGTAATAAATTTGTTTCTGTCTGACCAGTACGACCCTGGGGTCAACCAAACCTTATAGAATGGCCACTAGAGGTCAGGGAAAATTAAAACTTTGTGCATAATACTGCCCATATTACTTCATGCAACATCATACTCCCAATATGCTTATTTAAGTAAATGGGCTTTGTTTATTAGACTTGATTTTGCATGGCAATTTGTTGTTGACAAATATCTAGATGAATATAAGCATGTAAGATATCAGAACAAAGAATGGAAGTTGAGGCTGCAAAGCTCTGTGCATACACAAATTCATGTTGCAATCATTACCCCTACAAAGAAAGAAAGAAATTATAGTGCTTAAACCACTTTCTGAATGGCGTCATACCATTATAAAAATCTAGCGCCAGCAGCTGAATTCAAAACCAGGATTGTGAAATTGTGTAACCCTAAGCCACAGTTGTCAAATCATAACATGACCAAAGAGATGACAGTCTTATCTTATTGTAGGCAACCCGGTCTTTGTGAATTGGCCTCTAGAAGTATTTGGATATTGGCTTTCTTAGACGCCCATGGATTTTTATTTGTTTGTTTATTCCATGGCACCCCCCCCCCCCCCCCCCCCCCAAAAAAAAAAAAAAAAAAAAACTAGCACAAGGCGTGCAATTCAACGTGCAGGATTGGATGCAGAAATCTTTGTTTCAAGTTATCCCACCACCCCATTAAAAGAAATTATGTGACTGATGCACAAGAAGTCTCATAGTGTGTGGTGACACACACAGTGAAGGATAGAGAGCTTATATGTCCAAACAATTAAACTCAGAAGCTCTGGATACAAACAGTGAAACCTCAAAAACTCTAAATGTTGTCTTTAAGGAAAGAAAGCAAACGGACAAAAGTTAGCCAAAAATACTTACATCACAAGTGTTGCAGTGATATCGTGTCTCCACCGCAGCATTGCAGACGTTGCATGTGTACACAAATGCATCTTTTCCTTGGTTATGCAACTCATACAACAGAGCTATCGACGAGAATTTTGCTCGACGCAAGGAAGAAAACTCATAGTGCTTGTCTCTGGCAGATGTCAAAAATGCATCTCGCCCGTCCATTAGGTCACAATTCATGGGTGGGTCCGGGTCAGAGATTGGAGGAAGTGAGGCGGCTATCTGCTGATTGTGCAAACGAATGATGAAGAACACCTGCAAAACATCAAAAATTAAATGAGGCATATTTGTTATAACTGACTCAACATGACAGAAGGTAAAATATTGATCACAAATGCATTTACAATAAAAAATACAACAGATAGCTTGGTTAGTGTGCAATAATTAATTAGAGGCAAGGGATAAAAACAATGCTATTTGACAGAAGACAGCACACAGCTAAATGAACAAATAACAGAAAATAAGAATGGCTATATGTGACATTTCTGCTAAGTTGATTAGAATGTTAACTGCACTGAAAAAATAAAAGTTAATCCAACTGCTGATGTGGCCATAGGGGCATGGAATGATAGAAATTCATGATACTAGGTCACAGCTGCATAACATGGGACAACCAGTTGCTCCCCTAATTGCATAAAAAAAGTGAAGTTTATGGTATTTCTGCTGTGCAGATATGTGGGTTTTCAATGTGTGCAACTGCATAAATATTAAGTAAAATATATTTATAGAATATATTTTAATTCTTCAAATACACCTGAAAAACTTGTTAAAGAATTTGGCTGTAAGAAAAATTATTTGTGTAAATGTGTATATTTACGTAATAACTTGCATTAATAGTAACATATTCAACTTAATTTGAACACAACAGGAAAAACCACAAATAACCTATCAATATTTGTAGTATACATTTCTATATGAAATAAAGACAATACCCATGAGATAGCAACTTACACACAGCTGCTTTCACTCACAAAAAACCATGGACACTAAAAAAAAAAAGATTTCTGCCTTGATTGAAGTTCTAAAAGCAACAATACTTCACATCACTACAACAGTGTAAAATGGATTGGGAAGTAGAGGCAGCCCATGTAATATTGACCACATGACACCCTAAGTGCTGATTGGTCTAGCATCACACAGCCACTATGTTCAAGGTATGTTAAAAGGACTTTCTTTGTGCAAGCAACAGGTAGACAAAAAAAAAAAAAAAAAAAAAAACAAGTGGGAAGATAACATCAAGAGATGGACAAACAGCAGTCTGACAGAATGTACAATCAAGGCAAGAGACTGACAGTGTTGGAGATCAACTGCAGCCAACCTTCATTGTGGAGATGGCGCCTGATTGATTGAGTGTCCACCATAAGAATACCCTTTACTAAGCATGAATATTAAACCTGTCATACACATGAATAAAGTACCTCTTTATGCTTTTCCATATGGCTGTACAATTTTGCAGTCAAATCATTCGTCCCTTGAGGAAGATTAGTCTTGCGGTTGTTCTTTCTTGCATTTGCCTTGTTCTTGTTAGCTTTCTTACTCCTCTGGCATTTCTTCTCATCCTTCTTCTTTCCAGACATATCCTGAAGAAGTTAGAAGATATTTTCATAGAAAAAACAGCTCACTAACAAATATTGCAGTCACCAACTAACAAATTACAAGCAAACAAATGAAATTACAAACATGGTTTATGTATGCAGGGTAAAGATATAAAGATATTTAACCATCACCATTATAATGTGCCCTGCCAACTGGCGTTCATGTCTCTCCACAGATGGCCCTTGGTTTTATTTTTTTTCCTCCATGCCACCGTTTCAGTTCATCCAGCATCATTTCTCTAGGTCTACCTCTACCTCTTTTCCCACTGATCTTTCCAGTTGTCACAATGTTCTCTAATGCCTCTCTTCTCATCACACGACCAAAAGACAGCTGTTTGTCTTTCTTATTGTTGTATATGTTTGTTTCATTGACCTCTTCCAAGTAATCATTGCTTTTACTCTGGCAATCCAAAGTATTCACAACATTCATCTTAGGAACCACATCTTCCTTCCTAATGTGTTCATTCACATTCCCTAATTCACTTAAGCAAAACAGGTTCTATATAATTTCAGCAATCTCTCTTACATTCAGTAATAGCAACTTATTGCATAAGATACTTTTAATTTGTGAAATACAGCTTTTTGCTCGACCTATTCTGCTTTTACTCTGTCATGCATCTTCCATTTGACATTATAATTGCCCCCTTTTTTTGTGTGCATATCCTTTACAGGACATCGCTGTCAACACCAGCATCTTTCAGCTGTATGTTGATTTCTTGGCAAGATTATGCTCAGTAGTTTGCCACTGCTTTCTGAGCGGCCGGCTCACATACCCCGTAGGTCACCGATGCGATTCGAACCACCGCTGATTCTCACCATCATCACGTTAACCATGAGAGTATACGAGATTACGGAGAAAAGTCGTAACCTCTAAGCCAGGAAGCCAACATAATTGCCCCTGGGTATTTAAATTGATCAACTTAGTTAACCATTTCCCCTTATATTGTTGCTAATTTATTTCACAATATTGGACTAATGTTAAAATACTACAACTAAATGTGTTATGCAGCTACTCACAAATGTTGACATTCTTACCTCATCATTAGTTTCCTCAATTGGATCTTGAGCCTCAGCTTCTGCAGCTTCAGCTTCCTCTCTCTTTCTTTTCTCCTCCTCTTCTTGATCAAGCTCCATTATGCTTTCCTCCATAACATTTGGCCAAAAATCACCATCAAAATAAGCCATGTCCTTGGCACTAGACAATCCTCCGTCAATAGCATCCTTCATAATGTCCTAGAAGTTTAAAAGAGGGTGGGAAAAGTAAATATAATTAAGACCAATATTTAAATAAACAAAGCCACAACGAGATAAAAACAGCCAACACATATTCTAAAATCCCTATATCTGCAATGAATACTGCTGTCTGTCCATGACTGTCTACTGTTTGATGTAACAAAGATATCAATAAACAGGTGTTATTCAGTGCTCTCAACTTTCAAATTCTGCTGCAGACGGAGCACCTGTGTAAAAGTAAAGGACCATTTTACTGGTCACATGCTCGCCACTGGGTGGCTAATGTGCCACACCTGTATCACGCCAGCTATCTTTACTTCCCAAGATATTTCCTGGTACACTTTTTAGGCTGGGTCAATCTGGGAGCCCAGTTCAACCTCACAAGTCTGCCCTCTTGTGGATTCGAACCAATGACCAACGGGCCTGCAGGTGTCTGGATAATACGCTATCTCGACTTCCCAAGCACCTGTAAGTCTGCCTAAATTATTAATGTTCAAACAACATCCAAGTGTCGGTGGCAAGTCAGTAAACTAACCACTAGACCACTACAGCTCCCAAATCAGCAGCCATTCAGAAAGTAATAGCAAACTAAAACAAAGTTAGTTGCATATCCTTTACAGAATGTTGCAGTCAACCCCAGCATTTTTTTCTTTGGCTGTTTGTGATTTTTTGGCACATTTACATTCAGTAGTTTGCCATTCATTGTTTGTAACCCCGTATATCCATATAGGGAAAACAGCAGCTGCAAGAATCAGCAGTGGTTCGCGCAACGCTGGTAACTTACAAGGGTATGTAACCTGGTCGTTCAGAAAGCAATGGCAAACTACTGAATGTAACACTTGCCTATAACATCAAAGCAGCTGAAAAATGATGGTGTTGACTGCAATGTCCTGTAAAGAATGTGCAACATAAAAAAAAGTTTGCCATTGCTTTCTGAACAACCGGCACTCATACCATTTACAAAAATTGCCCGCAGCTGTGTTTCGAACGTGGAATGCAGGATTAAAAACTGCGCCCATAACCCCTTCACCACAGAGCGGGCAATAGCAAACTATTGAACTAAACATTGCCCAGTAAATCACAAACAGCTAATAAATGCTGGGGTTGACTGCAACATCGTGTAAAAGACACATCACTAACTCAACATACATAAACCCCAGACAAGCTTACCTTACAGTCCACAACCACTCTGTCCAGCATTGCCTTCTCCAGCATCTTCTTGTACCACTCCTGAAGTCTTTTGGGCTTGGGTATTTTCTGCTCTGGGGGGTGGCAGTGAAAAATGTAGTCATCCCCTTCACTGGGTGGGCAAGCCCAAATGTGAGCTGTAGTGTACCCAAGATTCTTGGCATACTCCAGATAGCCGATGAGAATCTCATGGTAGACTACTGTTCTCAGGTGTTTTGGTCGAAAGAAGTGAACACTGTCCAAGTATGATATGTACACACGCCTGTAAAATAATAAAAAATATTTATATATGTAAAACGAAAGATAAGAAAGCATGCATCCACACATCTGTAATATCAAAATATAGCTAGATACTTGAAATGTTACGTGCAGGTAAGATTTTTTTTAAAAATAGACATAATTTCATAATGTATAGTGAGCATCAAAATAACTTTCTAATGCAGTGGTGTGAGTTAAATCCCCTGCTAAGTAGTTTTATTTCTGACTAACAGCTCCGTGGTCTATGTAACCTCATAAAATGGACACCAGAAGTTTCCCTGGGAAGGAGACGTAGCATAATGGTCAGGCCAACCGAATAACACGACCTGGTATAAATGAAGTCCTAATACGGCAGTACCCAGATGGCATCCTTCGCTTTTGTCCGTTTATACACACATAAAGCTATATCCCTACAAAACAGCTCAAGTTTCACATACATGTATTTTAATTACACCAGATGTTGAACCAGCATCATCATGTAGCAAGTCCTTTTCTCAACACAACCCCCTAGAAAGATGCTTGCTCCTTCACTAGTTCTCTTGCCTCATGAACTTCCATTGCCAGGGTGCCTCTAGTGCTATGTGTCCACTGTCATGCTGGTTAACCCCAGCCCTACTTCCATGCTTTCCATTACCGCTCTGACTAAACCACTGTGACATTTAATACGGCCTAAGTATTCCAGTTTCCGAGGCTGTAATACTGATTATAAGTCAGTTTTCTTCAACATTCAGATCTTGTAAAATGACATCAGCTTTCTTGATCCAGTTATTCTAAACATTTAAGTTCAAGAGCCTCAACTTTCTTCTTTAATAATTGTGAAATGCTCCATGATTCAGATCCATATGCTGCCCCAGGAAAGATATGTTTTCAAACGTTTCAACTGTTGTTTGCTGGTGTCGTACCACTTGCTCTTAATGTGACATACTTCAACGAAATATGACACATTGAAGGATGCTATTCATAATGTGATTGTTTAAAAAGTGATTTTTTTGTTAACACATAATTTTGAAATTGATACAGTAAACAACTGTAATTTGAAAATCATATTATTGTTTACAAGTTATTTTATGTCCATTAAATTTAACAGCTGTACTTTTGTCTTACTTTTAATATACACTGAGCAGACTAATGTATCAAATGTACAAGTATAGCACAATATTTCACAAATTCTGATAGAATTAACAGCTAGCTGCATACCTTGTATTTGGCATAGGGCAAGATGAGCCATACTCCTGAACATGCATACCAAAGAAACAGACATCAACTCCATCAATTTCTTCAAAAGCAAACAAAGCCTTGGCACGATATGGGAAGGAATCAGCCATCTCATGTCCAAATCTGAAAAATAATGTAAAGAAATTTTTACAATAAATAATGTGTGCATTTTAGTTACAACAGCAGGTGCATTAGTGGAATGGTGAGGATATTACGCTGACAGCGTCAAGAGCGTAGTCGTCAAGGGTTCAATGCCAGCTCTCATCAATCACTACAGGAGGCAAAAACACCTATTCCTTGATGCATTCAGGCCTAGAAAAATGCCTTTTAAAAACGTTTTAAAAGTCAAGAGGATCGACTTCATTGCACTAGGTTTTATCCCATATGGCCTGGTCTCTTTCTGCAGGGTGACCTGCAGAAAGCATCGTACAAAGCACACACTCTGTAGCTTCAGCAACAACCCCCAGGAGTCTCAGAGATAAATGCACCAATGAACCGAAAGACGTAGCCCGAAATCGAACCCACAACCTTCGAAGCGTGAGGCAGACGACTTGACCCGTGAGGCAGACGACTTGACTACTTCATCAGAGACTCCCTAAAAATGTGATGATCCTAACACTTTACATGCCCACAGCAGGCTGCTGCTGTGGGACTTGTATAGTGTTTTTATAATCACAAATATTGTAAATTATTTGACATCATCTTTATTTGCTACCATTTTAAAATTTCAGCGTTTTACCCCTGTCCAAACACTGAGGTATTCCCTGTGTTAAAACACAGCAGAAAATATCATGATTAAGTTTCCTATTGCAGCACAAATACTTTCTCTTATCCAATTTCTACAAAAGATCGAAAGTAAGGCAAGCATACATCTGATTTTGTATTCTTTTAAATAAAATAGCTCTATCTGTTTGTGCATGCATATTAACTAATTTGTACATATCATCATCACGTGCCATGCCAAATGCTTGGATGGTCAAGATTTTCCACCTCACGCAATCACCAGTCTTCATTAGGTCAGTGTTCTTGTCCCAATTATGTCATGTTGTCAAGCCATCCAGGCATTTATTTATCTCTTTGTTTTTTCTCATCACTTCTACCTGTCGTCAAATTTTCAAGTTTATTTCCCCTCATGTCTCCAAAAAAATTTAAGATACTCTTGTGTCTAATTTCTCAAATCAATTTAGTTTTTTTGAAATTCTGCATTTCGTTTATAAATCCATCCAAGGCACTATGCATATTTCTCAGGAACCATATCTCCACTGCCAACAGACATTTGACAGTTTGTCTGCTTATTGTACATGTTTACAACACACAACAATATACATACAGGAACAGAATAATGCCATGGCTATGTGGCACTGGTTACAGATGCAGTAAAATGCTTTTATATGGACAATTAGGACTTATAAATGACTCCATTACACAATCAATCATGTTTCTTGCCGACACTACAATTACACATGATACTAGAACAATTCCAAGACAGTATGTGTGAATGTTAACATGGATTGTGAAACATACCTCTTTCTCATGAGTGGTTTCACTTCTGTCAGCTTCTCGTAACTGGACAACACTCGAATTGTTACCTCACCACACTGTGTATCCTTCTTACGCAGAAAGCCATTTATTCTGTTCTCCAGAAAGGTGCCCAATTTTGTTGTGGGCAATCCTGGGAGGGAAAATGATCAAACAAGACATAAATAATACTGTCACACAAGTTAAGTATACAATGAACCATCATTAATATGCCACTAGGTGTGGACGTTCATGATTCACTTACCATCTCACATAATCCCCAAAACTATGCATCAGGTCTGTTCTTTATCCATTTATCCGCTGTGGCAGCATGGTGGTACTGCACTCACCCATCATGGCTGATCTCTAATGATGGCAGAAATTTGTCTCCTACTGACATGGGTTAAATATGGTGCAAGGTAAATATTCTTTACACCAATCAACACTTGATGGGTAATGTGGTCTCCACCATGAGGAACACATTTAACTTCCAGAACAATCTGATTTCCATCATTATGTAGCAGGCACAATTGATGCCAAATCATCTGTTCCTTGGGGAATTGAACCCAGAAGCACTGAGTATGCATGTGTGTGTGTTAGACACAGCTATACTGCAATTCCTTGTAACTTGAGTACCAAAGATTCATTTGTGAACATTAAGATGGCTGCATCACATCTCGTGTGCAATGAGAAAACGTGCCTCACACCATATCTTAATGGTGTGCAGACCAACTTCTAACTGTACGGGTCTAAACGGGATAAATAAGAACACACTTACGTTTAGCCATGAACTTATTCTCCTTTCTTTTTGCCCCCTTAGCCTTGAGACAGGCATCACAAGTCCATCTGAAAGAAAAGATTTACCTTGGTTAAACTAAGTTGATCTATAAATCTAAAATTATCATACATCAGACTGAACAAAGGTTACACAAAATTTGCAATCACCAGACAAATAGTTTTAAAATGTAAGCAGAAATATTTATTTTTGAAATATATTCCCAGCACATTTGTCTTCTTTATTGCTCTTTTGCCTTTAAAGTCAGGTTTATGAAGGGGCAACCAGAGATAGCCCTGGAGTGTGCTTTATACACGGCGGATTTCACAGTCTCAGATCACTCACCAACCCATCACTTTCGGATGTGACCTTGTGCTCTGTTTCCAATGTGTCTAACAGCTAGAGCTTCTCGTGGAATAGTGTTAACACTGGCTTTGTCATTTACTTCCTGAGATCATGTCTATCTTGACTCCTCTTGTTATACTTAGGATTTGTCATCAGTATTTATTTTTCTTTCTCCTTTGTTGCTAGAGCTCAAGTCTGACACCGATGGTATGTTGGTTGGAAGACTGTGTTGAACAGTGCTGTCTGTCAACCATGACATGTTAACTCTTCAATATTTGTAACATGTCCGATAGTTTATATGCCGGCAATGCTCCAGATTATTACCTGCAAATAATTTCATTTCAGAAACCACTCAACAAATTAAATAATTGTAATATTCTGTAAGAACAGCTGATGACTGAGGCCTAGGGGCAGTGAAAGCAGCCATTTCAAAATTTGGACATACCGGGATTCAAAGCCAGTCACAAGCTTTAAAAAAAAAAGTCGACAGGGTCGACTTCATTGCACCGGGTTTTATCCCATATGGCTTGGTCTCTTTCCGCAGTGCAGAAAGCATCGCACAAAGCCCGAACTCCGCAGCTCTGGCGACAACCCACAGGAGTCTCTGAAAAATTTAACTCGTGAGTTGAAGGACGCGGCCCGGAATCGAACCACCAACCTTAGGAGCCTGAGATAAACGGCTTGACCACTTCGCCACTGAGACTCCCGACACGGAGACTCGTTTTGCGGCAATTTTCATAATGGCTGTCCAGAAAGCAATGGCATACTACCTATTGTAAAATTGCTTACAAAATCACAAACAGCTAGCAAATTCTGGGGTTTTGATTGTGATCTGGCAACTATAACTTATCTAAAAAAAAGTGAGATCAGATGTTTGTGTGTATTGTTGCGCATGTAAAAAATCTTTTGGCAGTTGGAAATCGAAAAAGAGTAGCCTAACAGCACTGCCCGGGCAAAATTTTGAGTTAAAAATCTACCCAAAGTATTTCAGGATCCTCGTCGGTGCTGCGGAGTTCATGCACTGAGCTGAGTTTCTCCTGACTCAGGCTTGAGTTAGGAGTAGAACGGAGCACTTATGGGTTACACTCGTGTGCTGTGATGTTGATCCGTCGACTAAACTAAACTTTCTAAATGACAGATAAAATACATGTAAAGGAGCAGTACTTTCTAAATGAACTTACCCTTCTCGCCAGATTGACTCAAACCATAAGGCACAAATCTGATGCCATTTTCTGCCGCACTCCAAACAGTCCACAAAACTGGGGATGTTTAAAAACAAAAGGCCATTAACATTTTTTGTCATAAAAACTGCTGCAGTATTGTAAGGTAAAGACAATGTCTTAGGTTGATAAGCTACACTAAATATCTCCATGCTTGATCGCATCACTATATGAAAAGATAAGCTCTTTTCCACATCACTTTTACTAACTCTAAAAACAGATACATTTTACAAGACAGTGTCACTTTTTTTTAAAGTAGTAAATGAGGACAGAAGAAAGGTTGAGGCCTGAAAATCAGAGAGAGAGAGAGAGAGAGAGAGAGAGAGAGAGAGAGAGAGAGAGAGAGAGAGAGAGAGAGAGAGAGAGGGGGGGGGGGAAACACTGTGTATGGCAGCCTTACAAACCAAAACACAGCAAAAATAGTAAAGCGAAGATGGATAATGAATGTTCAATGAGAAGATATGCTTATAAATTCTTGTTAAACCGGCAGATTAGTGTTAGCAAACATAAATGTCAATTAATATAATCTAGCCGATACATACGTATATAGATTTATTAGACCAAAACACACCACATTGAGAAGCAGTAGATTCTACTAGGAAGTTATTCATTTGTAGCATTTATCTTATGTAGATGCATAAGTTGAGGGATAACAGCCATAGTAGCTTGCGCAGATAAAATGTGTGCGGTCACAATGTTAGATTTCTGGTGGATTGACGTTGGAGGGTCAAGAAAAAGCACCCCAAACCAGTCTTGGGACTGAATATGAATAACATTACATGCCAAGATTTATATTTTTAAAAAAAGGGGAAAATGCCATGGTCTATATATAATTTTTTTTTACACACCTTAAGGCATATTGGGCATATGGTGCCAGCTCCATATTTTTATTGAGCAACTGGCACTTGGGTGAGATGGTCAATATCACACCGGCCACATTTACTTCCCAAGACAATTCCTGGTACCCATTTTAGGCTGGGTGGAGCTAGGAGTCCAGGTTAATTTTTAAATTCTGTTAATTTGTGAATTTCAACCCACGACCACCATTATATGCCAAGTTCACATAAAGTATATTACATGTAGCAAGGCTAAGGAAATGATCTAAACAATAAACAAATACTTACGGCTCATAGTCTAGCTGATCATTTTTCACTCGCTCAAACTGGTCTTTTCTGATCTTCCTGCAAAACCAATTGTATTGGAGCATCTGTATACTGGATATTTCTCACAAAATGTATACAACACATAAGATACTTCTCCCAACAAACTATAACACACTGGATACTTCTTCCAATAAGCAAATAACATTGGATATTTCTTGCATCAAACATATTAACACACTTGTTATTTCTCCCAACAAACTATAACATACTGGATACTTCTTCCAATAAGCAAATCACACTGCATATTTCTCGCATCAAAAATGTAACACATTAAATACTTCTCGCATCAAGCATATAATACAATGTATATTTCTCCCAACGAACATAACACACTGGATATTTCTCCCAACAAACATTAACACACTGGATATTTCTCCCAACAAACATTAACACACTGGATATTTCTTACATCAAACCTATAACACAATGGATATTTCTTCTAACAAGCATTTAACAAAGTATTTTTTTTAAAACGCCCATCTCAAATTATCTTGTTGGCAAACCTTTATTTTCTTCTGCACAACTTCTCTATAAGTAACACAAACATACAATCACACCCAAAAATGAAGAGAAAAAAAAGATATTTATTCACAGCTTTCTAGACTGCTATATATTTCTCTGTATTTCACGCCCTCTTTCCATTCACTCTAAAGGCTTGCGAATGCGGTTCGTGAGCTGGGTATCAGGCGTTCGAAGCTCAGCTGCGGCCGATTTGTGCAGCAGACCGTGTCGCGTTGTGTTATAACCTGCTGGTATGGGAGCCGGCCGTTCAGAAAGCAATGGGAAACTACTGAATGTAACACTTGCCTAGTACATCAACAGCAGCTGAAAAATGCTGGTGTTGACTGCAACGTCCCGTAAGGGATACGCAACAATATTTTATTTTCCATTCATTCAGCTCCTTCTCAGCCTTTGGCAGGACCTAACAATGTTAGAACACCTAAAACAGCAGTCCACTTTGCTCCCTTGGTTCATTTAGTAATTTTGTTTTCTTTACCGCTAATTCTTTCCTGCTCTCCCTAAAGATTTACACCAATGTGTAAGTGCATGCATATATATATATATATACACACACACACACATAAATAAATGAGAGAGAGAGAGAGAGAGAGAGAGAGAGAGAGAGAGAGAGAGAGAGAGAGAGAGAGAGAGAGAGAGAGAGAGAGAGAGAGAGAGAGAGAAAGAGAGAGAGAGATTTAATTTAAACAATTGCACATGTATTCCAGAGGCAATATACAATGGAAGAAAGCCCAAATGACCAAGAAAGAAAAAAAATGTTACTTACGTGACAGGCTGGGTCGGATCCTCTGATAATTCAACCTCCTCTGTCTGGATTTCCTGGAAACACTTCTCACAGTAAACATATCTGGAAAATAAAGAAACCCACAAATACTAATCAAACTGCTCAAATACAAACCAAGGGAAAATTATGTGAATTGGTAGTGATGAGTAAAGTCATAACAAAGCATGATTTCTCACATACAAAGCACTTTTCTTCCATGAATATTCAAATCTGGTTTCTTGTGACATTTCAACATCACTGCATTTCTCTTCACCATTCAACAATACTGTCTCTCTATCATTCAAGGATATTGAATATTCACCTCTCTACAATATTCAAGTGTACTGCCACTCTACACCATTCTGGAGCCCTGCATCTTTCCTACAGCATACAACAGTGCTGTCTCTCTACAACAATATTCAACAGCGCCGTCACTCTACAACTTTCAACAGCACTGCATCTCTCCTACAACATTCAGCAGCAATGCACCTCCCTACAGCATTCAGCAGCAATGCACCTCCCTACAGCATCCAAGAGCTATGATTCTTCCTCTTTCTACAGCTAAGGTGAAATATGTTTATTTAGAGCTTTACAAGACCTCAGCTGCCACTTACCTGTTTTGGTAACTATAATACATGGCATCCCTGGGAATAGTACACAGCTGCTTGCCATAGCAACACAGAACTTGAGGGCAGAAAACATACTTGTGACCACAGCAATAGCCCAAAGACTCCATGACACTGTCAATCTCTGCCTCAAACACTTCTGCTAACTGAAATAAGAAATTGGCAAATATGTCACAAACATATTTTGTTATTAAATCATATGAGCCAACTAGGCCCCAAATAATTTCTTCTCGATATCTCGCTCCAAATAATTAACTGTTCATTAAAAATAAAACTTTAAATACACACACACACATTACCGACTTGCAGAAGGAAAGACAGAGAAAGAAACCAAAGCTGCTTTACACAAGTTACATCTGGGCACTGAGTCTGAGCATGTTGAGACTGACATACCTAAAACCTGTGGGGGATATACCACTAACTGAGATATAAACTCCAACCAGTCGGCATGGGCTGTGTTGAATCCTAACCTGGCTACATTCTAATATGCCTCTCCACAGACGTGAAGTTCCAATACTGGTCTTGCACACTCTACTGGTTTCTGAACTTGAGTAGAGGGCAGAAAAGCTCTGCAACACAGCTCCTGCGGGGATGGTCATCTTGGTACTGGGTCTGGAGAAAAGTCTTTAAATCAATCTCACCCTAACAGATGCAAACCCGTTCCATTCACATGGGTTCCTATGGTCAACAGTGCATCAGACTTAAGAGGTAACACCCAGTCATCCAGAGTTTCATAACCAATGAACCAAGATTTTATTAAGACAAATCAGAGATATAGTAATAAGCTCATAATCTTGTGACCAAACAGTGCAAGGTGTTACTTAATCACAAGTATACTAGTTATCTTTATTTTCCCATTATATAAAGCTGGGCCAAATATTGAGCCATGATTACATAAACAAATAAATCTAACACTCCATCAATCAGGTGCCATCTCCACAATGAAGACTGGCTGCTCTTGTGTACACTGATAGACTGCTCATCGTCCATCTTTTGATGTTATCTTCCGGCTTGTCTAGCCATCTACCATATGCTCATTCTGCCTTCAACTCTTCCCTCCAGTAGGGTTTTACAAGAGTGCTACATCTTTATTAATGTGGTCAAAATATTTAACTTGCCTTTTTATCATTTCTTTCATCAATTCTCTTTTCATTCTCAACCTCTCTAATGACTCTGTATTGAATTGTTTTTGTTTCCATGAAATAAAACCTGTTCTGAATTTCCACATCTCTGGAAGTTCAATTCCGACTTCCCAGTTGCTTGTTCATTGAATAGGTTCTTTCTTACTTCTATGGTAACAAAAGACTTTGTGTTGGTATTCTGCTGTAAATCAAATTCTTGATGCCTTGTTTAAAAAAAAGAAAAAGAATATGCCTGTAATCATAAATCATGTCTGTTACTTCTAAGTTCCCTTGCATAATTTTCAGTTTCCAAGCGATACAAAATGTTATGCTTGGGTTGAAATTGGCTTCCAAGTATGATTTAAATATGGTTTGAGGTACAGTACATGGCTGTAATTAACTGACCTCTCATTGAGCACACAATCCCCATAAATAGACAACTGAAAAATACACACCCTCAGTTCACCAGAAACGACTGGATACATTTGAATGAATGATTTTACATTTGAATGAATGAGTCAAAAATATCACATCTGCAAACTCTTGATTCTAAATTTGCTCTAATTTCATGCTGGATTTCTTGATTACAGTGCTTACATTTCGAGGTTTTTTCACCTTTTCCCCCATTTCCCTAAATATTTCACAACCACAAAGCTCTACATTGCTGCCTGTTCTTGAACTTTCATATTTTCAATGTCTGCTACAACCCCTGGAAAAAAGAAGCAGCAGTATTTAAAAAAAAACAACAAATAAACAAAGAATAAGTAATTACCTTGGAAGCATATTTGTGTACTCTTGAGGTCTTCTTGTTGTACAGCCATGCATTGTCAATCATGAGCCACACGTCATCAACAAACTCCCAAGGGTCCTTGTATACTCCAGAATCTAGGTTATTTCTAATGGTCTGTAAGTCCATTGGTCTCTTCACAATTTCAAAATAATCCTGTGGATAAACACATTCCGTTAGCAGCTAAGATGCAGCAGTGTAATATACATGCAAATAAAGCATCACACCGCTTCATATTTACTTGACGAACTCCCCGTCAGACACAAAAAGCTGCAAAGTGATTTTTAAAAACACTGATTAGAGCGGATTGAAGTGAATTCTGAATATTCAGGCAGCACATCTGCATCCAATGAGGCTGGTTCAGACTCATCGCCATGATGCAGTCACAAAATAGGTATCAAGTGGGAGAAGTTGGTGATGAAGGGAAGTGATGTCATCACAACCTAGTATCCAAGAAACTCTTCGTGTTTCACACATCTATAGCACTTTGAGTTGTCAGATTATATTTCCCTGAACCTTTTATGCCATCATTTAACAGATGCCAGTGTTGTGATCTTACCCTAGACATTTGCTGCTTGCATTCTAAACTTCGTCTCTAATGAACTACCACTGCATTTCATTTCTAGGTGACTATATACCTATATTAAAAAGACAACCACAATAACACTTTCAGTCATCTGTGTGTCTGATCTATACAGCATTTTGAATTAATGTAAGAGTTAAATATAAGTCTGGTACTAGTTTTAATTTCTTATGACTGTCACAAATTTCCTAGTGCTATGAAAGCTTGTTTTGTCCCTTCTTGTTATTACTATGCAAAATTATCAGGCAAAATAAAATAAGAACAGTAACAAGTACATATAACACAAAAAGCTTATTGACGCCTGATTACAGCACTGAAGAAGATAAAAAAAAAAAAAAAAAACCAATGTGACTGAATACTTAGGAAAAGTGAGATGAAAGCAGATAAAGTAATAGAGAGATAACACAATGGGTACAACCAAAACATGAATTTTAACAACATGGAAAGCAAAAATCCACTCTTACTGGGATCTGAAGCGAGATTGGATCAACAGGCTGCTGGAAAGGAAGAGACTCTGGATCTTGTTTATGTATTTTCTCCAACACAGGCATCAAGGCTTGCCTCAGCTCATCAGGGTCAAAGACTAAGGGGAAAACAACAAATTAAGATAGTCAAGCTTCATTAAACACATTTTAGTGTATAAATACAAGTTATGTTATATATTATAGATAACTAAATTATATACATTGTTTCCAGTAAGGCTGACAGATTATCATGGAGATGAAGAAACAATAATGAAAAATATAACACATTCATCATGCTAGACATGTGAGAAGACAGAGACAGGCAAAAGAATTAGAAAGAATGTTATGCAGAATCAGTTGACCTGGAAAATGTATGGCTTAAATACAAAACTTGTGAAAGTTGCCGAATTAGAATGTAGAGAAGTAGGATCATTAGCATACAATATTGTCAATATGGCACAAAGACACCCAGGTTCATATTTGTCTTACCACATGGAATAAAAAAACAAATTCCTGAGATACAGGGCAGTATGTGAGCATTCTACCACGTGACATCTTTTATGAAATGTAAATGGAAGAAATAACCCATGTGTTATGAGAGACGGAACCCATGAAGCAAAGAAAGAGTAATATAACCCACAAAATGTCATACAATGCAACCACGGAGGCTGTGCCTGGGACTGGCTACCCCGCTCTGTAGAAAACCTTGCTAAAATTAAACATGGACACTTCTTTGCAAAGAAAAGAAAAATATAAGAGACAATAAAGTATGACAGGGCTTGGCATGAGATGGTCTATACTTCTTTGAAGGATAAAAAGTACAAGTAGAATTGAAGAGATAATATACAATTCTAAATAAGCACAAAAACAAATGGAAAAACAAAGTGAAAGAAAACAACTCCCCCATCTTGCATTGTGGCAAGCACAAACAATAAACTAACTAACTCCATCTTGCATTGTAGCAAGCACAAGCAACACACTGAAAAATGAGGTACAAGGAAGCAACTCACCCTTCTTACATCGTGGCTTTGCATTGGATACAACACCAGAGGCAACCTCCGCAGGGGAAGATTTCTCCTCACTACTAGTACTGGCTTGAGAATTGTCTCCCGCACTTTCTAATTTCGGAACGGATGAGGCATTTTCCTCCTTCACGCTGCCAACTTCTACCTTACAGGTCGACTCAGCTGTTACATCCATTTTCTCCTCCTTCACACTACAATCTGGCTTCCAATCTGAGGGGGGTTCTGATTTCACTTCAGTCTTCACAGCTGGAGAGCTGAGCATGGTCAAGGCAGTGGATGAAGCCATGGATATGGATGGGGTCACCGCCGACAGCGACAATGTTGAAGGAGATGCCGCCAACAGAAGACTAGACAGATTCTGACTGTTTTCAGATAAACCCGAGTCCTTATTAACAGATTCTTGTTTACAAATGTTATCAGTTCCGAGTGTAAGATCATTCTGAAAAGGAAGAATGAAAAGAACAGTGGTTATTTTAGAATTTCAAAATATCATAAGAAAGTACAAATGAGTAACACAGGTCCTAATGTATTAATGATGGGCAGTTTAATGAGCGCCATCTTTTATGTACATTTAAAATTGCTACCGTAATGTATATTTTTGTAAAAACCATCACGATCTTCGTAGCACTGCTGGTATTGCCACAGGGATCTTTCAAGAACCTTTCTGTGTCATTATCATCATGTAGCAGGACTTTGCAGAATGTAGCTCTCATAATGGCTTACTGAAAAGTTACCAGATTGTTAGCTATTTCTCCTGTCTCGTGCACCGTCATGTCTTGTACACCGTCATGTCTGGTGCACCGTCATGCTCACAGTGTCTGCAGTGGGCTGTGTTCATCTCTGTGCTGGTCCACCCCTGCCTTTTCCTTCAGCAACTAAGCCTTTCAAGCCAAGGTGACGTTTAATATGGCCAAAATATTTCAGTTTCCAAAACATAATGTGGCTTATGAGTCAGTTTTATTTATATGCAGGTCTTGTAGAATGTCAGTATTACTCTTCTTCTTCTTGGTCAATGATATTCTCAGAAATTTTCTGCAACATTTCAGCTAAAAACCAAAATTTTCTTCTTTAATGATTGTGAAATGGTCACAACCCATATTCTGCTGTAGATTCTATAAATCATAGCACATTTATAGAAACAATCTTCAGCTAAAATGTTTCACCGTTTAAATATTATATGACATACCCAACCAAATACTGTATGCATTCAGATATAACTGAAAACAAGATATAATTTCTGTATGCATTCAGATATGAATACAATTATAAATGCAAAATAAAGTGTGCCAATTATTAATATAAACAAAACCACTAGTCAGTAATGATTAATCTAATCTCTATAAGCATTAAGCTACGAATAAACTTATCAATGTAAAGTTAATTATGTGCATCAATTATTAATATAAACCAAGTTTGTACCCATTCAATAACGAATAATCTAACATCTTAATACATTGTTAAGGTTACAAACTACACAATATATCTAACTTTGCCAGTAAACATGTACTGATTAAAAAAAGCCGCCAACCATGTAAAAAAACTTACACTGATGTCTTTACATGAAATCTGCACACTGGACTGTGATGGCCTGGACAAGGACAAGTGTGTGGAATGATCAGTAGGAGTTGTAGCAGAAGCAGCAGAAGTGGCCAGCTGCTGGAACAGTGACTGCTGAGAATTGTTCATGTGAACACCATTGTGAGCCAGCACACTGTCCAAGGAGTTACCAGCAGTCATCTCCATGCCACCCATTACCTGGCCGTTGCCAACCACCATGTCATTCACTGAAGATGTACAGCGACTCTGCATGGCTGACTGCATTTGTGAATTGGACATCACAGAATGCTGGTTGGACACCTGCAGAAAAGAAACATTTTAAAGTATTTTGCACAAACTTATTGTAGCACTGTGGACAGAACAAAATGCATTGTTGCTGAATACATGTGCAGTGGCGACTTATTACATGCATGCCAGAAAGTTACAACATTAGTGTTTAGAATACAGGACATAAATAAACACACATGACTAGCTGGTCATGCATCGAAGTATACTCGTTCCTGCAGCGAGGCGCTGTCGTCATTTGGAGGTGACAGGTTCAAATCCCGGTCAGTAACTATAGCTTTCAAATTTCATGTTGTCTAGTGCGTCCTCTTAATCTCTACTTCCTTCTTCTCCTTCTATGAGTGCCAAACAATACTATGTGTGTTTATTTATTAGAATACAGGGTCACTCTATGGGTGCCAGCTAGTCACATGGAGAAAAAAGGAATAACTACATACATGCTGGTTTTACATAATCTTCTGTTATACACTCGTTTAACAGACCACAGATACATGGCCACTCGTGAGACCCGAACCAAACTGGAGGAAGATCTCAGAGCCAGTGGACCCCACATATCACAAAGTGGTAAAGGTTCTGGTACTCATCCAGCCCTATCACATAATGGGTGAAATTAACAATGTGCTAATGGTACTCCTTTACTGTATTCTATCCAACAAATGGCACGCAGTAACTGCTAGTGTACAATGAAGAAATTCCCTACTAAATGATAATGTGTGGCTATGAGTCCTTCCACATTCGGCGATACATTATCATTCGTCACAGAATCAACTTTTTTTTTTTTTAAATTCGCTTATCCTTTTACAGGACATCGCTGTCAACAGCAGCATCTTTCAGCTGTCTGTTGATTTCTTGGAAAGATTACGCTCAGTAGTTTGCCATTGCTTTCTGAGCGGCCGGCTCATTTATCCCGCAAGTCACCAGTGGGGGTAGAACCGCTTCCAGTTCTCGCCCGCTATGAGACTCTGCGTGATAAACGGGATTACGGAGAAAGTGGTGTAACCCTCGGCCAGAGAGACCGGCAACTGAATCAACAATATTGAATGAACAACAAAATTAAGGCATTTTAAACTAGCATAACAAAGAAGTAAGAAAGCATAAGACACAAAGAGTAGATCTGTAGAGATCATTTCCAAACAGTGGCTGTTACCTGAACTTGAACAACTTGTGGTTGAGACATGAGCTGCTGGTGCAGACCTTGCTGCTGTTGTTGTTGTTGCTGCTGCTGCTGTTGTTGTGGCGATGGATGGGTGGATGTAATGGTGGAGGTGGGCATCATGAATCTGCCAGCAGACTGCTGTGACAGGGTGTGCTTCAGAGCATCAAACTGCTGCTGAGATTCAGCAAGCGCAGCATTCACAGTCATTTGGGTGTTGGTTGTGGTCACACTAGGCATCTGTGACAAATAATGAAACCATTGTTTGGAATATCGTAAACGTGAAATGGAACAACAGCTTACCAACAAGCAAAAGTAACAGTATCTATCTGAGCAGAAAATCAAGAAAACCGTGTAACTGTATTTGTTTAAAAAAAAATATTTTTCAAATCTTTGCACACAGGGTGTAGAAGACCGCGAGAAAGTTATTTTCTTTGGTCCTCTTTAGGGGTGAGAGCATCACACTAAACTATGTATGTCAAAAGTCAGCGTGTTTGACTTCAGCTGACCCATGCACCCCTTCACCATATGTTCAGAATGTCATTCCCCTCCTTTCGTATTTCCTCCCTTGAGGTTACTTAAATGTGAGGGTTTAAAACCAGCCACAGCTGATTTGGAAGCAGATCACTTTGCGTTGAATGAACTGGTATGAGGTATTGGCCATTCAGAAACCAACTGCAAACTACTGAACGTAAAATTGCCCAGTAAATCAGAAAAATCCAATTAATGCTGGGACTGACTGCAATTTCCTGTAAAGGACAAACTACTAACTTTAAACAAAGTAAAGCACACCTTCTCAGGCCGTAAGGCATATGGTGATAGATCATATTTTTAGGCATACCAGCATTCGATATATGCAAAAGTAAAGGACCTTTTCACACACCATAGGCAGATTGGTGCCAGACCCTTATTCCTTTTTAACAACTGGCACTCAGGCATGATTTGGGCAACATCATATCAGATGCCTTTACTTCCCACAACATTCCTGATGCCCATTTTAGGCTAAGCCAACCAGGTCAATTTTGTAAAGATCCGCCCCAATGTAAACTCAGTTCATGACAACCAGGGGGCTGAGTGGTCTCGAGGTATGGTGTCCACCTCAAGTGCTGGAGGTCCCGGGTTCAAGCCCTAGTGGGGGTCAGGATTTTTTTAACGTGGACTTCTAGTAACAAAATTTCCCATGGTCTCTGGGTAGTAAGAGCGAATGCCTGTGTGTATTGTTGCACGCGTACAAAATCCCTTGGCGGTTGGAAATCGAAAAAGAGTAGCCTAACGGTGCTGCCCAGGCAAAATTTTGAGTTAAAAAGCTACCAAAAGTATTTCAGGATCCTCGCCGGTGCTACGGAGTTCATGCACTGAGCTGAGATTCTCCGGACTCAGGCTTGAGTTAGGAGTAAAACGGAGCACTTATAAGTTACAACTATGTGCCGTGATGATGATCCGTTGACTAAACTAAACTTAAGACAACCAGGCCTGCGGGCAGGCATCTGGCCACTACACTACTGCATCCCCCCACTCGATACATACTCTGTAACATCTCAAAGGTGGCGTCTGCTGTGGAGGTGACTGTGTACTATTTAAGTCTTTAAACATAGCATTGCCCAGTTGGGTCCCATTCATGCCATCTGAAAAGTACAAACATTGAATAGATTACGCAACAGTGACTATTACAGTGGGGAAAATCAATACACATGTACTTGCATAACAAATAAGATGCTAAGATAATAATGGTGAACTATAATGAATCTTTGGTATTGTCCCTCTCACCATGAAGGTGGCCTAACACCTTTCCAGTCAATGTCTTGATGGTATCTTCCGGTGATGCCACTGTCTCCCACCTTTCACTTAAGTATGGTTTTCACAATTTGTTTTTAATGCATCCAAAGTATTCTTTTTCTTAATAAAAAGCAAATCTTAGATGTTAACAGTACTTCCGCAAAGACTATCACCTCATCTTCTCCAGGTCATACTCATCATCATCATCAAGTGCCCTACCAGCTGGCGTAGATGTTCACGGCTCTCCACAGATCTCGGTCTTTGGTGTTCTGGATCTACTCTGCTGAGTGATATTCCTCCATGCCACCATCACAATCCATCCAGCATCAGTTCTCTTGGTCTGCCTCTGCCTCTCTTTCCCTCGATCTTTCCAGTTGTCACAATGTTCTCCAATGTCTCTTTTCTCATCACATGACCAAAGAAAGCTGTCTCTGTCTTTAAAAAAAAAAGTAACTTAAAAGTCGACAAGGGCGACTTCATTGCACCGGGTTTTATCCCATATGGCTCGGTCTCTTTCTGCAGCGTGGAAAGCATTGCACCAAGCACGAACTCAGTTGCTCTAGAGGCGACCGACAGGAGTCTCCGAAAAATTTTACCTGTGAACCGAAGAACGCGGCCAGGAATTGAACCCGCAACCTTCAGAGCCCGAGTCAAACGGCTTGACCACTTCACCACGGAGAATCCCTGTCTCTTTCTTATTGTTGTATAGTGTTCAAGTTTCATGAGCATCTTTCAGGCAATCGTTTTCAAGTTACTCTGGCAGTAATTTCTGTTGCTTCTAAGTTCTTCCAAAATTTGTTCAATTTCATTCCAAGATTCACTGCCACACAGCAAAACTGGTTCTATATAGCACCTCAGCACTCTCTTTCTTACATTCAATGATAGCGACTTATTACATAAGATAATCTTCATTTTCTGGCATGCAACTTTTGCTTGCCCTATTTTGCTCTTAATCTCTGTTGTACATCTTCCATCTGATGTTATAAATGCCCCTAGGTATTTAAAATTATCCACTTAGAATCCAGGCCACACTGGTCACACATAATTCATACAATTGACACCAGAAACCGCTGGGAAAGAAAGGTGGCATAGAGGTGGCATGGCTACCATCACCACATTAGCTATAATATTGTATATGTGAAGCCGTGCCACTTCACACCTCTATGGCAGGATATGCTATGGCTTTAACCAATGCTAAATAATTAACTCTTCACTGAATAAGCTATTACAATATCTACTATGAAAGTAACCACTGCTAAATAATTAACTCTTGACTACCTTTAACTAATTAATGCTTAACTGAAAGGACCTTAAAAAGAACCATTACTTTGTGTAACTGGTCGGATCTGAGCTGCCATTATTCCAATATTTCCCACTTGAGCATTCTGTGCATTTAGAGCCCCTTTCATTCTCTGAATCCTTTTCTCCTCAAGTTCTTTCTGGATCTTATAAATCTTCTCCGCCAACAGATGATAGTATTCACCCTTTAAAATAAAAACAGAAAAAATAAATAAATAAAACAAGCAAAAACAGTTAGATAATGTGTGACAGCTTTCACACAAATGCATACCTACACTTGTCAACAAGGCTGAAATAGTCTACATTTACAGTAGCCATCTGTTTTTAAATGACATCACTTTATACAGTCACTGATTCCCATGCAGCAGTTTCTGGGTTTTCCCTATTGTGTTTGCACACCACCTAGGTCAATTTTGTATCCATATAGAGGGAAACAATTGGAAATATTTGTGGAAAGAGAGAGGAAGACAGTGACAGAAAACTCAGTCTTGTGTCAAAGCACAGAAAGGAGTCAACTCAATAGATACATGCTGCTGGAGAAGCATGATCAGTCAGGCCAGTTGGCAAGGCACTTGATGATGATGGTAGAAGTAACCAGAATATTCTGTGCAATATATCTTTGCCCACCGAGGTGAGAAAAAGAGTTACGATGTAGAGATGTATAGACGAATTATGAAAACAGCTGAGATGAGTTGAGCTAAGAACCGATAATACTGCACTCAAGACATTCCAATATGTGTTCCGTCCCCTCGTTCAACAGCCAGGGAAGAGTCATACTACTAATCGTTCCCACTGCTATATGATTTAATGTTCTCCTGGTCTTCCCTCTCAGTTTTGAGATTCTTCCAGATCCCCTGCCATATCATTCTTTCCACATACGGGTTCTCAGTCTGTTCCGCCTCTCCACCTGGTTCCACAGGCGCTCAACCACCTCTTCCTTGCCTATAGGTAATTGACCACCAAGAGGTGCATTCCCCCGCACTCCTGCATGACCAGGGCAACAAATCCATACAATTCTCACAATCTGTGACCTCTGAAGCGAGGAAAGCATTCCACATAAAACATTCCTTTCTCCACCTTACCAAGCATACTCCTTGAGTCCATAATGAATATACTAGAGGGATAAAAAGCATAGTAAAGATATCTTGAAATAAACCCTACAATTAGAGCTGGTTAGTCACTCAGAAGCAGACAGTCCACATTTTTGGGGCACATCATGATAAGGGAAAAGTTGGAAAACGTTGCATCATTGGGAAAGTTGAAGTGGAGGAGGCAGGAGACCAAGAGAGAAGGTGTTGAAGAGTCTGTCATGGCATGGAGGAACATCTGTATCTGACATGACCACACACGGCGTGGACTATAAGGAGAAAAACATGGTAGTAATGTAGGAGAAATAAATTCACATATTAACACTCATAAAAGACAAAGAAAAGAATTATAAATCAGGACACACTAGACAATAAACAACCGGAGGTCATATATACAATGGAGTTAAAAACTTATTACTTCCAAATGACGAAAGTGCCTAGCTGAAAGAAACATACAATTAACAAACAATCAGCTAGACACTCTTGATCTGACTGTTTCTTCTTCCTCTTCACTTTCAAATTGGCTCACAACAAAGACAATGGGTAACTCAAAACTGGTTTTCCAGTGGAAAAATACTGTGGTAATGTCGAAAACTAAAGCTGAGTGCTGCCTCAGAGCTACCGTGGAAGCCTAATGGTATAAGAAGTAAAAGTAAAATGGGACAAGACCCCAACAAACCAAATTTAACATGGGTATAGAAGAAACAGACAAATAATGACAATAAACAAAGTAAATGATAACACGATCTCCCTCTGTGATACCTTACTTCAAGGGGTGGAATATAGATAAAGATGGAGGAATGTGAGTGGCACCTTAGTCTTGACAGACCAAAGTATGTGACTTGGAATTTGGCCAAAATTCCATCACAATGCCTGGGCAGAGCTTCAGAGATATGTGGTGCCCAAACGACATGTTCCCTCTCTCGGCCTTGCCTTGCCTTTGATCCAGAGGAATGGATAACCAATACGTCTGGAACAAGGTAGGCTGCAGACGCTGGCGGCTCAGCGCCAAACCTCCGAGACCTCGCCTCCGCGAGCAGGAGGCGAGCGATGGCCTGACCCTAAACCCTCGGGATTTGACTTAGAGGCGTTCAGCCAAATCCTGCATGTAAGGGTCGTATACGCGCCCAGACCACTGAGCGCGTACACCTGTCAAACGGATGTGTCTGGACCTTGTAAGCGTGTACTATCGTCAGACTCGTGCGGCTTCCGCGACCAATGAGTAGGCCCGCCGGAGATATTGCTCGTCTGCTGCGAGCAAATCTCCCTGCCTGCGACAGTTCGGATCTCGCGACCAGTGAGAATAGACCCGCCTGAGATATTGCTCATATGTTGTGGACAAATCTCCACGACTGACTGAATACGTAAAGAAACGATAAAAGTAGTTACCCTATTGAGCTTGACTCTAGTCTGACTTTGTGAGGGCACATGAAGGGTGTAGCATAGGTTGGAGCGCAAGCGCAATTGAGATGGAGGAATAGATATTGATATAATAAGAACACAAAAAGCAAGATGAGCACAGCACTTGGAAATTTGTGAATTCACAAGAAATTAAACAGCACCAAACTTAAAAAATATAACTAGTGTTAAATCAGTACTGCTATATGGATCAGAAACATTAACTAAAACGAGTTCTAATAAACTACAGGCGTAAATTAATTGATGCAGAGAACTGAAATAGTATGTTCGAATCACCAATGTGGAGCTCATGCAGAGACCTAAACAAATACTAGTGAATCAAGATGTGAGGCAAAGATGACGGTTTCAGTTGTGTGAAACCTACAGGGCAAATGAAATAGAGGAAGACCTAATAGAGAAGAGAATTACAGACAGAAATGAATAACATGGTTAGGACATAGATGGAGCTGCATGAGATAGTCAAAAGTTAGGATCGCATGGAGTCAGCGAGTTATCGACCTACACCCTAATAGGGAATAAAGGGTTAAAGTAGAAAGCACACACAATAACCCGTGTGCATATCGAATGTGTTATCTGCTACATTTAGTCATGCAGGAAAAAATGGCAAGAATAAAGCAAGTAATTATCAACCTACAAGTAGGCATTTCAGCATAAGAACAACACCAGCAACCAGGTTCTGGGCTGGATTGTGACAACTGAGAAGTATTCTGTGACAACTTATATTAATCACCCATAACTATTCAGCTCCCCCATATGTTACCAGGGCCCACATGGGAAGCAAAGTAACACAATAACCCACTATGCATGCCATAAGGGGTGACTAAGGAGGGTTGGCCTGAGACTGGCTACCTAGTTAGCTGCTAGTTAGTCGACAAATCATCCTCATTGCACATCGAATCATTCAGTTCATAAGTGCTCAGATACCCTCCTTGGTAAATCCTGCAGCGTGTAGCGGCTCACGACACCAGTTCTGTGTTGGTTTATTCATCTTTGGCTTCCTGCATACTGTTCTTGTTTGGCCACACCTCTTTTATTTTAACTTGCTGTTCTCAGTCTGACCATGGTTGTAGATTCCCAGTCTTCGCTTAGTTCTTGCAAACGACTCACTTCTTGTACAGCATTCAGTATATCAGCCTGGTTCATGGCTCGTCTCCTCCCCCCCCCCCCCCCCCCCCACAGTAGCCTTACCTGCAAGTCTTTTAGTTCCTTGGACACCCGCATGCCTTGGCACAAAAATGAAACTAATCTTTTCTAGCTGTGACCACTCCAGAGGCAACAACCACCGTCTTCGTACCCACCCCATCGCTGTCTTCCTGAGCATACTCACAGAGTCACTAAGGAAACATGCCCGATGAAGAGACTGGCTACGTCATGCTGTAGAAAACTGTAACTGCAAAATCCAACCACTCGTAATCAAGTCTACAAAGAGCTAAATGTGAGTTAGTTGAGACCCTAAGCTCCATTGGTAGATGCAAGGCATAAGAAGAAGAAAGGAGGAGGTAAAAGGCAGAAGAAAAAGACAGAAGAAGGTACACAGATTCTAAAGCCTGCGGACGACTATAAGTCAATCAGCTGTATACATTCTCTGGATGAAGTACAGCTGTTAAGAGATTACCGATACATGAATATTCATTCTTCAGGCTGTCTGCATGGTAATCTTAGTTACAATGTTATATCACATCTTTCAAGACATCTAGACCTACCCGGTTATTTGCTGTTTCATACATGTCACCTTCAACTTTTCGCGCGTATGCGACAAGGTTCTTCATTCGGCTGTCTCTCAAAGCAGCTGGATCTGGGGTTGGAAATATGGCTTGCACCCTGTGGATGTAACCAAATGCTGTTAGAACCATCAACATATCAGGCAATACAATGTTTTACTGAGCCATTTCTTATTTACACTTCAAGTTGAGAGCACACTTACATTGCTTGTCTTTGTACAGCCATGGCTGCATCTACAGATGTTACCAGGGCAAAGCTGATTTTTCTCCAGGTCATTGGCAGCTACAAAGCTTCTTCCCATCTTCTTCTTCGTTCGTCAGATATTTTTTTGTTTGTTTTGGGTGTAACTGCATTGTGCCTATTTACAACAAAGCTGCAATAATTAGACACATCCTACTTCTTCCATGCATTGGCTGAGCAGGTTAGCCTCCCCCAGGTGCTTCAGCCAATCTAAAAATGGAGATCGATGTGGGCTAGACATTCTTATAACTCTTCTGTTGCACATGGCATTTTATGTGTCAGACAAGATGGGGAGGTGGTCCACTGTATGCATCCATATTTCAGTGTTACAAATCATGGTTATGGTAATTCAATAAGTCACTGGGTGACTGGATTATTCCATTCTGCCAACAGATTTAGGCAAAACCTCAGCACTAAGTCTTTCATTGCCAGCAATTCCAAATCTTGGACCATAATTACCTTGCAATTTCAATTTTGTTTAGTTATAAGGTCCACAATTTATATTTTGTTAAATTGCATTTCTGGTCTTTCACTTTGAATTTGCAAATTACAAACCTGCTTTTGTTTGGTTTGTCTATGAAGCGTAATTTAAAAAAACTTACATATTTGAACATACTGAGACATCTGTTCACACTATCAATAACATACAAAAGACATTAACTGAGAGGTATCATAACAATAGGAGAAGATTGATTATAATACAAAGAAAATCAAGCAAATAGATCAACAGCTGTTAAATTATGCAAGGCCAATTTCAAATCTACTAGTAAGTGATACAAAAAATGAACTGGCACCGACTGGCAATACAAAGTGTTTGTTTTTTTTAAATACAAAAAGAATATACACCAGACAACAACAAAAGAAAGTTTTGTATGTAAAAAATATAAACTTTACTAGCGCTATGAAAATCTCTACGTACAATTTATGAACAAGATGGTTTCTCAGATCCTGAGTCACTTGAGCATGCCAGTCTTTTCGGTTGGTAGGAGGTACTGACTTGACAATATCTGGAGCACTGCCCAATGCAGCTGCTTGAGCGGCAGAATTTGCCAGCTGGCTCCCACTTTGAGGCTGTATTGCTGGAGGCACTTGGCTTGTCGGTAGATTCATCAGCAGGTTGCCTATCTGGTTATTGCTCGCAAGGTTAGGTAACATTTTATCATTCTGATTCTGTAGATTTGGAATACTGAACTGCCCTGGAACTAAGAAAAAAAATCACCCATTAATAAACATACCAATGACCACCCAAGCATATTAAGTATTACAATAAATCTACCAATTCTTCTTGTAGACAATGTGGTGTGGCATTGTTGATTATGCCTGTCTGCTACCTTCTGTACATAGAATGAATATTTGTGTAAAGACAATTTGCTAGGCTGTAGAGAAAGTAGACTGCTATTGCTTTCCTCTCCGCGGTGACCACAGATGTTGTCTCTATAGAGATCCTCTGCCTACTGCAGTGAACTTAAGGCCACAACCAACAACTATCCATCAGCCACTCTCCAGCTCTATTCATCACCTGAACTCATGGTGACATGTTACTATGGTTGCCTCTCTCCACCAGGAAGTACTTATTTCTCCTATGATATGGGATAATTATCAATTCGTATTAACTATTTTAATCTGAAACAACCCAATCTTTCACAAACATACAAAATATCTGTCAAAACCCCCACCCCGCCTATAGTACCTTGCTCTGTGTGTGTGTGTGTGTTGGTGGGGGGGGGGGGGGTGTGTGTGTGTGTGTGTGTGTTTAACAGCCTGAGGAATTAAGGTCGCCTGGCTAGTACAGTCGCTGCGAATTGCAGGTTACGATTTTCTTTTTGCCCCCGAAGGAAAAAATCCATACCTTACCGATGATTCGAACCTGAGTCCCCCAAAGGAGTACCCGGCCTTCTTAGCCACTTGGCCAGCCGCCCATCGAATGAATAAAAACATTAAATACACAAAAACAGTCTAATTTCCAAATGCACCATCTTCATCATCATGTGTCACCAACTGGCGCAGGCGTTCATTATCTCCACAAAACTGAGTCCTTGGTGTTCTGGATCAATTATGTTTAATATTCATCAATCTAAACATCTCAGTCCATCCAGTATCATTTCTCTCGGGCTGACTCTTCCCCATTGATCTTTCCAGTCAGCAAGTTTTCCAATGCCTCTCTTGTCAATACACCACCAGAGCTGTTTGCCTCTTTCATATAGCAGTATATACTTTTCTGTGTATATAATATTCTACTGTTATTAGCCTCTTTCAGATAGTTGTCATTAATTACTCTGACAATCCAAGAGATTTGCAACTTTCATCTCAGGAACTACATCTTCATGGCTGCCAAGGTCTTCCTAATTCTTTCATTCATAGTCCATAGACTCACTGCCATTCAGCAAAACTCTCTAACATTCAATGACTACACCCTACAGTAGTTAGTTGCCTATCCTTTACAGGATGTAGCTGTCAACCTCAGCATTTTTAGGCTGTTCGTGATTCCTGGGAAAGTTTACGTTCAGTAGTTTGCCATTACTTTCTGAATGACCGGCACCCATACCATATAAAACCAATGTAAGGTGGTCTGCTGCCAAATCACCCACAGCTGTTTGAACGTGGGTATGCAGGATTACGAACTGCGTCTGTAACCCCTTCACCACGGAGCTGGTCTACTACAGTAGACAAATAGCAATGTAAAAAAAAAAAAATGAAAATATAACGTACTCCACGATGAATGCATTTCAGTAAGGATCATTTTCATTGTACAGGGATATCTCCATACATGCCCCAGCCTCTTCCCACAGACCACACATAGAGTATCTCACTAAAGTGCACACAACTTCTTCACATGGCAAGGATCCAAATGTATGTATATCAGAACTACACTTGCTATATTCTTTCATATTTTTGTGAGTTTAAATTAATTAATTAAACAAACAAGCACAACACAAAACATGGACTATAATGCATAACCATGCTCACCTTCGTTAGACATTGCGTTCATCTGAACATGTCTCTGAGGTGCAGTATTATGAGAAGCAGTTGGTTGATTATACTGCAGACCCATAGACTCTGCTCTCTTGACAGTCACTGGATCAGTTACATTTGATGCCTGAGGATTTGGCACGGCCGCTGGTACATTGTGACTTACAGCCGGCCCAGCGTTGTTATGCTTATCTGCAGTCTTCAGCGGTAAACAGACTGGGCAGTCAACACGTGTACAATTTTTCCAATGAGTTATGATTTGGCGAGAGGAAGCACAATGAGCCACTGGAAAAAAAGAAAAATATTGACAATTGTAAACATTCAGATCAGAGGGGCAGAACATAAAGAGACAAAGTAACAGACTATTGAAAAGATATTAAAAAGGGACACAAGAGACAGTGAGTCAACCACACATGTTATGACCCCAACCCAAACCTTACAAGAAACAACTAAACCACAGTTTCTATCTTCTACAAATTATATGAGACTGAGCTTTGTAATGGGTCACCTTGGCTGCATGCAGATGCCCTCCTCCAGTATCTTTGCTTACATCATACAAGCAGGTTATTAACACATTGCCTGGAACACTAGCAAGAACCCATGTTGTTGTTGTTTTTTGCGCTCGCTCTCTTTGAACTCAAGCGTAGTCCATACACACTACTTAAAGTAGTGCTGGACTGAATTTTGCATGTGGATTAGCTTTCCCTATTAACAGTGTCCCTCGCCATCAGGCAAACCCACTCTGACTTCAGAGGTACTTGTAATTTATGTCCCCAAGTCAAGGACGATAGGTCAACATTTTAGTCCAACTGTCCGGTGTAGGGGTTGAACCCCTTATCTCGGCATCAGCACACCGGATGCAAGTTCTTATCCATTCGGCCATGCTGACCTATCCAATATGTGATAACCAGAACCTACACATACTCTGGGAAACGTGGTAGCATTGACTAGCACATTTGCCTGTTGGCCCAGTGGTTATGTGTTGGAATCCTCAAGACTGAATGTTTCTTGCACTGACCGAACTCCCAAGTCAACCCAGGCTAAAATGGATATCAGGAAATGTCCTGGGAAGTAAAAGCAGTTAGTGTGATATTCACATCACCCATCAAGTGCTGGCTGGTACTGGCAAATATGGGGCTAGCACCATAAACCTATTACACATAAAGGTGTGTGAAAGGGTCCTTTACTTTACTTTTATGTGCACATACACTCAACATTCTTTTGTGGATAGGTTATCCAATCTTAACATTGTGTCTGGGCAACCTGTGCTTTACAATCTCCAACTGCTAAAGTATTTTTCACACTGTGCTTCCTATTTTTCACACTTGTATGAGAAAGCTAATCATCCAATCCATTATAACAGGATCAAGGTGGGGTATGGCATCCTCAAGTTGATCATTCGTGAACATAATCCACAGCTGGGTTAAGATTTATCTGGCACTTTTTGGGTTTGATGAGCATCATGTGCCTAAGACATTTCACTCCCCATGAATAATTTTTGTTGAACTCTGAACTGCATTGCACAAAGCATGAACTCCATACCTTCAGTGATAACCAGAAGGTATCCAGAGGAATCAGTTGTGGTTTGAACAATGCAGTTTGGAAACGAACCCAAGATATTCAGAGCTCAGGGCAGACCTCTATTTTTATCTAGTGGCATTGTGGTTAATGTGCTTGCTTCTCAATATATTACTACAGGTTCAATATCCGTAAGTGACGGCATTCATTTTGCTGACCAGTATGGCACTAGATGATTTTCAGAATTTTTCAGAATCATCAGGGAAGAAAGAATCCAAGGAAACTGACCTCTCTACATCAATATGTGGCAGCATAGACTATGTAAACACCGAACACCCTCAACTGTAATTTTGTCATGGGATCATCTTTACATCATTTGCTTAATCTTTTACATATATTACAAGATAGAAATGATGTATTATTTAAAATGTTCAATTGTCTACAAAATATATAACCCATTTAGTTTTAAAACAGGATGCATTAATCTTCTTCTGTCTTTCACCCCACAATGGAACATAGGTCTTCAATACTTCAGTTCTTCCTTTTCCTCTCTATGGCTTCCCCATGTTATGCATCTCTCTCTCTGATTGCACTAGTCAACAAATTTTCAAAAGTTAATTGTATCAGAATTTGAATACACCAATTCTTATTGATTTTAACATGTTGATTTCAAATATCTTAATGAAATTCACCAACTGGCTCTGGGTTGTTTTTTTCCAATGATGAATTTACATTACAGATATACAAATAATGTATGCTTGTTTAATTCTCTGGGGTGAACAGTTAGTGTTTCTACTTTAGCATTATAAATATTGTGGTTACATACTCAAACGATATTTCAACATAAAATGATAGAAACAATAAAAACATTATATCAAGATCACATATGTTTTAAAAACAAAAAGACATATTTGAACCCATTCCGTCATTATTTGTTTACTTCTTGTAATCAGTCGATAAGGTTTCTCTTGTCACAGTCCAATAGTAATCAGCGAGCATTGAAGGGCTCCAATTGCCTTGATACCTTGTCTCCATAGTAGCAATGTCCCAGTGAAATCGTTCACCATGCTCATAACTGACAGCTCCACAGCTTGACATCCAGAGAATCCAAAAAATTAATTTTCAGACATGTTGCAGCCATGACTCTCATACTTCATAACAATATTTTCTACAATTTCATTGTAATTATCAGATCTGTTGTTTCCAAGAAAATTGTCCACCACTGACTTAAATGCTGGCCATGCCGCCTTTTTCTTTCCAAGCAACACGCAAAGAAACTCATCATTGTTTAGAAGTTTCCGAATTTGAGAACCAACATATGCTCCCTCTCTTATTTTAGCTTCATTCAGTCTAGGAAATTTTATGATTATATTTGAAAGCCTCATCTGTTTTCTCCATTGCCTTTACAAAGTTTTTCATGAGATCCAGCTTAATGTGTAAGGGTGGCAACAAAAACTTGGTTTCGACAAGTGCTGGGTTCTCAACGTTCTTACTGCCAGGCTGCAAAGTTTTCTGATATAACGGTCAATTCGTATATGGCTATCCCACTCACAAAGAAAGAAACAGTACTTGGTGTATCCACCCTGTTGTCCAGGCAAAAGAGTGACCATTTTAAGTCACTGCAACAGTTGCGTCATATATATAAATTGACTAATTAAATAAATAGCATACATCTTGAAAACCAGAGCCAATCAACATTTGTAATGTCATTTTTGTTTTTAGCACATCAAAATTAGTTAAGATCAGATATTGTCATATCCTGTACATTTTGGATGTTGACTAGTGTTACCTCTCCCGTGTGTTTGTAGGTTTCCCTCTATTTCTGTAGGTTCCAGAGAAAGAACTTTCTAGTTAATATGTGTCAAATTGAGCACAAGCATCTTTCTAACTTATTTATTCACATTTATGTATTTTTCATGAGCACTGACTTTAATAGCTCTTGAATTGCTAATGTTTAAATCTTGCTTATTAAAACTTTTCCATTTCTTCTATTGTCTTAAGGATTTTGGGCATTATTCATGCTGTTTCATCCCCTTTTTTTTCAAAGGAAAGCTGAGTCGTTTAAAATGCATTTAACCTCCAGCAGGCTTCCATACTCATCTTATTATCTGCTAACTGTTGCAGTATCTGGTACTTATTGGAGAGGAAAAACTCTTCTATCTGACATATTGATTCACTGCACACACAAATGGTGAATAATTCCCCATTTTCGTCCTTTACCCATATTCTGTGTGTGTATGTGTGTGTGTGTCCCCTCCCAGATCTCTTCTTCATAACCCATGTTAATCATATCTTGGTATTCAGCCCACCCAATAAAATTTTGATAATGCCCTTTCTTTTATTAACTACAGTACTTTGAAGCTTGTGTAAAATTTCTCCTCGCCATGGAAACATCCACCCCGCTTGTAGAAGCGATTCAATGAAGAAAAAAAAAATAATAAAAAAAAAAAAATCACATTTCTTGTATAATACTGACAATACCATAGAGTATTACAAAATATTTGTTTACCTTCACAGGACTTGCCCTTGTTGCAAGTAGTCATGTGGTTTAGCACATTCTTCATGGTGCGACAGTATGGCAATTTACAATCCTGATCACCATTTGCTTGCTCCCTTCGCTGGCATTTGTGAGCATGCAGCAGTAAAACCAACTGCTGCTGAATGAGTTTGCTTTTGTCTGGATCAGCAGTTGCCTGTCGAGGTCCTGGCATATTACCAGCTGTCTGCTGCTGCCCAGGCTGTGAGAGAAATCATTTCACATTTAACAAGTGATACAAATAACATTAAAGGGAGTTTAAAGGCAAAGAGATTGGCTTCAATATACCTGGTTATATCCCATATGGCTCAGTCTTCTGCAGAACAGCTTGCTGAAAGTGTTGATTTCTGATTTCTGACTCCCTGGGGTCTAAGAAAACACTGCACTCATGAACCGAATGGTGGTGTCGATCCTCATCATTACCAGGTTAGTCGGCCCGAAGACTGAGGAAGTCATCTAATAATATTACTCTACTGTCCTGTACTACAGCACTGCATTAATGATGAATTTATGTATCACCCCACTGTCTCCCTTTGTTTTAGCAATTGCCTTTAGTTCAGGCCTAAGTCTGAACCATAATGTCCTTGCCCACCTGTGTGATGCGATTTTTCTTTTACCTCTTTTACTTTTCCCCCTTTAATGTTTTTAATGGCAGCACTCTCATCTGGTTCCTTCTTTTTTTACAACAAAGTATTATACAATGAACTGATGGAGGTCTGTATTCTATGAAGTGCTTCTAAAATAAGCCCCTATGTACAAGTGGGATTAAAGTCTAGGACAAAATGAATGCAAAATACTGTGTTGCTGCGACTTATCTTTTTTCCTTTTAGCTCTTTATGGAGCATAAAATTTTAAAGAGTTTACATGAAATATCTTTTGCATTATGCTACCCTCATGTCCTATATATTATTCAAATTCACTTTCTGTGACTGCAGACCAATTATGCATGTACTGTTTTTGTTATTGCAGAGAATCTGAAAATTTTTTGTTTTACTAAATGTTCCTTATGTTTCCAATTTTCAGCATTTGCACCAATTCTATCCTAATGTGCATTTTTTTTTTTAAATTTATTTGGTGTGAGGCGGTACACGTCTTTTACCTTATTGATTCCAGAATAAGGACTACCTTGCTATGCTAATGGTTTCCTCATTATGTATCAGCTTCCTTTCTCCTGTTTCATCAGAACTTTGAAATTCTTTCAGAGTTCTTTGTACTCTTGCGTTCAGTGGCAAATTAATCTAAGTGAAGGAAAATAAATCAAGACTGTCTTAGAAGAGCACAAATAGCCACAGATGGAGGAAAGCAGTCTTAAATTAAACAGCCATGTGGCAAACCAGATAAGAGAACACACAAGTCAGAGAAAACAATAAAATTTACATTGAAAACCAAACTGAAATATAACATCCACATGTCAGTGGTTCTCAACCAGTGGGAAATTCCCCCCCCCCCCTCTTCCCTGACAAGGGGGAATTTTAGGGTTTTCAAAGATTGGCAATTCTTTGATGTTTTAACTGTCTGTTTATTGTAATATGATTAATTTCCCCGGGAAGGTTAACCCGGTCAACAAAATGCCCGCAGAAGTCGGATGTGTCGGCCTAACGGCGCAAGAACGCAGCTCTGCTGTAAACAGGCACAACGCAGTCACATCCGGAAAAAAAAATCCGGATGAGCGCAGAAGAAGAAGATATGATTAATTTGGTGTGTTATAATAAAATGTGAATATTTTTAAAAATGTACCTTTTGAGGCTGACAATTTTGGAAAGGGGGGAACTCTTCTTTCGTTCGCTGGAAATGGGGGAATGACATTCTGACATATGGTGAAAGAGTGCATGGGCCAAAAAAGGTTGAGAACTACTGCCATATGTCCTATTACAAGAGCATCATGAGAACATAAGTTGCTCAAGCCACAGAGAAAGGCTGTCTCTGCAAACAACCTATACTGCTGGCTTGCAGGTGACAGAGAGAAGAAAAGGCTATAGGAAAAAACACAAACAAATCTCAACTGCCAAAGAGTGTGACAGTTACAGCACAGACACAGCGAAGCATAAGGGCATATGTATTCGCAGGAAATGTGAATGTGAAATTCTAATCTATAGTCATTGCTTCTATCAGCTACAACTGGGAAAGTGTGGTGAAGACATCCTCAAGAGGGCCCATCCAAGAAACTGGTGCCGCTCAATCCTAATGGACAGGAAACAGTAGAGGAACCAATCAGCCAAACCTCTGCCAACAGCGGGCCATTGGAATGCAAGAGGAGGAATGAGAAGCCCAAACATCAGAATTCCTCAGGGAGAATAATGTTGATGTCGCCTGCATCCAAGATACCAACCTAAAAGACACTCAAGAGGTTCTTTGACTGTCTATATTAACCCCTCTGCCCAGAAAAAGAAGTGCAATTCATAAGAGGAAAACTAACTAACAATGGGTAAAACTTTAGTTATAGTTGCATGCCTACAGGACGTTGCATGTCTATAGGACATTGCATGTATACAGGACATTGCAGTCAACCACAGCATTTTTTGTCAAGTCTGTGATTTACTAGCCACTTTTAATTCAGTAGTTTGCTATAGCTTTCTGAACAGCTGACGTCTCACACCACTGAACTCAACACAAAGCAGTCTGCTTCCAAATCTCCTGCAGCTGATTTCAAACCCCCGACGCGGGATGTCAGGGAATTGTGGAACTGTGCACCTCACTATCCCCTTAGCTGGAGACGCCGGTCTGTGCAAGAGAGTTGAATAAATTCATTGAAGGTGAGCTCACATTCCTAACAGTCATAGTTTCCTTGCCCTGTGAAGATGAGCATGACAAACCAATACAGTCCACCATCCACAATAAAGTCACAGTTTGAACAATCAGGACACCTTATTGTGAAAGACTTTAATAGGCACAATCCAAGCTTGTAAGAAAATTCTGCATTTCTGCAGCTACTGATGAGGTCTATAGACTCACGTGATCATGTTCTTATCACTCTAAAAATATCAGAGAAGGGACAAATGAGACCACACGCCATGAATCTCATCTAGAACTTTAAAAGAGCTAACTGGGCCATTTCTGCAAGGAACAAGCTTATAAATTTCCCACATGGGAAGCGGGGAAACTACAAGCCTTAGTGGAGCGACACACTAGGGAAAGCCCTAAGGAGAAGTGAGCAAAGTAAATAATACCATGATGAAAATACCCTCCATAGAAAATATTTAAAAATCACAATGTAAAACACACAACTCCGAAGAACAGAAAATCAAAATCTTAAGGTGTTGGCATGGAAAAATAAAAAATAAAAACTAATGGTGAAAATACGGACAATGACACGACCAGACAATGGAACTTAACTAAAACATTAAATCACTGCAAAGATTGCAGCAAACATCCTAGTCAACCTCCACTGTGTTAAAAAAAAGTTTAACATCTTAAATGCACTTCATGGAGTTTTTATAATGAAAGAATTGAGCACTTCCTTAAACATAAGAGCAGGAAAGCAAATTGACACAATCAAAATCCTAGGTCACCTTGCCAAAGACAAGCTCTTACAATTTGTAACTAGTCTTGTAGCTAAGGAAATATCTCAGATCAGGGTGTGTAGCTGCAACAATTCTTATTAGAAAATTGGGAAAGTGTAATACCACTAAGCAGACCACTTAGCTTACTCAGATGCTTGGGTAAGGTCATGGAGAAAAAGGTGAATTGCAGGTTGCTTAAATGCCTTAAAGGCAACACAACACCTATTTAACTTGCTGCACTGAGGACCAACTAGAATACTCTGTCCTAGATTTAGAACTGGCTTTGAGGAAAGGGAAAAAAAGCTGTTTTTGTGGATCTGGCCACAGCCTTTGATAAATTATGGAAGGATGAGCCATATAAGCTGATCAACCACAATGCTGAAGAAAGAATGTACAACTGGATTAGAGACTTTCTTAGATACTATACAGCAAGAGTGAAACTTATGGATCACTGAGTCATCGCATCATTGTCCAACAGTGTGTGCCACACGCAGAAGCACTGGAAATGTCATTATATCAATATCTTGCCATCTACAAATGCATGTATCAATTCATGTACAGACACATTTCTGTGTCACGACAAAAGGCTGTCGAGAATCTTCTCTTGCTGTCTTCCTTATCTCTTTCCACAAATCTTCCCAGTTGTCACGTTTTTCATTGCCCATAGTTTGACCACATGACAACTCTCTCTCTCTCTCATGCTTGTCTTTGTGTCTCAGCCTCTCTCAAAACATTACTCATATTTTGGCATCATATAAAATTTTCAGCAGTTAGTCTTCCTCCATATCTCTAACGCTGTATATTCCAGAGGTCTTTCATGCTTTCTAAATGTTTGTTCTATCCAGCGCCAGCATCTTCTTCACCTTATGATTCACTCAAATTTGTTTTGTTCTTATTCCTAAACCCCACAACAGTAATTATGTTATACCAATTTAATGCTATTCTGTTCAGACACCAAGGAAAACTTGTAGTCTATTAGTAATTCTTTTAGTCTTATTCCATGTTTCTTATCCATATAGCAATAAAGATATGGATTGAAGAGCTAAATATTCCAAGTTTGGTACTAGATTTAATTTCCTTGATTTTCAAACATTTTCTAGTGCTATGAAAATTGCTCCTAGCTTATATATTATTTTAATGTCTCTGTTCCACAATCTCTGTCTACACTTCTACCTAACAATGTATATGCTTTATCACTTGAAGTGATTTTCCACAAAGAGGTTACCATATGCTTAATTTATTCTCATAATCTTTGTCTCCCCCCTATGGATTTTTAGACCCAATTGTTGTGATATTCCATCAAGTTGGATTACGAATGTGGACAGCAGGACAATGTCAAAAAGTCCAGAATGGCTACCTGGACAATGCAGTATTGTTTGGCGGATGGAGGACCACCCTATACCTAGTGCCAATGGTTCATACCTCAGTTGTTTGTCAACAGTATTTCTTAATTTCTCCAGAATGATCCTGCTTAATGTTTTCCCAGAAACCAACAATAACATTATTTATCTGTAATGTTCACACTCCTACAGGTCTCCTTTCTTTGGCAGCTTCATCAGATCCTTCTCTCCAGACTGCTGGTATTTCTTCAGTCTCCCAGACTTAGCTAAATAATGTTTGTGGTACTTTAGCTGAGGTATTTGTATTGGGTTTAA
The DNA here is from genome assembly GCA_963921405.1 of Cepaea hortensis. NCBI lineage: Eukaryota > Metazoa > Mollusca > Gastropoda > Stylommatophora > Helicidae > Cepaea > Cepaea hortensis. Next base: position 98,970,206 of record OY992879.1, on the reverse strand, counting down.
TAGCTTCTGCTGCTACACTATCTGGACCAGCAGCTTTCCCACTCTTCAGAAGTATGATAGCTTTTCTCTTCAGATGGTTTCTCACAGCTGAAATTCAGCTCCACTCTGCAGGATGGATATCCAGTGTGGGGGTTGTTTGGGACAGTTTACTCAGAAGCTCCTCAAAGTATTAAACCCGCTATTCATCTGATCTTTAATGTTGCTGAGAACATTCCCATTTCTATTTCTGATCAGTCAACTTGGTTGTTTATATATTTTGCACCAGTCAACAGGTCCCTTGAGTTTCTTTTTGCCGTTACTACTTCTATGTCTTTTGCTAGGCCAACTAAATTTTTTCATTTATATGCTTTTAAACTTCTTTTTCATTTATGTATTTTTCATGGACATTTTGTAGGCCTGAATGCATGGAGGGATAAGTGGCCAATCTTTCCCTCAATTTGCCAAGCGATGAGCCCAGGCATTGAACAAGCTATTCATGCATCAGATCATCCTCATGACATTGCCAACGAAGTTTGCTATCAACTACGCTAATGCCCGCCACACACAAATGATATAAATTGCTCGTCAATACAGATGTTATCAATACACTGTTATTTATTGTGGTCCAGTAATACCCATCTTGCTTTATGTATTCTTTTATGTTGAAAACATTTCCTCTTATGACAAATTGATTCACTGGTAAAACTGGTAGAATTCACCATTTTCCATTCATTACCCTAAGTCTGTGTTGTCCCCATGATATCTTCATAACCCATATTTCCCATCATATTTTGGCATTCAGATCACCCATCACGCAGGTCCAGATGGCCTAATGGGTAAGAACGTGTGTTCTTAAACATCCCTCCTGCTGGTGCCGGGGTTAGTGGTTCAAACCCTACACCGGACAGCTGGACTAAAATGTTGACCTGTCGCCATTGACTTGCGGATGTAAATTACAAGTACCTCTTATGTCGGAGTGGGTTCGTCTGATGGCTGATGGCGAGGGACACTGTTAATAGGGAAAGCTAATCCACACGCAAAATTCAGCCCATCACTACAGTAAATAGTGTCTTTGAACCACGTTTGAGTTCAGAGTGAGCGAGTGCAAAAATAAAAGGATCACCCATCACAATTCTGATTTATACGACCACCTAAAGTACTTTGAAGTTAAAATGCCTCTCTGTAGGTAACATTTGTGCCATTTCTTCACTGTGCGGCCTGAAAACAGCACCGTTTCACCTGTGCTAAGAAATGTGCTCCCTGTCGCCTAATTTTTGCATAATCCCAAAAATATCATCACATATTTCATTTCCCATGCCATTTATGTGGTATGTCTCAATTAATACTTAGTTCTAACATTCCAGATGCTAATTCTGGAAACTCTCCAAGGCAAAAGAAGGTACAATCCAGACTTTGCAGCTGTCTCCACAAGTCATATTTCTTCTAGGACGTCTCTTTTCATCATGGTAGGTTGAGTTATTTGTCTTTCTTTTTCTTTAGATTTAATAATTGTTGGATTTTGCAGTTAATTTTGTACAGACTGGAATAAAATCTAAAAGTTCTAAAACAACCCAACCCACATTAGTCGTCTCTTACAACATGAATTACTTTTTGTGGTTCTAAATGTTATCATTCTAGAGTGAGTGAGTTAAGTTAGTTGAGGTTCCAACTTCACGGCAACGGGCCGTCCCCATTATGCTCCATTCCTGTGCCAGTGAATATCACACAAAATGCTTTCCACTGTCCAACGTGAAAAGTTGAATAGACAGGAGTCTCGGCAATCCAACAGCCCGCATAGGTACACTGTGCATAATGCCGCCGCCAGAATGCCAACACAAAAGTCATCCATGAAAACCAGTTTGTCATTGATGGACTCGGCAGTCACCAGAAAGACCCCACTGACCCGGGTTTTCTCATATGGCCCGGTCTTTCTCCGCAGGGCGACCCGCTGAAAGTGTCGCATAAAGCACGAACTCTGCAGCTTCAGCGCCGACTCCCAGGAGTCTCCTGAAAAATGCACTCGTGAACTGAAAAGGCAAATAATCAGTCAATTCAGCAACAGCCGGTGACCATTATTCCGGAGATGCAGGTCACTGTACAGTACAGATGTAAACGCATTCCACACGAATTTCACAGCCCACAGTGTCACCCATGCACTCACTCAGTAGCAGGGCGACGGAACCATGTACTACCAGTCCAAAATGGGGAAAATGCGATTGCAAACCGTAGCTACAAGCGTAAACATGCCACAGGCCTTAACAGTTCAATGCCTAACCGCCATGTTGGCGACTGGAAATCTATCATTCTAGAGTGGAAGGGGGTACCCTTCTGATGATCAGAAGCCCCCTGCCATGTTTGCTCCATGGCGAAGTTTTTATGACTAACTTATGGCCAGTCCATCAGATGATCTGAATAGAGGGATGGACACTCTGGAAAGACAGAGCGCTGCTGTAGCACAGTGGTGGAACTGGCTCCACCAGTGACATGGTGGGGCCAACAGCAGACCGGGCTGACAACCCCTAATGCTGTATAATGTCCTTGTCGCGTCACAACAAAGTAGAAATAGATGCCCCTTGGATCCTCCGAAAGGGGGACAGAGAATGAAGGATCTACTGGAGGCCACATGTTGACGACCCTATCCGTCCAATCGACCATGATTTCAGCCCAATGACCGGGTTGGCCACGCGACTGTGGTAAAAGCTTCGCCACCTTCCGGGGAATGAGAATTCACGCTGGACGAAAGAAGTGCGAGAGTGCATCACAGATGGCACAGCAGTGCTCCTGTGAACGGGATATACATAAGACACATGAGGATCTCAGCCAAGAAGAACCCCACAGTGCTGAGAAGACTCAAGTCGATGTCACCTGAGCAACCTGACGCACCCGAGCAACCTTCTGAGAGTCTCAGGGTGAAGATCAAGTTTCCCCAATGCCATCAGGAAGGCAGAGTAGGCGCAATTAGATGAAACGTTGTCCCATGTTTTAGACGAAGAACTAAAACACAAGTCCCTGGAAGAGAAATTGTTAAAGTTCGGTGAGATTGTCTACCTCCACTCGCTCAGTCAGTTTGGTAGCAGCGAGAAGAAGGAAGCAGCAAATCCGCAGAAAACCAGACAGCAGAAACTGCTGGAGGAGGTAAAAACAGAAGAAATCTGCTCGGAAACGGTTTAAAACAGCTCCAGAGCATGAGAAAGAGTTCTTCTCCAGGTGCTGCAACATCTGAAAGCCAGGCATAATGCCATTTCCCGAGCAGAACAGTTCTGCAGGAACAGGCGGAAAACCCGGAAGGAACGTGAGAGATTCTTCCGGGAACCATACAAGTTTGCACAGGATTTGTTCAAACAGCAGCAATCCGGCATCCTCAATGTCAGCAAAGAGGAGCTGGAGAACCACCTCATGACGGCGTACTCCGATGCCCAACGGGACGCCCCACTCAGAGAGATTGAAGGGCTCAAATGGCCAGAAAAACCAACTGTGGATTTCAATGCCAAGCCTCCGATGTGGAGCGAGGTGGTTGTGGTAGTTAAGAAAGCAAGAGGAAAGTCGGCACCGGGGCCCAACGGTGTGCCTTACAGTCTACAAAAGGTGACCGAATGTCCTTAAGAAGCTACACCGGATACTGAGGTCCGCATGGACACACATGCGCATCAGCACACAGTAGAAGAAAGCCAATGGAATTTACATTCCCAAAAAGCAAAACTCAGCCGATATTGCCCAATTCAGGCCGATCTCTCTCTTGAACATCGAGGGGAAGATATTCTTCTCGGTCATGGCCAGCTGAATCACGAAGTACTTGATGAAGAACAAGTACGTAAAGACAGTGGTTCAAAAAGGGGGATACCTGGTGTGCCCGGTTGTCTCAAACACGGCACGATGATCTGGGAAGCTATCCAGAGAGCGAAGACGAAGGAGGAACTCCACGTGATATGGTTGGACGTGGCCAATGCGTATGGGTCAGTGCCACACCAGATGTTGTGGCATGCACTCAAGATGCATCACATGCTCGGAAATGCTTACGCAGTACATCTTGGGCGTCTCTCGTTTCTCGGCCAAAACGTTCACGACCAGATAGATCGACCTGCAGGTGGGTATTGCCATGGGATGTACGATTTTGCCGATATTATTTGTCATGGCCATGCAGGTCATCCTGGATGCGGCATCCGGCTACGCACACAGTCCAAAACTCAGCGAGGGGAAAGAACATTCCGCCGCTGAAGGCCTTCATGGACGATATGACAATCCTGACACCGAAGAGAGTGATGCCAGCAGCATCCTCCTCAGACTGGATTATCTTATTCGCTGGTGCAGGATGAGCTTTAAGCCCAAGAAATCTAGAAGCCTGTCGATTGTGAAGGGTAGAGCGGCGGATAGGTTGTTTATGGTTGCCGGACAAGCGATTCCCATGGTGCTAGAGGAACCGGTAAAGAGTCTCGGTCATGTGTACGATTCAACCCTGACAGACAGGAACGCAGTGGTAGAGATGCAAGAAGTGTTGGCGAACGGCCTGCGCACCATCGATAAAACCAGGCTGATAGGCAAATTCAAAATCTAGTGTCTCCAATTCATGCTTATTCCGAAGCTCCTGTGGCCGCTGCTGATATATGATATAGGCACGACCACAGTGCAAGCGATGGAGGGGAAGATAAGCAGCTACATAAGGAAATGGCTTGGAGAACCAACATGCCTCACGACTGTTGCACTGTACTGCAAGCAGGAGTTAACTTCATTCTCCCATTCCGGTCCCTCATGGAAGAATTCAAAGTCGGAAAAGCCAGACTCGCGATTATGTTGCATGAGTCTCCAGATGAAATGGTCAGCACTTCAATTCCCGCCCTGAGAACGGGAAGAAAGTGGAAGGTCGTCAGCAGTTGAAGATGCCCAGGCAGCACTCCAGCTGAAGGAGATCATGGGGCACACCCAGTTGGACAGAAGGGGGTTCAGCTACCATGACAGAGACTCGAGAGATATTTACTTCGCCCAAGTCGGGCAGCAGCGCAGAGACAACGAAGGCAGAGCTGATAACTTGCCGCTTCTGACCATTTTCGATGTTGCCAGGGACTGCGAACTGACCGTGTATCTAAAGGGCCGTGGCAAATACCCTGAGGTGATCCAAAAGTTTGGCTTGCGACCTGACATCGTACTTAGCTCCTCGTTAGCCAAGCAGCTAATGCTGATTGAGCATACAAGTCCAATATTGAGGAGCAGCATACGTATAAGATAGCGAAGTACGATGACATGGTCGTTGAGTCTTAGGCTGGAAGATTACACTGTCAGGCTATTCGCCATAGAGGTAGGCGCCAGAGGTCTAGTCTCCCACTCTGTGTATGATGTGCTAAAACAAATGGGGATTGAAGGAAAAGCAAGAACTCTGGCCCAAAAACAACTGTGTGAGGCATCCGAAAAGGCCATGTGCTGGCTATGGAATTGTTGGAACCTGAAGTGGGATGAGTCTCGGAAACAGTATCGTTAGCAGCGGTAATCGCAGAACACCTAACAATCTCTCAACTAAGACCACGAACTCGCAACGTCTCGTGTCAACTATTCAGCCTTTCCTCTGAGCGAGGGTGGTGACTCTTAGTGCAGTCAAATCATGCAAATGTCGGCCGAAGTCCAACCTCCATAACATAGCGGTAATCGTCCTTAAGTCACACTCACTCAGCTGCAGAGACCAAGAGGTGGGTCCAGAAACGTAAAGGAAGAACCGGCTTCCTAGTAGAGTGCGGCGCCGTGAACGAGGGTGGGGGTTTTGGCGCCGGCAATGGAGATGAATGGAGGCAATAGAGGCCTTGGCTGGGGAAAAAGCTGGCTCCCCCTGACCACAAGTGCTAAGGGGCAAGCACAGGCTGCATGGACTCTCCTCATTGAGGGAAGAGAGGCTTGAGAGTGGACATGGTAACAGCTAAGGGACAAGCACAACGAAAGTGATCGAACGTCTCCACGGCAGGGGAAAGACGCCTGGAGTAATGACCCGGACGGGCCCGCCCCTAGAGTGTTAATGGACCGAAACATTCGGGTAAGGGGGTACTCTTCTGACGATAAGAAACCCCCTGCCGCGTTTGCTCTGCGGCGGAGTTAGTATGACTAGAGTTCATTGCTTCCCACTCTATTAATGCTTTTGATGCCTCATTGTAGACAGCTTTGGGCCACTTCACAGTAAGGGGTATTTTCCTGTGTAACCTGAGAACAGCATTGTGTGTTTAGAAGCTATATATCTTGTTCCCTTTTGTCTAATTTTGTGAAATTAGCAAGATTTTTATAATTTCTCAATCCTTAACTGTTCATTTTAAAATAAAAATAATGTTACAATTTATATAAAACTGTAATTTTGAAAATTTCCAACAGACAAGTACTTTGTTATTTTAGGTGTGCCATTTTGGCAAGATACTAATGATAGATAGCCAAAATTGTTTCATAAAATGGTGATATACAGCCCAAATAGAAAGCATATTTAAATCAAAACGTATCCCACTTTTCCCTCGGTTTCAAATATAAGTTTTATTTTCAAGAATATATATATATATATAGTAACTTTATGGGACTGTTTCTATGTGAATATGTGTTATGTTTAAAATATAAATCCCCACATTTTTTTTATTTGCTTGAGTATCAAGATGTCTCCCTGGTATAGGTGTTACATGACTTTCTCCGTAATCCCGTATACTCTCGTGAGTAACATGACGTGCGCAAGAATTGGTAGCGGTTCTCTCAGCGTCTGTAACTTATGGGGTATGTGAGCCGGTCACTCAGAAAGCAATGGCAAACTACTGAGCGTAATCTTGCCAAGAAATCAACAATCAGCTGAAAGATGCTGATGTTGACAGCAATGTCCTGTAAAGGATATGCGAACAAACAAACAGAAATCAAGGAGATAGTAACAATTATCAAAGAAAAAGATGACACCAAAATGTAGTATAACAAGAAAAAGTGCTCAGCTAAGCTGAAAAATTTAAATACCTAGGGACAATTATAATATCAGATGGAAGATGTGAGAGATTAAAAACTGAATAGATCGAACAAAAATTTGCATTTCAAGAAATAAAAAAAGCATCATGAAATTTGTCACTATCAATGAATGTCACAAGTGAGTACTGAAATGCTATATAGAATCTATTCTGCTGTATGACAGTAAATCATGAAATGTGAACAAACAAACTAGGAATAGCTAGGAGGAAACAAAGATGTGGTTTCTGAGATGATTGCTGCAGATACCTTGAACTACCAGAGTAACTAAAGAGCACCTGGAAAAGGTCAATAAAAGTAAAACATAAAAATATAAGAAGGTGGCAGTGTTAATTGGTCATGTAATGAGAAGAGACAGAAAACACAACTGGAAAGTCAGCAATAGAAGAGGCAGAGACACAGAGAAATGATGCTGGATGGATTGTAACAGTGGCATGGAGGAATATCAACAGCACAATTGATTCACAACACCAGGGACTGAGATCTGTGGAGATGCATGAGTATTTAAGGCAAGTGGCAAGGAACATGATGATGATAACTGCAACTGTGAAACACCAATGTACAATCCTACAAAGATTTACTAACACATATTTATACTTACCCTAACACCATGGGTTGAGCTCTGTTGCAAATTCATACCGGGATGTCCAGGCATTCCCTGATGGCCCTGCATCTGTGACATACCAGGATCTGGCATCATTCCTGACTGAACAACTGGCAAGGAGGTTGACTGGTTAACATTGCCAGGCATGCCACGCATTTGCCCCATATTGCCAGCAAAATTGTTCAGACCATTCATCATTTGGTTTTGCACCTGCTGCCCCATGTTGAGACTGCCCACACCTCCGATCATCTGCTGAGTTCCCATAGGCCGCATTCCCATAGCATTTCCTACACTGTCCATCATTCCTGAGTTTGTGCCAGACATACTGAATGAGGCATTGCTGACCAGACCATTGCTGACTCCCATATGCGAGGATGTAGCTACTTTGTTAGAGTTCATCAGAGTTGCAGCTAAACTGGTAGTCAGTTGATTTTTCCCCATTCCCATGTTTATCATCCCCATGCCTTGGTTTCTGTTGGTCTGCATGCCACCAGCAGTATTGAAGGACATCCCCATGGGTGTCTGGGAATTTGGGGTTGATCTGGAGAGCAGCTGAGACAAGGAGCCTGCCATACCCATGTCTTGGCCACCATGGGGTGTCTGAGCATCATTTGTGGATCCTTGCAGGCCATCAAGATCATCAGGGAGGTCATTGACAATGCCTTCAAAGTTGAAATTTTGAAAGCTAAACTCTGAAGACACAAAACAAACAAATTAGTATCCACTATCAGAAAAGACAAAAAATAAACTGAACATCAACACAAAGAATAAACACCCAATAGCTTGTGGAGGTAATACCATTTTCGAACTAAGTGCAATAAGATCCAATGTATATTGATACATAGGAAGTTACTGTTAAAATATCTAATAAGGTAGTCTCTAAATTTTCCAGCAGAGTACAGCATACATGTTTTCCAATTGAGTAATGCTAAACTCTTTCATATACTGAAAGTTGCCAGCATCAACAGTTTCCTCTAGAATTTGAGAAATCTGAACACAGTATTTTGTGTGATGAAAATGTATGTCATCAACTGTGACTATGCAGGGTAGATGCAGTTCAAATGGACAGTGCAATGATTATAAGATTCACAATGTATCCGTCTCTCCTGTCCAAGCCTAATCATTTACAAATGGTGAACCCTGTGGGGGGGGGGGGGGGGGGGGGGGCCCAGATTGGGACATCAAACAAAGTAAAAATTAAATCAATTCAGTACTCCTGACACATCTATGGGTGCTCTGATTTCCTCCTGAGTAAATCCATCAGTGTACAGTGATTACTTATGCCAGTCCCATATTGACTATGAGCCACCTCCTTGTGTGCTTGTTCTTCTGCTCTTTCCTGGCCACACTAATCTTTAATCTGAATAAATGAATTCTATCCATTGAAGCGGATTCACTCAATTGAAATTCCTTGTTTCGGGCAGACTCTCTAAGGGAGGTCTTGATGTTTGCACAATCCAATGGCTGGCCATCTGATTTAGTGGCATTGCCAGCTAGACTATCTGTTCTTTCATTGTCCACAACAACTGCAAACCCCTGTGTGAAGATCCTTTAACCCTTTACAGGGCATAGCGGCCATTACCGGCCGATCGCATAAAACGAGCATAGCGTCCGATTCCGGCCGATACTATTATGCATTGTAAAAACGCAATCTCTCGGCTTTCCGACACTTCCGACGGCTACTTTCACTTTCGCCGACCGCTTGACAACGTGGCCGCCATTTGTAAACGCGCTACAGTGAATTTGAACGGACTTTTTTTGATAGTTTTCTGGATTTTTACGCTGTTTTTCAAAATGGATTTCGGCGATTCTTCAAGTGATAGCCGAGATTTCGCTCTGTTCAATTTAAATGACATTAAAGGGCACGAAGTTGATTATTAATCGGAGCTAGATATCAGTGCAAAGCGTTACTTTGCATTAGCAGTCGTGAGTCGGACTTTAAAGAAAGTGATTATGATTCTGAAAATGTGTTTGTAAATTGCCGTATAGGTGACGGAAAATCATAAACAACATGCCGTATTTCGTAAATATTTGTGTTCATATATGGATTACCGGCAACAATCACGTGAGTAACATATTCTGCATGCTTTTCCCTTCATTGTGTTGTTTATTTAACTAAAATTGGTTGACTAACACCTTATTTGTGATGTTTTTACTAACGCGACCCGAAATTTTTCCAAACCTGAAAAAATCTTGCCCGTTCAGGGCTACAAAACGGACAAGCGTCTGCCCTGTAAAGGGTTAACTTTAGCAATTGTGGACCTCTTCATGGATTCAACCCTATGTCTGTGCATGAAACCTGCCTCAACATTCTGGAGCATGCTCAATTAATCAGTACACAGGCAGGGGTGTAGCTTTGAGAATCAATCCAATGTAACGCCACTGTTACTGCCAACGTTGGCAACGAGCCCTTTCTGACGTAACTAGGGGTATTGAGATGCGGCTACGTTGACACTCTTTATGAATTACACACTGATACACCGTGAACACAACTCGACACCACCGAGTGATAGAATGGCATCATGTATTGTTTCTAAGCGACACAATCACTGGGATATTCAAAGGTACATGTACACCCACGACATTTGTTTACACACTGATTGTAGTACGTCCTGCTATCCAGGCTATCTAATCAACTACAATGGTCTACACATACACTCTTCTACCCTACTTACAGTCCTGTTACACATGGTCGCATGGCGCCTACATTCACAGGCCGGCAACCTCTGCCCACGGCACACGACTCGACTCCGTGCTGTAACATGTCCACCCGCCTGGTCGCGGCAACGCTGTTCTCCTCCATCGGTACACGCTTGAAATATCTAATGTACACTCGGTTACTTGCCAGATTCTCGGCGTTTCATCGCCACAGGGGTTATTCAGTTCTCCGCCGACACACTTCTCTGCTGTCGTGATCTGTCCGTCATGGCTTCCCAACTCCGACTGACTCCCTTTGTCCCTGGCCCTTCTCGCCCCTTCTTATCACGTGGCCTAATCCTTGCCATTCTATTGGCCCTTACGAATACCCGCTCCCCCGGTGCATTCTTTTCCTTTGATCGCCCATGACAATTTATCCTATCGTTTCACAGTAATTTACTCAACCAGACTTGACTTAACCAGACTCATGGCACACGGGTTAATCAATCAATCATGTGCCATGCCGGAAAGCGTGAGCGGTCATGACTCGCCATTTCACTCGATCACCAGATTGATTGATTGATTGAGTGATTTAGGAACCGACATCACAGCATTCGGGACATTACCATAAGCGCTCCGTCCCCATCCCCAGCAGCCAGCGAAGAGTTCCAACACTAATAGTTCCAGTAGCAATCTGATTATATGTCCGTCTCGCCTTTCCTCTGAGCGTTGAGCGTTGGCCAGATCCCCTCACCAGATCACCAGAGTCGTGGATCAGCTCAGTGTTCCTGTCTCGACCATGCCAAGTGGCCAAGCCATCCAGGTATTTACTTCTCGTCTTCCCCTTAGTCTGTTCCCTTCGATCTTGCCAGTTGTCACTAAGTTCTCCAATCCATTTCTTCTCATAACATGTCCAAAAAAGTTTGACTGTCTACGTCTAATTTCTCTATCAATTTACTATTTTCATTTGTCTCCTGTAGTACTTGGTCATTGGTTTTTTCTGTTTGTCCATGGTATTCATGGTTAACCAAACTAAAAATAATTCAGGATCCAGCCCCTTTTTTCTCTCAGGAAACAAAATTGAGGGGCCAGGTAAAAATGTCACAGCACGACACCATGGTGACTGAGAGTCCTGTATTTGTGTACTCTTCCTGCCAATACTTTCATTGTTACACTGCTTGTGGCTGTATTAAAAGTACTGCTGGTTTTCTCTATTCTGCCATGAGAGTGTGTCGAAGAGGCCCACATATATCTTTAATGCTGAACAAACCCTTCTGTGTATAACTACATCTTTATCACAGCTGTCTTTGCATCTATTGTCATGGGATTCCACTCTGTACATCTCTTGTCAAATTGTTTAAGGATTCTAACATTTGTAGCCACTAGTGTCTACATTATTACCCAAAATCAATCAGTCCACCAAGCTATGATTTTGCCCTCTTCTGTCGGCTCCCTTATCTGTTGAGCACTTTGTGTGCTGGGCGCTCCTTTGTGACACTTTTTTAAACTTTTTTTCATCTTTACTCTTTATTCTTCTGCGTTCATCCGGAATGTTGTTTTTGACATAATTGCATTGTGCCTGTTTACAGCAGAGCTGCGATATTTGCAACTTTCGGCCGACACATCCGATTTCTTCAGGTATTTGTTGGCCAGGTTACCTTTTCAGGTGTTGCCTGTTCAATTTCATGCAGTGTGGGAATATGTATGTGGAGAGGTAGGAGGCCTGGTCACCATGGAGCCTTGAAATGTCTGCATGGTGCCTGAATTTTCTTTGTATTTGCAAAAAATAGGTATGTTGGTTCCTGAGAAAAAGGTGCTAGCTCTTGAATTATGTTTAGTTATTGCTTTAATTTCTCTGGATGATGATCTTTAACTGGAATTTTGGATTCCGCAAAAATGTTTCATGCTTGACATGTGATTAGTACTGTCATCTTCACAGCAAACCAATTAGCATTTGCTATCAGAAAACACAAGCCAATTGGAAAACATGTATACTGTGTAGAATATACTCGAATGGAAAATTTGGAGACTACCTAATTAGGTGTAATACCTTTGACTTCCATATGTATCAATATTAGATTCTTGACAGTGAGGTTTTTCTCCCCCTCAATGTAACATTAGTAGCCATTTTGAAAGACATTAGGGCATCTGTAAACGCAGTACTCTTAAGCCACTCCTTTCGTCTCAGGTGGTATTAGCTTTCTTTTTTCAGCTGTATCAATTCAAACTGGTCTTTTGCGTTTTTTTTTAATAATTCAATCAACAATCCATCCATAGACCTAAAAAACATTCACATCCCCACGTAAAATTACAGAGACTTCAACAATTTACCACTGGCTGACAATTTGCAGTTTTATAATTTAATTTTAATTGAAAAAATGTACTTTATCTAACCCAATAATAATTACTAATATAAACAAATCAGAATTAAATTGCTTTCACTGTGAGGCAATGCTGAGCAGCTTTGCTTGCTCCTAAATGGGCTGATTTAGGACTATAAGTGGACTATACAGAAGTGCTGGGCACTAGGAGGCAGAGAATTCATTTATTCAAAATTACTGAAATTTACTGTGTACCATATTCCACCATAAGCCTACTGTGCTAACATTTTTCGAAAGCTTTTCCCCCCTCTTTTTCCTCGCCCTGCCACTCTTTCTTTTTATTCTTATACTTTTAGTAATGTACAAGACAGGTACTGAGAGTTACTCTGAATTCTGACAGTTTTCAGTTGCACCTCTACTAATTTGCTATTTAATATTAAAAACTTCCATTTTTGCTCTTTCAAGCCCGTTTCCATCAACACTTTCTAATACTGAGTTTCCATATTCAAGTCTCCAGTGCAGCTGCAAATGCAATCCATCTCTTGTATCAAGATTAAGTGATTAAGAGAACGGTGACTCTAGACAAGGCCTAAGCAATCTCAATCGTGTTGAGTTGAACTGACATCATCTCCGAGATTATCTCTCTGCAGGCACCAAAAAATATTCCCCCAAAATTAAAAAAAATCCTAGAAAAAATGACATCAAATGTAAATAATGTCACGTTACAACATCTTTACACACATCACGGTGAAACTTACCACCGCTATCACTAGGTGTATTCAAAGACGGAGATGAGATTCTGGGCTTTTTGATGGACGATGGCCCAAGATGTTCAGCCATGTTTACATTCAATACAGCACTAATTTTAAGAGCGGAGTAGTAATTTTCATTCATAGAATTACAAAGAAAAATATGATATAGTCACAAAAAAGTTCACAACAGTAAAGGCGATCATAATTAAATCTTATGCACGCAATATATGATGACAATGCAAGAATTTATTTTCCAACATAATAACGGGTACCGCCGACTTCGAGTAATCGACTTCCTACCAATCGCCAGCCCGCTATCACAAAGCGCCACGGTAAAACACTAAATTTGAAGATGAACTATGTTTGGTTAGTATCTAGCCACATAAAGCCTTTTGGTGCCTTACTAAGTAATATAGAAACCATTCTGCCTATATCGTATAACAATTACTCCTTTCAAAAATAAAATTTAACAGCATTATTCCGTCTATTCTATATCAACCAACATGGCGGCTCAACCGAGGTTGCACGGAATATGCAAAATGTAAACGAAAATAAATTATTCCGAGGGAAATTCTATCACGTGACCATAAACTCCTGCAGCCATTGGTTAAAATCGTGGTTTTGGGTGGAAAAAATACGGGCCAGCCCTCTCCATCCCCGTTCAGATTGTAATTCCCAAGATAGTGCTTACAGAAAGCCGTCGGGTTGAAATGAAACTAAAATATCAGAAATCGTGATGATATCCACTGAAATATATGTTTATACAATAATAAATCCTGCATGCTTACAAATGTGTACAAGTCATAAGTGTATTGACGGCTTTACTGGCCTTATTCAGAAATATGATTTCAATGCAGTCGGACATCGCGAGAAAATCCCTTCTATTGTAGTATATTAAATAATAATGGGAAATAATAATATATAATTAAGAATTGTACCGTTATTTTAATCTATGATGATATTACAATAAATCAAGAACGTTATAACTGCACTAATGGTGATAAACGTGATCTTTAATAAATATTAATATATTACTAAAATAGTAATTATTAAAATATAACAATTGATACTATAATAAAATACATTGTCGAATACATGAAGCAATGACATTAATCACTTACGAAGAAAACATTCAGCTTTAATCAAATAATAGAAATGGGCTGCTTTAGACATATTACAGGGACCATATTTCAAATGGAAGTGGGCACAATGTATTAACATAGTATGAGGCAATACAAGGACCTCTTAAGAAATGTAAAATCACACAACCCCCCAAAGGGATGGATGTTCATATGCCAAAGTGAATTGGCCAGTCCAATACTATACTTACTGGAACAGCACCGGCAAAATAGAAATTATAAGCAATTCCCTCAGCAGATAATTGTCAGAAAGGGACACAAAAAGCCCTGCCAGAAATCGAATTTCTGACACGAGACAGGCATAAATGAAGATATATCACTTATAGAACAGCTAGGACGACACGAAAACAAGACAAGGCACATTAAATTAACAAGGGGATATAATGATAAACGTATACATTACAATAGTGTTGACACATTATATACTTCTTCTTCTGCTGCTGCGTTCATCCGGAGTTTTTTTTTTTTTTTCCGGACGTGATAGCGTTGTGCCTGTTTACAGCAGAGCTGCGTTCTTGCGCCTTTAGGCCGACACATCCGACTTCTGCGGGCATTTATTGACCGGGTTAACCTTCCCGGGACATTATATACTAAACACTCACTAGACGTTGATTGTAGAGATGGCACCTTGCCGTCTTGACAGACGATAGTTTGATTTATTTGGTTTTTGACAGATGATAGTTTGATCTATTTGATTGTTTCGGGATTTGAAGTTTGAAGATTGAGCACAACCAATAATATAATTGGCAACGCTGATCGTATTCCGGCACGAGCCTTGGGCCTTGTCCACGTCAGATTAGAGGCACTTGACTCGAAGTTCGCTCTCGTTTGAGCTCGTCAGTAGTGCATATACCTGACTGGACTCGGGATCGAACTGGCGTGTTAGGCGGGTGTTTAACCACCTGACCCGGCGGCTCACGCTAGGTGACCAAATTATTACACTAGAATATGACAACGTCACCCATTGTAGGCTATCGCGTCTAACGTAAGTCACGTGGTCAAGTGGTTACACACACGCCAGTGATCTAGAGTTTGATCCCGGGTCCAGTCAGGGATATGCACTACTGGCGAGCTCAAACAAGAGCGAAACTCGAGCCTAGTGCTTCCAATCTGACGTGGATAAGGCCCAATATTCATGCCAAAATATGATCAGCGTTGCCAGTAGTTTGTTACATTGTGCTTCAAAAAGGCATAATAACTACAACCCATGGCGGTAGCGAATGTGACTGATCAGACCATATCGGGCTGCAAATGTTATTCGGCAATGGACGCATATCAACACATGGTAATTTCCACCATCACGCACCATTTTACGTCTCACACGCTTAGTGTGTGACATATCTGCACTTTATTTTCTCCTTTGATTTTATTCCATTTATGATCTTTGCTCTCCATACAACACGATCAACGGCGACTTGCTCCCAAGGTGCCATATCAATGCCTGTATCAATCATTTCTCGCTTACACACATCTTTGTATCGTAGTAGAGGCCGACCCTGAGATCTCTTACCCATCTGTAATTCACCAAAAAAGATGTCCTTTGGTATTCTACCGTCATCCATACTCCTAATATGCTCTATTCATGTAAGTCTACGAAAAACAAACCGTCACACAACCTGATCTTTCAAATTCTTCAATATTTGTGATTTTGTCTTGCCACTTAATACCAAGTATTCTTCGCAGACACCGCACATGAAATCTGTTTAAACGTTTCTCTTGTGCGAATAAGTTGACCAAGCTTCACTGTCATAAAGAAGAGTACTAAAGACATAAGTTTGATAGACAAGGACTTTTGTTTTGGCAGTATGCTTCCTATTCTCCCAGACTCATTTTGTTAACCTATTCATTGTTGTTGTTGCCTTACCAATCCTGATGTTGATTTCCTAATCTAGGGATAATTTGGAGTAATATGTAAAGTGGTCTACCATCTCCAGTTCAGCGTCATCAATAAAGATTGATGGTACCCCATGTGCACCTTGTGACATAATCTGTGTCTCCTTTTAGCTAATTGTTAAACCAAATTCAAAACAAGCATTTGAGGCTGCAGTTTGTAGACGTAGTTCACAATGAGAATATCATGTCAGTGGTAGACCGGTTCCGTCGAAAGCCGCCACACTGTGATTCGGGGTAGACTTGATCTCCCAGGACTTGAAGTCTGCGCAGAACAATTCTGGCAAATACTTTCCCAACGATACACAGAGGTAAGATACCCCTATAGTTGTTACAGTCACTCCTTCCCTCTTGTTCTTATAAAGTGTTGTGATGCTTGAATCTTTGAAATCCCATATCTCTCTATATCACAAAGCCGGTGCTAAATTATAAAGACCATGTGTTACCTATGCAGCAAGATCCCTCTCTCGGCCTGTCTAGTTCACTCCAGAGAAAAGGTAACACCAAGGTAACAAGACAAGCTGCAGAAGCTGCCGGATCAAAATGTCCACCTGTCGGAGCTTCGACCCTAGACCAGTTGCCAACCAATACATCAGGGCCTGGTCTGCCCTGCCATGACACATATCAGACGTTGAATAGCTACTGTTTAAACCTATAAATCTTCTTGACTCTATACCGAGATCCTTCTCTCTCTCTCTCTCTCGCTCTCTCTCTCTCTCTCTCTCTCTCTCTCTCTCTCTCTCTCTCTCTCTCTCACTCTCTCTCTCTCTCTCACTCTCTCCCCCCCTCTCTCTCTCTCTCTCCCTCTCTCTCCCTCTCTCTCTCTCTCTCTCTCTCTCTCTCTCTCTCTCTCTCTCTCTCTCTCTCTCTCTCTCCCACACATTTCTGTTTACTACATCTATCAAACACTTTTTAAGACAGTTACATGCCATTTTACCGATGCGAAGGAGTTACGTACGCAGTTCGTAACCCTGCATACCGCATTCGAAACACAGCTGTGGCGATTTGGCAGCAGACCGCCTTACGTTGGTGTTTTATGAAATGGTATGATGCCCGACGTTCAGAAAGTAATGGCAAACTACTGAATGTATACTTGCCCGGGAATCACGAACAGCCACAACAGGCTGGGGTTGACTGCTACGTCCTTTATTTAGTTATGCCCTTTTAGACGACATTGCAATCAACCCCAGCATTGCAGGTCAGCATGGGCAAATTGATAAGAATGCATGTTCTCAAACATCCGGTGTACTGATGCTGAGGTAAGAGGTTCATCCCCACATCGGACAGTTGGACTAAACATTTGACCTGTCGTCCTTGACTTTGGGACGTAAATTGCAAGTACCTCTGGAGTCGCCTGATGGTGAGGAACACTGTTAATAGGGAAAGCTAATCCACACGCAAAGTTCAGTCCAGCACTACTAGAAGTAGTGTGTGAGAACTACGCTTGAGTTCAAAGCGAGTGAGCAAAAACAAAAAGCATTTATTGGCTGTTTGGATTTACTAGGCAATTTTACGTTTAGTAGTTTACCATAGCTTTCTGAACAGCCGACGTCTCAAGCCATCGAAATCAACGCTAGGTGATCTACTTCCAAATATTCCGCGGCTGATTTCAAACCCCTGACCCAGCATTTCGAGGAATTGTAAAACTGCGTTTCATTAATCCCTAAGCCATGGACCCTTTAAAAAGTAAAGTCTCCGATATAGCCTTATAGGACACAACACATCATAACATGTTGTATGTGGAAAAAAATATAAGGTACGCATTTCGAGGCAGCAAGGGCAAAGCCAAAGGATCTGATGACGTACAGTATGGCCACAGCCATGCGCTGTAATTTGAGGCAATCCAGTGCTAGTATGGTGACCTGCAACATTTAGTAGATGCGGTTATTGTACACAGCGAACAACTAGCGTTAAAATTAAATTGTAAGAAGACATATATTATGGTCATCACTAGGAAGAAGGAAATATCAAAATATAATATACGGGTAAATGGAAATATTCTTAAACAAGTGAATCACTACAACTATCTTGGAACAGTCATAACATCTAATGGGATATGCCTTGAAGAGATTAGAACAAAAATCGATATGGCAAAGGCAGCCTTCAGAAAGATGAAAAACATATTGACCAATAAAAAGATGTCAATTGCAACGAGAAAAAGAGTGTAGAAGCTGTACTTACCTCTGAAATCGAAGTGGGTTCGCCTGATGGCTAGGGACACTGGTAATAGGGAAAGCTAATCCACACGCAAAATTTAGTCCTGTGCTACTAGAAGTAACGTGTATGAACTACGCTTAAGTTCAAAGCTAGCGTGCAAAACATAAAATAAAATAAAATAAAAACTGTACGTATGGATGTGAAGCGTGGACAATGAGCAGTCAAGCTGGGAAAAAAAAAACAAACATCTAATGGCAGTAGAAATGTGGTTTCTGAGGAAAATGCAAAGAATACCATTGACAGACAGAAAAAAAACAAAAACAATGAGCAGATCCTCCAAGAAGCAGATGAAAACCGTAAACTGATTAGAGAAATTAGACGCAGACAGTCACAATTCGGTGGTCTCGTTATAAGAAGAAATAAATTGGAAAACTTGATGACAACTGGCAAGATCGAGGGGGAAAGAACAAGGGGAAGGCAGAGAAGTAAATACCTGGATGGCTTGGCCACGTGTCATGATCGAAACATGAACACAAAGCTGATCCACGGCTCTGTTGATCGTTTGCGATGGCGAAACATGGCCGCCCAAGCTTATCGACATGGCACACGATTATGATATTGACCTGCAAGATACCATAGAGCTGGTTACAGTTATCTGTAGCCATTGCCAAAACCAGGAGGAGATCCTTTCCAACGTAGCAGTTTACAGAATTGTCATCGTGGTGTTAGATTTCCACTAAGCACAGCGGAAACCTAAGGCCGTTGTGAAGCGTATACAATACCATATGCAGTTCACAACGTCACCCTCCTCCCTTTCGAATTTCCTCCCTATAAATCCCCCCACCCCCACCCTTACACAGTATACATAAAATTTGAAGCTAAATTTAATAACACGTACTAGAAAAAGTCTAGACATCTACATAAAACGTGATATGCGGGTCTACTTATGTTATAAAACGAATTTCATTACGGCGAGAAGTACAGAGCCGTAAAATTTAGGGGGGAAAACAAAATCAAGTAACTGGTTCTTGTATTAATGAGATCTTAAAATAATCTTAATTCCCCCTTGGAAACCCTAAAATTCCCCCCTAGGGGGGAATTCCCCACCGGTTGAGAACCACTGTACTAGACAGTGGGTTCAATTATCCACCGAATGACATGTCTACAAAATGATAACTTGGTTCAAACGACCAATACCGGTTCTATGAGAGAAAATCATGCTACGTGTGCATGTCTCTCAAAATTGTAATTAAGATGTTAAAAGCGTATCTGTGGCTGCCGAATGAAAAATATTTCGGCTAGCAATCTCAGTTGGTGGAGTCTGACTACACTGTCCAGTGTGAGTGTCATCAAAGTCCAGAATTTGCGTAATGTGTCCTTCTGGCCTCTGGTGCCCCAGGCACATAGCTAATAAAAGCGTCTCAGTGGCTAACAAAAGGAAAATTGCTTGGCTAGCAAATTCATTTGGTGAAAAGTCAGACATGACACTCTCAGTATATGGGCGTTATCAAATCCAAAATCTGATATCCGAAGGTGCAGCCTATGGTGTACGAGAGGCTCAACATACGGACATGAGGTTATGTAGCCATATGCACTACGTGGCGATTCCTTTGGTGAGCCCAGCATCAAAGGGCTTTACAGAACCTACCTTGGATTGCTCTGTGGCGAAGGAGTTACGGGCTCAATTCGTAATCCCGCATATTGCGTTCGAAACACAGCTGCGGGTGATTTGGCAGCAAACAGCCTAGCGTTAGTTTTTATAAATGGTATGAGTGCGGGTCGTTCAGAAAGCAATGGCAAACTACTATATGTAAACTCGCCAATAAATAACAAACAGCCAAAAATATCGAGGTTGACGCGACGTCCTGTAAAGGATATGCAACTAACCTTTAACCTTGGATGGCGAGATATGGCCATCACAGACCCCTGCCTTCCCTGAGGGTCGACCGAAATGCATGTGACTGTTCCTGATGGATAGCGGCTGAGTTATGGTTTTTGATAGGGAGCGACGCTCATAATGTCATAAGTGCGGGCGGACGAGGGTTCGACGCCTGAGTTCGTCGCCCCGCTAAGTGCGGGAAAGACTGGCCACCTATTCATCCGTGCATTCAGACCCTATCACATCAGAGATCCAGTACATTTTATTGCTTCAGGACAGGTTAGTTAGCGTTGCTGACAAATTATTATGACCCTGTCACATCACTGATCTATACAGGTTTCTGCTTCGGGAGATGTTTAGTTTAGTTAGTAGATTGAGCACACAACCCACTACTGGCAACGCTCATCGTATTCCGGTACGAATCTTGGGGGCTTTGTCCATGTCAGATTGGAAGCACTAGATTCGAGTTTCGCTCTCGTTTAAGCTCTTCAGTAGTGTATATCCCTGACTGGTACGGGATCGAACTCCGGATCACTGGTGTGTGAGGCGGGCATGTAACTACTTGATCACTCGGCTCACGCTAGATGCGACCACTTATCACACTAGAATATCACGTCACCAATTGTAGGCTATAGCTCAGAGTTTGTCCGGTCGCCGCCGAACCTGGAAACTCCCAAACAGGTAGATAAATAATAAAGTTAAGCTAGCTTAAAATCCCTAGTGTACTTGATTCATGTATAAATCAAAGAACAACGCACAGAAAGCAAATTTGGAATCTCCCGGCGTTAGTACGAGGGGGTTTCACTCGAAAACCTTAAGTGTGATAGAAATTACAATAACACTGCCATTGTCTTGTAACATGTCAATATTGCTGTTACAGATGTCAAGAGAGTTAATCACGTGACATTAAGGTGCAGACGAATACGGTGACGCCATAAGAACAGTTTAAAGATAGCCGCCCCATTTCTGACATTCAGCAAAGAGGAGCAACGTTCTGTTTTCCGTTTGATCAATGAAGCGGTGAAACCTATAGACATTCATCGGCGAATGAAGGTTCAGTATGGCGATGCATGCCTGTCAGTCCAGCAGGTGTATGAGTGGAGTAGGAGGTTTTAAAACGGTGTGACTTCTGTGACAGACTGCTCATGACCGGGTCAGGCACTCCGAGTAGTTACCCCAGAGTTGATTTCTCTACAGGAATCCAAGCACTTTATCGACGCTGGAGGACTTTCATTGAACGCATTGGTGACGACATTGAAAAGTGATACATTTAGTCTTTACTTTTTCAGAACAGACTCGCGCGCGCGAAGCGCACGCACACACACACACACACACACGCACACACACACACACACACACACACACATACACACACACACATACACACACACACACACAACACACACACACATGGAGAGAGGAAGAGAGAGAGAGAGAAAGAGAAAGAGAGAGAGAGAGAGAATTTCATTTGAATCCCCATCGTAAAACAAAAGAAACAAGAAAGAAAATATTAGCACGGTGGAGCGAAGAGGTTTACAAAGCAGTCAAAGAAAAGATAAGAGATAAGATATATACAGCAACAAAACAACAACATGGTTACATCCAATATACAATAGTAAGAGGTATCCCAAAAGAGTAATCAAAGAGGTAGTTAGTTGCACGTCCTCTTACATGACGTTGTGATCAACCTTTCATTGACTGGATGTTTGTGATTTTAAAAAAGTCCCCGATGTAGCAACCAGCTTTGGATCTATGATGTGATAGAACCATCACATTTTGTATGTCTGAAAGCACGGAGAAATAGATGGTCAGTCTTTCCCTCTCTTAGCGGACGCGAACGCAGGCGTGGAACCCTCGTACGACCGCACTCGCGACATTATCAGCGTGACCCCCTAACGATTACACTAAGGTGCTCGCTGTTTGTGACGTACTAGGCAATTGATGTAGTTCGCCATTTTACAAGTGAATGTGTGCACTGTAATAACAGGAGATGGCAGATGTATGAAAACAATTTATATATAGAATAGTCCAAGCAGAAGCAGATTTCACAAGTGAGTATTCTCTGCAATTTATTTTTGTCAATCGAGGTGATTAAAAGAGTTCTTCAGAGCTATGTTGAGGCAATCTTGATGTATTGATGTGAATCATAGGCAACTAGCAGAATAGTGAGAAATTACGTGGAGGCTGGAGAAATGTGGTTTTATAGAAGAATAATGAGAACACCATGGACGGATAGTCAGAGTAATAAAGATATCTTGAAAGAAGTGAACTCCCAAAGAGAACTGACTACTCGCATCAGTAGAAGACAGTCCCCGTTCTCTGAGTATATCATGTGAAGGAAAAGGTTCGAGAGGAGAAGTGTGGGGAGACCAAGAAGATGCCGAACAGCGTGACATCATGGCATGTGTGGTAAAGTAGATTTATAAGGGAAAATAGATATCCCTATTAGTTAAAACCGACTACTACAGAAAATGAGAAATGGCTCTTAAGACTCCCTAGGGGTGGAGACAGGTCATAATGTAAGATTCTAATAGATATACAGAGAGGTTTTCCCGTAGAAAGTCAGGAGAGCACAGGAAAGTCACCGCATTCAACTGAGGATAAATCTCACTCTGGATAACCTGACGCATGTTGTCTCCCTGCCACACTCTGCTCTCCTATATAGTTGATGTTTAAGTACATAATCATTTTACCTTTAACACACTAAAATTAGCCACAAGTCAACAACGAAAATAAACAACTCCTGTCTATAAATTATGATATTATAATGGGATAACATGGGGGAAAGGGGGTGTTCAACTGGCATCTTAAAAATATACAAACTAAATAATGACACACAAAAAGGCATAATACTACCACTAATTATCTCCAATAATTTGTTCATGTGTCCTCACAAGTGAGTAACTGAAGCAACACTGTTCAATCACAAGTGAGTTGCTAAATTGTTTCTTATATCACTGCATATAGTATTAAAATGGTCTTGAGTTCACCTAAAAAAATAAGACTAAAATGTCCATTATGTCACCACGAACTAGATTAAAAATGTCCATAAGGTTAATTTACAGGAATCCATGAAATCGAGATACTAAAGTTGTTGGTACTATTGTTGCTGTTACTACTGTTGTTGTTACTACTGTTGTTGGCCATGTTATCATAGAAGATATTCAAAGGGCACTAAACTGACTTCCACAATGCTGGGGTTGCTTTGAAATCGTAGGGGTCAATGATGTTTATTGGAGTTCGCTCTTCCAGCAGAAGCAAGGCAAATCCCCTCACCCTTAATTGAGGACTTTGACCCTCCTGATGACAATATCCAGCATTCAGTAATATATCCCAGTATGAGCCAAAAGACCACCATCCCCTGTTGAAACAAGTACCAAAACATATATCCATACTTACAGAAAAAAGGAGGAGAAAAAGGAATGGAGAGAGAGAAAGGGGGGAGAGTGCAGAGATTATTACATAGGGGCAGGCTAGTCAGTCCTTGCCCTGTAGGGTACCATCACCCAAACAATTTGATGTGACTCATCCTCCTACACCAACATCAGATGTAGGCATTAACCTCTCATATCGGCAAGATATGTCTCCTTCACCCCTGCCCTGTACAGGTGAATCATCCTCGTGTTCTCAAGGCCCAGTCGCCGAGATTATCTGGGTGACTATCAGCAATAATGACACCATAACACGGTCCTAGAATGGCCACGTATCATCACATTATATTTATGCCACATTATGTATTGAGAAAACTCATTCTTAATTACTTTATACATCATTACATATATAAAGAAACACATTCTAGTTTTAATATTCATAAAGATGTCATAAATGATAGTTCTAAACAGTATCACCCATAAAGAGATTATAAGTGATAGTTCAGAAAAGTCATCTGTCATTTAACTGACATTTACTGCGAATATAGTACCTTGCGGTGTATGGCAAGGGGATCTTTAAGCCCGAGGAATTAAGGCGTTCAGAAAAGTATCACCCATAAAGAGATTTTAAGTGATAGTTCAGAAAAGTATCACCCATAAAAGAATATAAGTGATATTTCAGAAAAATCATCCTGGTAGTTCTTTTCCTAATTATAAGCTGCAAATGAAGACTCTTAATGAATAGTGAATGAGAAGTTCATCCTTCATAAAGTGCATGAACTGAACAAGCAAGAGATTCATTCAATATCTTCTGTGTCACAGAAAGAATCACTTATAACTTCTGAGTATTTCTCTAAATCTACTCCTACTTCTATTACCACAAAGAAAGAGAGCTAAAACTAAGGATCAAATCTTTCTTATAATATTGTCCATTGATATAAACAGGTTATTAATAAATGTATACTAACCTCATCCAATAAAGGACACTAATTAATCCCAAAATAAAATCACAACCTTCTCCTGGAGCTTCATTTTGTCGACTGCCGCATAACATCAGAAATCTGGATGCAACTTGCATCAGCCTATCGCAATGTACCTAATTTAAATAAGCTTATGCTAATAGCTAATTTTACTAAGCCTATGCTAATGTCGCCTATGCGACCGACTTTACACAACACTCCCTTGGGATTGGCTTCCGGACACAATTTCATCATTTTGCATCATTTTTGTGCAGCTGTCAAGTTTCAATAGTAGGGGCGAGTTCTATGTTTAGCCGTTGTCCTGTTTCGAAACTAGAGGGGGTGTATTTTTGTTACATTTAAGAATGTGGAGAGGCTGAGACAGAATAATGTCACAGCATGGAAGGACATAAATACAAGAAATAATTGGCAGTACACGAGACAGAAGGCCGTGGAAATCATAATCAACAACACAGAAGAAAAAACAATATGTTGTACGATTTATTTGCGGGGAACGATTTAATCGTACAACATATTGTCTGTGCTTTCTATGTTTAAATTCACCAATTTTGATTTTGAATTTCTGAAACGATGCCTCCCACATTCATCTGGGAAGCGACTGGATGGATTACCGAAGCTGAAATGTAAAATCGCATTGCAGGTCTGTAGATTGAACAATACATAGATTGAACAATACAGGTCACTAGGTGTTTTAATTGTTTCAACTTATGTATTATTCATGTAGTCACTTCATATGATAAATATAACTCTGCATTATGCACCTGGCAAGATGCAGCGAAATATGCCAGGCAAAAAATGGTGCAACATATTTTTTTGTGGCTTATGTGTATATAATCACCAACGCCACATTGCATGGGCTTTAAGAAGAAGTTTGCCATTGTTTGCTTAACAGCTGACGCTTATACTATCGAAATCAATACAAAGCTAGCTATTCCCAAACCGAATAGGAATGATCTCGAACCGTCGACCTGGTCTGTCAGAGAATTGTGAAACTGCGTTCATCAACCCCCAAGACCCAGGTTTAAGAGGCTGTATCAAAATTATTACACGAATTTTGCCTAGTTATGCACACCTCTAACTCGGATATAAGCGTGTCTGACTTTGTCAACTCATTTGTGCAAGGATTACTCCCGTCAATTATTATGTTAGGCCTTAGTCAGATATGACTGAATAACCGTATTAGACGGTATTATCTGCTTTCTAGTAACGCTGAATGTTGGGCGGCGCTTACCAAACCCGACGCCCCACACTGTGTCAACGGTTTCGGGCGCAGGAGTGCAATTGGGAGGGTACAAGCCTTATCACAGTGCGAGGAAATGCAACATAAAGATTAAATGTCATGGCAGAGCAGACCAGGCCCTAAGCCTTGGTCGGCAGCTGGTCTAGGTTGGAAGCTCCGACAGGCGTACAATTAGAGTATTGCTTTGTTGATCAGGCAGCTTCTGCAGCTTTTCTTATTCCAGACGTATTGGTCTTACCTTTCCTCTGGATTAAACTAGGCAGGCCAAGAGAGGGATCATGCTGATTGGGCAACACATGTTCTCTAAAATCAGCCCAGGCGTTGTGTTATGGAGAGGTATAACTCCATTTTACAAACTAATCGTCTATCAAGACGGCAAGGGTCCAGTCTCTCCTGTCAGTTAGATTATATTGTAACCGTTCTTTCTACCCTCGTGTAGATTAGCTTTCCCGCTCTTACATTACTAACAACAATGGGTGCCACGGTAGCTTGGTGGACTGACACTCGCCTGCCGGCCCGGTGGTCATGGATTCGATCCGCAGCGGTGCAGATGCGAAATTTAAAAATTGACCTATGCTCCCAAGTAATGGATACCGAAACATTCTTGGGAAGTGGTGATCGGCGTGATACTGACCACATCACCGAGTACCGATCATCTTTTTCTTCTTCTTCTTCTTCTTCTTCTTCTTCTTCTTCTTCTTCTTCTTCTTCTTCTTCTTCTTCTTCTTCTTCTTCTTCTTCTTCTTCTTCTTCTTCTTCTACTTCTTCTTCTTCTTCTTCTTTCATTCGCTTGAAATATGTCTATAACTGCAATGTTGGCTCTTGTATGAATTTAACTGTCTTTAGCCCACTCAGTGGTCTATAGAGTTTATCTTCCACTGTCATCCCTCTAGGCCAGAATGTTTGCCTGGATATGTTGTCTATAAAAACACGAGTGTAGTTTTAATTGCCAGCGCTGCTGAAGCGCGTAAAAGGGACCTTCACTAGCAAGATTGCAAAGGCAGCGGCATTAGGCTACTGTTTGTATTTCAAGCAATGGCAAACTACTGAACGTAAACTTGCTAGGAAATCACAAACAGCCAAGTAATGCCTGGGTTGACTGCAAAGTCATGTAAAGGATATGCAACTAACTTTGTGTTTCAACTGCTGTATGATTTGTAGCTAGCGCAAGCCGCATACACAACCTCGCGGCATTCGTTTTCATGCAAGAAGGCTAGATAACAGATCTCAATACACAGGGGGGCGTGGTTGAGAGGACTGGGTGTCCACCACAGGATCAGGTTGGCTATTTTCCCAAGAACCAGTGGTACTAATGATATCACGCGTAACCTGATCTCTTGGGTAGTGAGATCGGATAACTAGCCTTTTCAGATAAGGGCGAAAAACAGGAGAATACGTTAAAAAAGTCCACGGCAGTTGCAAAACGCAAAGAGTAGAGCGCAAACCGATGCCCTAACTAGTTAGAAAAGAAAACCCGCCCATGGGTAGATAGAGGCCCTTACCTTGGATGGAATCTGTCTAGAGCAGTGGTTCTCAACCGGTGGGGAACCCCCACCCCCTTTCCGGGGGATTTTAGGGTTTCCGGGGGGGGGGGGATTAAAACCACAGATAGGCAGACTCAAACTGGCTTCAAGACCACTCTAAACGCGATTGTCTCCCTTTTATGAATTATGTGTGAGCGTGTGGCCGTGTGTTGCCGGGGCCTATATGCACGTCGTAAGACGCGACTAAGGAGGATATGGTTCCGTCGCCCTGCTACTGAGTGAGTGCGTGGAGCGACACTGTGAGCTGTGAGTTTCGCGTGAAATGCTTTTACATCTGTCCGCGGTTGTTTGTAGCGTGAACTGCATGTTCGGAACGATGGCGGCCGGCTGTTGCTTGATTGACTGGTTTGCCTTTTCGGCTCACGAGTGCATTTTTCAGGAGACTCCTGGGAGTCGCCGCTGGAGCTACGGAGTTCGTGCTTTGTGCGACGCTTTCGGCGGGTCGTCCCGCGGAAAGAGACCGAGCCATATAGGATAAAACCTGGGTCAATGAAGTCTTTCTGGTGACTGCTGTTTCCATCGACGATGAACTATTTTTCATGGAGGACTTTTGTGTTGGCATTCTGGCGGCGGCATTGTGCATAATGTACCTGTGCGGGCTGTTGGCTTGCCGATACTCCTGTCTATCCCATTGTTCACATTCGGCAGTGAGGAGCATTTTGTGTGATATTCATTGGTGCAGGAACGGAGCAATATGGGGACGACCCGTTGTCGTGAAGTTGGAACCACGATAGAAGAAGAAGAAGAAGTGTATAAATGTTTGTGAGTGTGTATGTGTGTGGGTGTGTATATATGTGTGTGTTGGTGCAATGGTATTCTGAACATATGGTTAAAGGGTGCTTGGGCAAAAAAAGGTTGAGAACCACTGGTCTAGAGGAAGCAAACCCTACACAAATACATGCACAGGTTACCCTGAGGTGCATAACTAGAACTAAATATGACGCACTTCCATCGGAAGAGGAAAGCAGAAATTCTCATTACACAAAAGCATCAGGAAGCTAGACCTACACTCTGTTAGATGAGGACAATGTGATGAATAACAATATAATAATTTTAAAAGATTACCTTGTATTTTTGTTTCTTGTAATGCATACAAATACATACAATTGTAACAAATGTGTGGAGTTGGAATATTTATTTTTCGCTTTCAACAGTACCGGTAATTTTAAAAGTTACGAGCGCGGTCAGACGAAAGTTCGAGGCCTGCGTTCGCCGTCCGCTAGCAGAAGAAAAGACTGACCACCTCATCATCATCATCATCACCATCATCATCATCATCATCATCATCATCATCATCATCATCATCATTATCATCATCATATGTGATAAGCATGGGCGGTCATGTTTCGTCATCTTAACAATCAACGTTGGCGTTGATCAGTTCTGTGTTCTTGTCCCGATCATGCCACGTGGCCAAGCCATCCAGGTATTTACTTCTCTGCCTTCGCCTTGTTCTTTTCCACGCAATTTTGCCAGTTGTTACAAAGTTCTCTAATTTATTTCTTTTCATAACGTGTCCAAAAATGTGTGACTGTCTACGTCTAATTTCTCTATTCAGTTTACGATTGTCTACTGTTTCTTGTAGGTCTTGGTCTTTGGTGTTTCTGTCTGTCCATGGTATTATTTGCATTCTCCTCAGAAACCACATTTCCACTCCCACTAGATGTTTTTGTCAGCTGGCCTGCTCATTGTGCACGTTTCACATCCATACAAAAGTACAGTTTGTATGTAGCACTTCAACACTCTTTTTCTCGTTTCAATTGATATCTTTTTATTGGTCAGTATGTGTGAGTGTGTATGTGTGCTTGCGTTCGTGAGTGCGTGTGCGTCCGTGCGTGCGTGCATGTGTGTGTGTGTGTGTGTGTGTGTTGTTATTACCAGGGGGATTCAAATGAAAACCGTACATTTTTTTTTTGGGGGGGGGGGTGTGAATATATTCTGACAAAAAAAAAAATAAAGAACAAATGTATCATTTTTCGAGTCTTATCCATTCGGCCATGCTGACCTCCGAATTTAAGATATGACGTGGCTCTATTCACCCTGAGGACTCTTTGCA
Source organism: Cepaea hortensis (assembly GCA_963921405.1). Classification (NCBI taxonomy): domain Eukaryota; kingdom Metazoa; phylum Mollusca; class Gastropoda; order Stylommatophora; family Helicidae; genus Cepaea; species Cepaea hortensis. Next base: position 98,940,697 of record OY992879.1, on the reverse strand, counting down.
TTATATACTACATAAGAAACACGTGGTAAACGTCATTGATTACGTGGTAGTGGATGATGATATCTAACCTTCTCACAAAAAGGGTGAAAAAACTCGGGGGATTCACGAGCAGTCAAAATACTAAAATCTACTCAAAAAGAATATATAGTATTTCATATGTGATTCTCGTACACACAAATTTAGATCCTCTCCGTTGTTACAGAGTTGGTATGCTGTGCTGAGATTCTCCTTGTGTGATCTGTGAATCAAGACTGGATCAGTTGTCTAGACAGATATATCTATGCGCAATTATAGTGATCCCTTATCAAGACTAATCCTGTTACCGCTCGCCTCGACGTCTTTTGAAAAGGACAAATATCGTTTTCCCCGTCTGATAACGTCTCCACGGCTAAGGAATTTCGGACGCAGTTCGTAATCCCACATACCGCGTTCGAAACACAGTTGTGGGCGAATTGGCAGCGAATTGCGTTGGTTTTTTTTAATGAAATGGTATGGGTGCCTTTCGTTAAGAAAGCAGTGGCAGACCACTGAACATAAACTTGCCTAGGAATCACGAACAGCCAAAAAGTGGTGGGGTTGACTGCTACATCCTGTAAAGGATTGTCAATTAATCTTACAAAATGGCGTCACAAATGTTGACGTTCTCTTTGTGAAGTTTCTTATAAATTGATTATCTATTAATTGTGTGTGTGTGTGTGTGTGTGTGTGTGTGTGTGAGTGTGTGTGTGTGTGTGTGAGTGTGTGTGTGTGAGTGTGTGTGTGTGTGTTTAATCGCTCGCTTTGAACACGCGTTACTACTTCTAGTGCACTAGACCTATTTTTGTGTGTGGATTAGCTTTCCTTATTACCAGTGTCCCTCGCCATCAGACCAACCCACTCCGTCTTTTGAGGTGCTTGTAATTTACGTTCTCAAGTCAAGGACGAGAAGTCAACATTTAGTCCAACCGACCGATGCAGGTGTTGAACCTGCTACCTCGGCATCAGCACACCGGAAGTTTCAGAGCGAACGCTCTTATCCATTTGGCTATGCTGACCTCTATTAAATGTGTGTGTGTGCGCGCGTGTGTGTGTGCGTATGTGTGCGTGTGTGTGAAAGAGTGAAAGAGAGAGCTTCTTTCAAAACAATGAGATGATACATTGTGGTTGCCAATGGCGTTTTTTGGGAGCCACGATACCGTAGTGGCTAGTCACTTAGCCCTGTCGCCGTAGCTTCGTGTTCACATCCAGACGGATTTATAAAAAAAAGGACTTGGGCTGCCAGGTAGGTTCAGCCACAAATGGGGAAAATGATTATTTTAGGGGGAAGAAAATGATATTGCCCACATAACTCCTGGAGTACCGATTGGTCTATGAAATATTGATCTAGCACCACATACCCATTGCCCCTTAAGGCATGTAAAAGTGTCATACTTAAGGCATTGTCGGCACCACGGTGAAACATTTCAGTTAATTTCAGTTTTTTTGTTTTGTTTTGGCCTTTCCTTTTTACAGGACATCGCTGTCAACACCAGCATTTTACTGCTATTGATGATGTCTTGGCAAGTTTACGTTCAGTAGTTTGCTATTGCTTCCTAAACGACCGGCTGCCATACCAACTCGTTTAAACCCATCTCCACGCGGTCTGCTGCCAAATCGGTCGCCGCTGTGTTTCGAACGCGGGTAAGCGGGCTTACGAATCGCGCCCGTAAGACCTTTGCCACGGAGACCGGCTAATTTCAGTTAAGATAATCATTATTGAATTACGGACACGCCTATTGATGCCCTGTTCTCTTCCTGTGTAAATCCTCAGCGAACAGCAAGCAACGAACTGTGCCATTTCAATACCGACTGTCCAGTCTCCTCACGCGCTTGCTGTGTTACTCTTTCCTGGGTTCACAGATCTTCAGTTTGAACTCTTGCATTCTACCGTGTTTCCCCGAAATTAAGACCGACTCCAATAATAAGCCTTAGCACGATTTTCCAGAATGCTTTTAATATAAGCAATGCCCCAAAAATAAGCCCTAATTAAGATCGTTAGCTAGAATAAGAGACGTGTTGCTGAGTGGCCAGTCGGGGTACAAACGCCACCGGTGTGCATTTGTTAATGAACTGACATGGTTCATAATTCAATACGTCACTCGTATGACATAAAGAAGCAGGAATGACTTCTTATCTCCAGACTCGCGATATTACAATAAACAAGCCATTGAAGGACTATTTGCGGATAGACACCAACGACAACATTGAAAACAGAATGGAGAGAAATCAGAGCGGAAACTTTGTGAAGTCTAGTTTACAGGAGGTTGTAACTTGGGTGAATAATTCATAGGATAAAATCACTGACAGCTTTGTCACCAATGCACTGCAAGCAGGCCACATGGGCATGAAATGCTCATTTAAGGAAAGCTGTATGGCTGTGCACGAGAGACTGGCCAGTGGTTCTATAAAAAATGGAGTCGCAAGAAATTCAGGCTGGAATTTGGGATTTGGAAAGTTATGACGATGTTCCAGGAAAAAATGACATGACTGTATTTGAATAAATGTAGATCTTTGTATCAGATTTTTCAAACAAAGACATCCCCGACAATAAACCCCAGTGCATTTTTGAAGCAAAAATTAATATAAGACCCGGTCTTATTTTCGGGGAAACACAGTAACTGTTGGTGCTGATTCGTTTATTAGAAAGTCATTGTTTCAACCAGACTCTAAATGAGTTTAAAATGTAGCCTCGATCAGAACGTTGACCCTTTGATATAGTGGCAGTGCCAGCCAGAATATCCACTCTTTTATTACCCACAACACTCGTATTTTCTGGTAGGAAGATAAGCGTAGCTTTAGGAATTGTTGACCTATGTAAGGATTAAATCCAATGCTTGCCCACGAAACCTGCCTCAACTGTCCAGATCATGCACAATGCATTATTTAGTACGCAAGCATGGGTGCAGTCTTGCTACTCAAGCCAACGCAATGCAAATGTTATTGGCAACACTTACATTGTTCTACTGCTTGTGGTTGTAGCGAAAGTATTGCTGACTTTCTTAACAATTCCGCTATATGAGGGTGCTCAGGAGGCCCATGTACATGTGATGCCGGAACAAATTATATAAGTGCATCATCATTACCACTAAGGCACCAGGGCCGGGTTATATACTGGCCAAGACCTATTGACGCGTCCTCGTCGAGCGTCCTGGGCAACAGGTCCCTTCGGGGTCCTGGCTAAAGTCAATAGGATCGCCGATTCCTCCGAAGTCGGAGAGTGTCTGCCTGTACGGCGAGGAACTACCAGTCTGCACACCAATAAGCCAGACAAGGGACAACGGATATTCACGTAAACCTCAGGTCCTGTATGACATCACACTGATGTTGGAAAACAGGATGCCCTCATCCGACATACAGGACTTCGCGTTGGAGCTTAAGCCAACGAACACAAGCAAGCATCATCACCACTGTTGTCATTAATGGGGGGGCCTTGAGCTCTGCATCAACTGCCATGAGTTTCCATTCTGCATTTTTTGGGGAATTTTGTAGCGACAGACAAGCTGATTCTAAAGGTCCTGGACAATGTTCATTATTGCTCATGCTGGATATTGATGGGTACGTCTACAAATTTGAATGTTCATTAAAAAAAATCACGTATTGTTTGGCACTCAAAGAAGTAGAAGAAAGAAGCAGATGCTTGAGGAAGTGCTGGACAACATAAAAATTGAGTTATAGTTTTATAGCAATAGAAATTTATGTGTAAAATGTGTACAAGTTTGAATGTTTCCTCAGCTCAACTAACCTTAATTTAGCTCTCTTTTGCCAGTCACTTTTCTAATCAACAAGACGGCGGGATTAATACATTGTTTCACATACACTGAAAAGCAGAAGATCAAATGGTTTAGCAGTCTCCGTTAGAATGCAACATCATCAATTACCGACACTAGCGCTACACGGAAAAAGGATACGAGAGCAAGAGAACGCCCGAGAATAAAGCAGAATGAGGACATCAAGGGGAATTAGAACACGAGACTTAATAAAGATTTTCTAAATGCAGATTAAAAAAAATTCAAGAATGATGCAGAGTAACTGTGAAAAATAAGTACAATACAACAGTTAAAATGGAGAGTATAAATTAACAGTGAGAAATGCTAAAGGATTCCATTCATCAAAAAGGCCAAGAGATATTACAGGATAGAATACAAAAAGCTAAGAAAAAAATGGACGACAAAAGAAATATTAACATCGATGGATACAAGAAAACAAAGTAAAATGACAAACAAGAGTATGATAAGATAAATAAAGAAATAAGAGTTAGATGCATACAGGCAAAAGACTATTTCAACAACATAAACGATGTCACTAAGCTTCTACTCAGAATTATAATGAGAAGAACAAGAAAGATAATAAAAATAGATGTTGGTGAAGAACAGTATGGATTTGTTGAAGAGAAAGATACTAATAATACAACATATACATTACGAACTCTAAAAGAAAGATCCATAGTGACAGGGGAAGACTCGTATATGTGCTTCAGAGATTATATAAAAGGATTTGATAAAGTAAAACACGAAAACATAATAATTGTGTTTGAAGATATCAACATTGATGGGGTAGTTCTGAAACTCCCCTTGATCTCAGAATAATAAAAATATTTATTGGATAAAAGTTGCATGGATTAAAATGGCAAATAAAGAGGACAGTTATGAACAGATAAAGCAATGAGCAGAATTGAGATGAGACAGGAACCGATATCATTGCACTCGGGGAAGTCCCACAAGGTTTCAGTCATCATCTTTTGACAAGGGTGTGTTTTGTCACCGGATGATTCTCTCGCGATACATGTTGATGTACTTTGCAGGACATTGCCATCAATACCAGGTGGATTTTATAAGCAACTGTACGTTCAGTTGTTTCCCATTGCTTTCTGAGCGAGAAGCTAACGTTTCAGTCCGATTTAATGCCGGTGAAGGAGTTGAAACGAATACCCTGTCATCAGCGGACCGGAAGCTTAGATCGAACGCCCTTATCCTTTCGACCACGTCGATATCTATAGTGGAGTAATAACCAGAGCGGAGGGGTATACGAGTTGGAAGTTATAATATAAACAATCTACGCAATGGAGATGACGCAGCATTGATGGCGGAAATTTCAAAAGATCTAAAACTTTTGGACATTGTAGTGCAGTATCAGAGAGTGGGGAAAAAAACAAAAAAACAAACTTCGCTTAACTGATAAACGCGTTCGAAACACAGCTGTGGGCGATTTGACAGCAGACTGTCTTGCATTTGTTTTTTTTAAATGAAATTAGTGCCGGTCGTTCAGAGAGCAATGGCAAACTACTGAACGTACACCTGCCAAGAAATCTCGACAGCCTAAAAGTGATGGGGTTGACTGCGACGTCCTGTAAAGGATTTGCAACTAACTTAAAAAAAAAAACTGATTAAGTTCCTTGGGATGATTAATCGCCTCAAACGACTTTCCATATCTGCCAATGACTTCTATGCAATTGTTTTCCCTATGCAATCCCCTTTAATTTGATATATAATAGTATGTGTCTGCTACCATATTAACAACTTTTAGGTCATAGCTGTTGTGGGTTGGCCATGTGGCATGGTCGAGATAGAAACACAGAGCTGATCCACAACTCTGTGATCGAGTAAGATGGCAAAACATGATCGCCCACACTTATCGGCATGGCACATGATGGATGGCTCAGTGTGTGACCTACGAGGGTAAGTTAATAAGTAAGTCACAAATGGCTGTAGAAAAATAACAAAACATGATAACAACTTGAAACCAGTTTATTTTTGTACATACACTGTCCCTTTATTTCTCAACATAATTTCCACCAACATTGATGCACGTATCCCATCGTTTTATCAGTCCAAACCGGCTGCATAGAATTGCGTGCTTTGTTTTCATTTACCTGATATTCCCGAGAACTGTGTGACTTACTTATTGACTCGCACTCGTAACTTTTTCCACCTAGCTATGCACCGCTTTACGGGATAAACATTTGTCAGCATAAACACTGAAAACTCACCTTGGCGAATGACGCCGAAGTTGAGTGTGAAGTGAAAACGTGGTTTAGAAAACAGAGCATACAGTTCTATGCAGCCGTATCTGCAATCATCTTCTCCTTTATCTTTAATTCATTTCTGATATTTGCCCTCCATGCAACACGTTGGGCGGCTACTTACTTCCAATGTGCATTAACAATGCCTATAAATAAATGGGGAGAACCGTTGAGGCCACTAAGACGATTAAACAAATAAACACACATAGTATTATTTGGCGCTCACAGAAAAAGAAGAAGGAAATAGAGATTAGAAGACGCACTAGACAATATAAAATTTGAAAGCTATAATAGTTACCGACCGGGATCGAACCTGTCCGCCTCCAAACGACGACGGCGCCTCGCTGCAGGAACAAGTGTACTTCGACGCACGACCAACTAGACACTAACAATGCCTGTATCAGTCATGTCCCGCTTACGGCTTACACACATCTTTGTATCGTAGCCGACCCGGAGATTTCTTACCCATCTGTAATTCATCAGAAAAGATTTCCTTTTGTATTTTACCATCATCCATCCTCCTATCGTGTCCTACCCAACTAAGTCTACGAAGGCTGAGCATGGAACAAACTGTCATCAACCTGATCTTTCCAACAGTGTGTGCTAGAATACTAATTTTTAGTGTATTGTAATATATTTTGTAATTGTCTCTTGTTTTGGGGGATTTTCACTCTGTGATCTATACTCAACTTTATGGAGTCCATAGTAAGGTATCTACACCGTGTCCGTTTTTAGTATGTCTCATCTTTTCGCAGGGTTGCATATACTTAACTGTTTGTATTTCATATTGTTATATCTTGCTGCAGCCGTTGCTTTTCTTACTAAACACAAACTTGTCTTGGAAATCACAATCAGACAGTAAATGCAGGGTTGATTGCGAAGTCTAGTCAAAGGACATGTACATAACTAACAATGCGGAGAAGCTCATGTAGTAGTTAGTTAGTTAGTCGACAGATCATCCTCATTGCACATCGAACCATTCAGTCCATAAGTAAGTGCTCGGATTCCCTTCTCAGCAAATCCCGCAGCATGTAGAGTCGTGTAGTAACGCACTTACAGTTCATAAATAAACATACATGTATTGTTTGGCGTTCATAGACGTAGAAGAAAGAAGTAGAGGCTAGAGCAGTGGTTCTCAACCGATGGGGAATCCCCCCCCCCCAGGGGGGAATTTTAGGGTTTCCAGGGGGGGGGGGGGGAATGAAGACCATTTCAAGATTGCGTTAATACAAGAACCGATTACTTGATATTGTTTTTCCCTTCATATTTTACAGTTATGTACGACTCATCCTTCGGGTAGCGGGGTAGGGGTATCCCCTATCAAAGGAGAAGTAAGGCGCCTCCTTCCCTCCGCTAGCCTACGGGACACCCTAGGGCAAGGTGGAGTACCCGTTTAGCCCCCCGATCAGGGTTACGCTCCCGGGTAGGTGGAACCCGTTAGCTTTGGACAGCAATCCATCTAGGAGACGGAAAACTCCAAATATAAACCCCCAAGTTCAAGGTGGACCAGCGTGCTGATGAACTGGATAGCCATGGGTTAACTGGTCGTGAACGTTGGACGTCTGACAGGCGTGCGGGGCGGCACCAGGCGTATGGACTCCTGCAGGACATCCCCTTCCTCTTCCCTAGCAAGCAGGCAATGCTAGGGTGACCGTTTATTTCCTGCAATTTCCAAACTTTGCCTATGGATTTATTTAAACATGGGAATCGTCGCCGGAGCTACGGAGCATGTGCTCTGCGCTTGACACATCCCTCAGAGGCTAGCGAAGAGAGAGTGAGGAGGAGAAGACGAGGAAATGGTGTGAGACGACGGCATAGAAATAGGAGGGCAGGCGCCAGGAGAACAAGACGAAAAGTGGAGAGACTAGGTTTCAACTATGTAAGAGTGGGATACTGGAATTGTCGCAGTGCCAGACAGAGAGGTCCTGTATTGGAGAGACTAATATATGATTTTGACGTCCTCATGCTCCAGGAGCTAAATACAGACAAATACCATTGCCCTGGGTACGCCAGTTATATAAACCCTACTGGGCAGAAGAGACATGGACAACGTCTGCTGGTGAAGGAAGGAGTGAAGCATGTGGTACTTGACTTGAGCCAGTGGAATCACAGTGCAAGAGAGGTCCAGGGTATACAAATGGAGATTGGTGGCTTAAGTTGGAACATCATAAATGTATATGCCACAGTGGACTGTTTTGTCAGAAAGGAACATTGGGACTGGCTTAAGGAACTGGAGGAATTACCAGGTGATAGGCTACTCATATGTGGAGACTTCAATGCAAGGAACAGAGATTGGGACAGTAGTGGAGAAAACCGACAGGGAATTGCCCTTGCAGATGCCATGGTGGACTCCGATGTGGTCTGCATAAATGATGGTAGGCCGACAAGAATGGCAATGAGGCCTGGCTCCTAAATCAATCAATCAATCAATCAATCAATCATCCTTCTAAAATTCATTTTATAAAGTAAGTAGACCCACAAATCATGTTTTATGTGGATGTCTAGACTTGTTTTAGTATATGCTTTTAAATTTACCTTCCATTTTTACGTATACTGTGTAGGGGTGGGGGGATGTTTAGATAGGAAATGTGAGGGGGGGGGGGGAATGACGTTCTGAAAATACGGTGAAGGAGGGCACGGGCCAAATTTTTGATAGGAAGGGGGGGGGGAAGAATGACGTTCTGAATATATAGTGAAGGGGGGCACGGGCCAAAAAAGGTTGAGAACCACTGGGCTAGAGGATACTCGCGACATTTAATTTTTTTTTTGCGTTCACTCGCTTTGAACTCAAGCGTAGTCCACACTGTGCTTCTACTTCTGGTGTAGACTGGTCTCTTTTATCTGCGTGTGGATTAGATTAGCTTTCCCTATTAACTATTTATTACCTGTGTCCCCTGCCATCAGGCAGGCCCACTCCGACTTCCGAGGTACTTGTAAATTAAGTCCCCAGGTCAACATTTTAGTCCAATTGACCGTTTAGGGGTTGAACCAGCTAGCTCCGAATCAACAAACATTAAAAACTAAAAGCAATGGTCAATCAATCAGGTGCCGTCTCTCCAATGCAGGTTGGCTGCAATGGATCTCCAACACTATCTGTCTCTTGACCTGACTGTACATTCTGTTAGATTGATGTTTGTCCGTCTCTTGAACTTCCCATTTGTATCGATTCCATGTTACCATTATTACCCCTACCCCATTCAACCTCAAGGAGAAGTTATAGTAGGGTCCATCATAGGCTCAGAATTATAGTCCTGTGACTAGTCAGCCATTAAAGCAGCTGCCTATGGCCTTACTCTCACAGTCCTATCAATCCGAAGGTGATTGTTGTCCATATCGGGTAATGGACTTAGTAAATAATGGACTTAACGTTGTAGTAACCGACCGGGATTTGGAGTCGAACTAATACAAGCGAAGTAACTCAAAAATTCTTCAACGCAAGGGTAGCATTCGTCGTGTGCCAACTTCGAAAGATTTTACTATTCGTTACTTGTTACTTTTACAGTAAACCCCTTATCTTCAGCAAATCTGGGAAAATAGGGCATTTTCTGTTTGTTGCTTTTTCACCGCAGCAGTAGAAGAAATAACTACAACTTTTGTTGCGGTTTAGATTCTGTAATCGATCATTAAGTTACACGGTCGCTTTGTTACGTGTACTTATAAAACTTAAAATTAATGATGATTGAGCTGTCACTCAATGCTTGGAGTCTCGGAGCCGTTTAATGAGTTAACATTTACATGTTAGTGCTGTTACACTTACTAAATAGTAAATACTTAGTCGCCTTGGTAAGCCATTTGTCGCATTGATTTTATTTGTAATTGCTCCAAACAGTCGCTAACAGAATACAATTTTTAAAGTTTATATATATATATATATATAAATTATATATATATATATATATATATATATATATATATATATATATATATATATATATATATATATATAAAATTTAGTAATATATTAATAATAATAATAAACAATTTTGTCTTATAATGTTATTATGTGACTAGAATTCTTGCTCAAGTCATTATTATGTTTAGTGATTTTGTCTACTAAATTGCCTGTCACTTGGACTTCAATGTTGACTTCTCGTCTAGGAAGAAATGACAATGGCATTGGAAGACCAACCTGGGATTGATTTCAGTGTCTTGCAAAGGACATGCAGTGCAAGATATAAATATCAACAATTCATTGCAACATACTGACAGAAATGACAGGAGTGAAAATGGATAGTGTGTTGTGAATTTCAGCTGAAAAACATGATTATGTAATCTACACAATATAAAATATAGAAAATACTTAACATTCTTCTTCTTCTTCGTTCATCCGGAGTTTTTTTTCCGGACGTGATTGCGTTGTGCCTGTTTACAGCAGAGCTGCGTTCTTGCGCCGTTAGGCCGACACATCCGACTTCTGCAGGCATTTGTTGACCGGGTTAACCTTCCCGGGGGGTTTCTTAGGACGTTAGACTCTCACTGTTGTGGTGTTATCTCCCATCCCAGCTGGCCCATATAGATCAGCCAAAGGCATCCTGGTCGGCCCTCAAGGGAAGGCAGGGGCAGACCATGGGCATTCCCCGCCATATACTTAACATTCATAAATTAAACAAACATATCTAGAATCTGAAATAACAACTTGCACAAGGCAAATGAAATAGAGGGAAAGAATGATCAGATCAGTCAGTAAGCCATCAAGACCTGCTTAAGATGACAACCACCTTATGGACAGACCAGAACAAATCATCCTGCACCTCAGAACAGGACACAATAGATTACGCAATCACATGTATACAAAATTCAAGATTGTCGAATCAGCCATGTGCACATGTGAATTGATGCTGCAGATAGCAGATCACATACTCCAATCAATCAATGAATCAGGTACCGTCTCCACAGTTAACGATGGCTGCAATAGATCTCCAACACAGTCTCTCACCCTGACTGTACATTCTGTCAGATTGCTGTTCATCCATCTCTTGATATGTTATTTAAAAATATGACATATCTTGGCAAACCTTCAGGCCTAGAGACACAACAGTGGAAGATAAACTCTATGGAGCACTGAGTGCACTAAAAAAAAGAGAGTTAAATTCATACTAGGCAACATTGCAGTTTTTTTCTTTTGGGCGCTCGCTCACTTTGAACTTAAGTGTAGTCCATACACACTATTTATAGTAGTGATGGACTTAATTTTGCATGTGGGTTAGCTTTCCCTATTAACAGTGTCCCTTGCCATCAGACGAACCCACTTCGACTTCAGAGGTACTTGTAATTTACGTACCCAAGTCAAGGACGGCAGGCCAACATTTTAGTCCAGCTGTCCAGTGTAGGAGTTGAACCGCTTACCTCAGCATCAGCACACCAGATGTTTAAGAACACATGTTCTTACCCATTCGGCCATGCGGACCTGCCAACATTGCAGTTATAGACAAATTTCAAGTGAACGAAAGAAGAAGAAGAAATAGAGGAAGACATAAAATACAACAGTGGAAGATAAACTCTGTGGACCACTGAGTGAACTAAAAAAGACAGTGAAGTTCATACAAGAGACAACATTGCAGTTGCATAGAAAAAGATTAGATTTTACATGTGTAGTCAGATTATGTGAAATACCTTTATGATACAAGAGTAGACCAGTATGATCTTTGGAATAATAATGAAGGACCACCAATTTTGAAGATGGAAGTTCAGAATGCTCTTAACCATACGAAAACTGGCAAGACTCCAGGTACAGATAACATCACAACAGAAGTGATCAATGCCTTAGAAGAATATGGAATAGACCAAGTCACCAGACTGCTGAATGCAATATATGATACTGGAGATATACTTCCTGAATTATGTAATTCTATATTTATTGCAATCCCAAAGAAATCAGGAGCCTTGGAATGTGATCAACATCGAACAGTTAGTATAATGAGCCATATCACAAAGATTTTGCTGAGAATTTTCATGCAATGTGGGTTTGTAGAAGGCAAGGGTACAGTAAATGCGGTGTATATACTGAAAACAGTAACTGAACATTCTATAGAAGAAAAAAAATATCTACACCTTTGCTTTATTGACTACACATAGGATTTCGATAAAGTGAGACATGTCAACATGATAAGGATGCTTGAAGATCTACAAATTGATAGAAAAGACCTTAGACTTGTAAAAAACATATATTGGAAACAACGAGCTGCCATCAGAATTGATAATGATGTAGGTCAGTATCAACCTATTAAGAGAGGTGTGAGACAGGGATGTGTAATGTCTCTAGATCTTTTTTCCCTGTACAGTGAAAACATTTTCAGAAATATAGAGGATATGGAAGGAATCAACATCGGGGGATGATACATCAATAACATTAGATATGCAGATGATACAGTCTTGATTGCAGACAATGAACAAGACCTGCAACATTTAGTAGATGTGGTTGTTGCACACAGTGAACAATTAGGGTTAGAATTGAATAGTAAGAAGACAGATTATGGTCATCACTGGGAAGAAGGAAATACCACAATGTGATATACGAGTAATTGGGCATATTCTTAAGCAAGTGAATCGGAACAGTCATAACATCTGATGGGAGATGCCTTGAAGAGATTAGAACAAGAATTGCCATTGCGAAGGTAGCCTTTTGCAAGATGAAAAATATACTGACCAATAAAAAGATATCAATTCAAACGAGAAAATGAATGTTGAAGTGCTAGATAGAACCTGTACTTTTATATAGATGTGAAGCGTGGACTATGAGCAGACAAGCTGAAAAATATTTGATGGCTGTGGAAATGTCGTTTCTGAGGAAAATGCAAAGAATACAATGGACAGACAGAAAAACCAATGAACAAGTCCTTCAAGAAACAAATGAAGATCGTAAACTGATAAGAGACATTAGACGTAGACAGTCAAAATTTGTTGGGCATGTTAGAAGAAACGACTTGGAGAACGTGGTGACAACTGGCAAGATCAAAGGGAAGAGACCAAGGGGAAGACTGAGAAGTAAATACCTGGATGGTTTTGCCACGTGGCATAGTCGAGACAGGAACTCAGAGTTGATCCACGACTCAGGTGATCGAGTGAGATGGCAGAACATGACTGCCCATGCTTATCGGCATGGTACATGATGGATAGATGGAGAAGACCAATGACATGAATAATAAAAAATGAACTAGATGTTATTCATGTAGGTTATAATACAGGTTAATATTATTAATTACTGAAAGAAACAACTCACAAGAACATAATACTTTACACTGTCTTCAACTCTCCAGGTGTGTACAGCAGCAGTTATTTGTGTTGCGTATCCCTTACGGGACGTTGCAGTCAACACCAGCATTTTCAGCTGCTGTTGATGTACTAGGCAAGTGTTACGTTCAGTAGTTTGCCATTGCTTTCTGAACGACCGGCCACTATACACAGCAGCAGTTACAACTTGTAATATCATTATATTTGTAAAAACTATGAAAATAATTAAATACATTTACTTGGTGAATTGGGTATAGAAGTGATAACAAAATTGGTGAATAATATCTACCACTGGATATATCTATGATGATCTCTTGAAATCTATTGTCATATCTCTAGCAAAGAAATCTGGTGCAACAACTTGTAGAGAACATCACACAGTTAGTTTAATGAGCCATGCAACTAAAATACTAATGATAATTGTAATGAGAAGAATAAGAAATAAAGCGAAAAATCGATGATGAACAGTATGGATTGATAGAAAGGCAGGTCTGCATCGCCAAATGGGTAAGAATGCATGTTCTTAAACATCCGTTGTGCTGATGCCGAGTTAAGCAGTTCAACCCCTACACCGGACAGCTGGACTAAAATGTTGACCTTCGTCCTTGACTTGGGGAAGTAAATTAAAAGTACCCCTGAAGTCGGAGTGGGTTCGTCTGATGGCGAGGGACACTGTTAATAGGGAAAGCTAATCCACACGCAAAATTCAGTCCATCACTGCTATAAATAGTGTGTATGGACTACGCTTGAGTTCAAAGCGAGTGAGCGCAAAAAAACAATTTGATTGAAAGTAAAGGCACAAACAAGGCCATGTACATCTTGAGAGCATTAGCAGAAAGAATAATTGTGTTTGGTGTGTATGTTTTAGCTTGCTTTGAGCTCAAGCATAGTCCATACACTTGCTAAAACTTCTAGTGCACTGGGCTGATATTTGCTTGTGGATTAGCTTTCCCTATTGCCAGTGTCCCTCGTCATCAGACACACCCACTCTGACTTCAGAGGTACTTGTAATTTTTCCTCCAAGTCAATGAACAGAAGTCAACATTTTAATCCAACTGACTGGTGTGGGAGTTGAACCCCCGATCTCAGCATCAGCACACTGGATGTTTAAACATGAGCACTCTTATCCATATGGCCAAGCTGATCTCAGAAAGAATAATTGAAAGTAATGGTTATTACAAAGAAAAAGTGTTTACCTAAGTAAGTGCAACATCACAGTGCATGGAACCAATCTGAAGCAGTCTATATATTTAAGTATTTGAGCACTTTAATAACAGCAGATGGAAGATGTATTCAGGAAGTTAAGTGTAGAACAGCACAAGAAAATGGCACAAGATGAAGAATATTCTCTGCAATTTATGTTTGTCAATCGAGGTGAAGAAAATGAGTTCTTAAGAGCTATATTGAGCCAATCCTGATGGATGGAAGTAATTCATGGACAATTAGCAGGCACGCGAGGAATTATGTGAAAGCTGCAGTGATGTGGTTTTATGGAAGAAAGATGAGAACACTGTGGATGGATAGAAAGTGCGGTGAAGATATCTTGAAAGAAGTTAATTCACAAAGAGGACTGATAAGTTGGATGGAGGAGAGGACAGTCCATATTCATTGGGCATGTCATGAAAAGAGGAAAGCTGGAGTATGTTCTCACAATAAGAAAACTGAAGGGGATGAGAGACTAGGAGAGACCAAGAGAGAAGATGCTGGACAATTTAACATTATGGCATGGAGGAACATGTTGGAACATAATTATCAGAAATATGATTGGCAGCACACGAGACAGACGGGAATGGACAGACATCACCAACACCAAACGGCATGGAGGCGGAGGAGACGAAAAAAAACAACAAAAAAAAAAAACACACACACACGCGCGCGTGCACACACACACACACACACACACACACACACACACACACACACACACACACACACACACACACACACACACACACACACACACACACACACACACACACACACACACACACACACACACACACACACACACACACACACACACACACACATTAAGATAGATATTGAGGTAAATGTTGAGGGGGTGGGGAGAAGAGAGAGAGATAGAGAGATAGAGAGAGAGAGAGAGAGAGAGCAATTTATAACTCCAAGCCTCCAGATTCCAGTGACACAGGGAGATACAAGGTACTGTCATGTTATAGGACACACACTGGGAATCTAAAATAAAAGGCAGTTGATAGATGACACATTGGGGGGTGAGCAAGACACAGAGAAAGATTTGGAAACAGACACTGGGTTCACAAGAAAAAGAAGACATAGATAATATTGGGAAGACTTCCAAAGAACATAAAAATAGTGCAGATAAATGACATTTTATATTGGTTGATTCCAGTCATATGCTTTTTGGAGAGCTAAGAGTAAGCAGCAGGAATAGGAGAAGGCGAAGATAAAGAAGAAGAAGCATAAGAAGAACAAAAGGTAGAAGAAGAAGCAGCAGCAGAAGAAGAAATGGAAGAAGATAGGAAAAAGAAGAAGAAGATGAAGCATAAGAAGAGGACAAAGTAGAAGAAGAATCAATAAAAGAAGAAAAGGTAGAAGAAGAAGCATACGAAGAAGAGAAGGAGAAGTAGATGTAGAAGAAGAAGAACCATAAGAAGAAGAGAGGGAGAAAAAATGTAGAAGAAGAAGAAGCATAACAGGAAGAAAAGGTAGAAGAAGTAGTAGAAGAAGAAGTCAAAAAAGAAGAAAAGAAGAAGAAGAAGAGGCAGGAAAAGAAAAGAAACAACAGTTGTTAAAAGTTTTCAAAGTGATAACCTGTTGTTTATAATAGCACTAATAAGATGAATGTCTGATGTGCTTGTTTAATCTGACCTCAGAACTTGTGTAGTTGTCTCATCTGTGAACCACTTCAAACTTGGTTCCAGTAAGTAGGTTAACTTTTTTTTAAAGACAAGCAAGCAGGATAGTTTATGATAAGTTTAAACAAGAAATACAACAACACCTAACACAAATCTGTGGCAACTACATTATCGTGGCCTACTTTTGTGAACAGCCATCGAGTGCATGATAGACAAGTATCAAGTTGCATCATCTTTTCAACAGCTTTTTGAATTCTAGTTAGCCTAGGTTAGTGCAGCTGTTGCTTTCTGAGTGTTGGTGCTTTCACTGTAGTTTGTGTTCATTTTTGAAATTTATAATTTTTAAATGCAGAGTATTTATTTATATAGCCAACTCTCTTCTGATGTACGTATAGAAGCTGTGAAAAATTGGTAAAAGTTTATTGTAGAATTAATATTATTTTATTGAACTATTAGTATATAAATATAGGGCTAGCACCATGTACCCAATATGCTTCAAGGTGTGGAAAAGGTTCCTTTACTTTAGTTAACTTTATGTTACTTTATTTTACTTTAGTAAACTTTATTTTACTCAGCATGTTTCTGGGGCCTGTAAAGGAATCAAAGAATAGTAACACTGTAACCTATTATGCATGTTTCGAGAGGCAACTAACGAAGATTGGATTGATATTGGCTACCTCATCCCACATAAAATTTAGTTGCAAAATGCAGAAAATCATGAACTTGTCTACAAAAGGCTTGGTATGAGTTGGTTGAAGGTTTATGCTCCATTGGGAGATGGAAGACAGAAGAAGAAGGCTTGGTATATAGTTCAAAAACTAACTTTACATATAAAGGATACATATATGGATCCTCTTCTATGTTCCTTTTTTACAGAGAGTGTGTCACACTTAGTAATAAAATTACAGGCTTGCTATATAGTTAAACAACTACACTTTACATATAAAGGGTACACATATGGATCCTCTTCTATGTTCCTTTTTTACGAAGAGTGTGTCACACCTATAGTCTGTCCAGAAAAGAATGCCTTCATTCACGATCAATTATTTTGAAAACTGTCTGTTGCATCGTTATGAAATTTTTCCTGTCGTCTTATATTTACCTCCACCCAAGGAATATGTCTTTGATAGGTCCAAAAGCAACTTAAATCATGGAAAGGGGTGACATTTCTTTGATGTTTTGGTGAAAAACTAGTGATTTCTCGCTAACAAACTTGTTTTACAGTAATTTTCCGCCAATTCGGATGTCGACACAAGGCTCTACGTGAGGCACTTGTCATAAGGTCAATCCTATGTGCCATGAGAAAATTAACTATTCAGCGCTAATGTTTCCGTGTGAAGAGGTAATACATTTAATAACATGGACTTCATCTCTGTCCCGTAAATTATATACCGCATATAAACAAACTTTGAAATCTGCTGTACAATCTCCAGAAAATTTTTTTTCCTCAGTTGGTTACTGAGATATGGAATTTTATATTGGGGCAGACAAAAGTAAACAGACTATAGTAATAACATTACAGGCTTACTCCATCCATCATGTAACATGCCGGTAAGTGTGGACGGTCATGATTCGCCATTTCACTCGATCACCAGAGTCGTGGATCAACTCAGTGTTCTTGTCTCGACCATGCCACGTGGTGAACCCATCCAGGTATTTATGTCTCTGTCTTCCCCTTGTTCTCTTCCCCTTGATCTTGCCAGTTGTCACCAAGTTCTCTAATTTATTTCTTCTCATAACATGTCCCAAAAATTGTGACTGTCTACATCTAATTTCTCTAATCAATTTACAATTTTCATTTGTTTCTTGTAGGACTTGGTCGTTGGTTTTTCTATCTGTCCATGGTATTTTTTGCATTCTCCTCAGAAACCAACAGGCTTACTATATAGTTCAAAAACTATATTTTAGAAATAAAGGATGCACATATAGATTCTATTCTGTGTTCCTTTATTTATGGAGAGTGCGTCACACCTAGAAATAAAATGGTAGTCACATAGCAGATATTGCTGTGGGATGTGGAGTGCTGACTGGCACCTGGCCACTTGACAGACGATAGTTTGTTAAATGGAGTTATACATCTCTATAGCACAAAGCTAGTTTGTTAAATGGAGTTATACATCTCTATAGTACAAAGCTAGTTTGTTAAATAGAGTTATACATCTCTATAGCACAAAGCTAGTTTGTTAAATGGAGTTATACATCTCTATAGCACAAAGCCTGGGCTAGACCTTAAACATTAGTTGTACAGGACATGACAGTCAACACCAGCACTTTTTGCTTATTTGTGATTTCTTGGCAAGTTTACTTTTAGTAGTTTGCCAATGCTTTCTGAATGACCAGCACTCATACCTTTGTATGGGAACCAACGTAAAGCGGTCTGCTTCTAAATCACCAGCGCTGTGTTTTGAACGTGTTATGCCGGATTACGAATTGCATTTGTAATCCTTTATGCCTGAACATATTCTAGAATGATAGCATAATGAGGTGAGGTGACCCATTTCTTTTCCTCCAAACAGTTCTCAGTGCCCTTTTGATTAGACATGGTCAGTCCCAGAGCCGTACTTATAAGAAAAAGGAATCATGCCATTGCTGGGATTGAACCCAGAGTACTGTCTAGGTAAGCCACTGCACTAGCAACAGTGGTACTGCAACTCCGTACAACTATTTATGTACCTCGCTGACTCGGAGTTCAGTGTACCCAACATCAGTATGCAATTGTATCAAATTTGATTCCTCTAGACAGATTCCATCCAAGGTAACTGTCTTTATCTACCAGTAGGTAGGTTACTCCTTCCTTCTTCCAGCAATTTTGTCAGTATTGCAGCCTTAAAGCCTACTCTTCGCAATTTCCCACTGCCATGTGATTTTCAACTTGCACATTTCGCTCATGGGACCATCTATTGATTTTCCTTTATCCAATCTTCGGAGCTGCGGTAGTGCAGCGACTAACTCGCTTCCTACCAGTTTTGTTGGTCACGTGTTCAAATCCTTATATAGCGAGGTTTAAAACAATGTGACCAGGACTTCTAGGTGGATCCAGTTTAAAATGGGTGCCAGGAACTATTATGGGAAATAGAGTCAGCCATTGTGATATTAACCACATCACCCATTGAGGAGCAGTTGAGTGTGGGACTAGCACCATATACCCATAATACTTCGAAGCATGGAAAGGATCCTATACCTTTTCTTACCATCCAGTCTCACCACTTAAGAGATCAGAGTCACGTTTGATACGATTAGAAACCAATGGTACTTGTAAATATACCCAGTGCTGAGATAAACCTGGCAATTTCAGAAACAGGGGTGGACTTTAAAAATTCTCATGCCGCTCCCTAAAAATATAGACAATCATCATCATGTAGCAAGTCCTTTGCTAAAGGTTGCTCTTACCACAGGCCGCCGAAAAGATTCTCGATCCTTTGTCACTTCTGCCGTCAAGTGCATATTCATGCCCAAGGTGTCTGCAGTGTCTAGTGTCCATAAACATGCTGGTCGACCTACGTCTCTTCTTGCAGAGACCATGCTTTCCGTCACTGTTCTTTCCAGATGTTTATTGAATATGGCCAGGGTATTTCACTTTCCAAGACATGACGCTGTTTATAGTCTGTTTTCTTCGATGTTCAGATCTTGGAGAATGTCAGTATTTTTCTTCTTCTTGATCCACGGCATTCCAATAATTATTCTTTAACATTTAAATTCAAAAGCCCTGATTTTCATCTTTAGTGATTGCGAAATGGTCTATGATTCACATTCATATATTGTCACAGGAAAGATGGGTGTTTACAAAAATGTTACTGTAATTTGTTCCTGGTGTTTTTCCTTAGGTTCTTACAACTGTTTTACCTGTGCATGTGCTTGCATAATTATATGAAAATAAAGTACAAAAAAATCATAAGGTGAGTGACACCTTGCAGTCTTGAGAGACCAAAACATGTCCCAAAAATTGTGACTGTCTACATCTAATTTCTCTAATCAATTTACAATTTTCATTTGTTTCTTGTAGGACTTGGTCGTTGGTTTTTCTGTCTGTCCATGGTATTTTTTGCATTCTCCTCAGAAACCAACAGGCTTACTATATAGTTCAAAAACTATATTTTAGAAATAAAGGATGCACATATAGATTCTATTCTGTGTTCCTTTATTTATGGAGAGTGCGTCACACCTAGAAATAAAATGGTAGTCACATAGCAGATATTGCTGTGGGATGTGGAGTGCTGACTGGCACCTGGCCACTTGACAGACGATAGTTTGTTAAATGGAGTTATACATCTCTATAGCACAAAGCTAGTTTGTTAAATGGAGTTATACATCTCTATAGTACAAAGCTAGTTTGTTAAATAGAGTTATACATCTCTATAGCACAAAGCTAGTTTGTTAAATGGAGTTATACATCTCTATAGCACAAAGCCTGGGCTAGACCTTAAACATTAGTTGTACAGGACATGACAGTCAACACCAGCACTTTTTGCTTATTTGTGATTTCTTGGCAAGTTTACTTTTAGTAGTTTGCCAATGCTTTCTGAATGACCAGCACTCATACCTTTGTATGGGAACCAACGTAAAGCGGTCTGCTTCTAAATCACCAGCGCTGTGTTTTGAACGTGTTATGCCGGATTACGAATTGCATTTGTAATCCTTTATGCCTGAACATATTCTAGAATGATAGCATAATGAGGTGAGGTGACCCATTTCTTTTCCTCCAAACAGTTCTCAGTGCCCTTTTGATTAGACATGGTCAGTCCCAGAGCCGTACTTATAAGAAAAAGGAATCATGCCATTGCTGGGATTGAACCCAGAGTACTGTCTAGGTAAGCCACTGCACTAGCAACAGTGGTACTGCAACTCCGTACAACTATTTATGTACCTCGCTGACTCGGAGTTCAGTGTACCCAACATCAGTATGCAATTGTATCAAATTTGATTCCTCTAGACAGATTCCATCCAAGGTAACTGTCTTTATCTACCAGTAGGTAGGTTACTCCTTCCTTCTTCCAGCAATTTTGTCAGTATTGCAGCCTTAAAGCCTACTCTTCGCAATTTCCCACTGCCATGTGATTTTCAACTTGCACATTTCGCTCATGGGACCATCTATTGATTTTCCTTTATCCAATCTTCGGAGCTGCGGTAGTGCAGCGACTAACTCGCTTCCTACCAGTTTTGTTGGTCACGTGTTCAAATCCTTATATAGCGAGGTTTAAAACAATGTGACCAGGACTTCTAGGTGGATCCAGTTTAAAATGGGTGCCAGGAACTATTATGGGAAATAGAGTCAGCCATTGTGATATTAACCACATCACCCATTGAGGAGCAGTTGAGTGTGGGACTAGCACCATATACCCATAATACTTCGAAGCATGGAAAGGATCCTATACCTTTTCTTACCATCCAGTCTCACCACTTAAGAGATCAGAGTCACGTGTGATACGATTAGAAACCAATGGTACTTGTAAATATACCCAGTGCTGAGATAAACCTGGCAATTTCAGAAACAGGGGTGGACTTTAAAAATTCTCATGCCGCTCCCTAAAAATATAGACAATCATCATCATGTAGCAAGTCCTTTGCTAAAGGTTGCTCTTACCACAGGCCGCCGAAAAGATTCTCGATCCTTTGTCACTTCTGCCGTCAAGTGCATATTCATGCCCAAGGTGTCTGCAGTGTCTAGTGTCCATAAACATGCTGGTCGACCTACGTCTCTTCTTGCAGAGACCATGCTTTCCGTCACTGTTCTTTCCAGATGTTTATTGAATATGACCAGGGTATTTCACTTTCCAAGACATGACGCTGTTTATAGTCTGTTTTCTTCGATGTTCAGATCTTGTAGAATGTCAGTATTTTTCTTCTTCTTGATCCACGGCATTCCAATAATTATTCTTTAACATTTAAATTCAAAAGCCCTGATTTTCATCTTTAGTGATTGCGAAATGGTCTATGATTCACATTCATATATTGTCACAGGAAAGATGGGTGTTTACAAAAATGTTACTGTAATTTGTTCCTGGTGTTTTTCCTTAGGTTCTTACAACTGTTTTACCTGTGCATGTGCTTGCATAATTATATGAAAATAAAGTACAAAAAAATCATAAGGTGAGTGACACCTTGCAGTCTTGAAAGACCAAAGCATGTGAGTTGGAATTTGGCCAAAATTCCATCACAATGCCTGGGCAGAGCTTCAGAGAACATGTGATGCCCACGCAGCATGTTCCCTCTCTCGGCCTTGCCTTGTTTGTTCCAGAGGAATGGATAACCAGTACGTCTGGAACAAGGTAGGCTAAAAAAAAAACAAATCATAAGGTACACAACACACTAGGGTATAAAAGAAATAACTAAGAAATTTTAAGATAAGTAGCAAATAAGAATATTTCTGTTTTTCCCAGAATGCTGCAGCCTGGGAACAACTTTAAACCAGTTAAAGATGAAGAGATGGTTGCAAGTTCTTGACTAGAGGATGTCATCACAGAAATGTATAGAAGGACTGGAGCTCCAGTTGGCAGAGGTAGTTTCATTTCTGTTTAACTATCATCATCATCAAATGTTGTTTGTCCATCAAGAATGATGATAACCATCCATTTCATCCAATGGGGTTGAAAGCTTGGAGCCATGAGTTCTAAGATGGTCAGTAAGGCCTATTTTGGTTTGAAATGTTCTTTGACAGTGTGGGCAAAGAATGCTTGACGTTCCAGGAGAAGGATCTCCTGCGGTGGTTTTTTTGTCCAGCCTTTTTTTCACAGATTTTGCAGTCCTAGTTGCTTCACAAGTGACAACACTTTTGCGTGATGATGTACGCCACAAATTTTGGTCTTTAGCAGCAATCTCCCAAGTGTCATGATGAATTCCAAAAGCTTTTAGTGAGATCTTCAGAGTGTCTTTAAAGTGTTTCCTGTGGCCGCCTTGGGAGTGTTTACCACAGCACAGCTCACCGTAAAAAATGTTTTTAAGGAGCCTGTGATCTGGCATGCGAGTCAAGTGACCAGCTCAGCGAATCTGATTTTTCATTAGTAGAGTGTGGATACAGGGCATGGACGCTCTTTCTAGGACTTCAGTGTCTGGGATCTTGTCTTGCCGTTTAATCTTCAATAGCTTCCTAAGGCAGACTGTGTGGAAGTGGTTTACATCATGATCATGTGCCCTGCCACATGGCATAGGCGTAATGTCTCTCCACAGACCTTGGTCGTTGGTGTTCTAGATCAGCTCTACCATTGATATTATTTCATGCCATCATCTTAGATCTTCAAGTTTCATTTCTCTCAGCCTGCCTTTGCCTCTCTCTGCCTCTTCTATAGCTGATCTTTACAGTTGTCACGATGTTCTCAAATGCTTCTTTTCTCATTACATAATTATAGGACACTGTCTATTTCTTGTAGTTGTGTAAAATGTTCTACTTTCTTTAGCCTCTTTTAGGTAATCACTTTTAGTTACTCTGGCCATCCAGGATATTCACTTCATTCATCACCAAAACCAGGTCTCTTCCCCCAAGCTCTTCTGAATGTGTTTGTTCACATTCCACATTCACTGCCATACAACAGAACATGTTTGATATAACAATTCAGCACTCTCTTTCTGACATTCAATGTATGTGATATATTACATGAGATAATTTTCATCTTCTTAAATTCATCTTTTGCTTCGTCTATTCTGCTGTTAATCTCAGCTCTGTGTCACATCTTTCATCTGATGTTATGATTAACCATAATTCAAAATTATTATTTTGAAATGTCACATATTTACATCTATTAGTTTCTTTGTATTTGTAATGAGTAATAAGAGGTAGAGGTAATGTCATCATAAACACTGACATAAGGATGTGAAATGATATGATTGTCTCATAGCGGGGCAGTGTGACTTTCAGATAAGGTGTCCTATAACATAAACAATTCTGGGTTCAAATCCTGTTGAGGACATTATTTCCAGTATAATATTTCTAGGACTGTTTTAAGATCAATCTGATGATTTCTTCAACATCACCATCAAGTCTGTCTTTGCACTGAAGCCCAGTCATGCTGAGCCTCTGACAACCCCTGTCCTGTTCTTCATGGTGCGTGCATTCATCTTGCTTCCTGTTCATCTCGCTTCCTGTTCATCTCTGGATGTTGGTGTCAAACATTCTTAGGCCATTGCACATGCCCCTTTTCTAGCAAGGCTGCACCATATTTTTCATTTTGTATTGTTATATCCTACTGCAACAGTTACCTCTTTTGTCCTGAAAATGACTGTTACATTTTTGTCCATTTACTATGTGGTGTTTGTTCCTTTTGGAGAACACATCCATTATCACAACGGCAATGTAGAATTGCTTTTACTGTCCCTCTTTGCTCCTTACTGTCTTGGCCAGACTGTAGTCATGTCTCCTCTTTCCAGGGCAACCACTTAGAGGAGGTATTTTGGTCAGCTGTAGGTTGTGGTCGCTGGTGCAGTCAAACTATGTGTCACTGACTGTATTTGTATATCTTGCTTGCTACATCTTTCAGACCCAAAGTTGTCAACATGATAAAGGTTTGTGAAAATTGCCTGAATTTGTCATTACAACATGGACATAGGTGCTACATCTCCCTCAGAAATTGTGGAATAATGCTGTAATTAAAATTCACCAATTGTAATATAAATAACACACAAGACCATAATAATTTTCTGGGCATTGATTAATTTGTTTAAAAACAGGGATTTTCCCGAAAAAGCGGGATATCTGTTTTGGCAATTTCTTATTCAAAAGCTAATTTTGCCATTTTCATAGGTCGACATGCTGAACTCTATGTATGCCAATCCAGGGGAGTTTACTCTTGATGACCCCACAACACTAGAACTGATCCGTGCGGTTGTGTCCGGGAACCTTGCCTTGGAGGAGTTGGAACAAAGGCTGGGGTTCATTATAAAAGTTTGTGTGGAGAGCGAATGCAAAGTAAGTATTGAGTGATTGGTTGTTGGGTGGAGAGCAAATTCAAAGTACATATTGAATGAGTGGTTGGTGGGTTGAGAGCGAATGTAAAGTAAGTATTGAGTGATTGGTTGTTGGGTGGAAAGCGAATGCAAAGTATGTATTGAGTGATTGGTTGTTGGGTGGAGAGCAAATTCAAAGTACATTTTGAGTGAGTGGTTGGTGGGTTGAGAGCAAATGTAAAGTATGTATTGAGTGAGTGGTTGTTGGGTGAAAAGCGAATGCAAAGTAAGTGTTGAGTGATTTGTTGTTGGGTGGAGAGCAAATTCAAAGTACGTATTGAGTGAGTGGTTGGTGGGTTAAGAGCGAGTGTAAAGTAAGTATTGAGTGAGTAGTTGTTGGGTGGAGAGGAATGCAAAGTAAGTATTGAGTGATTTGTTGTTGGGTGGAGAGCAAATTCAAAGTATATATTGAGTGAGTGGTTGGTGGGTTGAGAGTAAATGTAATGTAAGTATTGAGTGAGTGGTTGTTGGGTGGAGAGCGAATGCAAAGTAAGTATTGAGTGAGTGGTTGGTGGGTGGAGACCGAATGCAAAGTAAGTATTGAGTTAGTTATAGTCCATTTATTTTTGTCTGCCCCAATATAAAATTCCATATCTCAGTAACCAGCTGAGAGAAAATGATGAGATTTAGCATATAACCTTACCATGATGTCCACCCAACAAAAAAATTTTTGTTCTGGAGATTGTACAGCAGATTTCAAAGTTTGTTTATATGCGGTATATAATTTACAGGACAGAGATGAAGTGCACATAATTAGAAGCATTACATCTTCACGAGGAAACATGAGCGTTCAGTAGGAAATTTTCATGTTTTTCACGGGATTGGCCTTACGAAAAGAGCCTTGAGAAGTGAAATGGGGAGTGTTCAGTGGTGTCGTATTATCTTCAGAGGTGTGTCATTAATGTGGGTCCTTTCATATAAAGCTTCACGTTTAGAAAGCACAAGGGAGGTAGAAATATCATTTGCGAGCAACCGCATTTAGGAGCCACGAGAAGCAGATACCTACGTGAAATAAGGGAAATGTGCAAATAAAATTATGACATAGTGTATTTGGATGAAACCTGGATCAATGCGCATCACACAAATGAAAAGGAATGGCAATCAGTGGACGGAAAGATAACACGATATGTGCCCATATGTTAGGACAGTGTTTCGTCATAGCCTATGCTGGTAGTACTCAAAATGGTTTACTACAGAATGCTGGACTCGTGTTCGTATCAAAGCATACAGACAATAGGGATTATCATAATGAGATGAATGGCAATGTATTTAGCGATTTGCTCGAGAATACAGTGCTTCTATCCCTAGATACACCGTCTTGTCTAATTATGGACAATGCATCATATCACAATATAGTTGCCCAAGGAGACAAAATACCTAGGGCATTGATGCATGACAAGGCAGACGTGGTTGTGGCCTTGTGGGAGCACGTGTACACCTCAGAGGAGCAAATGGATCACCATAGTCTGCCAAGAATGAGGCAGCGAGGAGTGACGAGGGGATCTGGCCGAGGCTCGACGCTCAGAGGAAAGGCGAGACAGACATATAATCAGGTGGCTACTGGAATTATTGGTGTTGGAACTCTTCGCTGGCTGCTGAGGATGGGGACGGAGCGCTTATGGGAATGACCCGAATGCTGTGATGTCGGTTTCTAAATCAATCAATCAATCAATCTATTCAAATTATCTGACGTCAAGATACTAACTCAGACCGCGCTATTAAAAATTGATAAAAGTTGCTGGAAAAAATGTGAGGACCATGTGTTGAAAGAGGAAGATGACTATTGGAGAAAGGATGGATTGAATTTTATGCAACCGATAGCAGTCATCAACCTACTGGAATCGTCTGACACCGATTAAGGTCTGGGCAGATCGCAGACATTAATCCACATGCACACCTACTGGGATATTTTGCTCCACATATTCAGAAGAATTGCAGGCCCTAAACATTACAGCATCAGCACAATGTCAATGGCAACAGTTTTTATTCCACAGTGATGAATTTTCAATTCTGCAAGCCCTCAGCGGTGACAAACAACTGGTATTGAAAAGAAAAAAAAAGAAACACACTAAACGCATTGAATACCAACAGAAGAGTAATATTGCAGTGGAAACTGACATATTGTGGCATAACAAGAAACGTGAGAGCAGACACGTTGTCAAATTAGGGGACAACTCACGTGCATACGAATCAATCTATAAACTTCAATGAAAAGAGGACCAACATCTTGGTCATTAAGAAGAAAGCCCACTACAGAGACACTGACAACTATTTTCATAGTGCAAAACAGGTAATCATGTTCCGTCTCTGAACAGTAAACAGCAGAGAAGACAATCTTTCATGAAGACTCAAAGCGGGTCTGTCACCCATGTGGTATCATTTCTGGTCACTCCACACGCACATTAACGCACAGCTATTTGGAAGCTTTCATGAACTCAATATAAAAAGCTAAATGCATTCTAGTAACATGAATATTTGTGTACAATTATTAACCAGCAGCTGAAGAAACAAGAAGGAAATGAAAAATAAGGTAAGAAATATATTCCTTCTACTTCCCTGTCAATTTACACATTATTTACCCCATGCCTCTGTAAATTCTCTGTATTTACTAATATTACACATTGCACCCCTCTCGGGAGTCTCCATGGTGAAGTGGTCAAGCCGTCTGACTCAGGCTCCGAAGGTTGTATGTTCGATTCCTTCATTTCACGAGTGCATTTTTTCCGGAGACTTCCGAGGGTCATCGCTGGAGCTACGGAGTTCGTGCTTTGTGCGACGCTTTCTGCCCTGCAGAAAGAGACTGAGCCATATGGGATAAAAACCCGGTGCAATGCAGTCGACCCTGTCGACTTTTAAGCTACTTTTTTATTGCACCCACTCGCATACGAATCTGGCTACGCCTTGTACTTGTGTCTTTACCAGAAATAACGTGGTTTACTGTCAGACTAGTTTGTTAGCGTGAATTCACTACATTTTCCCCAAAACATCAAAGAAATGTCGCCGCTTTCGATGATTTAAGTTGCTTTTGGACCTATCAAAGACATATTCCTTGGGTAGGGGTAAATATAAGACGGCAGGAAAAATTTCATAACGATGCAACAGACAGTTTTCAAAATAATTGATCGTGAATGACGGCATTAATTTCTGGACATACTATAGTCACTGTTCCAAAATCATGGCAAAGGGTTGCCTCATAATGCTCCATTCCTGTGCCAGTGAATATCACACAAAATGCTCCTCACTGACCTATGGGAAAAATCAAACAGACAGGAGTCTTGACAAACCAACAGCCCGCACAGGTATACTATGCCTAATGCCGCTGCCAGAATGCCAACACAAAAGTCCATCATGAAAAATAAGCTCATCATCGATGGAAGCGGCAGTCACTAGAAAACCAGCAGCCAAACATTTCTGAACATGTAATGGTAGTAGTAAATTAATAGTGAGTAGTTGGCAGGTTAGGATGCTGGTCAGGTGACCTGAGTTCTGATGCCTGGTAAAGCAAGTTTTGTCTGTTGGGGATACAATCACAAATCCTTAGTGGTAGCCGTGGCTGAGAGGTTATGGCATCTTCTTTAGACTGAAAAGATGCAGGGTTCGATTTCAGCATAGGGCTAGGATTTTTTTCAAGAACCACCGGTATCTAATGATATCATATGTATCCCTTAACCTCTTGGGTAGTGAGATAGGATACCTAGCTTTCTCAGACAAGACGGACAGTGGTCCATTGTGCCAGTTGTGCATATCAAAGCTCCCAAGGCAGTAGGAAATTGCACAGGGTAACACAGTAAAGCAACTGCCCTGGCGAAATTTTCAGGAAAGAAAAACCTCATGGATATATAGAGCCCATTACCTTGGATGGAATCTGTCTAGAGGAAGCATACCTTACACTTATGTAGGTCAAAAGTAGATACACTTATCTTTGGGGTGTATAACTAGGTATGATGCACTCACCTTGAAAGAGGAACAGAGACAAAGAAGACAATAACAAATACTAAACATGAACACTGTGTTGGCAAGTGGCCTTTATATTTTCTTGGGCTTTCAAAAACACTCCTAGTGTACATTATTAATATGCTGCAGCGATGATAGTTTAGTATAGAAGACATTACAAACATTCATTCATTGGTTAATTTGTGCCTGCTCAGGATATAAATTCTAAAATGGTACGACAGAATCGTTAATGTGGAGCTTATGGAGAAACCTAAACAAATTCCAAAGAATCAAGAGATGAGGAAAAGACCCTGCACGGGACAGGGCACACATTAAAAAAAAACAACACCCTGCTAATAGTATAGCTAGAAAGTCTTTTCCCTGGAACCAGCATGGCCATAGAGACCTAAACACACAGAATTAAATATGTAGATGAATAATATGGGGAGAACATCTACATGATTTGTACACATTTATTGTACATCTCACATAAACAAAAGTTTATTGGGGGGTGGGTGTCTTCTGCAATTGTTTAAAATTGAATAGGGGTCCTGAAATGCAAATATTTTGAGAACCATTTATTTGATTGGTGATTTCATTTGTTTTGTATTACCATTGTTTCAGAACCTGACAGTTGAGCTTGTGTGTAACCTGCCCCATGAATATCCATTTGTGAAGCCACAGATATTTACCAGAACACCAGACATCACCAGAGAAAGACATAAGCAACTCAGGGAGGATTTAAATAAAGGTTAGAGTTGATAGTAGTTGTATATTACAGGGATCCATAAGGGAAGCAAAGAATAGTAACACCGTAACCTACCATGTATGTCGTAAGAGGAGATTCAGAAGGGTTGGTGCGATGCTAGCTACCTTGAAACATAGAAAACTTTAGCTATAAATGTGACCAATTATGAACAAGTACACAAAGAGTTTGACGTAAGTTGGTTGAAAGACTATGTTCCATTGGAAGATGAAAGTTAGAAGAAGAAAACAAAGAAGAAGAATAGGTAACCAAAGAAATGGCAATATAAATTTTTTTTGAGTGTCCTCAATGTCAAGATAGGATTGGATAACATGGGTTATGAAAAGATCATGGGGAAACAGGCTTGGATTTACTATAAAAAATGGACATTATTCACCAATTTTTGTGAACTGTATCAATATGTCAAAGGAAGAAGTGTTTTTCCCATATTAAAGAATACTTAAAGATTTGTTATTTCACATCGTGTAGATGTGTCAGACAATTGTGATATTGTCCCATCCATCTTCACTTTTACTCGTGAGCCGAAGGTTGTGGGTTCGATTCCGGGCCGCGTCCTTCGGTTTACGAGTTAAATGTTTCGGAGACTCCCATGGGTCGTCGCTAAAAGCTACGGAGTTCATGCTTTGTGCGACGCTTTCCGTACTGCGGAAAGAGACCGAGCCATATGGGATAAAAACCCGGTGCAATGAAGTCGACCCTGTCGACTTTTAAGCGACTTTTTTTCCCTTCACTTTTGTCAGTATATTTACAACTTTTCTATCATCGTCATCTCATTTTGTTATGCTTATACCTTGCGGTGTTGAGGTGAAGCATAAACAGCGGGAGAGTGCCTGTTTATGGTCATCACATATTGAGATTCCCACACTCAGTTATTCCCTCTGTCAATCATTTACATGGTCGGCCTTTTCAAAATGTGCCTTAAATTATTAGTATTTTGCTGTAGAGTATTGATTCAATACAATGAATTTTGTGTGTGTGTGTGGGTGTGATTAATTGCTCAATCTTTCCTTGCACTTCTCTAGGTTGATTTGTCTGGCCTCCATTTTGAAATTTTGTTGTTGTTGCATTCGCTCGCTTTGAAGTCAAGCGTAGTCCATTGGAATGATCTTAAAAAGAAGGTTATTGACTTTGTCACAATAAGAAACATGATAGTCTGTTACTGAAACTACTGAAGGGTAGGATCCAGTGCAAGAAAAAGATAGGACATTCTAAGAAAAACTGAACCACACAAGCATGTAAGTACGAAGAGGCACAGACTTATGCTGAGCTGAAGAGGATTGCTGAGGACATGATCAGACGACATCGACATGTCTTTGAGCTGACTAACCTAATGAAGGATAAAATGAAATGATCTTTGCCTTTGTTGTAAATTTTTCATTTCAACCTGTCTGTCATTTGTTCATTTTGGTGGATTTATGTAAATTTTGAATGTTCATGAGAATAAATAGGAAGTTTGCTTGTTTAATTTGCAGAAATCGATAACATAACGTTTTCATTTGCAGAAATTGGTAATCTAACTTAGGTCACTGCCAAGTAGCTGATTACCGGCTCGTCTATTCAGCCACAAGGGCAGTTGTAAGCAGGAACAGGTCACAACGGAGAATATCAAACAAACCAATGTCCTCGCCATTGTAGTCAGTGTTTATTCTCAAAAGTCATCGCCGCCGTTATACACTCATTATCAACAGGCGTGGGCTGACATGCGATGGTTCTAAAACACACTATCTAACGTTCTATACCAACTTACGGCTTGGCTCGACCTTGGCTTCACATCGGCGTGTGCTGAATTGATGTCGCTTTACTTCTGCATTCACTTTCCACAACCGTCGTGTCCAAAGACCCTGGCAAGACTGACTGGGTCTTGCCGTCTGTCTCGCGTGCCACACAACTAATGTCACGTGATACGCAACTCATTGGAGTCACTTCCCTTTCTTCATCATCATCTGTTGCTCTACCGACTTCTCTTGTAACCCTGTTCTTACTCTGTCCGTTTCCCGCTGTATCTCTCATATCGGTCCATGGCATTATGCCCCCCCCCCCCAATTTTTGAAAATGGTGTAGCCATTTTCATAGTCTATTTGGTTTTTTAATCCCATGACATGGAGTGATATGAGTAGTCAGGTTATTACTCTACACTATATTGTTGTCCTTCTACAACCGTATTATATCTGATAATATGATAGCATGGCATTCTATTAACCACTGCAGAAAATGAAAAAAAAATTATTATTATGTTCAGGCACGCCCTTTCAACCTACTTTCCGCGCAGGCGACATGTAGCCAACCTATGGGGGGGGGGGGGGGGGGGGGGGGTTAGTCTAACATACTATGAGCTTCATAAGGTTCCGTGGCCTCCCCATAGTAGTCCCTCATTTGCCCTACAGACAAGCAACCTCAAACCTATCAAGACCATTACGTCCGAACGAGGGGATATGCGTGGTTAATAGGTACCATTACCATCTATATTATTATTTCTATATGGTATCGTGGAACATGAGCAATGTGTACATGACTTGTGTACCGCTGTATTTCTCGGTTGTCATTTGGGTTTTCCATGTGACGTAATAATTTAATACTCATAGATGGGGTCATTGCATAAGCCTTTGTCTGCTTGCGGTCTACTTATATTTCAGTTGTCTAGGGTGATTACTTCTTCTTCGTGAACGATGTCTTTTCGTCTTATAACCGCAAGTTCATCTTATTGCCGATATCGCTTTATCTTGTAGACTCATTTATCAACATCTTTTTATCTGTCAAAGTTTATAATACTTTGATCTTTTATCTTCCCCGTTGGTCGATGTTGGTCGATGTGGAACCGTTTTCTGTTATTTGCATTATTCATGCCGGTCAAATGCCATCTTTTAGCCCTAAGTTGGTGTGGTAGACTCGTTCAGAGTTGAACAATGGCGATGTACCTTAATATATATGTACATTTGTATACATGGTCATCTCTATTATGGAATATGTCAATCAATGAATAAAATTATTGTCAATAAATTTCATTGACATATATGAGATATTCATGCAATATCATACACTGACAGCAAATTAAAATGTGACATTGATTTACATTATCAATGTGTTTATATGTTGTAGTATCAATATTAAAATTAACTACCACCATTCACTCGTGTCATTTGTTGCATCTTTGTTTCTTGACCGTGTCCTTTTATGTTTCTCTTGTTGCCACCGTTATTATACTATATGATTTGTGTCTCTTGCTTAGTCTTGGTTGGTGTTTCTCTTGTCTTGTGTTCTTGCTGCAAAAGATCAACTATTGAGTATTCCCACCCCCTGCATATGTAAGAAAATTTTAACATGAATAACAATGTGTATGAAAAATTATATATCACAATGGCACAACGATATCTTGTTATCATCATTGTAATAAGTGTGATGATATGTTTCTCGGTGATTATACCATGGTCTATAATGGCTTGCCGTTACCTTGGACATAATCACAGTAGTTTGTGTCGATATCATTAGGTCTTTGATGACATCCGTGTTCTTGTTGTACTTGTGCTTGATATTGTTGTCGTCTGTTGTAATATTCTCAATTCTCAGCTATGGTATGTTCTATTTTCGATACCGTAGGTTTCTCTCACTTGGTATCTGAAACTTGGCTGTTATACCTGTATTGGCTGATAGCTTACTGATAATGAATAAAACATGCAATCTAATAAATTACATGTCATAGATGGAATATGATAATTTACATCTGATCGATGGAGTATGTAATGTGATAATTTACAAGTGATTGCTGGAATATGCGATATGATAGTTTATACCTGATTGATAGAATATGCAATGTGATAATTTACACCTGATCGATGGCATATGCAATGTGACAATTTACATTTGACTGATGGGATATGCAGCATGATAGATGAATTCATATTACCCATCAATAAACCTATTTTCCCTGAGTTATTTAACCGTGGGTGTGATTTGTTCTACTTGTGTAACCTGGGCACATGCTGGTTTGGCGCCCTAGGATTGTAGACCAGGAATGGTATCTTTTCCAGGTATATGGATGGATTTACGGTGGTGCTTGCACGGTTCTCCAACTCTTTCATTCGTCTTCTGTGCATTCTGGTAATTAATAAAAAATGGAAAAAATATGTACATATCTGACTCTCACTAATTAATTAAGTACAATGTCAAATTGACTGCTGGTATCTGTAGTCATTCTATACGGCAGTTCAGAGTTTCAAGTAATATTTTGATATTTCTATCCTTGTTACCGTTAATGTACTCTGAATGTACTTGTTTTAAATTATCTCATTACCGTTTAGTGTCTTTCTTATGTACTGAAGTTTAAAAAAAATTGTTGTATTTATTGTGTATGTAGTGTGGAGTATGTATGTAGTGAATATTATTGTATTTAGTTGTATATGTAGGTGTCTAGGTGCATAACAAGATAGGTTGAGATGGTACGTAACTTGACTGTTGAATGTATATGTAAAGAGATGTTTCTTTTCTTATTTATTAACAAGGTGATATCCTTACATTGTAATTCTACTGTGTTCTCAATGTGTGTGGTAGTGCTGTTTGTTTTCTGTATCCTAAACAAACTAATTAAAACAATAAGATGTTTATATAATATTAGTGAAAGTTAGTTTAATTATTATCACAGTTTTATAATGGGATAGGATAAATATTGTCATTCCGTTGAACTGCTATTGACCTGTGTAGATGGTAGGCTGTTTGTGTGCAGTTCAATGTGTCTTTTGCCGTTATATTTTGATGTAATATTTATCTAATTTTTGTCTTTTGTGTTCTATTTCATCTTTTGTTAAGCTTATACCTTTCCAATATCTTTCCCAATTTGTTAGTTTCATTTTTTGTATTCTTGTATATATTTCTGCTTTAGATATCACTGACTTTGTCCCGGTTTCTCTTGGTTTGTCAGTTTTGGTGTAGCATGTATTAGGTATTTTTGGTGGGGGTCTTCTCTTGCCACCCTGATACAGTGTAGTCGATTGTATCATTTTGTCGGGGTGTCACCTTATATTTTGATTTTACTGGCTGAGGTAGATCTTCTTCCTCAGAAGGTGAGGTAGCTTTATCCCCTGAATCTGGGAGATATTTTTGTGTAGCACATGTAACTTCGTTTTGTGCTTTTTCTGTTTTTGTATTTCCCCACTTGATTGTTTTCTCTTTTAGATATGGACTTCTGCTTTGTTTTAATGTTACTGTGCTTTTACTAACTGATGGATTCAATTTACTAACCTTTTCTATTGCGAAGGTTACCTTGTTTTCTTCCTTGCTTAATTCCTCTTGGACAGATAGTGACTTCCCGTCTATGTTTGTATCTGTTAGCCGTTTAAGTAAGTTATCTGTGTCTGGACTGTCATCGTCGTTACTTGAGTATGGTTGGGTCGATTTTTGCTGGTCATTATTCTCGTATGTTTTAGGTTTGGCGGTTGGTGTCGCTTGTCGAGTGAGTTCGATACCTTCATTATTTCCTTTGGATATTTGTGCTCTGGTTACGGCATTCACTACTGTATCTTTTACTTGTGGTATGTTGCCTATGATTAGTCCAGCGCACGGGTCCGGTAGTACCGCTGCTTTTATTCTGCCTGTATAATATCGACTATTGATTGTGATCCATGCTATGTCATATGTTTCAATGTTTCCACCGAAAGTTCAACATTTAATTTCTTCTCCTGTGTAGTCTTCGATCTTAACTAGTTGTTGTTTCACCCCGACTATCGATATTGCGGAACTTCGTAGGCATGTAGTTATTATTCCGTTGACAAATGCTTTTTGGAATATTAGACTTCCGTTCTCGATCTTTGCTGTTTTCACGTTTTGTATTGTTATATTTTTGTCGTATTTCTGATTCCTATCTTTAGGTCTTTTTATGTTCTTTTCATTTAGTGTGTCTGTTGTGGTTATTTGCTTCAGTCTACAATTTTTTGCGTAGTGACCAAAGCTACGACAAAGATGACATTTTATTGGTTTGATGTTATTGTCTTGTGTGATCAATACTTTTATCTTCTTGTCAGTATTGGTTTTGTATTTTTCGCCAGATAGTTTTCCAATCCTTTGTTTATTTTCTGATTCTCTAGGTTTTTTAGTTTTTTCTTTTATCTGGTTTTGAATTTTTTTGAGTTTGTTTTGTCCCCATGTTAATACTGTAATTCCACTGTAACAGAATTTTCTTATGTAGTCTTGTATTGAAGGCATGTTTCTTGAATATGCTCAACTACTTTGCCAAGAATATGATGTCTTAGTAGTTCAAGGTATCAATAGTATCTAGCATATGTTGTCTTTGGTTATGTGGTGACTGATGGTGTGATTATTTAAAGTTGATCTTTGTGACGTTATTCAATGATATTCACAAATATAAGTAACCTTTGTTTGAAACTTATCGTGGTGTTACAAGGTTTTAAATATTACCCCAGAAATGATAGGTGATGTATACTTCTTCTTCTTCTTCTGCGATCATCCGGAGTTTTTTTTCCGGATGTGATTGCGTTGTGCCTGTTTACAGCAGAGCTGCGTTCTTGCGCCGTTAGGCCGACACATCCGACTTCTGCGGGCATTTGTTGACCAGGTTAACCTTCCCGGGGGTTTCATAGGACGTTTGACTCTCACTGTTGTGGTGTTATCCCCCATCCGGGTTCCAAATGTTGCTGTATGTAGCCGAGGCGCGGTGTTGGGGTGAGCGCCCAACATTGCTCAAATACCTCAATGGCTCGTGAATACATAACCTATGCAGCAAAAGTCCAACTCCTGGCCTTCACGTGGCGGGCCTGTTTAAACTAACAGGAGAAGGGGCGACGGCGAGTCTCTGGCGCCGGAAAATAACCAGTATGCTCTAGATGTGTATGCACGGACATGCATGCGCAGACAGGCGTGTGCGCGCGTACACATCTACACTCGAGTGAGACCACAGTCTGCTCTAGCAAAGAAAGGTGCTGAAGACGGAGGCAACCAGCCAAGAGGCGCACCACAGAAATCAGGATGCCACGCAATCACGCAAAATGGAATATGTCGACTACTGCTAACCGTTATGGTGCTCGCCCTGCTTTGGACCCCCAGGCAGGTGCAGTGCCGGGCCCTATGTCTCGAAAGGGTCCAACCCCAACTACTGGAGGTCCTTCTCAGATGTCCTGTGGAGCCAGGGGACATGAGAATAGGACGACTGGCCATACTAAACTAAGACTTAAAATAATGCACTGGAATGCGGAGGGAGTCAGCAACAAAAAAGTTGAATTAGAAAACATCCTGGACAAAGAGAAAGTAAGCATATGTTGCTTGCAAGAAACTCACCTCAATGAAAATATAGCCTTCAAAATCAGAGGCTACCAGTGTTACCGATCTGACCGAAAGAACAGGCGAAAAGGTGGGATACTGACCCTTGTAAGAAATAACATCATGGCTTCCCAAATCAAAGTCTACATGGAAGGGGCTGAGTATCAGACACTTAAACTTAAGACAGGTAATACAGATCTACATCTGATCAATTACTACTGTCCAAGTGACCGCCCACAGGCACTGGACACTCTACCACTAAAAGAAAAAATGATTGTGTGTGGCGATTTCAACAGCCACTCGCAGAGCTGGGGCTATGATCACATGGACCAGAGAGGAGAGAGACTGGAAGACTGGCAAGATGAGAATAGATTCATGTTGATTAACAAGCCGTCCGACCCACATACTTTCTACTCGAGATCATGGCACTCTTCAACTACACCTGACCTGGCTTTTCATTCACCAGACCTGGGGTGGAACATTACACGAACTGTTGGGAAACAACTTGGTGGCAGTGACCATCGGCCAGTCTTTCTAACCGTAGAAAATGAGCTTGTAAGTGAAAGCAGCACCCTCTCGAGGTGGAACTACAAGAAAGCAGACTGGGCAATGTACAAGCATCGCATCAGCATACTGGTTAGAAACCTGAACACTGAGAAAGACATAAATAAAGCAGTTGAAGAGTTTGGGAAATGCATACTACAGGCAGCGCGAGAAACAGTACCAAGAGGAGCCCGTAAACAATATAAACCCTACTGGAGTAGTGAACTGGAACAGTTGCATAATGATGTTGAAGTGTGTAGAAAGCAAGCAGAGGCCACACCCAGCCAAGAGCACCACAATAAATTCCAGCATGCAAAAGCCAAATTTCAAAGGGCCAAGCTGCAGGCTAGACGGAAAAGCTGGCAGGAGAAAACGGAGTCTCTGAACTTTGAAAGAGACACAAGGAAATTGTGGAAGCTAATAAAACAGCTTAATGACGAGGGCACAGGGAGAAACTCAAAAATTGCACTACATAAAGATGGAAAAATCTTAACAAGAAAGCAAGCAGCTAACCATTTTGCGGACTCGTTCGCACAAGATAGCAATATCAAAATTAGTCCAGAGAATCAACAAGAGATTCGAGAGAAACGACAACATACAGGACATAAGGAAATAGTACATGAGGTTCTGGAGGCACCCATCACAATCAGCGAACTGGAGCTAGCCATATCAAAACTGAAAATGAGAAAGTCACCAGGAGCTGATGGTATCTCCAATGAAATGATCAGGAACCTAGGAACAGAGGCCAAAACAAAGCTGTTGCAGATCTTCAATAACAGCTGGACCTTAGGCAGTGTTCCACAAGCCTGGAGAGAAGCAATCATGATACCCCTCCTAAAATCAGGGAAAGATGGTTCCATTGCCTCTAGCTACAGACCAATTAGCCTCACCAGCTGTCTCTGCAAAACACTGGAGCGCATCATCAATCACAGACTGCAGTGGTACATTGAAAGTAAAAACATCCTTGTGCCACAGCAGGCTGGCTTTAGGCAGTGCTACTCTACGGAAGATCAGACAACCTACCTCTCTCAAGAAATTGAGGATGCATTCCAAGAGAAGAAGCTGGTGCTTGCGGCATGGATAGATCTGAAGAAAGCCTTTGACAAAGTCTGGAAAGAAGGTCTGATGAAGAAACTGAGAAACTGCAAAGTCA
Source organism: Cepaea hortensis (assembly GCA_963921405.1). Classification (NCBI taxonomy): domain Eukaryota; kingdom Metazoa; phylum Mollusca; class Gastropoda; order Stylommatophora; family Helicidae; genus Cepaea; species Cepaea hortensis. The sequence goes on along the minus strand of OY992879.1, from coordinate 98,902,001 downwards.
ATGGAAGAATGTACAAATGGGTGAAAGCATACTTGCACAACAGAAGAGCCCGAGTACAGATAGACGGACTCAAGAGCAAGAAAGTACTACTGCGTCACGGTGTCCCCCAGGGCGGAGTCTTGTCCCCCACACTTTTTCTAATCTTCATCAATGATCTTGTTGCTCACCTACCGCATGGAATTAAAGCGGCAATGTACGCCGATGACCTGGTTCTATGGAGCACAAATGAATATGCATCAGTGGCCACCAGATTGCTACAAAGAGCTGTAGATACATTTGCTGCATGGGCAAATAGATGGTGTGTCAGCATAAACACTGACAAGTGCAGCACCACCCTATTTACCCTCTCTCCAAAACAAAAGGCAGGGATCATCCAGATAAATGGAACACCCCTAAGAGAAGATAAAGAACCAACATACCTTGGAGTAACATTTGATGGCAAGCTGACATGGAGAAAGCACATCAACAAAGCAGTAGCAAAAGCCAGAAGGAAAATAGCCATCCTGAGAAAGCTAAGTGGAACCACATGGGGAGCCAGTACGAAAATACTTAGCAAAGTTTACCAACAGAGCATACGACCACACCTGGAATATGGGTCAACTGCGTGGTGTTCAGCATCAAATACCACACTACAAGAGCTGGACAAGGTGCAAAATCAAGCACTTAGAGTCACCACAGGAGGGATGAGATCAACCCCTATAGTGGAAATGGAGAAGATGGGGAGGACACAGGCACTGAGTGAGCGCAGAGATACGAAAACGCTAATACAAGCAGAAAAGTTCCTCAGCTTGCCAGGCCACCCTATGAAGAACAGATTTGAAAACCTAGCTATGGGGCGGTTGAAAAGAAGTAGTTTTATCCACCAGGCCAAACGACTCTGCAGAGAAACCACTGATCTGCCCACAGTTGGTATCCCCCTAACAACTATTCCAGAGCGAACTCCATGGAAAGATGAGCATAGACTATCATTACAAATCCAGACAAAAGTGAGAGGAATATTTGACAAGGAAGAACAGAACAGTGTGCAGCGCAGAACAGCCACTCTCAGCTTCCTTGATGAAGAATACCCACAGGACCTCTGGATCCGAGTCTACACAGATGGGTCAGCACAAAATGCTGTTCGAAATGGAGGAGCGGGAGTGTACATAGAATACCCAAATAATACTAGGGACACAGCCAGAGTACCGACAGGAAAGTACTGCCATAACTATGATGCCGAAATTGAGGCAATCAAGATAGCAACAGAGAAATTACTAAATAACAGCAATGGTACACAACCTGTGGTGCTACTAACAGATGCAAAATCAGTACTCGAGGCGCTCCTCTCTGGGAAATTGCCAGTACTAAGGACACTACTTTCTGAACTTAGCAGTCAGCATAAAGTCACCATACAGTGGATACCATCCCACTGTGGAGTACCCGGAAACGACAGAGCTGATCAATTGGCTAAGGAAGGAGCCAAAGAGGAACAGCCTGATGTGCCCGTTACATACCACCAAAAGAAAAGAATGATCAAATCAGTCAGAAAGCCACCAAAACCTGCTCAAGATGACTACCACATTATGGACAGACCAGAACAAGTCATTATTCTGCGCCTCAGAACAGGACACAATAGATTATGCAACCACATGTATACAAAATTCAAGATTGGTGAAACAGCCATGTGCACATGTGGATTGGCGTCGCAGACAGCAGAGCACATACTCCAAGACTGCCCAAAATATAACATATCTAGGCAAACCTTCTGGCCTAGAGAGACGACGGTGGAAGATAAACTCTATGGACCACTGTGTGAACTGAAAAAAACAGTTCAATTCATGCAAGAGACGACATTGCAGATATAGACATATTTCAAGCGAACGAAAGAAGAAGAAGAAGAATCCCCCATCCCAGCTGGCCCATATAGAACAGCCAAAGATCCTGGTCAGCCCTCAAGGGAAGGCAGGGGCAGACCATGGGCATTCCCCGCCATCCAAGGAGGCTTCCATACTTGCAGAGCCGATACATAGCGCTCTGGTACTGGGCTCACCCAAGGAATCGTCACGTCCTGCACATGGCTGCTTAGCCTCACTTCCGTATATTGGGCCTTCCATTCACCATAGGCTGTTCTTCCGGAAACCAGAAGTATGCAGTCTGCAGATGACATCCACACAGTGAGCTTTCGATTCGGACTTTCCATGTAATGGATTTGCTATCCAAGCAATATTCCATTTCGTGCCACTAGGACACTTTTCCACCTTTTATGAAGCCCACACAATGGGCTTTTGATTCAGACTTTCCACGTAATGGATTTGCTATCCAAGCAATATTCCATTTCGTGCCACTAGGACACTTTTCCACCTTTTATGAAGCCCACACAACGAGCTTTCAATTTGGACTTTCCACATAATGGATTTGCTATCCAAGCAATATTCCATTTCATGCCTCTGGGTCTTCATGCACCTTTAAATGTCAACCTGTATGTAGTTAAAGTAAGCTGCGGTCAACTTGAGCTTGTTGATATCTCCATAGAGCTTGTCCTCAAATGAAGCAGGTGTGGGCCAAAATATCTTTCTCTGTTCTGCATACGTTGGGCAATCCTGCAGCAAATGTTTTGCTGTCATTTTTCCAGTTCTACAATTACATTCATCAGTATCTCCTATCTTTAGTTTATTGAACAAGTGGTATTTCAGCCTGTTATGTCCTGTGCGGAGTCTGAAGATTGCTACTTGTTCTCTTCAGTCGAGTTTGTAATATGCACCATCCTTCTGATGGCCTGGATGCTCTGATTCCCATTTGGTTCTATAAGTGCTTTTTATCAACCTCTTTGCCTCATTATAGGTTATGTCTATGTCAGGCTGTGGTAGTCGTCCGCCCTCTTTTGCCAGTCTGTCAGCCTCTTCGTTTCCAGGTATACTGCAATGTGATGGGATCCACTGTATTACAACTTTTTTGGATTTCTGGCATAGACCATGGAGTGTTGCTCTTAGGTCAGCTAGTTCTGTGCTGTTATTGCTCTTCAGTATTGAGACAGCTGACTTTGCATCTGTGAAGATAGCTATTTGCTTCTCTTTATTTTCCTCCATCAGGAGCATTTCTGCTGCAGTTTTCAGAGCCTCTACCTCCGCTTTGAAGTTACTTGAAAATTTTCCAGTTGCCATTGAATGTGTTTTTTTCACTCCATTTTTTAAATTTAGGAGAATTCCTCCTCCTCCATTCTCTATTGAATTTTTGGCTGATCCATCTGTATATGCATGGGTCCAATTCCTGTTTGGGTAATGTTCTTTTATGTAGTTTAGGGTTATTTCTCTTCTTTCGGTTTCATGCTGAGTGTTCTTTTTCTCAATACCAGGAATGTTTTCTATCATCTCAGGCAGTTGCTGCTGTCTCCAAGCTGGGAACTTGTGTGCATTGTAAATGGGCTTGACTGTTGATATGTTAAGTATAGGATCTGCCCTAATCCTTCGTTTTGCAGTTTCTACAAAGTTGCTACGCTTCAGTCTTCCCTTTCCAAAACCATTAAATCTGTTGTACATAGGGTGGTCTGTCAATCTTCTAAATTTTTCTGCTTGTTGCTGGGCTCTGCTATCTCTTCTATCCTGCATTGGTTGTAAACAAGTGATCTTTTCTAGTTCATTAATAGGCGTTGTCTTCAGGCTTCCAGTTATGATTCGCATTCCTTGGTTTTGGACTCTACTTATTTTGTTAAAGTTTGACTTAGCTGCTGTTGCCCAAGCTGCAATGCCATATTCCAGTACTGGCCTCACCCGTCCAGTATATAACTTCTTGAGAACTTTCTCATCTGCTCCCCATGTTGTACCAGCAAGCTTTTTCATGATTGCCATTCTCTGCCTTGCTCTTTGGTGATGTATACTATGAGTGGTTATCTGAAGTATATTATCTTCCTTTATCAGCAAATCAACTCATTGGACAAATGGCACCAATACTAAAGAACAAACATGTATCAATAACTACTAAGAAAGCACTTTACAACACAATCTTCCTACCAACTCTGTGCTACCAATGCCAAACCTGGACAATGACAGAAAAAGAGAAAAGAAAAATCACAACAACAGAAATGAGGTTCCTGAGAAGAATACTCAACGTATCAAGAAGAGATAAGATCAGAAATGAAGAAATCAGGACTAAAGTGGGGGTTAAAGCTGCTCTAGATTTTATTAGAAAGCAGCAAGTCAAATGGTTTGGCCATGCAAGTAGGCTACCAGTCAACAGCATGCCACAACAGGCAATGACGTACAGACCAGATGGAAACAGAGGAAGAGGCCGACCACGTAAACGCTGGACGGAGGGAATAACAGAATCCATGGGAATGTCGATATACGAAGCCCATAACCGGGCACTCTCACGAAGTTTATACTTCACCTCGACACCGCAAGGTACAAGAGGAACATGATGATGATGATGAGAGATCAGCACTGGAACACCCAGAACATATGTGTGACGCTCGTGGGTCTTGTTTTTGGTCATTGAAAATTCTTATTGAGATCTTGAATTAATTCATAACTTATCTTAATATTTTTTCTTGATGCAACAATGCAAGCTCAATCCCTGTAATGGAGAAAAAATGACAAAAACCTGTGGAGAAAATAACCAAATATCCACTCTAATCAGCCGCACAAAATGATACAATAACAGTCAGACAATTTCACTCGCCTGATGCCTTGTCGGTGCTGCTGCGGTGTGGTTCTTCACTGGTCTGGTGTCTTCCCTCCAGTAGTTGAGATCTTGAGTGTTGCTAGTCGACGTAAGCTCAAACGTCAGATAGTTTTGCCAAGGAATTCTGGCCTTCTCTGTCACTGATACCTTGTTGGTGCTGCTGCGGTGCGGTTCTTCCCTGGTCCGGTGTCTTCCCTCCAGTAGTTGAGGTCTTGAGTGTTGCTAGTCGACGTAAGCTCAAACGTCAGATAGTTGTGCCAAGAAATTCTGGCCTTCTCTGTAACTTGAATGGAAAAACTTTAATATTATGTAGATTCACTGTGGTGCTGTCATGTTATTGTTCTGGAATGAATTGATATGTTGATTTCGGTTGTTTAAAGTGTTCCATGTCGGTTGGAGACTAACGTTGAATTCTGGAAAAATGTCTTAGAAAAAATCTGATTCTTGAATCCAGATGAAAATAACTTGGTATACGACTGCTAGATGGTCTTTACCCTTCTTCCACATGTAGTTATGATAGTCTTTGTCGTTTTAAAGTATTCAGTGGAAATTTGGATGGTTCCTGAAACCCGCCTCACTTGTCGCACTCCTTACTACTTATATACATGTAGTTGCGAGATTTCGGTGAAAATTCAGCCATCATTGCTGATTTGATATATTCTCGTCTATGATGAGTTTTAACTGTTGACAGGACTGTCTGTTGGCACTTTGAACCTCTGATCATGTGCCGACTTATTTGTAGGTTCACTTTCTTGATTCTCTTTCCTTTTCACTTATTGAATGTATCCCAGTAATTCATGAGTCTTTCTTTCTAGACATTGATACTTCGTTCTTGACACTCGTGAATGTATTTAAGAGTTTATTCGGAGTTAACAACTCTAACGTTTTCTCAGCCAGGGTCAATATTTATGAAAATTAATATTTCATTTGTTGTGTTCAGTGTTGTGGCTTAAATGTTTGTATAATAAAGCAATATTCACACCACGTTTTACTAGGTGAACTTGTTTGTTGACACCTTCGTTCAAAATTGCAAATGGCGTTCAAGGTGACCTTCCTTGTTCTTTGTCTGCCTGTTACCGAATTTTCTTGAAGGTAACTCTTATTTTCGGTGCTCCTGCTTGATTATTTTCGAGCGCCCCACTTGCCAAGTAGCTGATTACCGGCTCGTCTATTCAGCCACAAGGGCAGTTGTAAGCAGGAACAGGTCACAACGGAGAATATCAAACAAACCAATGTCCTCGCCATTGTAGTCAGTGTTTATTCTCAAAAGTCATCGCCGCTGTTATACACTCATTATCAACAGGCGTGGGCTGACATGTGATGGTTCTAAAACACTCTATCTAACGTTCTATACCAACTTACGGCTTGGCTCGACCTTGGCTTCACATCGGCGTGTGCTGAATTGATGTCGCTTTACTTCTGCATTCGCTTTCCACAACCGTCGTGTCCAAAGACCCTGGCAAGACTGACTGGGTCTTGCCGTCTGTCTCGTGTGCCACACAACTAATGTTACGTGATACGCAACTCATTGGAGTCACTTCCCTTTCTTCATCATCATCTGTTGCTCTACCGACTTCTCTTCTAACCCTGTTCTTACTCTGTCCGTTTCCCGCTGTATCTCTCATATCGGTCCATGGCAGTCACATTTAAAAAAAAAATAAAAATTCGCATATCCTTTTCAGAACATCGCTGTCAACAGCAGCATCTTTCATCTGTCTGTTGATTTCTTGGCAAGATTACGCTCAGTAGTTTGCCATTGCTTTCTGAGCGGCCGGCTCAGTTATCCCACAAGTCACCAGCGGGGGTCGAACCGCTCCCAGCTCTCGCCCGCTACGAGACTGCGTGATAAACGGGATTACGGAGAAAGTGTTGTAACCCCTCAGCCAGAGAGACCAGCCAGGTCACATGAAGAAACTAATAATATATTTCTGTTCCTATGTAGGAGTTGATAATAAGTTTTTATTGTGCTTTTTGTTTTATGGTTTGCATTTAAAAATGAATAATCTATTTTGCTCATTCACAACAATTGATATCATTTGTTGATGTGCAGAAATTGAAAATCTGGAAAATGGTGACATCATTGTTGGAGTATTGGTGGAGTGGTTGAGAGAGCGCTTATACACAGAACTGCCGCACTTAGAATCTAGTCAGTCTCACAAAAGTGAACAAAATAGGAAAGATTTAGAGCAAGGAAGGTAACTGAACATTTTACATTTAGTAACTGTGTCACATTTATGGAATATCTTTTGTTTCTTTTTTCTACTCATCTTTCAAATCTTGTAATATTACTGTTATTATTACTCATTAATACTTTCTGTTTCAGACTATTACAAATGTATGACTCTCTCTCTCTCTCTCTCTCTCTCTCTCTCTCTCTCTCTCTCTCTCTCTCTCTCTCTCTCTCTCTCTCTCTCTCTCTCTCTCTCTCTCTCTCTCTCTCTCTCTCTCTCTCTCTCTCTCTCTGTGTGTGTGCGTGTGCACGCGCGCACGCGCATATGTGTGTGTGTGTGTGTGCATGTTTTTTTTAATGCCCATGCACAAAAGAGAGAGATATTTTATTATGCTTTTGAAACAAGCTATTGATATGGCACTGTGGATTCCCATAGAAGATCATTAATTTAATAAAGGCAACATATAAAGACATCTAGTCTGAGAATGGAGGTGAAGGCAATCACTACAGCGTTTCACTGTCTGGAAGACAAACAGCACACGTATGTCTTTATTGTGACAAACTCACAGAACAGGCTGAGAAGGGTAAAGACAGGTATGCTTCATGCAGAGTAGCTTGCTTCAAATAAAAAAATAAAGCATAGGGAGAATATGTTGGATCTGTTCCCCAGGACATGCTGGTGTGGTGGGAAATGAGCAGACGGACTGAATGGCTGGGACAGCATTGCTGGGTGGGGTATTGGTGCATGATAAGGCAAACGTGGTTAGGGTCCTTTGGATCATGTGTATAGTGTGGAAGAACAGGTAAATCATCACGGCTTGGAGAGAATGGTGCTGCAGGGAGTGACCAGAGGATCTGGCCGCACACTCAGGACTTAGAGGAAAGGCCAGATGGACACATAATCAGACTTGCAATTGGTACCTATAGTATTGGCACTTTTCGCTGGCTGTTGAAGGTAAAGATAGAGCACTCATAGGAATGTCCAGAGTGCTGTGATTTCGGTTCTTGACTCACTGACTTAAAAAAGACCTGCGAGAAATACAGTTTTTCATTAGGCGAAAACTAAAAGATATATTGGAAATAATAACAGGACCGTGACCGAGTCACCTTTGTTTTTCTTACTTACTATATACATGGTTAACAAGACGACAGTAACTACTACCAGAAATGGAGTTAAGTGGACTCTTAACAGAGTAGTTGGATGATCTGGAGTTAGATATTGACATTGCACTCCTGTCGTGTACACAAAATAGATGCAAGATAAATTAAATATGCTTGATGGCAGGTCACAATAATTAGGTCTAAAACTTCACAGGGGAAAGGTCATGATAATGAGAATAAATCAAGCAGATGATAATCGAGCTTCGTTTGTGAAACCTCACTTCACACACATATTTGGGTCGCATTGTACACAAAGATGGAGAACAGATAGAAATATTAAAACAAGAACACGAAAGGCAACAGGAACTTTCATAGCACTATGAAATGAAAAGAAATTGAATCAGATTTCAAACATAGCATATGACCATAATTTCTGATTTATTAAAAAGAAGAGTCTCATGGCAATGACTTTCTTTGTGTATGTGAAGTGCTGGGATCATCACATTTTTAGGCCATAATGCATGGAAGAATAGGTGGTCAGTTTTTATGTAGCGAATGGCAAGTATAGGCATTGAAACCTCATTTGACCACGTCCATGCCGTTGTCTGTATAATATCCTACCCATTACACTAGTTATATTCTAAATCTAGTTTCTCACAACTACAGCATCTATTAAATATGAAGATATTTTTCACTATCTGCAATCAGTACTGAATCATCTGTATATCTTTTCTACATAATAGTTCTTCAGACAGTTATATAGAAAAGTGGTTTTAATTAAAGATAAACATATTTTCCTATTCTGGTTTAATAGAGACACACTTACAAGGCTGTGGATCTACAGCCATCATATATTCAGTAAAATGAAGCGCAAAGATGTCCTAGACTGGGGTCAGGAGTTAGGCTTGCGTGGCTTCTGTTTACCTGGCAAGCCTGGCATCATCTGTGCAGAGGGCGCCACATGTGATGTTGATGAATTCTGGTACCGGGTCAGGAATTTAAAATGGAAGAAAATAAGTATAAAAGAGCAAGAGGTAAGTGTGTTTGCATAATTTGCTTCAGTTTAGAGAAACAGTTATCATCATCATCATCATGTGCCTTGCCAGCTGACTTAGGTGTTCATGTCTTTCCACAGATCTAGGCCCTTGGTATTCTGGATCAACTCGGCTGATAATATTTCTCCAAGCCACCGTCTCAATCCATCCAGCATAATTTCTCTCTGCCTCTGTCTCTTTTCTGACTGATTTTTCCAGTCATCACAATGTTTCCCACTGTCTCTCTTCTCAACACGTGACCAAAGAATGTTGTTAGTCTCTTTCTTATAGTTGCATTTAATGTTCTACTTTCATTATCCTCATTCAGGTAATCGTTGTCTGTTACTCTGACAATCCAAGGTATTTGCAACATTTGTCTCAGAAACCACATCTTGGTTGCTTCCAAGTTTTTCTTAATTTGTTCATTCATGTTCCATGATTCACTGTTATTTAGCAAAACAGACTCAATATAGCATTTCAGCACTTTCTTACATTCAAAGAAACATTAATCAGCTTTAATAATTGGTTTTCTTTTACAAATGTCTATTGTCTTATTTTCTGCCAGATTTTGGAAAGTATAAGTGCCAAATTTAGATCTGTGTTCGGTGGCATCGGTGCTCAGTTTACATCAATAATTTTGTTTTCAATAATTAGTGTTAGTTTTCAGAAAGCAATGTCAGTGGAACATTCTTTATGTTTCGGTACTTCATTTTTAATTCACTGCAAACAAAGGAATTCCGGGAGTTCCCGGGAAATCACGGGACCTCAGGGTGATTCCATAGTGGGTGTAGTGATGTGTTGATATACTGTGCACAAGTAGATGACAAGCAAGTGCTGTTGTGTAATGTATTTATTGAAATAATGAATCATATAAATTCAATGTGTTGTTATCACTTCCAGTTAAGTGTGTGGTGGACTGCTAGACTGATCGATGGATGCAATAAATGTTTCTGGACCCGGAGGGCCCTCACTGTCACTCACTGTCATCGAAGTGTATATCCATATCTTGTGCTACTCGTCTTATCTTGTGTATGTCCCATCTGTTTGCGCTCATCCTTGATATATCTGGAGGCCAGTTTGCGAAGACAATGAAATGCAGTTTTGGGTACATCTTTCTGCAAACACACTTGTTGACTGACCACGAAGTGAATCCCGATACCCCTATTCTGAAAATTGATGATCCCACCAGATCTAGGCCAGTGCTAAAAATAACTTGTTTGCGATGAATTAAAAATGAAGTACTGATTTATCAATATTACAGCTTTTAATAACATCAATTTTACAGTTTTCAGTGGTAGCATTTTCAGAAAAATCAGTGTTACAGTTTTAGGTTATCAATGTTAGCTGTTTTCAGTAATCAATTTACTGTTTTCAGTAACATCAATGTTACAATTTTCAGTAATCTGTGTTACTGTTTTCAGTACATTAAATAATATTGTTTAGGTTATCAGTATTTGTTCTTGGACGCTCGCTAACTTTGAATTCAAGCATAGTCCATACACGTGCTACTACTTCTAGTAGCACTGGACTGATTTTTGCTTGTGGATTAGCTTTTCCTATTACCGGTATCCGTCACCATCAGGCAAACCCACTCAGACTTCAGAGGTACTTGTAATTTATGTCCCCAAGTCAAGAACTAGAAGTTAACATTTTAGTTCAATTGACTGGTGTGGGGGTTGAACCCATTACCTCAGCACACCAAATGTTTAAGAACGAGTGCTGTTATCCATTTAGCCATGCCGACCTCCAGGTTATCAGTATTAAACAAGTAACCAGTGTTACCGTTTTCAGTAACATCAAATCTACAATTTTTGAGTTATTAATGTTACTGTTTTCAGAGACTTCAGTGTTACAGTTGTAGATTAGCAGTGCTACTTGTTTTCAGTAATCAGTGCTGTCATATTCAGTAGTATCAGTGTTACGAATTTCAGTAATCACTGTTATTGTTTTTAATAACATCAGTGTTACTGTTTTAGGATAAAAGTGTTACTTGTTTGCAAACAATGTAAAATTACCCGAAGTATAGGGCAGCTTTAAAAATAAAATTACCAAAAACAAAGGACATTGGGGCGACAAGCCTTCATCAGCAAAGAAACACTAGAAAACACAACATATAAATCACAGAGATGACACTACAGTAACTAGATTGAGGCATAGTGGAGTGCGTTTACTTCTGTTCATGGTTGTTTGTAGCGTGAACCGCATGTTCAGAAAATGTGTAATTCAGTAATGTGTGGCTGCTGGTTTTCTAGTGACTGCCACTTCCGTCGACGATGAACTGTATTTTTCGTGTCAGACTTTTGTGTTGGCATTCTGGCAGCGGCATTATGCATAGTATACCTGTGCGGGCTGTCTTATGCAGTAATGTGTGGCTGCTGGTTTTCTAGTGACTGCCACTTCCGTCGACGATGAACTGTATTTTTCGTGTCAGACTTTTGTGTTGGCATTCTGGCAGCGGCATTATGCATAGTATACCTGTGCGGGCTGTTGGTTTGTTGAGACTCCTGTCTGTTCCACTTCTCACATGAGACAGTGATATTCACTGGCACAGGAAGAGAATAATGGGGTGACCCATTGCCTTGAAGTTGGAACCGCGACTAATTGACTGACTAACACTGACAATGTAATAACACTTACAATACAATAAAACTGACAAAACAACACTGACAATACAATGACACTGACAATACATAACACTTACAATACAATGACACTGACAATGCAATAACACTGACAATATATAACACTGACGATACAATAATATTGGCAATACAATACATTGACAATACATGAATTTGAAGCTGTATCATTACACAGAAGTCTTCTCTTATTTACTTGCATTATTTTAGATTTTTTTTTCCAAGTGAAAATTATGAATCTGAATATAATCTACCGTCTAGCCTGGTCTCATGTTCTACAAATCTTGCAGGTGGTGCCTATGGTTATGCCAGATGGACAGACAGTGTCACTGAAGATGGATCCATTCTTTGAACTTGTTCTCGATGCCCGAGGAGGCAAAGGGCGGGAGTATCACATGGACTTGGGTCAGTTCAGCACATATTTGCAGCAGCATGATTGTGGACATGTCTTCAATTTGTTCTTTGGATTGGATGCCAAGCCTGAGGATGGGGACTGATTTCAATGGCATGGTGTTTGTCTGGCAGTGTCTTCCTGTTAATAGAATGTGCTTACTGTGTAATAAAAGGTCTGTTAAAAAAAAGTATCATATCTTTGGCTGGGAAAAATACAATGACTGACTTCAAGGTCTGAAACCATAATCTCCTTGGGAGTATGGTGGTCCCACCTTTGTTGGAAGCATTTGGGAATGGAGTATAGTGAGGCTTTGCATTGCACATGTCTTCTCATGACTCAAATCAGGTCCCTTTCAGCTGCATTTTCAGCTTGGGGAACAGCCAAAAATCACAAGGAGCCCTGCTGAAAGAGTTAGTTGCACGTCCTTTACAGGACGTAGCAGTCAACCCCAGCATTTTTTGGCTGTTCGTGATTCCTGGGCAAGTTTACATTCAGTAGCTTGCCATTTTATTTCTGAGCGACCAGCACTAATACCATTTAATAAAAGCAAACGTAGGGCGGTCTGTTGCCAAATCACCCATAGCTGTGTTTCGAACGCGGGTATGCGGGATTGCAAACTTTGTCTGTAACTCCTTCACCACGGGGAGCCTCTGAATCAAAGAAATATTGTATTTGGCCAAAAAAAATATCTGAATCAGATATGAGCAATGGGTAGGTGCGTTGTCATGATGGAACTAACAAGTTCCCGTTAACTACAGGTGATGGCCATGCTGTACTCCAATTCCTGAAATGCTTCATGGCAGGACTACTGGGAGAAATATGCACAGTCCCAAGGAGAGCACTTTGAAGGGGAATAGGATTTCAGGTCTTCAGATAAGTCATTTTAGTTTTCACGGCCGAAGGTCCAATTCTTGTTTAATAGACCTTGTATGTAAGGCATTTTAAGAAAGCATAACCTGTGTTGTAATAAAGGAGGGTGTTCAGAATGTAATACTATTATTATAATATATAAAGCATATTAAGCCAGTAATATTTATAATATATAATATTTTGAAAACAATACAGTGTGGGAGCCGCAGTAGTGTAGTGGGTAGACACTTGCCTGCCCGTCTGGTAGTCGTGAGTTCAATCCAGATTGAGATGGATTGGATTTTTAAAATTGACCTCGGCTCCCAGGTTCACCCAGTTTAATATGGGTATACCGAGATATGTCTTGGGGAGTAAAGACGGCTGGCGTGATCACCCATCACCCACAGACAGCTGATTGGTCTATAAAAATATGGGTCTAGCACTGTATGCCAAATGCGCCTGAAGGCGTGTAAAAAGGTTATTTTCTTGTCTATACGAGACATGTTTAGAAGTTCATATTTATGTTGTAATATATGCGAAGTGTTCAGAAAGTAATATTTTTGTTATAACTCATGAGATATGTTAAGAGAATAGTACTTATGATGTAATGCATGAGGTGTGTTCAGAAAGTAAATACTTGATGGTTATATTTTACAAATCCAACATGTTGTTTTGAAATATTTCATTTTCAGCAGGTTCTGCACATTTTGACTTACATTTTACACAGTTGCAGTCAATTTTACTTGTTTCGTATTATACAGCAGTTGTCTTTGTATGCCCGATGCATAAGTTGCGGTCACATAAACTTGTGACGTGTATTTTTTCTATTCTGTGGGTATATTGTGTATGTTTTCTATTCTGTGGGTATATTGTGCGCCCAGTATGAAAATACTTACTAACCAAAATGTTTTGATGTTTTCAATTAGCTAACCGTTGCTTACTTTCTGAACACATCTTGTAATTCAGTTGAAGTTGAATAGTTATGGCTGTATATTATTTATATTTTAAATAGAGGAGAAGTAAAAACAATATTAATGAAATGTAATTCTATAGTGGAGTAAAATAAGTGGCAAAAATAATGAAGATGGTGAATGCGCAATTGGAAATAATCATACTTAACATAGTTAAATTATTCTGTTGAAATTCACAAGTTTTAATTTCCCCTGTACATCACCTTCTTGTGCCTTTAACACTCCTACAGGAGTACAGTCCCACAGCCACGCATGCCAAACCCTGTGTAGGCCAGTTCATGGTTGGTTTTCTGATGGTTGACTGATTGTTTTCTGTGGTGCCAGGTAGCCAGTCTCAGACCAACCTCCCTTGGTCTCCTTTTGTAACCTACACAGAAGATTTACAATGCAAGACCCAAGGAGAACAATCACCATGAAAAATCATGAGTGTGACTCTCAAAAAGACTAAATACACAATGGACGTGCTCATTGGGAAAGCCAGATTTCTTTAGTATGCTCTTAACCAAAAGTAAGAAGTACAGGAACACATTGCATGTTGGGTGGGATTCACAGGGAAGAGACAGTATTTAGAACTGGAAGAGTTTAATATCTCCTAGTGTCAGTATTCATGTTTGAATTACAGAGCTGGAAAAACCTGCAGCAGAAACATAATGTAGCTGATTACAAAAGCTCTTTGACTCACCCATTTCATGTAATCGAAATTCCAGTCTATTCAGTTACAATGTTATTTGTTTTATTGTCTTCTGGGAGCTGCTGTAACACAATGGTTAGCACACTTGTCTTCAGGGCCATGTGGACATGTGTTCAAATCTAGGTCAAACATAGCCTAAAATAGATATCTGGAAATGTCCAGGGAAATAATGGTGGCTGATGATATTAACCACGTCACCCATTAAGTGCCGATTGGTCTATAAAATTATGGGGTTAGAACCACTTACCCAATACACCCCAAGGTGTATAAAAGGGTCCTTTAATTTTTGTCTGTTTATTTAATTGTTTCCTGACATTGGTTTGTTTTGTTTCCTGACATTTGGTTTATTTTATTGTTTTCTACCATTTGGTTTACTTTATGTTTCCTGGCATTTGGTTTATTTTATTGTTTGCTACTTTTGGTTTATTGTCGTTTCCTGGCATTTGGTTTATTTTCTTGGTTCCTGACATTTGGTCTAATGTTTTGTTTGCCATATGCCACAGTTTCCTATACACATAGAATAGTAATATATCACATCAGTAAATCACAAGTTTCCAGAAAGTTTATCCTCACATTCTGGCCTGAGCTAATCGTAGAGAAGGATTTGCTTGAACAGTTTCATCAGCGACACATTTCTCCCAGAGTGCAGAGTTGATATTTCCAGTTATGTACTGAACCAAGGGCAGTAACACATCCCCTGCATATGGTCAGCCCATAGATTGTGCAGATATTATTAATGCCCTTAGAGAGATTTTGAGAGCGGAGGACTTTGATGTCAATGAATCCACATCGTTGTCCAGAATGAGAGACTTGGAAGTTAGAATTGGCATGGCCAGATACAAGAGGCACATGGGGAGAATGAGGGGTCTCGTCAACCAACACAGAACTTTAAATATTAGCCACTGGACGCTTATGCATATGGTTAGGTGAAGATCTGAGCACCAATGGACTTCTCCGGAGTGCAAGGATGATACTTCAACAGATAACTAACTAACATGTGATGTGGCATCAAACCCCATACCACAGCAGTTGGATACATGTATGTTATCGATCCATCACCGCAAAACCCTTTTCACATATAATACTTTACCTTGATTGTTTAAACATTTACAAATAAAACCACCAATGGCAATTTGTCACCTACATTTAAAGCAGACAAGAAAACCAACATGGCTTGAAGTTGGAACCTGCTGTTGGTCTGTGATGTCATAGGGCCATCACATTTTATCGGCTTAAAAATGTCCTACATTTTTCAAACAAAATTATCGGTTGAAGTTTTAATTATGTTTCTAGGTCATATTAAGTATACTGTTTTCTGTAGTCTTTGCCTGTCAAAGTATTAATACTGTTTCTGGGTCATATTAATAAATATATTGTTTTCTGTGTTTTATCTGTCTTACATTGTATGACCTGTGTTTTTCTGCAACGTGTCACATTTTTTGTTTCAGTTTTGTTATAGTGTTAAAAGAGTATCATTATTTGAATATTAGTCTCAAGTGCCTGTCTTTTCATTGTGCTAATGCATTCATTGCCAGCATATCTGACTGTTGTGTTTCGTGTAGTTCCACCAGTTCTTCTTCTTCTTCTTCTTCTTCTTCTTCTTTCGTTCGCTTGAAATATGTCTATAACTGCAATGCTGTCTCTTGTATGAATTGAACTGTCTTTTTCAGTTCACACAGCGGTCCATAGAGTTTATGTTCCACCAGTGTTACTACTGTTGTTATTATTTTGCAAACTTCTTCCACTATCAGATATTTATATTGTTAATGTTTTTAATCTTTTGTAGATAACATTTGATAATACTGAAACCACTGTAGCGTGCTTGCCTGCCGTTCTGGTGGTCATGTGTTCGAGTCCCCATTGAGCTATGGATTTAAAAACAAATTGATCTGGCTGGACTCCCAGAACAGCTGAGTCTAAAATGGGTGCTAGAAAGTGTTGGGGGAAGTAAGAGCAGTTAGTATTCACCACATCACCCACTGAGTGTCGATTGGTCTGTACAAATATGGGGCTAACACCATATACCCAATATGTTTTAGAGCAGGGGTGGGCAAACTACGGCCCACGGGCCGCATGCGGCCCGCCAACTGATTTTATGCAGCCCGTGAGAGCATTTAGAAATAAACATTTTTACTTCGTTTTTAAGTTATGTTGTTGAATTTTACAGAATTTCATGTACCGTTGTGATTGTTTTAACATTTGTGATAAAATTTCTGTCTAATTATCTATTTTTGTAAACAGTCCTTGACCTTCGTGATGTAATGCTTCTTCTTCTTTTGTTCGCCTTAAATATTTCTATAATTGTAATGTTGCCTCGTGTATGAATTTAACTGTCCTTTTTAGTTCACTCGGCAGTCCATAGAGTTTATCTTCCACTGTCGTCTCTCTAGGCCAGAAGGTTTGCCTAGACATGTTGTAATTTGGGCAGTCTGTGAGTATGTGCTCTGCTGTCTGAGACGCCAATCCACATGTGCACATGGCTGATTCGCCAATCTTGAATCTTGTATGCATGTGGTTGTGTAATATAATGTGTCCTGTTCTGAGGCGCAGAATAATGACTTGTTCTGGTCTGTCCATAACGTGGTAGTCGTCTTGAGCAGGTTTTGGTGGCCTTCTGACTGATTTGATAATTCTTTTCTTTTGGTGGTATGTAACGGGCATATCAGGCTGTTCTTCTTTCGCTCTTTCCTTAGCCAATCGATCAGTTTTGTCGTTTCGGGGTACTCCACAGTGGGATGGTATCCACTGTATGGTGACCTTATGTTGACTGCTAAGTTTAGAAAGTAGTGTCCTTAGAACTGTCATTTCGTTTTCGTTGAGGTGAGTTTCTTGCAAGCAACATACGCTTACCTTTTCTTGGTCCAAGATGTTTTCTAGTTGTATTGTTTTGTTGCTGACTCCCTCTGCATTCCAGTGATTTAGTTTTAGTCTTGTTTGGTATCGCCAGATGCTCTATTCTCATGTCCTCTGGCTCCACAGGACATCTGAGAAGGACCTCCAGTAGCTGTGCTTGGACCCTTTCGAGGCAAAGGGCCCAGCACTGCACCTGCCTGGGGGTCCAAAGCAGGGCGAGCACCATAACATTTAGCAGTAGTCGACATATTTCATTACGCATGATTGCGTGGCATCCTGATTTCTGTGGTGCGCCTCCTGGCTGGTTGCCTCTGTCTTCAGCACCTTTCCTTTGCTAGAGCAGACTGTGGTCTTACTCAAGTTTAGATGTGTAGGTACGCACACACATGTCTGCGCATGCATGTTGAATGTACGTGCATACACATCTAGAGCGTCCTGGTTCTTTCTTGGCTACATACAGCAACATTTGGAACTATGTATTGCTAAAGTGAGAATTTATCGATTTTCATATAGAGAAATATTTATCGACATGTTAAAAATTAAATAAGGATGATTTTATGAAAAACAGATATTTCTCTTGTGAATAAAATGATTTATTTTGCAAGAAAATAGTAAATTTAACAGTTTTTTGCTGTGATAAATTATTTCCACATTTACAATGTTCAAATTAATTTATTTGTTGTAGTAGTCTTGAAATATTTCTGAAATTTATTCTGAGTTTACTTCTTGTTTTCCGAATATTTTATTTTCACAGACAGCCAGAAGTAGGTTTTGTTTCATTTCCGTTTTAAAGTTTTGTACAATTCTAACTTTTTAAATTTTATTAAAACAATGAGTGTCAATAACAAACATAAGATTGAAAATGAATGCCGTGTTTTTAATGATGAATGGACAACTAAGTACTGTTTTATAAAAGTTGGTAGCAAATCAGTTTGCTTGTTGTGTCGTGAGTCAGTGGCTGTCTTCAAGGAGTACAATTTAAAAAACCATTATCAAACAAAACATTTCTGATTTCGGATACAATTTAACAACCGAAAGGAGGGAAAGGAAATGCCTGGAGTTGGTGAAAAATTTGGAGAAACAGCAAACTGTTTTCACTTAACAGTCTTCAATTAAAGATGTTGCAACTGAAGCTAGTCTTATGCTGTCACAAAGAATTGTAAAACAGAACAAGCCATTTTCTGATGGCGAGATCATCAAGGTATGTTTGCTAGATGCAGCAAACATTATGTGCCCAGAACAAGCAAAAAAACAGATTTGACAACATTACTTTATCAAGGAGAACTGTGGTCAAACGTGTTGACTAGATAAGTGACAATTTGATGCATAAACGTCAAGATGAAAGTAAACAATTTATGTGGTACTCTCTTGCATTGGATGAGAGTACCGATGTACATGATACTGCCCAATTATTGATATTTATATGTGGAATGAACACATCTTTCAAACTCACTGAAGAGTTACTGAGTGTTGAGTCACTCAAAGACACAACCACAGGCCATGATATATTCAATGCTGTTACTAACTGTATTGAAAGAACTGTGTTGGTTTGGAAGAAGATGGCAAGTGTTACAACTGATGGAGCTCGTGCTTTGACTGGAAAAAAATGTAGGTCTGGTAAAGTTGATAAGTGATAAGATTAAAGCAGAATATCCAGACCACACATTATTACCACTTTACTGTGTGATTCATCAAGAAAGTCTGTGTAAAACTCTTTGAATATCAAGCATGTTATTGACCCAATTGTCAGTGTCATCAACCTCATCAGATCAATAGGACTTAATCACAGACAGTTCAAGGCATTACTTGAAGATTTGGAAACTGAACATTCCAATGTCCTGTACCACACCAGTGTTTGATGGCTGAGTCTCAGCAAGGTGTTGAGGCAAGTGTGGGAACTCAGAGAAGAAATAGTGATGTTCCTAGAGATGAAGGGCATTGCATGTGACTTTAATACTAACATTGTCAATAAAGAGTGAAAGTTAGACTTTGTTTGCCATTGAAATTATGGAAAAGTTAAATGAACTGAATGTCAAACTTCAGGGCAAATGTGTGTAAAATCATTTCAGGCAAAACTCTCACTGTTCTCCAGACAAGCAAGTGAAAAAAGATTTTGTCACTTCCCTTTGCTGAAAAAAGAAACCATTTCTGGTGAAATGACTGAAAAATACAAAGCCCAATTAGATGCATTGAATGAAGAATTTTGATGAAGATTCCAAGATTTCAAGAACTTAGAGCCACAGTTCAATATTCTCAGTTCCCCTTTTAGTGCAGAAGCTGATACAGCCACAGAGGACATACAGTTGGAGCTGCTTGACTTACAAGCAGATCATAACCTGAAAGAGAAATTCAAGTCAGATGGTTTGCTGGATTTCTATGGATCTTTATCACAAGAATCATTTCCCAACTTGAAAAACTTTGCAGCTAAACTTTTATCATTGTTTGGATCAACATACATTTGTGAACAAGCATTCTCTTGCTTGAATATCAACAAATCTAAGACTAGGCCTTTATTGTCGGAATGCAACTTGCATGCTGTCATGTGAATTTCAACAAGTAAACTTGCTCCAGATTTCAAGAATATTGTCAAAAAGTGCAAGCAATTACATACATCTCATTAGAAATCAACAATTATAGTGACAATGTAGTCGGTTTGTGTCTAAAGTAAAGCCATTGATAGATAATAAAGAATATTTGTTATAATATCAAGTTGTAAAATCTTGTTAACAAATTAGTAAAAGTTGTTGTCCATATTGTCAAATATAATGTATAAGTGTATAAGTAAAATAAAATTGCAATAATTAGTTATTTATACTGCTTAATAACCTATAAATAATTAATAATTACTTATTGTGATAGATTGTTTTTATTGTGATAGGTTGTTGTAAACAAAATGGACATTATATATATATATATATATATATATATATATATATATATATATATATATATATATATATATATATATATATATATATATATATATATATGCGGCTCCCGAATAGCTTTACATTTGTCAATGCGGCCCTTCGCACAAAAAGTTTGCCCACCCCTGTCTTAGAGCATTGAAAAAGTCCTCTGTGTCCTTGTATACATTAAAATAAAATCCAGTAGCGGGAACATGCTGTGGGGATGTGATATGTTAGGACTGTCATATTTTGTAGACCTGACTGCAATGAGGGATAGATGACCAGTCTTTCCCTCCTGTAGTGATTGATGAGAGCTGGCTGTGAACCCTCATTCTTCTAAGCTCAAGCCATTGTCAGCATAACACCCTAACCATTCCACCAATGAACCCATTATTTCATAATTGATAATGCTTTATTTGTTTCTGTTGAATGACTGTAATTTGTAAAATTGTAGATCTTGGAATGTGTTGTTCTAGCTCCTGAAAGATCAGCTGAGATTGTTCCTCTTGTTAGTAAGTCAAAGTTGAAATGTTGTGTAATATCCACTCTATTGCCATTTTATGGAGGAACAGATGATGGGGAAGGAAACTGGTCAGTTGCTCTCTATGAAGCCATGACCTAGCATGTGTGAAGTCCTGAATCACAATCGTATAACATTTGCTGCTGTGAGGTTACCTTCACTCTTCATTTAGACTGTTCTGTAAACACACATCATTATCTCATCTCATCATGTTCCTCTTGTACCTTGCGGTGTCGAGGTGAAGTATAAACAGCAGGAGAGTGCCCGCTTATGGGCTTCATGTATCGATATTCCCATGGACTCTGTTATTCCCTGCGTCCATCGTTTACGTGGTCGGCCTCTTCCTCTGTTTCCCTCTGGTCTGTACATCATTGCTTGTTGTGGTATACTGTCATCAGTTATCAGTTGGGGTATCTTCATTTGCACTCCGGACAGGTCCATAGGTGCTCAGAGCCTCCCCCCAGCATAAGCATCAGCGTTCAGTGGCTAATAGTGCCAGTTCTGTGTTGGTTAACGAGGCACCTCATTTTCCCGATGTACCTCTCGTGTCTGGCCGTGCCAATTCTTACTCCCAAGTCTTTCATCCTGGACAGCGATGTGGATTCACTGACGTCAAAGTCTTCTGTTCTTGACATGTCTTTAAGGACGTTAATAACATCGGCACGATCCATGGGCTGGCCATCTGTAGGGGGTGCAGAGCCAGCCAGTTATCAGCTTGTTCATTTCCCTCGACTCCCGCATGTCCCGGGACGAAGATGAAGGTGACTTTATGGACAACAGACTTCCTCAGCGACTCAGTCCACTGTCTACGTACAGATCCAGCTTCGACCTTCCAAATCATGCTCATTGAATCACTTAGTACACACACGTTGGTATAATGCTGTGCTTCTAGCCATAGGAAAGCCTGTGTTACTGCCATTACCTCCATCGTTATGCTGCTTGTGGGCATAGTGTGGGCACCACTGGATTCTTAGATGGTTCGGCCCGCTGAACGGGCTGTAAATGCCCATGCACTTCTCTGCTTCTTTACAACAGATCCATCTGTATAGATGAGCACTTGGGGGTTGTCTGCGTGTTCATAGATGAGCCCGTTGACCTCTGCATTGACAGTGACAGGATTCTGTTCTCTGCACCGTCTGTCAAGTATGATAATGCAGGAGAAGGTGCACTTAAAAGCTGGAGGCACAGGCACCCATTCCTTGCGGGGGTTGATACTGGTAGGACTGCAGACCTGTCTGTGTTGTGGTATACTGTTAGTTGGTAACCTACTTGCATGGCCAAACCATTTGACTTGCTGCTTTCTAATAAAATCTAGTGCAGCTGTAACCCCCACTTTAGTCCTGGTTTCTTCATTTCTGATATTATCTCTTCTTGATACATTGAGTATTCTTCTCAGGAATCTCATTTCTGTTGTTGTGATTTATCTTTTCTCTTTTTCTGTCATTGTCCAGGTTAGGCATTGGTAACATAGAGTTGGTAGGAAGATTGTGTTGTAAAGTGCTTTCTTAGTAGTTATTGATACATGTTTGTTCTTCAGTATTGGTGCCATTTGTCCAATGAGTTGGTTTGCCTTGTTGCATCTATTTCGATCTCATCTTCTGATTTGCCATTTGATGATATTATACTTCCTAGGTACTTGAAACTCTTTACTTGTTTCAAAGGATGTTCGTTTAGGTAAATCGTTGTTGCTTTTTCTTCTTTAGTTATAGTCAGTACCTCTGTTTTACTTGTGCTAATTTTCATGTTCCCTACACATTTCGCTTAGACTATTCATGTGGTCTTGTAATTCAGCTTCTGATTTTGCTAATAGTGCTTGGTCGTCCGCAAACAGGAGTTCTCTAATGGTTAGATTTGCAGCTGGTTCTTCTTCTGTGTTCTCGTCATGCGGTGTTCTTGCGGTCTCTGTTTGGCTGGTTTCTTTACATATGTTGTCTATATATGTTATGAACAAGAGAGGGGACAGGACACAACCTTGTACTCCAGATCTTATGGTGAAGGGTTCTGAGTGTCTTCCAGTTGCTTTCACTATGCATTCACTGTTGTATAAGCTTCTACACAGGTTCATCAGATGTGTACTCACTCCATATTGTTTAAGGATTTCTCACAGCTTGATTCTATCTACTCTGTCAAATGCCTTTTCTTGGTTGACAAAGGCTAAGTAGAGTGTTTCATTGAATTCGATTGATTTTTCTTTAAGTTGTCTAAGAGAAAAAATAGCATCTGTATATCCTTTGTTTTTCCTAAATCCAAGTTTGTGTAAACACACAAACATGCTCATTTAAATGGATTGTGTCTGTTTTTGCTGAAAGGTGAAAACAAAGTTTATTGGTTATTTGTAATTTTGTGCATATTTATTATTATTGTGTGCCATGTGGCATGGGTGATCATGTCTGCCCACATCCTTCTGTCTAGTGTACTACCATCCATTTATGTTATCTATGTTCCTCCAAAATGTTTTGGACACGCTATGAGAAGAAATAAACTAGAAAACTTGGTGAAAACTGGCAAGATTTAGGGGAAAAGAACAAGGGGAAGGCAGAGAAATAAATATATGGATGGCTTGGCCACGTGGCATGGTCGAGACAGGAACACTGAGCTGATCCACGACTCGTGTGAGATGGTAAAACATGGCTGCCCACGCTTATCGGCGTGACACGTGATGATGATGATGTTCCTCCATGCTATCATGTCAGACTGTCCAGTATCTTCTCTCTTGGTCTCCCCCTGTCTCTCCTCTCCTCTAGCTTTCTCATTGTCATAACCTACTCCAGCTTTACCTTGCTGATGACATGCCCAAACAATGTGGACAATCTTTCTGATGTGAGTAACCAGTACCCACCCTGTGAGTTAACTTCTTTCAAGATATGTTCATTACACTTTCTGTTTAGTTTTAGTTAGTTGTATATCTTTTACAGGACATTGCACTCAACCCCTTTGGGCTGTTACGTTCAGTAGTTTGCCACTGCATTCTGAACCACCGGCACCCATATTGTTTAATGAAAATCAAAGCTTTTTGTTTATTTTCCCATTATTTTTGTTGCTTCTTCATGTTTCCATTAGTTATTTGATGTCTGCAGTTATCCATTTCCTAAGGCCTATCGTCTTCAGTTTTGGAATAGTTTTTTTTTCCAGCTTGTCTGTCTGATTTCTTCAGTATTTCCCACTGATCATTCATCATCATCATCATCAAGTGCCTTGTGGGCGATCATGCTTCTCCACAAACTGATTTCCAACGGTATGTATTAATTCATGTGTTGACTATCATCCGTGCTAAGACACAAGACTGTCAAGGATTTTCTTTTGCTGTCTTCCTTTAACTCTTTCCACAAATCTTTCCAGTTGTCACAACATGTTCCAATATATCATTAAAATCTTGAACTGGAATCTCTGGATCATGCAATGTATCAAATTGGCTCTTTATTTCTATGTTGAGAGTGTCTTTAATCTCCTTCTCATTCTTCAAGATTACATAGATCTCATTTAATGTGTCTTACTTTGTATTTGACTTTCTTAAACTTTGTGTGTATTTTGCTTATAATTAATCATTGATCATGGTGGCAGTCTACAATTGATATAGTTGTTGTGACTTATAGAACATTTCAATATCTTCATACGATGAAGATGCAGTCATTCTAGTTTCCGGTCTGACTGTTAGAACTCTTTTGTGTCCGTAATCTTCTTGAATTTTGCAGAAACTAGCTATTTCCATTAGTCATATTATGCTCTTTTGCCCATTCACAAGCCTGCTTTGTCTATTATTACAAAAGATACACAGAACATGCATTTGCTAGACTTTGGAATTCTAGTGAATGATGCATGGAAATCTTATTTACTGTTGTTAATGATCTGCTTATTTACTTTATATATTTGATGTTGGAATTCTAGTAAAAGATTATTGGAATTTGCATTTGATGCATACCTCCGCCCTTAAATTTGAGTGAATGATGCATGGAAAGCTTGTTTACTGTGGTTGATATTTTGCTTATTTACTTAATATTCAATAGATGAATTGAGTTGCATAGGACAGTTACACCCCCCCTGTTCAACAGCCAGCGAAGAGTCACGTTGCTAATGGTTCCAACTGCCATCTGATTGAAAGTTCTCATGTTCTTCCATCTAATTGTTGAGATTCGTTCAGAGCTCCTGCCGATCTTCCACCCCCCCCCCCCCCCCTCTCCACATACAGGTGCTCAGTCTGTGTTCCATTATCCATCACTTTCTCCACCTGGTCCCACAGGCACCCGACCAACTCTCCCTTGTCCATAGGTAATCTACTACCGAGAGATGCATTCCCTGCCAGTCTATCAACATGGTCATTCCCCCCTCCCCTCCCCGCACCCTTGCATGACCAGGACAGAAAATCCATACAATTCTCACAATCTGTGACCTCTGAATCGTGGCAAGCCATTCTTCACGAATGCATACTCTATGGGTCCGTAATGAATACAATGTGTGTTGCAGCGGTCTCCTCCAACCATCGGAAAGCTACTGTTACTGCTTCCACCTCCATGCTCATGCTGGAGGTTGTAGTCTCAAATGCCAGACTCCTTGTTTAAGCATTGGGGGTGGGGGGGGGGGCTGAGTAGTCTCGAGGTATAGTGTCCGCCTCGTGTGCTGCAGATCCCGGTTCAAGCCCCCCCCCCCCCCCCCCCCCCCCCCCCTCAGGCCGGGATTTTTTCACGTGGACTTATAGTAACAAAATTTCCCTTGGTCTCTGGGTAGTGAGATGGGACACCGTGTGTATTGTTGCGCACGTAAAAAATCCCTTGGGGGAACAATTTCGAGTTAAAAATCTACCCAAAGTATTTCAGGATCCTCGCCGGTACTACGGAGTTCGTGCACTGAGCTGAGATTCTCCGGACTCAGGCTTGAGCTAGGAGACTAAATTAAAAACTAGCGTCGTCCATTAGCCTTCACGATGAAACCCCAACCATTACGTCTGTTTCTCATCACTGACCCATCGGTGTAGATCACTGTATCACCTTATCATTTACTCAAGTTATCTGAAGCTTGGAAAAAGTTCCTTGACGTTTTATTTATAGACGATGGTACAATATGACATTACTAGAATTGAGTATGTCTTCAGATATTAATTAACTAAATTAAGGGGAACAACTCCTAAATAATTATCGCCGACTAACGGTTGAAGAGTTAGGGCTCGTAACATAAATAACACGACATTCGCATCGTGGGAAATAGTTGTCAACGAAATTAACGATCAGATGGATGATGGGCTGCATACTCAGATGAATTTCTGAATAGACCATTTCCCAAAAAGACTACCCAGCCTGCAGAAGTGGCGCAGGATAACAACTATGAGAAATCATCTTAATTTAAAAAAAAAATAATAGTAAAGCTATATATCCTGAAGAATTGGGGGTGGGGGGTAGGAGGGGGAAAATGCAGGTCCAGACGGTATCTCTGCAGAAGCCATTAAAACCAATATAAACTGCTCATCTGATCACTGCTCACATTATTTAGTAAAGTCCGAGAGACAGGAAAAATACCAGCAGACTCGAGAGAGGAATATCCGGTGAAGTTACCAAAGAATGGAAACAAGTAGGTGAGTGAACATGATAAAGGCATAATGTTATTGTCAGTTCCTGGGAAAATATGAAGCAGGATAATTCTGGATAGATCAACAGATGTCTCTGACAACCAACTGATTAACAGGCGGACTTCCGAACAAACATATTCTGCACTGACCATGTAGCCAAATTACGGAAAATAATATAGCAAGGATTGGACATGAATTCACCAACTTTATATTTGATTTATGGACCTTTGTCAGCATTGATTGGAAATTGATGATGCGCCATGGGATCCCACTGAAGTTCATTAACTTGATAAAGACAGCATGTGAGGACACGAAGACTTATTTATCACGGAAAACTAACAGATGGGTTTCAAATAAGAAGAGCCCCTTCCCTTCGCATCCAATTCCCAGAAAATTCCATTTGGTACGCGTTTTAATGAGGCTGGGTCCATCCAACAACTGAACTGGTTGAGTTGAGTCAAGAACCGACATTGCAGCACTCACGACATTCCCATACGTGCTACCGTCGTCATCTTCAACAGTCAGTGAAGAGTCCCAAAACCAATCGTGCCAGTAATATTCTGATAATTTGTCCGTCTGGCCTTTCCTCTGAGTCCTGAATGCCGGCCAGATCCTGTGATCACTGCCAGCAGCACCATTCTCTCCAGGTCATGATGATCTATGTGTTCGTCTGCACTATACTCACGATCCTAAAGAGCCTAAACCTTGTCAGCCTCAAAACGCACCAATATCCCACCCAGCGGCGCAGACCCAGCCAATCTGTCCGTCTGCTCGTTCCCCACTGCACCAGCATGACCTCCGGGACAATATCCAATAGATGTTCTCTATTTTTGAGTGTTGAATTAAAAACGGAACTAGTAAGAAAATGTAATCCTGCCTCTTCTGAGGACTGAAGCCGGACTACTGTCCTGGGAGGTAAGCTAAACGCTGTGATATCGCCTCTTCCTCACTTATGTATACGGACGCTTATGGAAAATAAGGGAACAACGCAGATGGTAAAGGAAACATCAGCATTTCAGTTTGCTGTATAAAGAGTTGAGTTGAGCTGCGCTAAGAACCGACATCATTGCACTCAGGACGTTCCCACACGCGCTCCGTCCCTTGTTCAACAGCCAGCCAAGAGTCATACTGCTAATAGTTCCAACTGCCATCTGATTGAAAGCTCTCCTGGTCTTCCCTCTCAGTTTTGAGATTCGTCCAGGCCCCCCTGCCCATTCCCCGCCATATCATTCTCTCCACATACGGGTTCTCAGTCCCCCACTTTCTCCACCTGGTCCCACAGGATTATAACAAGGTAAATGAGATTCCTGAGAAGAATACTCAACGTATCAAGAAGAAAAAAATCAGAATTGATGAAATCAGTATTCAGGTGGGATATATTAGCAGTGCTAAATTTAATTAGAAAACAGTAAGTGAAATGGTTCGGTCACATAACTAGGCTACCAATATATCACAACAAGCAACGATGTACAGACCAAATGGAACCAGAAGAAGAGGCCGACCATGCAAATTATGGATAGAAGGAATGACAAAGTCCATGGTAGTCTTGATATATGAAGCCCATAAACGGGCACTCTTCCACTGTTTATGCTTCACCCCGACACGTCAGGTACAAGCGGAACAAGAAAAGATGTAAAGGATTAATTTCAATACACACAGGTAGTTACAGATAAGCTTCTGGATTTCGCCATTTATAACACAAGGGGAAGCTCGACACAACGTCCGAACTTTGTAGTACCGGCAATGATCCAAACATTTTGTATTCCAGAATCAAATATAGTATACATTTTCTTTTGTGGGTAAGTGTTTTGATTTGAAAATTAGCCTGGGTAGCGGCCGATTCTGTTTGCTCCTTTCGATTTCACCTGCCGAGGTACTTTTAGCGTGCACGAGGTGTCCAAGGGTGGTTCTAGTTTATTGTACCCATCCGAGAAGGCTGCATCTCCGATTCACTACTCGAGGATCAAAGGGGCATATACTCTTTTTCATATTGTTTAATCACCCAAACCTTTCTCACAGCAGATAGCCTCAGGTCTGCTCTAATTAGAAACCGACGTCACACCTCTAGGCCACTTGGCTCCCATTGGACAACAACATGACAGCACATCGGGGTCACTTCTAATTGCCGCAGCATCTTATCAGCTTGATTATTTGTGTAGTCAGTTGACCGCGTAGCCTTCACTGATAAGGACTGAACTTTGGAAGGTCTGCGGGAACATCACTCTTGTTAACAAACTCGTAAAGAACTCTAGACTGTTATTGCAATGCTAATTCGAAAATCTATGCATTAGAATAATTAGTTTATGACAACTACACACAGGTAAAGCACGACAACATGAATAAAAACAACAATCAAACACATCCTCAAAATAGCTTTATGTAAATAACGATGACAATATATGGTTTAACATGGTCAATTTATCTGCAGTAACAGTAGTACAATGATTAAACATTTTAATCATAATTTAATCTACATATTAAAATCTACATCACGGAATATACATCTCGGAATCTACATTTCGGTATCAACATCTCGGAATCTACATCTTGAAATGCAGATCTCAGAATCTACATCTTAGAATGTAGATTTCATAAGCTACATCTCAGAATCTACAATTAAGTATCGTCATCTCCGATTCTACATTTCGGTGCTTACATCTCGGAATCTACAATACGGAATCATCATACTGGAACTTATAACAAAACAAATAAGTTATATTGCTATTTTCAAAGGCAGTTTGTTGTAATAATTTATTTGCATGTCTCGCCCACTAAAATCTACCATTACATTTATAGTGTCTGATGGGGAGTTATTTTTAGGGCTGAGTTGCCAGAATGGATTGCCCTTGCATACTCCAGACAATTCATAGGCTAGGTTTTATGTCAATGTTTACTGTGTCATGACGGAGCTAGAACAGGTGCTCCAGATGTAAGAGCCCGATGAGCAAATTGTTCACGTGACTGGAACCTATGCTCCAATTATGAGAGCCCGATGAGCAAATCATTCACGTGACTGAAACCTGTGCTCCAGATATGAGATCCATCCATCCATCATGCGTCATGCCGGTAAGCGTGGGCGGTCATGTTCTGCCATCTCACTCGATCACCAGAGTCGTGGATCAGTTCTGTGTTTCTGTCTCGACCATGTTACGTGGCCAAGCCATCCAGGTATTTACTTCTTGGTCTTCCATTTGGTCTGTTCCCTTCGATCTTGCCAGTTGTCACCAAGTTCTCCAATTCATTTCTTCTCATAACATGCCCAACAAATTTTCACTGTCTACGTCTAATGTCTCTAATCAGTTTACAATCTTCATTTGTTTCTTGAAGGACTTGTTCATTGGTTTTTCTGTCTGTCCATGGTATTCTTTGCATTTTTCTCAGAAACCACATTCCCACAGCCATCAGATGTTTCTCAGCTTGTCTGCTCATTGTACACGCTTCACATCCATATAAAAGTACAGGTTCTATGTAACACTTCAACACTCTTTTTCTCGTTTCAATTGACATCTTTTTATTGGTCAGTATGTTCTTCATCTTGCAAAAGGCTACCTTCGCCATGGCGATTCTTGTTCTAATCTCTTCAAGGCATCTCCCATCGGATGTTATGACTGTTCCAAGATAGTTGTACCTATTCACATGTGGATGGACATTTACTTGTATATCTTCTTCTTCTTCTTCTGCGTTAATCCGGAATTTTTTTTTCCGGACGTGATTGCGTTGTGCCTGTTTACAGCAGAGCTGCGTTCTTGCGCCGTTAGGCCGACACATCCGACTTCTGCGGGTTACTTGTATATTACATTGTGGTATTTCTTCCTTCCTAGTAACGACCATAATCTGTGTCTGCTTACAATTCAATTCTAATCCTAGACGTTACACATCCCTGTCTCACAACTCTCTTAATAGGCTGATATTGACCTACTTCATTATCAATTCTGATGGCAGCTTGTTGTTTCCAATATATGTTTGTTTTTACAAGTCTAAGGTCTTTTCCATCAATGAGATCCCGATGAGCAAATCGTTCACGTGACTGGAAGCTGTGCTCTAGATGTGAGAGCACGATGAGCAAATCGTTCACGTGACTGGAACCTGTGCTCCATATATGAGAGGATTCAATGAGAAAATAGTTTACATGACAGAAACTTGTGCTCCAGATACGAGAGCCTGATGAGGCAATCGTCCTGTGACTGAACCTATGCCTCAGATATCGGAACGCGGTGTAACATCGTTCACGTGACTGGAACCTGTGCTTCAGACGTGAGGGCCTAATGCGAAAATTGTTCGACTACCCGCCCCTCCGTTCCCGTCACCGTGGTTACTCGTTAAGAGAAACGACGTCATTGCACTGGGGTCACGCACAACATCCGCCACGATAAACAACAGAATGAACTTTATTTTCAACGAGTTAAGAATTGGGCACGCAGGCCGTCTAACATTCACCCCTTCTTATCTCTCTCCTGATTATCTCCCCCATACATCACTTATGGCAGGTTCTGTGCCGAGGGAGTCTCCCCCGATGTGTCTCCACCTTGCCGTGGTGGGGGAGCTTGCGTGTCCCATCGACCCCATGTGCTTGCCGATGGGTGAAAACTACATATCGGACGGCTCGTGTGATAGGGACCAGACTAAGAGAGACACAACCTGCTGCTCTGCAGGTAAGACTGAGGATAGCAGTCAAAATCAGGCAAACGATCCCTAAATCTCAGTCCGGGCATAACCTCTAAGGCTTCCATCCGAGGTGTATGGCTGAACGTCTCTAAGCCATAAACTCTCGGAAGTGAGAGCCTGGCCGACACAAACCTACATCAAAATTGTGATGATGTGCTGAGAACGCTACATGCTCGGCGCAGATTCGTTCGATGGCTCTTAGCTGGGGGATATGAGGTATCCCCGGATGAAAGGGCCTGACCATTACTCGCCCACAGACGCACGGAGGTAAGGTGCTGAGCCGGCAGCACATGTAGCCTACCTCGTGAGTGAGTACAAAAGGTGGGAAAACACCTCGGTCGCACGTCTCGCAGACGTCCGATAGTCTGTAACCACACTCATGGAGTGAGTGTAGTCAAAGGTGGAAAATTGTCTCGTTGACACGAAATGGAACGCCTGTCTTGCGAATCCATTACGTGGCAGCACGAAGCGAAAGCTTTCTGTGTGGAAGCCGAAACAAGAGTCTCGAAACCCGAGGAAGGCTAACCTCATTAAAAAATGCCCGCCGGAAGCCGGAAGTGTCGTCCTACGGGTGGCAAACTAAAAATTGACACTACGCATTTACGTCCGAGTGAAATGTCTCGTCCGAATGTCTCTCGTGCTAGGAACAGCTCTGACCACCTAGTTTCCGAATGCCGCTCTTGTTCAGAACAGCTCTGACTAGGTAGTTTTCCGAATGTCTGTCGTGCCTGGAACACCTCTGACGGGCGCAACGACACGCACATGTCCGAAAACTCGCTGAGTGGATGCCGTCTGCAAACCTGTTTGGTTTGTGCGGGAATGGCCCGGGGCAAACGAAATGACCAATATATTGAAGTGAGGAATTAAAGCAGCCATGAGCAGGACGTGACGATTCCCTCGGCTAGCCCAGAACCAGGGCGTTATGTGTCGGCCCTGCAACTATGGAAGCAACCTTGGATGGCGGAAAATGCTATGGACTGTCCCTGCCTTCCTTTGAGGGATGACCGTTGTCTTCGACCGTTCTAACTTGGCCAGCATGGATGTAGACGGCACCACAAAAGTGAGAGTCTCCCAGGAATGCTACCTGGTCAAAAAAGCACGCTAAAGTCGATGTGTTGGCCTACGGGTTTCGGCCCAAGGGCGCATAACAGACACACCGCAATCACATCTGAAAAAACACTCCGGATGAACGAAAAGAAGAAGTGCCGAGGGAGTTACGAATGCAATGCGCAATCCCGCATACCGCGTTCAAAACACAGCTGCGGGTTGGTTTCCCATGCAATGGTATGAGTGCCGGTCGTTCAAAAAGCAATAGCAAACTACTGAGCATAAACATGCTCAGGCATCACAAATAGCCAAACAATTCTGGAGTTGACTGCTACGTCCTGTAAAGGATATGCAACTAACATTACTTATGGGCTCGTCTTAGACAACACCATCAGTTTCAATATAAACTCATTAGGGGGAGGGTGGGATTGGGGGAGGTGACTGCTGTGTTCCGAAGGCCAGGGGACACTAATTATGCCAAATTGGCGGCGTAACTCCTGGTGAAATTTCAGAATGTAAAAAAAAAAAAAAAAACTGTCGGTCGTAGTATGCATGGGTACCTTTGGTTAACGCGACTGTTTAAATACAGGATAACAAATACAGGGTAACAATTACAGGATGACAATTACAGGATGACAATTACAGGATAACAAGTGCAGGACAATTACAGGATAACAATTACAGGATGGCAATTACAGGGTGACAGTTATAGGATAATAAATAAGGATAACAAATACAGGATAACAAGTAGCAAGAGAAGCCAACATTTTAGTTCAACTTACCGGTGTAGGGGTTGAACCCGCTACCACAGCATTAGCCCAGCTGATGTTTAAGAGCGGAAGCACTTATCCATTCTGCCACGATAACCTCCAATGAGATCTACGCTAGCACGACATTTTGATGACATCGTATTGTCTACCATAGACCACAGCGAGCGAGAGGACAATCATGAACGTGGTAGTTTGCCCATATTTGTTGCAGTAGTTGTCTTCCACTATTCATACGCCGTTTTTTTTTTTTTTGGGGGGGGGGGGGCGTTCCTTCACTTTGAATTCATGAATAGTCCATACAAGTGCTGCTACATCTAGTGCACTGAACTGATTTCTGCGTGTAGATTAGCTTTCGGTATTACCAGCGCGCTTTACCATCAGGCAAACCCACTCTGACTTCAGAGGTACTTGTAATTTACTACCTCAAGTCAAGGACGAGAAGTCAACATTTTAGTCCATATGACCAATGTAGGGATTGAACCCGCTGCCTCGGCATCAGCACGTTTAAATGATTGCCATGAGATGATAAATCGTCTTATTCAAACTTCCCGTAACTGCCATGGGGGATAAATCAAACTATGGTTAAAATATTACTACAGTAGTTTCCCCTATGCAACTTCTTTTAATTTGAAATTTATACAACATGTCTGCTACCATATTAACAACTTTTAAGTCGTAACTGTGACACACCTCCTGCTTCCCATTTTACGCCATCCAAGTTTGTTCCTTCCAAACCTACGTTTGTTTGGCACTGAATCTGTTAAGAACAAGCGATCTTATCCATTATGCCATGCTGGACCCCCCCCCCCCCCCCCCCCATACGTGATGATGATGGTGATGGTGGTGATGATGATGATGATGATGGTGATGATGATGATGGTGACACTCTAACAGAAACCGTTCGTTGCACTCAAAACATTCGGGACACCAAAGTGAAAAACAGGTGGGGGGTGGAGAGAATCACCGTTATGCCTATACATAAATAACAAAAAGTTCCATAAATCCTTATTGACTGAAACGAAGTTTTCCACAGTCAAATATTTGCCTATTTTCTCAGTCATTTTTTAAATCCATATGTTTTATTATTCACAATTTTCCGCCAAGCTAAATCATGATTACTCTGTGGGGATTTACTGAGAAGACGTGATAGAGAAATATCTGTGGGCAAATTTGCACAAAGATCAGCATAATAGTCATGGACATTTTAACAGACCTGTCAAATATTTGTTAGAAGTGTGTGTCGGGTCTTCGCCATTTAATACTTTAAATATATTTATGAAACGTTTTATGAAACAGCAGTCTTAGTCGAGCCATTTGACCTAACGGTCGCTGGGTACAAGGTTAATTCTTTACATCGGTCCGCTAGATTCAATGTTAACTTTTCATTCAGAAGGTAATGGCTAACTACCCAATGTAAAATTTCCCGGAAAGGTTAATCCGGTCAACAAATACCTGAAGAAGTCGAATGTATCGGCCAAAAGCTCTGTTGTAAGCAAAGACAATGCAATTACGTCCAAAACAAATATTCCGGTCGAACGAAGAAGAAGAAGAAGAAGCAGAAGACGAATATAAAATTGCCTAGTACATGAAACTGGAGGTGGGATTGATCGTAACATCCTGCAAAGGAAATGTTACGTGTAACTGCACCAGTAAACATTTTCGCACAATGTTGCAAGTCCTTTGCAGAACGTCGTTCTCGCCACGGTTCGCTAAAAGACTCTGAATCTTTCGCAGTCCCCTGCCTCATGTAGTTTCACGTCCAAGATGCCCTCAATGTCCCGTGTCCATCTTCTCGCTGGGCGTCACCCACTTCTGATTCCAGCAGACGATGCCTTTAATCACTATCTTTCCAAACCAGTGTGTTGTTTAAATTCTCTCTGGCACCGTACTATCTTGACAGACGATAGTTTATTACATTGTGATTAAAAATGCATAATAGCTACAACTCATGGCGGGGACCAGGGAGGGAGTTATACGTCGCCGTAGCACAAAGCTTGAGCTGAATTTTAGAGACCATGTGTTGCTCAAGCAGCACGATCCCTCTGTCGGCCTGCCCAGTTTACTCCAGAGGAGACTTCCCAACAATACTCTTGGAACAAGACAAGATGTAGAAGGTGTCGGATCAGCAAAACAAATACTGTAACTGCCCAGTTGTGTCATACGGCCACAGTTCTCCGGTTGCCGAGACATCATGCTGTTTATGAGCCAGTTGGGACGCAGAGGTGTTTCCAAGGCACCAGGGCCGGGTTATATACTGGCCAAGACCTATTGACGCGTCCTCGTCGAGCGTCCTGGGCAACAGGTCCCTTCGGGGTCCTGGCTGAAGTCAATAGGATCGCTGATTCCTCCGAAGTCGGAAAGTTTCTGCCTGTACGGCGAGGAACCACCAGTCTGCACACCAATAAGCCAGACATGGGACAACGGATACTCACGCAAACCTCAGGTCCTGTATGACATCACACTGATGTTGGACAACAGGATGTCTTCATCCGACATACAGGACTTCGCGTTGGAGCTCAAGCCAACGAACACAAGCAAGCAAGCAAGCATGAGCCAGTTGTCTCCCATGTTCACTTCTTGTGGAATGTCAGTATTTGTCTTCTTCCTGGCCCACGATATTCTAAACTTATAACTTTAACCGATTCAGTGACATAGGATGATTAATCGTCTCAAGCAACTTCCCGTATCTGCCATGGGCGTTATATCACCGAAATGTAATTGCGAAATGTTGTCTCAATTAAAATATCAATAGAGTAGTTTTCGCTAAGCAACTTGCTTAATTTGATATAGTTAGTTAGTTAGTTAGTTAGTTAGTCGCGGTTCAAACTTCACGGCAACGGGTCGTCCCCATTATGCTCCGTTCCTGTGCCAGTGAATATTGCACAAAATGCTCCTCACTGCCCCATGTGAAAAGTGGAATAGACAGGAGTCTCGACAAACCAACCGCCCGCACAGGTACACTGTGCATAATGCCGCCGTCAGAATGCCAACACAAAATCCTCCACGGAAAATACACTTCATCGTCGATGGAAGTGGCAGTCACTAAAAAACCAGCAGCCACACATTACTTCATAACTACATTAAAAGTCGAGATGATCGATTTCATTGCCCCAGGATTTATTCCAAAAGATAAAGCTTTAATTTGATATATAATACAACATTTCTGCTACCATATTATCAACTTTTATGTTATAACTGTGATACACACTTACTTCCCATTTCCCGCCACACATTTTTGTTCGATCCAAACCCCAAACCTACTTTTTGTTTGGCACTGAATCTGTTAAGTTCAACCCCCCCCCCCCCCCCCGGACTTTCTTCTTTAGTGACTGTGAAATAATTCAACGAATCCCCAAGTTGCCATGGAAAAGTTGCACGTTCTCAAACATAATACTATAATTTGTTTCCTGGAGTTGTGCCGTAGGCTAGTAATTCTCTGTAACCTCCCTTGAACACATTTTCTGGCTATATCACTTCTAAAGAACATTCACTAACATTTAGTTTCATTGGTAGGGGATAAGACAACCAGTTTGTCTCATTCATATTGTTTTGTGATGTGTGTAATGCGTGCAACAATTCCATACTGGTGATACAAGCCCTGTGTGGCATATTTTGGTGAAAGTAGCTTGCATACCGATCTACTAAGACTACAGTGGAAGAATCAGAAGTATTTCTTGACACTCTCAGTGGAAAGATAAAGATAATGAGAATAAATCAAGCATCTGATCTCCCTTAGCGAAACTTCACTTCAAGATAAGGAATAATAGCCCTATCTAAGTAGCAATGTAGACAAAAAGGGAGAACAGATAAAGATAGCAGAATAAAAAGCAAAAAAAAAAAAAAAAAACAACAACCAAAAAAAAAAAAAAGAGAGTGGTCTCGAGGTATAGTGTCCGCCTCGAGTGCTGGAAGTCCCGGGTTCAAGCCCCTGTGAGGGCCGGGATTGTTAAAATTTGACATCTAGTAATAAAATTTCCCCTGGTCTCTGGGTAGTCAGATCGGACGCCCGTGTGTATCATTGCACATGTAGAAAATCCCTTGGCAGTTGGAAATCGAAAAAGAGTAGACTAACGGCACTGACCGGGCAAAGTTTTGAGTTAAAAATCTACCCAAAGTATTTCAGGATCATCGCCAGTGCTACGGAGTTCGTGCACTGAGCTGAGTTTCTCCGGACTCAGGCTTGAGTTAGGAGTAGAAACTAAACTAAACATATTGGTGATAGTGGAAGCTTGCTGCGTATTATGTAAATACGACATTTTAGGACTGACAAATCATTGTTTGACCACGTATGCAAAAAAGTACAATCTTCTAAACGGTCTACCATAGAAAGGAGGATTTGATCCGCTGTAGTGAATCATTGTAACATGAACAACAGGCAGCTGACAGAAGAGTCGGTGAAACATCAAACTGGTTTGTTAACATTTCGTTGTACACCCATATATATTAGGAGCGTTCATTTGAAATCCGTTCGTGCCACACTGCGCGTAATTGCGTACGTTGAACATGATCATGTCATAGTCATGTGATAAGTACTGACCAATGAATAAAAGAGCACGTGCTTATTGTCTCATGATGCATAGGTTCTGTTTCTAACCGTTGAGAAAATGACCGGGTTGATCCAAAATCCGTCTAAAGAAGCTCAAAGAGCGGTGATTCGCTTTCTTTCATTTGAAGGATGTCGACCAATGGACATTTATCGAAGAATGCAGGCAGCGCACGGTAACAAATGTGTGTCGAAGACAACATTTTAGACTGGGCACGAATGTTTCGGAAAGGACGTCAGTTCACCACAGATCTTCGACGGCCGGGTCAAGCGCATATTGTTGCAACGGAAAAAACCATAGCTAAAATTGATGCAGCAGTACAGATGAACAGTTGTCGAAGCATACGTTCGCTAGCGAAAGAATTTGATGTGTCTATTGGAACAATTTAAAAGGTCATTCGTAAGAAACTGCAATATCACAGTAGGTACCACGGATGTTGACCGACCACCAAAAGGAGGAACACATGGGATGGTGTTTGAATCACTTGCTGCGTTACAGAGTGGAGAGTGATGAAATTTCTCTTCCGCATAGTGGCAAGCGATGAATCATGGTGTCACCACTTTGAGCCTAGCAGCAAAAGAGAGAGCATGCAATGGAAGCATGCTGGATCATCAAAAGCCAAAAAATTCAAGTTACAAGTTTCCGCTGGTAAGGTTATGCTGAGCGCATTTTTTTTTACCATGAAGGGCTATTTTTGGCCGACTTTAAAGAACCTGGTGTCAACATCAACTCTACCCATTACTTGCAAACACTAGACAAGCTGCAAAAAGCCATCAAGAATAAACCACCCGGCATGCTTTCTCGCGGTGTGATTTTGTTGCACGATAATGCTCGTCCGCATGTCACAAAGATTGTGCAGGAAGCATTGGCAAGGAAGACGTGGGAAATTCTGCAACACCCAGCCTGTAGTCCTGATTTGTCACCATGTGATTTTCATTTGTTCGGACCTCTAAAAAAAGCTCTCAAGGGGCAACGATTTCACACAGATGCAGACGTAATGAACGCGGTAAACACTTGGTTCAGTGAGCAACCACAGTCCTTTTTTTGCAGACGGCATTCGCCGCCTATCTAATCAATGGGATGCTTGCCTGAATGCCTACGGCGACTTCTCCTGACCAAGCCATGGTGCATAATTCATTCAAAATGAATGCTTTGTTTAAATCTACCACAACTGTTAGTGTTTCTGTCATGCTTTTGTAATAAAGTCATTGGAACGGGTTTCAAATGAACGACCCTTATAAATACAACAGTTGATTTATTTCATTCACTCTTGCTTTCTTTCATTACGGTAATCAGTCCACCCGAGGATTTAGTGGAAAAAAAAAGATAAAATAAAAATCTGGTATTGTATATTAGACACACACACACACACACACACACACACACACACAAACATACACACGCACACACGGCAGCCACTGCGCTCACACACACACACACACACGCACACACACGGCAGCCACTGCGCTCACACACACACACACACACACATACACACAAGCATGCATTCAGATCGAAGAAACATAACCATCAGCCCTATATGACACCTATGTAAACAAATTGTTTTCACTTGACATGTGCTTAGCAAAGGTAAGAACAGTTGATAGAAAATATAAGCATTTATATCCTCCTTATTAAAACACTCTATCCACAATTATTAAAAAACTCTATCCACAATAAAACAAACATTATATGAGATTCAATCCTTTCCCCGATATGGTTCTACTACCTCTACAATATATTATTTCCTTAACTTTGTTTCCCGATCCCCACCATATAAATCACTTACATCCATCACCTTGTACCCCAAACTCTACCATATAAATATTACTTCAATCACTTTGTTCTCAAACCCCATACCATATAAATCTCTTACTATATATCACTTTGTTCCCAAATTCTTACAATATAAATCTCTCCCATCACTTTATTCCATGCCCCCTATCATATATATCTCTTACTTACATCACTGTATTCTCTGGCCCCTACCATATAATTCTCTTACTTAATCACTTTATTCCCACAACCCTACCACATAAGTCTATTACGTCGCAAAATTTGTTCCCAAAGTCTAATTTAATTAATTTATCACAGTTTCCCCACATTCCACACAGCATGCATTTGTTTTCCACAGCTCCACCCTATCGCACCAATAATCCTACCATGTCGCTCCCACAATGAGGCTTCTATAACTCCAAAGGAAATTGTCAACCCAAGCCAAGAACCCCTAGTAAATGCATCCTACTTCGTTGTTAAAGAGCTGATGAGGCTAACACGTCGCTTCAGCTGAGACGAAGGATGCACATGACGATTGTGCGAGTAATGCTCATCTGCCAGATCCGTGGAGTGACCGCAGACTTCGCAGACATACAATTTGACCCGTCTTTCGTTGAATGCCAGCTGCTCTGCCTGTCCGTGGATCTTCCTGGTGTGAG
This sequence comes from Cepaea hortensis, assembly GCA_963921405.1. Lineage (NCBI taxonomy): Eukaryota > Metazoa > Mollusca > Gastropoda > Stylommatophora > Helicidae > Cepaea > Cepaea hortensis. The sequence goes on along the minus strand of OY992879.1, from coordinate 98,862,196 downwards.
ACTCCAAGGAGCACCGCTGCGTGAAGGCTTTCTCGCATTGGCTGCATCTATACGGCTTGACACCTGCAACAGTGAACAGATAAAGGAGTTATTGTCTCGCGCCTGTAACAGAGAACAGTTAAAGAAGTTATTGCCTCAGTCCTGCAAAGATGTCAGTTAACGAAGTCATTGTTTCACTCCCATATTATTGCATGATAACCTGCTCAAGGTGCTCCTTCCTTATCATTATCTAGCATTCGCACCCACACAGAAAAACAGGCGACACACAACCTGTCAGTCAACAGATGTTTGTTTTTATAATGAAAATCAAAACGTGTTAACCGAATCATTGCCAAACAAAAATTAGATTTGGATCAAACATGGTAAACAATCAAATGAACAAGTATTATAATGTAAAGTTCCATTCACCGAAATTGTGGAAGATACCATGAAACAAAACAAATAACACGATGACCCTAGCATGACGATATGTTATTCTTCCTCCAAATGGGAGGTGGCATTTGGCACTGAATGAGTTAAGAGATTCATTCCCAGTTCTTCCACCATTTGGTTTCCACATCCCTAACATGCTCTACGAACAAATGCGAAAGGAAGAATCGTCTCCACGCCTACCACAAATGATGAACATGTTTCACGTGGAATATTAAAAAAAAAAGAAAAAAAAGAAACCGGAAGTGCTTCGTAACAGGTATGTTAATGATCCTACGATATAAAAAAGCACAAACAACTAATTTCGTGTCGTATTCGCCATAAAACGATCGTAATGCACAATGCAGGGAAACATTACCGGTATTGCTGTCGGCAGAAGGCAGTAAGTAGTGACACCATTTCAGATTTTTCAGCTGTTTTATGAATTTAGAGGTCTACTTTTGCGAATGTAATCAGGGCAGTAAATATTTCAAAATGGCGCGAAAAACTCGTCGGAAACAAAATATCTACTGCAAAAAAAAAAAAAAGTTCACAGTATTAACGAAACAAAGGAAGTATTATTGGCTTTGTCCCGCGTTAGGGTGACATAGACGGTGTAAAGGGATTCTGATTATACTACATCAGAAAGGCATGGCCTAGTATCTATGACATCGTTAGCATTAAACATAACTAGAGTTGCTCATGCTATAGAGTTACCTTTGGTGTAGAATGACAGTCAAGGATAACTAGCATTCAGAGCATGCACATATATGAGTTACATAAACGGTGCCCTTAGAGCATGGTCGTCTTAAGGATATGTGAAAAAATATACAGTATAATTCATATTATTCACACAACACATTAGAAATAGCGCAAACGCCCACCTTCTAAGAAGTTAGTTTCCTCAAAGTTTTATAACATTTTCTACAGTACAGATCATATTATTCAAAGCACGAAACAGGATTTTTGCAAACGTTATATATGCTAAGGGCTTCCGAACGCAGTTTGTGAGCCCGTATACCCGGGTTCGAAACACAGCGGTGCTGGTTTTTTTCGAAAAAGGTATATTAGCCGGTCGTTCAGAAAGCAATGGCAAACTACTGAACGTAAAATTTGCCCAGGAATCACGAACACCAAAAATGATGGGGTTGACTGCTACATCCTGGGAAGGACATGCAACTTTATATATATATACTAGCTGACCCTGCCCGGCTTCGCCCAGACCCTGGTGGGGAGCATCTCATTTAATTCATATAAGTTCTCGTTCCCGTTACCGACTGACTGACTGACTGTCTGTCTGTCTGTCTGTCTGTCTGTCTGTCTGTCTGTCTGTCTGTCTGTCTGTCTGTCTGACCTGGCCTGGCATTGAGAGAAATACATATATATCGAGAGAGAGAGAGAGAGAGAGAGAGAGAGAGAGAGAGAGAGAGAGAGAGAGAAAGATTGAGAGGCAGACAGAGAGAGAGGCAGACAGAGAGAGGGGGCATAGTACACACACACACACACACACACACACACACACACAAATACACACAAACGCATACGCGCAATGAGCCATGTATTAGTATAGGAGGTCTAGTAAAGTAAACATGGTTCCCACAACCGTAGTTGTTTCAGTACATATATCGGGACAGACAACATTGTTTTGTGTTCGTGTTGTTAAAACTACAAAAATATTTATATAACACCTACTACATTTCCCACCTCGTTCAACCTGCTTCTTCAGCTCTGGTTATAACTGTGGTTGTTGTTCTGAAACATCGCAAACACATTTTATAGTCGTTCATTTTGGTGGCAATCCCTCTAATTACGTCACCGGGTTAACTCCAGCGTCCTGTATCCCTTTATTGACTTCCCCTAACGGAAGAAATGCTTATTGCAATAACGCCACCGAAACAAAATCGTGTCAAAAGGCATTGCTATGGAAGAACCGCTTTTTGTGAATCTTATTGCTACAAATGCATGCAGGTCACCGATTGACACTGATATGAGCAATAGGCTGGCCGGACTATCAAAAAACACATCTTTGTATGAATAGGTTTTATAATCCCAGCAAACAGTCACATTGTGATTTCTGACAGAGACATAAATCTGGAGGGAATATGAGAAGACGAAAGCCGTGACAGCTGAAAATGTGGACGGGAGATACCGATGGAAAACGAGTCGGGGAACGGTTTCGTGTTGATTTGTAATGTAAGGGAAATATACGGACAGCACAGTTTATAAATGATGTTGGAGTAGGACTGCTGTGGAAAACATAATCATAATAACCGTCGCCAATAGTGTTGTTGCGCGAAGAAGTGGAAAACTTGGGAGACATCGTTGTTACAAATTATCGTCAAAAGACCGATGTTATAGCACTCAGTATATGAGACTCGCCTACCTGAGAAGATGAGTTGAGCTCAGAAATGACATCACAACACACACATGGGACACTCCCTGACGTGTTCCGTCCTCATCTTCACCAGCCAGCGGAGAGTCCCAATACTAATGGTACTACTTGTAGTCCGATTATGGGTCCGTCTGGCCTATCCTCGGATTGTTTGGTGTCTGCCTGATTCTCCCTGCCGAACCATTCTCTTTAGGCTACAATGATAACTTTGTTCCACCACACTATACCATCCATCATGGGCCATGTCGATAAGCGTGGGCGGTCATGATTCGCCATTTAACTCGATCACCAGAGTCGTGGATCAACTCAGTGTTCTTGTCTCGACCATGCCACATGGCCAAGCCATCCAGGTATTTACTTCTCTATCTTCCCCTTGTTCTCTTCCCTTCGATCTTGCCAGTTGCTCTAAGTTCTCCAATTTATTTCTTCTCATAACATGCCAAACAATTTTGACTATGTCTAAATGTCTTTAATCAGTTTATGATTTTCATTTGTTTCTTTTAGGACTTGATCATTGGTTTTTCTGTCTGTTCATGGTATTCTTTGCATTCTCCTCAGAAATCACATTTCCACAACCATCAGATGTTTTTTCAGCTGGACTGCACATTGTCCACGCTTCACATCCATACAAAAGTGCAGGCTCTATGTATCATCTCAATACTCTTTGTCTCGTACTAATTCACACTTTTTATTGGTCAGAATGTTTTTCATCTTGCAAAAGGCTACCTTCGCCATGATGTCAGATAGGTCAAGGGAGAGGAACTAGACCAACACACACACACACGTGCTGCCGCCTTGTAGGTAGACTGGGGACAGTCAAAGGCTAGGGAAAGCACACCCAAAAAAATGCTTGTCGAAATCGGATGTACTGAGCTACAGGCTTGACAAAGCAGTGTAACGTAACTTAATCAATTCATGATGCCACAGATTAAAATTAATCAGTATGGTGCTAATCCCGTGAAGTCCCATCAGGCGGTGCCCCCCCCCCCCCCTTGCCTCGAGGATTCCACCCATGACTACTGGTGGTCACCTTCCCCTGTGCTGTGGAGTCAAGGCACAGAGGAGTAGGTTAAGAGCTATTGACCAAATACCCCGGTCACTCAGCATACTACAGTGGAATGCTGAAGGAGTTTCTAACAAGAAAGTCCCCTTAACACAGCGTCTTCATAAAGATAGAATAGATGTGGCATGCATTCAAGAGACACACCTCAACGCCAATCGCAGATTCTCAGTCAGAGGATATCAGGCCACATGTTTCGACCGCGAAGAACACAAAGGTGGCGTTCTAATATTTACACGAAACACAATACCTTGCAGTGAAGTATCTGTAACTTCTGACAACCAAACGCAAATTACAGGTGTTGATACGAGGGTAAGTTAATAAGTAAGTCACAAATGGCTGTAGAAAAATAACTATGATAAGAACTTGAAACCAGTTTATTTGCATACATACATCGTCCCTTTATTTCTCAACATAATTTCCACCAACATTGATGCACTTATCCCATCGTTTTATCAGACCTCCCAAACAGGCTGCATAGAACTGCTGCCCTGTTTTCTAAACCACGTTTTCACTTCACATTCAACTTCGGCGTAATTCGCGACATGTCTCCCGCCAAGGTGGGTTTTCAGTGGACTTAGCCCCTAGCGATTTCCCGTAAAACGGTCATAGTTGAGAAGAAAAAGGCCACGCGGGCGAGTCAATAAGTAAGTCACACAGTTCTGTGGGATGGAAGGTAAATGAAAACAGGGCACGCAGATCTATGCAGTCTGTTTGGGAGGACTGATAAAACGATGGGATAAGTGCATCAATGGTGGCGGAAATTATGTTGAGAAATAAAGGGACGATGTATGTATGCAAATAAACTGGCTTCAAGTTGTTATCATAGTTAGTTATTTTTCTACAGCCATTTGTGACTTATTAACGTACCCTCGTATAATGATAAAAGACGTGGAAATAAACATTTACAATCTGTATAACCCAGCAGATAAGGACCTTACACTTTCAAACATGAAAATAACTGACACAAACTGCATTATTGTCGGAGACTTTAATGGCCGTTCAGAAAGATGGGGATACCCAGATACTGACAACAGAGGAGATGAAGTGGAGGACTGGGAAATATACTCAAATCTCCATCTACTCAACAAAGCGGACGACATACAGATAAGGACCTTACACTTTCAAACGTGAAAATAACTGACACAAACTGCATTATTGTCGGAGACTTTAATAGCCGTTCAGAAAGATGGGGATACCCAGATACTGACAACAGAGGAGATGAAGTGGAGGACTGGGAAATAGACTCAAATCTCCATCTACTCAACAAAGCGGACGACACACCGAGCTTCTACTCTAGAAGATGGTTTACCACTTCTACTCCAGACTTAGCTTTCTGCACAGGAGACATCTTCCACAAAATCGATCGACATGTGCTTGACCAATTAGCAGGTAGTGACCACAGACCAATCAAACTTGTAATGAATATGGAGTATGTTCCACAGGAGAAAAAGCCTTAGCCTCGCTAGAATTACAAACGAGCTGATTGGGACAGATTTGCCATACTAACAAACAAATATTGTGAAAACATAAATACGCGATATGGCAACATGAAACACATGGTGGAAAGTCTAAACAAAGCAATAATACAGGCGGCCACTGAGTCCATTCCAAGAGGAGCAAGGAAAAATTATAAACCATACTGGACTGAAGAACTACAAATTTTGGAGGACAAAGTTGAAGATGCCAGGAAGACAGCAGAGAGAGAGAGAGAGAGAGAGAGAAAGAGAGAGAGAGAGAGAGAGAGAGAGAGAGAGAGAGAGAGAAAGAGAGAGAGAGAATGAATGAATGAATGAATGAATGAATGAATGAATGAATGAATGAACATCTTTATATTCAAAGGGTTAAGAATTGGGCACGCAGGCCCGTCTGACATTCTGCCCTTCTTCACAATTTCCTCTCATACACTCTTTCATTCAACATCACTTATGAAGCAAATTTTTGACAACAAAAGAACAATAGCATTATAACGCATGAAAAATAATCAATAACAAATGACTCACTGAGGCAATGTTTAACATGGGCATTATAAATACCCAAGGAAGGTGTAACGTGCCATACATATGGGAATGTTTTTTGGCTAGTTGTCGTTTGAGATAATTTACCATTATTATTGTATTTTTTTTTTGGGTTTTTGTTTATGGGGACATATAGTCAGTACTGAGATAGTGTTCAAACAGATTGCGAATGTATGTATAATGATTTGTGGTGTCTTTGATTTCTTGTGGAAGCTTGTTCCACAAGTGAGCGGCAGAGTATGCTAAGCTTGTTTTGTATAAGTCTATCCTAGGTTTAGGGACATGAAGTATATTTAGTCGCTCGCTATGTCTTGCGTTATATTTAAACAATGGCCAAAGGTAGCTTGGAGCATTTTGAAATAGGATTTTGTGAATTAGTTTGGCCTTATTAAAAAGTAGTCGTTTGTGGAGTGGCAGTTTGCTTGCTTGTGTTCGTTGGCTTGAGCTCCAACGCAAAGTCGGATGAAGGATGTATGTCGGATGAAGGCATCCTGTTGTCCAACATCAGTGTGATGTCATACAGGACCTGAGGTTTGCGTGAGTATCCGTTGTCCCATGTCTGGCTTATTGGTGTGCAGACTGGTGGTTCCTCGCCATACAGGCAGACACTCTCCGACTTCGGAGGAATCAGCGATCCTATTGACTTCAGCCAGGACCCCGAAGGGACCTGTTGCCCAGGACGCTCGGCGAGGACGCGTCAATAGGTCTTGGCCAGTATATAACCCGGCCCTGGTGCCTTGGAAACACCTCTGCGTCCCTGGAGTGGCAGTAACCGAAGACGTTTATGTAGGTTAGAATTTTCGGTGAGTTTTTCACCATTAATTAAACGCACTGCCCTTTTCTGGAGTGAATATAGGCGTTTTGTTATTGATTTGGAACATCCATCCCAGATTGTGGAGCAATAATCAATATGCGTTTGTATGTGGGAAGTATAGAATATCTTTCTTGTGTTTTCGTCAAGGAAATTTTTAATTTTGGCAAGTTGATATACTTTTTTGGCTATTTGTTTAATGAGAGCATGAACATGTGAGTTAAAGGTTAGATTTTGATCTATGATAAGACCCAGTGCCTTGTGCTCGGTTACACTTTCTATAGGCATGCTACCAATGTGCAGCTGTAGAGTTCTCTGCGAGTTTAGCGAGTGAAGTCTTTGCCTGGTTCCTATTAACATAGATTTTGTTTTAGAAATGTTGATTTGCATGAAAAGTCCGAATCGAAAGCTCACTGTGTGGATGTCAGACTGCATTCTTCTGGTTTCCAGAGGAACAGCCTGTGGTGAAGGAAGGCCCAATATACGGAAGTGAGGCTAAGCAGCCATGTGCAGGACGTGATGATTCCTTGGGTGAGCCCAGTACCAGAGCGCTATGTTTCGGCTCTGCAATTATGGAAGCCTCCTTGGATTGCTGGGAATACCCTTGGTCTACCCATACCTTCCCCTGAGGGCTGACCAGGATGTCTTCGGCTGTTCTAAATGAGCCAGCTGGGATGGGGGATAACACCACAATAGTGAGAGTCAAACGTCCCAAGAAACCCGTGGGAAGGTTAACCCGGTCAACAAATGCCCACAGAAGTCGGATGTGTCGGCCTAACGGCACAAGAACGCAACTCTGCTGTAAACAGGCACAACGCAATCACGTCCAAAAAAAACCCTCTCCGGATGAAAGCAGAAGAAGAAGAATCTCTCAAAGGCATCTATCTCCCTTCAGATGTTATGACTGTTCCGAGATAATTGTACCGATTCACTTGTTTAAGAATATTCCCATTTACTTGCATATTTTTGTTGTTTTTGTTGAGTATCCCTTAAGGGACGTTGCAGTCAACACCAGCAATTTTCAGCTGCTGTTGATTTACTAGGCAAGTGTTACGCTCAGTAGTTTCTGAACGACCGGCTCCCATACCAGCCCGTTATAACACAAAGCGACACGGTCTGCACTTGCATATTACATTGTGGTATTTCGTTCTTCCTAGTGACGACCATAATCGGTGTCTTCTTGCAATTTAATTCTAACCCTCGTTGTTCACTGTGTGCAACAACCGCATCTACTAAATGTTGCAGATCCTGCTCATTGTCTCTAATCAATACTGTATCATCCACATATCTAATGTTATTGATGTTTCTTCCTCCAATGATGATTCCTTTCATATCTTCTACATTTCTGAAAATATTTTCACTGAATAGTGAAATAAGATCTGGAGACATTACACATCCCCGTTTCACACCTCTCTTAATAGACTGATATTGACCTACTATATTATCAATCCTTATGGCAGCTTGTTGGTTCCAATATATGCCTTTTTCAAGTCTAAGGTCTTTCCTATCAATTTGTAGATCTTCAAGCATCTTTGTCATGTTGACATGTCTTACTTTATCGAAAGCCTTTGTGTAGTTTACTGCCTGTTTACTTATTAGTTGTTTTCCTATTTTAAAAATCAACAAGGTCATCATGGTCGAATGGATAAGAACACGGGTTCTTAAACATCCGGTGTGCTGATGCCGAGGTAAGGGGTTCATCCCCTACACCGGACAATTGGACTAAAATGTTGACCTGTCGTCCTTGACATGGGGATAGTAATGTCCTAGTACCTCTGAAATCTGAGTTGGTTCGCCTGATGGCGAGGGACACTGGTAATAGGGAAAGCTAATCCACCCGCAAAATTCAGTCCAGTGCTACTAGAAGTAACGTGTATGGACTACGTTTGAGTTCAAAGCGAGCAAGCGGAGAACAAAATATAAATAAGTCAGGAAGTAAGAACTTGCTATGGGTATGTGAAGTGCTAGGACCATCACATGTTGCAGGCCTGAGTGCACGGAGGAATAAATATCTGGGCAGTCTTTTCCTCACTAAACGAGCGACGAGCGCAAGCATCAAACCTTCGTCCGACCGCGGTCATGACATTATCAGCGTAACCCCCTAGCGATTACCCTAATGCGCGCACAATTTGTTGTCATTGGCATCTCTAAATCTCCCCGGACTGATTCTGTTTAATATGTTCCTAGGGGCCTGGAAATACCATATTTCCGTCAATAGTGTTCATACTCCTGTGGGTCCCCTTTCTTATACAACTTTGCCAGACATCCTTCTCTCCAATCTGCTGGTATTTCTCAGATTCTGGTAAATAATTTTCGTTGTACTATTGGGTTATGAAAGATGGGGGTTTAAACGACATTCAACACGACAAGAACTGGAAGCTTTTGAGATGTGGTGTAATCGCATGATGCGAAGAGTCCGCTAGACAGCAAATGTGCACATTCTCAAAACGATGGTGGAAATGGTGAAGCATTGAGACATACACAAAACTTAGACTGCGGCTACGAAAGAAAATCTGCTGCGAAATTCGTTCAGCCAAGCAAGATACCGAAGTGAACCAATTTAAACAGTAGGACATAAAAATCCGTGATAATGGTGAATGTTAAGGTAATCTCATAGCAAGTTGGGTGTAATGTGTTCAATCAATAAATCAGGTGTCGTCTCCACAATGAAGGTTGGCTGCAATGGGTCTCAAACACTGTCTGTCTCTCGCCCTGACAGAACATTCTGTCAGGTTGCTGTTCGTCCATCTCTTGGTATTATGTCCTCACGTATAAGGGGGTGGGAATTTAACCTAGGGCCGGACTAATCGAGGGGGGGGGGGAAATCAGCCTGCCTAGGCTGGGGATTGAATCCCGACCACTGTTTTGGCAGGCAAGAGCACAAACCTCAAATTCACCACCGCTCCTTTACAGGAGGCTTCATGATTGACTAGCTTTAACACAAAATTGGGAGATCACCGCTGATTATCGCTCGGCTCAGCGTGAGACTCACCATTTAATATCCTGTAAGCAATTACACAAGGTAATCTCATAGCAAGTGAAGGGAGATGTCTTGAAGAGAGTAGAACAAGAAATGCCATGACGAAGGTAGCCTTTTGCAAGATGAAAAACATACTGACCAATAAAAAGATATCAATTGAGTTGATAAAAAGAGTGTTGAAGTGCCACATAAGAACCTGTACTTTTGTATGGATGGGAAGCGTGGACAATGAGCAGTCAAGCTGAAAAAACATCTGATGGCTGCGGAAATGTGGTTTCTGAGGAAAATGTAAAGAATACCATGGACAGACAGAAAAACCAACGAACAAGTCCTTCAAGAAACAAATGAAGATCGTAAACTGATTAGAGTCATTAGACGTAGACAGTCAACATTTGTTGGGCATGTTATGAGAAGAAGTGACTTGGAGAACTTGGTGACAACTGGCAAGATCAAAGGGAAGAGACCAAGGGGAGGACCTAGAAGTAAATACCTGGATGACTTGGCCACGTGGCATGGTCGAGACAGGAACACGGAGCTGATCCACGACTCTGGTGATCGAGTGAGATGGCAAAACATGACCGCCCACGCTTATCGGCATGGCACATGATGGAGGAAATTACACAAGGAAGCAACACAAGTTATGCCGTGACCCATTAAAAGTCCGATTATCGCTGCTGGACCTTAACTGTTTCAGTGCAGAAAGGATAATATATAGCCTAATGCGATCCCCATTTGGACAGAAGGACGATAGATCGCCAAGCCAGGGTCATCGTGTTATTTGTTTTGTTTCGTGGTATGAACCGAAATATCAAAGCTCAGTAAACGCACATTTACATTACAAAACTTGTTCATTTGATTGTGTACCATGTTTGATTCAAACCTACTTTTTGTTTGGAACTAAATCAGTTAATGGGCTCAAACAAATTATCAGCCACCCCAATCGCATTCAGGAATAAACACGTTGCAATATGGTCGTCTTCGACAACAATAGATACACAACAATAAGGAATCTGATAGAAATCGTACACAAATTCCAGTCAAAATAGAAGCCACAACAGGCCACCCTTGAGGAAATAGTGCAGCGTAATTATCTTGATCTCTTGTCCTGTTAGCCTAGCAGAGTCCGGATATGAAAAAGAGTCCTGAAAGAAGCTCTAGCATGCACCTCACATAGGGCGATGTGTGTTGCCTTAGTGATGTGGTTTATCCAGCTGTTGTGAGGTTGACCTTTTGCTTGTTTCGCTGCTCTTTCTAAACGATATTGCTTTTTAAGGAGCACTGTCTCTTGATTGTGTTGATACGTGACCGAACCCATTTGACTGGCTATCTTTTGATACAGTCTAACGCTGGTTTTACACTAAGTTGACTCCTGATAGCATCATGTCGTATCCTGTCACGCATTGTCACGTTGAGCGTTTTGAAAAGGCATTTCATCTCTTTTGTTGCAATGTTTCGTTTTTACTTTGTCATCAATGACCTGATTTGGCGCTGATAATTCTCTTTGTTGTTAAATAAGCAAGCTTCTTCTGGAATTTTCGAACTATAATTAACAACAGGAAGAGTCACAGACATGAATCTACTAATTTTCTGATTAGCAAGACACGCTACAATCAGATGACGCTTCGCAAAGATGAACATCTATAAACAAAATGATAATACAATATAAACAAGGAATCGAAGTAGCTTAAAAGCTAGAGCACCATACTACTGGTCCGGTAGTCCAGGGTTCATATTCAGCTTGAGATTGTGTTTGTGACTACATAGCTCCAGGATCGACTCAACCTCATCAAAGAGATACAATATATTGGCCTGGGAGATCAGGCTGCTGAAGTGATGCTGGCCAGACCATCCATCGAGTGTCGTTTGCTCAAGAAAGCATAGACTTGGCATCATATTCCCAATATGCCAGATGACATTTTAAAAGGATCCTATACTTTGTTTATTGTCGGCTTTGATAGAGCACAGTGCCTATATAACTATAGTGTGTTTAGTCTATATATCATTTGTATGTATAGTATCATATCAGTATGTATATAGTCTATATCTATAAAACAGAGTGTGTGTTTGTGGGTATTTATGTATTGGATGCGTTCGATAACGGTACATCCGATTGAGATGAAATTTTCTACACGTCTTCCTTTCATTCCTGTGCAACCGACTATAATAGTTTCTTAGTGTAAAATCTTCTACTTATTTAATAACATTTACTTTTCCATTTTCATTATATAATGTCTATATAGCAGGGGGACTTCACTCTAGAAAAGTTATTTCAAGGGGCATAACTTTTAATAACATTTCTATATACTTTATAGTCATATTGTTGGACTTACTTGCACTATTGTTAAACTCTTTGTCTATAGTTATTTTCAGGCATATGAGTTATAATAAATAAGTTTTCATAAAAATAATGCATAATGCATAACATTGTAACCCATCTTTTTCTACAGTTTTCATTGAATGGTGTGTGGAAGGACATTCTTTTAAGTTACTGTGCGCCAGGAGCTGGGCGAAACCACGCCGGGTCAGATAGATAGACAGATAGTCGGGAACGGAAGCTTATTTGACTACTTATATGAATTAAATGACATGCTCCCCACCAGGGACTGGGTGAAGCCGGGCCCGGTCAGACAGACAGATAGACAGACAGACAGATAGTCGGGAACGGGAGGGCTTATATGACTACTTATATGAATTAAATGAGATGCTCCCCACCAGGGACTGGGTGGGGCCGGGTCAGCCAGACAGACAGACAAACAAGCAGACAGACAGACTGATAGATAGATAGATCCCCTCCAGGGCCTGGGCGAAGCCGGGCCGGGTCAGCTAGTTGTCTATAAATGATGGCCGGTTGCGCGGGGAAACACAAATTAATATGGCTAAGGCTGACGGAATTATGAATTCAATTCGGCACTAGCAGGAAGCTTCATGGTTGGGGACGGAGCAGGGCCGCATTATCAACTGGCCACTGAAGCAATAGTGTCCAAATTCTTTAACATTGGACGTAACGGAGCGGCGGACAGACTGGCTGGTCTGCACCTTCGGGTGGTGTACTTGATGCATGATACGGCAGATGTGGTCACGGCCTTTGTGATCGTGTGTATAGTGTAATGTTCAGAGAACGCAAGTTTTGTATTATTCTGGGGAAGATGTGCTGTTATTTCATTTTCTTTTTCGGAAGTTATTCACAAGAAACCACGGAAGGCAGGTCATGGATGAAATATTGAGGGCAGCCGACAGACAGTTGCTGATTATTGTCTCAGGTTATGCGACGGAAGGCAGAAGATCTCTTTATCGAGACAATGGCTACGGTCAACCGGTCAGTATGATCACTGCCAAGAAGGAAAGCAACGGCAAACTACCTTCTTTAATGTTGCCTAGTTTAGCATGATTCGCCTAATTACAGATCAACACAGGAAAAGGACAGCGACACGGAAATTAGCAACATTGAATGTTCGGACGTTAAGCAACGACGGAAAACTAGATAACATCAAACAAGAGATGGGAAGAGAGAAGATTAATATATTAGGAATGGGCGAGACAAGATGGAAAGGGGCAGGAATTAAGACAGGAGAGGATTTTAAGATTATTTATTCTGGGGGAGAAGAACGGCAAAGAGATGGAGCAATTATCTTGGATCGGCAAACACCAAAATCTTTTCAAGGATATTGGGCTGTGTCAGACATGGCGAAGGTAGCCTTTTGCAAGATGGAAAACATACTGACTAATAAAAAGATGTCATTTGCAAGGAGAAAAATAGTGTTTAGGTGCTACATAGAACCTGTGCTTTTGTATGGATGTGAAGCATGGACAATGAGCAAACGGGCTGAAAAACATCAGATGGCTGTGAAAATGTGGTTTCTGAGGAAAATGCAAAGAATACTATGGATAGACAGAAAAATCAATGATCAAGTCCTACAAGAAAAAGAAAAAAAAAATGAAAATCGTAAACTGATTAGAGAAATTATACGTAGACAGTCGCACTTATTTGGTCACGTTATGAGAAGAAATAAATTAGAGAACTTGGTGACAACTGGCAAGATCGAGGGGAAGAGAACAAGGGGAAGACAGAGAAGTAGATACCTGGATGACTTGACATGATCGAGACAAGAATACGGAGCTAATCCACGACTCTGGTGATCGAGTGAGATGGCGAAACATGACCGCCCACGTTTATCGACATGGCACATGATAATTATGAAACAGGCAGGCTTTCGACAAAACAGATCCTGCACTGACCAGACAGTCATAGTACGCATAGCAGTAAATCAAAGCATTGAACTGTATTAAACACTTTATATTGTAATTGTAGATTATGAAAAAGCCTTTTGCGGCGTTGTTGGGGAATCCCCGTGGACGCTGATGCGGCGCTATGGGATCCTAGAGATAAACATTAACTTAACTGCCGAAGGATAACATATCGCAAAAGAGGACCTCCCACTTGGACAGAAGGACGATATATCGCCATACTGGTGTCATCGTGTTATTTGTTTTGTTTTATGGTCATCTTCCGCAGTTTCAACGCCCAGTTAACGGAAATTTACATGATAATACTTGTTCATTTGATTGTGTACCAGTTTTGGTGGAAACCTACTCTTTGCTTGGCACTGAATCAGTTATTACGTACTAGATATGAAATATATGAAATGTAGAGTTCTTCAAGAGGTAAAACATGAGCACCACAGGCATGACGCTTGTCACTATCATTATTCTTACAGACGATAATCTGGATTATGAAGACAACAATAACTACTGCAGGAAATGGACTCCAACCGTCGAAGTCGGAAGATGTTGGCTTAAGTGACAAAGGAATAGAAAGATACATCTATGCACTACAGTGGATGCTATGTTCTACGCGTTGCAAACGTTGATCGCAGAAGACGAAGAAGAAGAAGAAGAAGAAGAAGAAGAAGAGAAGAAGAAGAAGAAGAAGAAGAAGAAGAAGAAGAAGAAGAAGAAGAAGAAGAAGAAGAAGAAGAAGAAGAAGAAGACGACGAGTGGACTCCGACAGAGGAACTTGATGATTTTAAATGCGCCGACATTGTGCCCCCCCCCCCCCCCACACACACTCACACACACACACTCCACCCCTCCTGCCACACTCACGAAATCTGGTGCAAAATAAATTAAATACTCTAGATCAGTTATCAGTTATCAGTTGGGGGTATCTTCATTGCACTCCGGACAGGTCCATAGGTGCTCAGATCCTCCCCCCCCCCCCGCCCGCATAAGCATCAGCGTTCGGTGGCTAATAGTGCCAGTTCTGTGTTGGTTAACGAGGCACCTTGTTTTCCCGATGTGCAACTCGTGTCTGGCCGTGCCAATTCTTACTCCCAAGTCTTTCATCCTGGACAGCGATGTGGATTCACTGACGTCAAAGTCTTCTGTTCTCGACATGTCTTTAAGGACGGTAATAACATCGGCACGATCCATGGGCTGGCCATCTGCAGGGGGTGCAGAGCCAGCCAGTTTATCAGCTCGTTCATTTCCCTCGACTCCCGCATGTCCCGGGACAAAGATGAAGGTGCCTTTACGGACAACAGACTTCCTCAACGACTCAGTCCACTGTCTACGTACAGATCCAGCTTCGACCTTCCGAATCATGCTCATTGAATCACTTAGTACACACACGTTGGTATAATGCTGTGATTCCAGCCATATGAAAGCCTGTGTTACTGCCATCACCTCCATCGTTATGCTGCTCGTGGTCATAGAGTGGGCACCACTGGATTCTTGAACGGTTTGGCCCGCTGAACGGGCGGTAAGTGCCCACGCACTTCTCTGCTTCTGTACAACAGATCCATCTGTATAGATGAGCACTTGGGGGTTGTCTGCGTGTTCATAGATGAGCCCGTTGACCTCTGCATTGACAGTGACAGGATTCTGTTCTCTGCACAGTCTGTCAATTGTGATATACTCTAGATGACAGCTCATAACAGTTAGGTCTAATAATTCACAGGGGAAAGACCAAAATAATTAGATTAAACCAAGTAAATAACAGCCCACTCTCCCTTGGCGAAACCCCATTTTAAGAGGTGAAATCACATACCTATTTAGGCAGCCATGTAGACAAAGAAGGAGGAACAGAAAATATATTACAATAAAAATACAAAAGGCAATAGATACTTTCATAGCACTTTGAAATTTATGCAAATGAAAAGAAATTGAACATAGCACGAAACTTAGAATATTTAACTTCAGTGTACAAACAGATTCTCAAGACAACACCCCCCCCCCCCCCACCCCACCTTCCGTCCTACACCGCAAGGTATTGTAGGCAGTAGATGATAGTTAAATCTGTACTGCTGTGAATGAGAAACTTGGAGAAAGACGTACAGAATTACTAATAAATACACTACAACAGTCATTAATTGGTGCCTGAGAAGAATAGTGAGGCTATGAATGCATGGATATGGTATAACGAAATCATCAACGCGAAGCTCGTGGATGAGAATTGAACGAATTCCCGTGAATCAAGGCCGGTCTACTTGACTCAAGGCTTACGAACGCGATTCGTGAGCCGATTACCACGCGTTCGAAACGCGGCGGCGACCGATTTGGCAGCAGACCGTGTTACGCTGGGGTTTTAAGCGTGTTGCATTGAGAGGCGGTCGTTCATAAAGCAATGGCAAACTAGTGAACGTAAAACTTGCCAAGACACCAACAACAGCAGTAAAATGCTAGTGTTGACAGCGATGTCCTGCAAATAGGATATGTAAAAAAAAGTGAATCAAAAGGGGAAGAAGATGCTGGCGCTGGGTAGCACACACATTGTGAAAACCCGAGAATTGATTTACTAGACACTTCCTTGTCTGGAACCCACACCACGAACCAAATAGAGAGAAAGTGACAAACACACGGAGAAGAGAATTATGGAGATGAGTAATATAAGGAAAACACGGACATAGCTGCAGCAGATAGCAAAAGATAATATTGTCGAATGGATAAGAACGCGCGTTCATAAACATCCGGCGTGCTGATGCTGAGGTAAGCGGTTCAACCCCTGTACCGGACAGATGGGACTAAAATGTTGACTTCTCCTTGACTTGATGACGTAAATTACAAGTACCTCTGAAGTCGGAGTGGATTCTCCTGATGCGAGGGACAGTGGTTATAGGAAAATCTAATACACACGCAAAATTCGGTTCATTGCTACTACAAGTAGTGAGTATGGACTACGCTTGATTTCAAAGCGAGCGAGCGTAAAAAAGGACGGCTTGGTGTGTTGGTTGAGTGCCTGTGCCCCAATAGAGGATACAGGAAAAAAAAAGAAGACACTTGTTAGAAATGTCTTTTCATTCGTTTCCACAAGAACCTCTTCCAGTCGAGTATGTTATGTTGTATATCAAATTTACATCTTGATCTGGGCGAATAACGTAAAATGAAATAGCTGAAAAAAATATATTAAAAAGTCATATAATCTCCAAATTCATATTCTGATTTAATCTGCTATCTGAGGTACACAATAAAATCAACCTTAAACGCCTGTTGTGTAAAGAGATTACCAATTTTTCAGTTTAAAACTATACGCTTGGAATGTTCACACAGATTTTAGTCCTGTATTATTTGCAGCCTCAAGTTTCACAGCTTTCGATATATGTGGATTTATGTGCTGATAACCCGAGGTGATATATTTTGTTACACCTGTGCTATGAAAGGAGATTACTCAGAACTATCCGCATGGAATAGGAATGTTTATAGCCAGCCTAATGTCTTTTTGCGTTCACTGGCTTCAAGCTCAAAATTTGTCCATACACATACTTCTAGTGCAATGGACTGATTTTTTGGATGTGGATTAGCTTTCCCTATTACCGGTGTCCCTGGCCATCAGATGAACCCACTCCGACTTCAGAGGTACGTGTAATTTAGGTCCACAAGTCAAGGACGAGATGTAAACATTTTAGTCCAACAATGAAGGGGTTGAACGGTGTTGGGGCTGAACCCGCTACCTCGGCATCAACACACCGGAAGTTTAAGAACGAGCACTCTTACCCGTTCGTCCATGATGATCTCCACCCAGCCTACGGACTTTCAAAACGTTATAAGCGCGATGTGTTTATAAATTGCGAGAGGTGATAGAAATGATACAGGGTGTATTTTTAATAATTGTGCAGTGTTTGAAAATATTGCGGTTCCAAGTTTTGTATTTACCTATTGTGTTGCATGAACTTTACAGAGGGTGAATACAAAACTTGGACCGGCAATATGTTCAAACACTGTACAGTCATTTACCTTATAGAATCAACATTTTGGAATCACCTCAGTATTAACCAAGGCTATAGAAAGAAAGGTGTGTCAGGTCTTAATCAGATATGACTGAGCTACCGTATGACAGTAGACGGTACTACCCGTTGTGTTGCATGGGGCTGAACCCGCTACCTCGGCATCAACACACCAGTGGCGCTTACCAAATCCGACACCCCACATTGTGCCAACGGCTTCGGGCGGAAGAGCGCAATTGGGAGGGTACTAGCCTTATCCTGGTGCGAGGAAATGCAACCCAAAGACAAAATAAGTCATGGCAGGGCAGACCAGGCCCTAAGCCTTGGTTGGCAGCTGGTCTAGGATCGAAGCTCCGACAGGCGGACAGTTAGAGCATTGCTTTGCTGATCCGGCAGCTTCTGCAGCTTGTCTTGTTCCAGATTATAGGTGTCAACTTTCCTCTGGAGTGAACTAGGCAGGCCGAGAGAGGGATCATGCTGCATGGGCAACACATGGTTTCTTTATTTTAGCCCAGGCTTTGTGTCCTGCACAGACTTCAAGTCCTGGGAGATCAAGTCTACCCCGAATCACAGTGCGGCTTCCGTCAGAACCGGTCTACCATTGATATGATATTCTCATTGCGACAGATGCAAGAAAAATGCCGGGAACAAAATCAGCCACTGTTTATTGCCTTCATTGACCTCACAAAGGCATTCGATTTGGTCAGTCGTGAGCGTCTGTTCAAAGCACTAAAGAAGATTGGCTGCCCACCAACTCTTCTGTCCATTGTGGAATCGTTCCATACAGGCATGAAGGGTATAATCAAGTTTGATGGCTCAACTTCAGAAGAGTTTGAAATCAAGAGTGGAGTTACGCAAGGTTGTGTACTAGCCCCCACCCTCTTTGGGATATACTTTTCACTTCTACTGAAATATGCCTTTCGTGATCAGGATGACGGTATATACATTCACTCATGCTCAGATGGTGGCCTCTATAATGCTCAGAGATTGAAGGCCAAGACCAAAATTAGCAGGGTACTAATCAGAGAGTTGCTTTTTGCGGATGATGCTGCGATTACGACCCACTCTGAGGAAGAATTACAACATCTAATATCTGCATTCTCCAATGCTTGTTCTGAATTTGGTTTAACAATTAACAAAAAGAAGACACAGATTATGTCACAAGGTGCACATGGTGTACCATCAATCTTTATTGACGACGCCGAACTGGAGATAGTAGACCATTTTACATATCTAGGATCAGAGGTAAATAGCAAATTATCCCTCGATCAGGAAATCAACATCAGGATTGGCAAGGCAGCAACAACAATGAACATGTTAGCAAAAAGAGTCTGGGAGAACAGGAAGCTTACTGCCAAAACAAAAGTCCTCGTCTACCAAGCCTGTGTCCTTAGTACTCTTCTTTATGGCAGTGAAACCTGGACAACTTACTCACGCCAAGAGAAACGTTTAAACAGCTTTCATATGCGGTGTCTGCGAAGAATACTTGGTATTAAGTGGCAAGACAAAATCACAAATACTGAAGTATTGGAAAGATCAGGTTGTGTGACGGTGTATTCCATGCTCAGTCTTCGTAGACTTAGATGGATAGGACACGTTAGGAGGATGGATGATGGTAGAATACCAAAGGACATCTTTTTTGGTGAATTACAGACGGGTAGGAGATCTCAGGGTCGGCCTCTACTACGATACAAAGATGTGTGTAAGCGGGACATGATTGATACAGGCATTGATAATGCACATTGGGAGCACGTCGCCGCTGAACGTGTTGCATGGAGGGCAACTATCAGAAATGGAATAAAGACAAAGGAGAAAATGATTGCAGATAAAGCACACACAGAGCGTGAGAGACGTAAGATGGTGCAAAATGGTGGAAGTGACCATGTTTTCACATGCACCTACTGTGGGCAAACATTTGCAGCAAGAATTAGCCTTACCAGCCACACTCGCCACCGCCATAGATCGTAGTTATTAAGCCTTTTTGAAGCACAATGTACCAAACTATCGTCTGTCAAGACGGAAAGGTGCCAATGAACCAATAGAAAGAAAGGATGGCTCAGGTAGAGAATACAATCTGAGAAGTACGCATGCTTGAGAAATAGGAGAGGAGCGGGTCCGAATGCCAGAAGACAAGTCAGACCTGTGCAGGGCCAGCACACTGGACCAGAAGTGCAGGGATTGGCCAGCAGGCTGCGCTGAACGGGAGGTGCAACAATTGATTCACAGCAATTTCCTCCAGGTGTCTGTCTGTCTGTCTGTCTGTCTGTCGGTCGGTCGGTCTGTCTGTCTGTCTGTCTTTGCCTTTAAGACTCCTAATGGATTATAAACTCACAACCACACATGCCAAACCCGTTGTAAGCCAGTCACAGTTGGTTGCATATTATTAACTTATATTTCCCTCTATGTGAGATAGCAGGTCTCTGACCAACTCTCTTTACGGACCTTTACGACATGTAAGTACAGAGTCGGTTTACACGACTTATGGCACGCTCTGCATAAGTTGCTAGATCCATATTTTTATAGACCAATCGTCGCTCAAAGGAATAATCGTCGCTCAAAGGAATCGCACAAAGTAGCAGAGGAAAGCGAGTCGCCGCACGGTCCTTTGTTTTTCGTTAATTGTGTTCTGTTAAGCTGCACTACTTCGTGTTATTTTATATTACAGGCAATAATGAACGTTTTTATGGGCAGTTAACTTTGTGACACTGAAAATGTTAACCCAAGCCTACCAGACTGCAAGGTAGGTCTTAATAATAGCAGACAGGAAGTTGGGTGGAAATGGGCAAACATGGCTTCCAAACGAACTCTAAAAAAGAAGTAGCTGATACTGAATTTGAAAGAAATGGCTCCGGTATTGTACATAAGCGAAGCTGCTTATCCCTGCTGGTGTTTGTAACGCAGGCTCGGGTGTTGAGATGTGAACGCCCACACAAGGCAAATACCGTCTTTCTCCGTTACACGCCGCATCAGATGTCGACTGAATGCTGTTCGGGAACGTTGGCTTATGTCAGAAATGTTTGGGAGATCACCAGAATGCGCTGCCTCGCGTATACATTACCACGACAGCGTGACATTTGAGAGCCGGTTGGGGGATTCGAGTCATCCTTGATTTAATACCATCACAGTCTTAGCTTTTATCTATTGGGGAGCCTTTTGAGGCCGCTAAGACAGTTCATAGCCCGCTCCCTGGCAAAGGATTTACGGACGCAGTGCCTTATCCCGCATACCCGCGTTCGAAACACAGCTGCAGGCGATTTGGCTGCATTGCCTTGCATTGTTTTTTTTTTTTTTTTTTAACGAAATGGTATGGGTACCGGTCGTTCAGAAAACAATGGCAAACTACTGAACGTAAACTTGCCAAAGAGATAACAACAGCAAAGCATACTGGTGTTGACAGAGACGTCCTGCAAAGGATATGCAACTAAAGACAATTAATAAACATATGCATTGTTTGGCGATCATAGAAGTATAAAAAAAAAAGGAAGTAGAGACCAGAGGACACACTAGATAAGAAACAAATGGAAAGCCAGAGTTAAAAACAAAGAATCGACTTCAATGCACGTTTTTTGAAAAATCTCATATGGCTCGGTCTCTTTCAGCAATGTGGCCTGTCGAAAGTTTCACACAAAGCATGAACTCCGCAGCTCCAGCGACGACCCGCAGGAGTCTCTGAGAAAATTGCACTCGTCAGCCAAAGGACATAGCCCGGAATCAAACCTACAACCTTCGGAGTGCGAGGCAGGCAACTAAACCACTGCGCCATGGTGGCTTTTAAAGCTATAGTTACCGACGGGGATTTGAACCTGTCCCTTCCATGCGCGATACGTCAAAGTACACTTGTTCCTGTAGGGAGGAGCTGTCATTTGGAGTTGACAGGTTCGGATCCCGTTCGGTAACTATAGCTTTCAATGTGTATACAGTTTAGTGTGTCCTCTAGTCTCAACTTCTGTCTTCTACTTCTATGAGCGCCAAACAATACCTGATTTAGGAACTAGTCTGAGCTATTGTGTGTCGTGATGATATTCCACGTGACCAGAAGTAGCCCAGGATGTTTGACTTCCACAGCATGGTTTGGCCCTGCCGGCGGTGTGAATAGGTTTGATGCAAATCGCATTCTCTAATCTACTGAATCCACAAGGAAGTATGTCATATCAGGTGCGGGGTAGATCCGACAATATTAACAAGCCCAGGCACGGCGTGTGCATTTGTGTATTTATGTGTGCGTGTGCGCAAGTGCGGTTGTATGTGCTTGTGTGTGTGTGTACCTGTGTGTGTGTGTGTTGTGTGTTTGTGTACACACTTATTAATACTGCATCTATTGTGTACACATGTGCTTGTTACTTGTAATACCACATCTATTGTGTACAAGCGTGCTTATTAATATTGCATCTATTGTGTACATGCGTGTTGTTAATACTGCATCTATTGTGTACACGCGTCCTTGTTAGTACTGCATCTATTGTGTACACGCGTGCTTGTTAATACTGCATCTATTGTGTACACGCGTGCTTGTTAATACTATTGTATGCCACATCATTTATTGTGTACTTCATTTTAGATGTCTCCCGATCGTGTTGCAGTCACTTTTATCGTAACATATATGTTTCCGTGTGTGTGTGTGTGTGTGTGTGTGTGTGTGTGCGTGTGTATGTGTCCGTGTGGATGTGTCCCCGTGTGGGTGTGTGTATTTGTGTGTGTGTGTCCGTCCGTCTATCTATCCATCCATCGATCGATCCATCCATTCTTTCGCCCCTCCCCCTCCCCCCGCCCTCACGAACCTATCTGTTTATCTATGTAAACATAATCTCTAGAATAAATAACAGCTTTTCTAGTTGTGAACATTTCCAACAATGCACTCACAAAAATTAGAAAATTAAATGAAATTAAAACATTCAATACATACACATTAAAAATAGCATTAATGTTTACTAAAGGAAAAGATGAACACTGTAAACATGACCATTTGTTATAGTCATTGTAAACATTACTATTTTTAATGTATATTTATTGTGTATTT
Source organism: Cepaea hortensis (assembly GCA_963921405.1). Classification (NCBI taxonomy): domain Eukaryota; kingdom Metazoa; phylum Mollusca; class Gastropoda; order Stylommatophora; family Helicidae; genus Cepaea; species Cepaea hortensis. The sequence goes on along the minus strand of OY992879.1, from coordinate 98,839,291 downwards.
AAATTTCATATTAATGTATACATTGAGAGAGCTGCTACATCGGAAGACTGAGAACGCTTGGTCATACACAATGTGCCGGGATGTTGATCGTGATTTCTCCCGATTTTAAATTGACTAGCATGTCTTTCTGTTTGCTCAAGACTGGCTTCTGCCGATTAATGAGGATGGCTTCAGCGACCTATTTGTATATTAAACAACACACCACAAAACCCCTACGTCATCGACTGGACGGCTCATTTTGGAAATCGGTCTCGTGATTGAAAGGGACAATGCGTTTCGCGTGTTGTTTAACACACACAATGGTTATCTGAATTAATCGCGACAAAGGTATCGACAGATACTGAAACATCAGGCAGTTGTGCTGTGTTTTAGTCATACTTGTCCTAGTTTTTTTTAAAACATAATTATATATTAAAAACAAAAAAAAAATTAAGTTGCATGTCCTTCACAGGACGTAGCAGTCAACCCCAGCATTTTCCCTGTTCGTGATTCCTGGGCAAATTTTACGTCCAGTAGTTTGCCAATATAATTATATATATCTTCATCTAATTCCCCCACTTTGACTACATTGTTGACCCCGATTGAGGACATGTGCATGTGTTTATTTATATTATTTTGTCCACAGGATCCAAAAATACCGTTTCGTTTCATTATTATTTGTTATATCCTGCTGCAAACGATATCTTTTTATGTCTTATTGTTTGTTAGTGTATGCTTTGCTGGGTGTACTTCCAAATCCTAATGCTTGTTAGGTGTAATTTTGTTTGGGGCAACTACTCGTATTTACCTGAGCGTAACATTACATTGTGGTTCCTTTCAGCTAGTATATAATTTTACAGAGCGCTATTTATGTTTATTGGTGACTTCCATTTAGTATTTTGAATACAGATGTGTTTAATGTGGTCTCCAATTTGTTTAGGTTTTCTTTGCATAGTATCTGCTGTTACTCAGAGTTTAGTTCCCATATTTCGCGCAGTCATCAGTTAATGAATGTTTGTGGTTTGTTAGTAATTGTTTTAATCGTTTTATATGTTTCTGATGATGTTGTTCAATGATCACCTTTCGTAGACGTAGTTGGATAGGGCACATTAGGAGGATGGATGGTGGTAGAATACCAAAGGACATCTTTCTTTGGTGAATTACAGATGTGTAAAAGATCTCGTGATCGGTCTTTACTACGGTACGAAGGTGTTTGCGGAATGATACAGGCGTTGATATTTCACACTGGGAGCAAGTAGCCACTAAAAGATATGAAATGGAATAAAGGCAAATGAGAACATGATTGCAGATAGATCAGACACTGGGGGTGTGAAACGTCAGATAGTACGTGATGGTGGAAATGACCATGTGAACACATGCACCCATTGTGGGCGAACATTTACCGCACGAATTGGTCTATCCAGTCACATTCGCTACCGCCATGTGTTGTAGTTAAAATGCCTTTTTGAAACACAGTGTAACACACTATCGCCTGTCAAGACGGCAAGGTGTAAGTCAGTCAGTCAGTCAGTCGATCCAGCAGAAGTACTGGAAATCTCCTATATTTGGAGATAACTTATTTACTCCCCCTTCTCTAAAGTATGGATAAAATCAGTGGAATTGCAGTAACGCTGTGGATATGTAAACACTATAAAATGATACGAAGTAATGCGCCTTTACAGTACACAATTATGGAAAACATTGGACGTTGTCGCAACTAGCCTTCATCAGCAAACAAATACACAAAACACAACATATAAACATTGGGAAGAGACTACATTAAAGCATAATAACCAAAATGAGAAGAATGGAAAACATGAAAATCAAAATGAAAACAATGAACAAAATGGACAAAAAATTTTACTTATCCCAGAATACCAGGCGGCGATACTATGTTTTCTAAAGGAATACATGAAATATAAAATGTTTGACCTAGAACTCAGCACCACGCGGTAAGGCCAGATGGACACATAATCATACGATAACTAGTATCATTATTATTGCGACTCTTCGCTGCTTTTTGAAGATGAGTACGGGGCGCGTATGGACATGTCCCGACTGCTATAATGTCGATTCTTGACTCAACTCAAGTGAACCTATAGTCTGTCCAGAAATGAATGCCTTCATTCACGATCAATTATTTTGAAAACTATCTGTTGCATCGTTATGAAATTTTTCCTGCCGTCTTATATTTACCCCCACCCAAGGAATATGTCTTAGGAATATGTCTTTGATAGGTCCAAAAGCAACTTAAATCAGGGAAAGCGGAGACATTTCTTCGACGTTTTGGTGAAAAACTAGTGATTTCTTGCTAACAAATTTGTTTTACAGTAATGCCCCTTTCCACTACGGGAGGCTCTTGTCATAAAGACAACCCAATGTCCCACGAGAAAATTAACTATTCAACGCTAATATTTCCGTGTGAAGACGTAATACATTTAATAATGTGCACTTCATCTTTGACCCGTAAATTATATACCGCATCTTAAAAAAAAAACAAAAAACTTTGAAATCTGCTGTACAATCTGTAGAACAAAAATTATTTTTTTGGGTGGCCATAATGATAAGGTTATATGCTAAATCTCATCATTTTCCCTCAGTTGGTTACTGATATATGGAATTTTATATTGGGGCAGACAAAAGCAAACAGACTATAGAACCTATTTTCTTGTATGGGAACCTCGGTAGTGCAATGGATGTGGATCTCTTGCCTGCTGACACGTTAGTCATGTGTCCGAATCGGACCTAGACGGGGATTTCTAAATTTGACTTGGGCTTCGAATGTTATGTATATTCAACACTACTATATGGCGCGGAAGCCTGGACAATGAACAAGCAATTAGAAAGTCGAATAGAGGCCCTGGTGATGTGGATATACAAAAGAATATGTCGTTTTTCATGGAAAGAAAAGCGTTCAGATACAGAGATTCTAGAAAAAACTAGGAATGAAAATAGAGTTGATGAAATAAATACAAATGAGGTAAGTTAGATATTTCGGCCACGTTAAAAGACTTTTTCTATTCTAGACTATTCTAATAAAACCATACTGGACGGTAAGTTTGGAGGCAAGCGAGCAAGAGGCATACAATGATACAAGTGGGAAGATCACATCAAGAGATGGATGAACCGAAATCTGACAGAATGTGCAGTCAGGGCGAGAGACAGTATTAGGGATCCCCTGCAGCCAATCTTCATTGTGGAGACGGCACCTGATCGATTGATTGATTGATCCAGGTCGACATCATGTAAAATGAGTAATGGGAAATATTCTTGCGTGACTGACCTTTACAAATACGGGACTAGCCTTATAGCGGTGAACATGGTCCTTGACTCTTTTGGGAGGAAGATAGAGGGGCGGGGGTTCAGTGGCGCGTGGCCATTCATTTGTGTCGTGCTCGGAAGGTCGGGGTTCGTGTCTGGACTCCGTCATTCGGTTCAAGGGTGGACATGCTTCAAAGACCGAGGAGATGGAGCAGGGGGGGGGGGTGGTGCGGCTGGAACTACGGAGTTCGTGCTCTGTGCTACGCTTTTCGCAGGCGTTAGCAGCTCTGGGGGGAGAGAGAGACCGAGCCATAGCGGATACACATCCGGCGCAATGAAGTAGATTTTCTTGCCTGTCACACCCGTTAATGTACTTTCTATTGTTCTTATATGCAGTAGATGTTATGTTACTACGATCGACATCCCGGCACATTGGGTATTACCGTACGTGCCCAGTCCTCATAAGCAGCATCCAGTTCAGTGTATATCTTCTACTCACTGTTCTCATGACGGATATCCATGCACACACACTGAGGAATTCCCATAAGGAATATTCGGTAGAACTCCACGAAGATGCCAAAAAGCTTAAGGTGATTGCTGCTTTATTTTGCGTATATTCATACTGACACCATAAATGTGAACAAAGAAGAAGAAGAAGAAGAAGAAGAAGAAGAAGAAGAAGAAGAAGAAGAAGAAGAAGAAGAAGAAGAAGAAGAAGAAGAAGAAGAAGAAGAAGAAGAAGAAGAAGAAGAAGAAGAAGAAGAAGAAGAAGAAGAAGAAGATAAATAACAGCTTACGAATGAAAATTTTTGTTTATTTATTTTATAACTTTTCATAAGCGACTTAGAAAATAACTGCTGTTTGTGCCCAACGATTTATTTTGTAAAACAGGCGGTACCCATTCATGTTTTAACTGGTATAATGCGAGTTCTAACTGGTCTGGTCGGTTATACTTCTTAGAAATGACTCATGATCCGAAAGCAGTTAGGTTTTCCTAGTGAACTTACACCAAAAGAGAACATCATCAATCGACGCTGCGATTGGCCGAAGAGGTTCAGTTATAGGCTCTGATTGGCTGAAATATTTCATTTATAGACTCACTAGCTGACCCGGCCCGGCTTCGCCCAGACCCTGGTGGGGAGCATCTCATTTAATTCATATAAGTAGTCATATAAGTTCTCGTTCCCGTTACCGACTATCTGTCTGTCTGTCTGTCTGTCTATCTGTCTGTCTGTCTGTCTGACCCGGCCCGTCTTCGCCCAGACCCTGATGGGGAGCATCTCATTTAATTCATATAAGTAGACATATAAGTTCCCGTTCCGACTATCTATCTGTCTGTCTGTCTGACCCGGCCCGGCATCGCCCAAACTCCTGGTGGGGAGCATCTCATTTAAGTCATATAAGTAGTCATATAAGTTCCCGTTCCCGACTGTCTGTCTGTCTGTCTGTCTGTCTGTCTGTCTGTCTGTCTGTCTGTCTGTCTGTCTGTCTGTCTGTCTATCTATCTGTCTGTCTATCTATCTATCTGTCTGTCTGTCTGTCTGACCTGGCCCAGCCCATGGTGGAGAGCATCTCATTTAAATTATATAAGTAGTCATATAAGATCCTATTCCCGACTATCTGTCTGACTGTCTGTCTGTCTTGGGTAAATGGAGGAGGGAGGAGGAAGAGGGAGGAGGAGGACGGAGGAGGGGGAGGAGGGAGGAGGAGGAGGAGGGAGGAAGAATAAGGAGGAGGGAGAAGGAGGGATGAGGAGGAGGAGGGAGGAGGAGGAAGAGGGAGGAGGAGGAATGTGAAGGGAGGAGGAGGGAGGAGGAGAAGGCAGGAGGAGGGATGAGGAGGAGGGAGGAGGAGGAAGAGGGAGGAGGAGGAATGTGAAGGGAGGAGGAGGGAGGAGGAGGAGGGAGGAGGAGGAGTGAGGAGGAGGACGGAGGAGGGGGAGGAGGGAGGAGGAGGAGGAGGGAGGAAGAATAAGGAGGAGGGAGAAGGAGGGATGAGGAGGAGGAGGGAGGAGGAGGAAGAGGGAGGAGGAGGAATGTGAAGGGAGGAGGAGGGAGGAGGAGAAGGCAGGAGGAGGGATGCGGAGGAGGGAGGAGGAGGAAGAGGGAGGAGGAGGAATGTGAAGGGAGGAGGAGGGAGGAGGTAGAGGGAGGAAGAGGAGGGAGGAGGAGGAGAGGGAGGAGGAGGAAGGAGGAGGGGAGGAGGGAGGAGGAGGAGGGAGGAAGAAGGAGGAGGAGGGAGAAGGAGGGATGAGGAGGAGGAGGGAGGAGGAGGAAGAGGGAGGAGGAGGAATGTGAAGGGAGGAGGAGGGATAGGGAGGAGGGGGAGGGGAAGAGGAAGAGGGTAGGAGGAAGAGTGGAGAGGAGGAGGGAGGAGCTAGAGGGAGGAGGAGGAGGGAGGAAAAGGGAGGAGGGAGGAGGAGGGAGGAGGTAGGAGGAGGAGGAAGAGGGAGGAGGAAGGAGAAGGAAGGAGGAGGAAGAAGGAGGAGGAAGAGGGAGGAGGAGGATGGAGGAGGGAGAGGGAGGAAGAGGGAGGAGGAGGAAGAGGGAGGAGGAGGAAGAGGGAGGAGGAGGATGGAGGAGGGAGAGGGAGGAGGGGAAGAGGAAGAGGGTAGGAGGAGGGGAGAGGAGGAGGAGAAGGAGGGAGGAGGAGAAGGAGGAGGAGGGAGGAGGAGGGGAGAGAAAGAGGGAGGAGGCAGAGGGAGAAGAAGGAAGGAGGAGGAGGAAGGAGGGAGAGGAAGGAGGGAGAATGAGGAGGGGAGGAAGGAAAGGGAGGTGAAAGAGGAGGAGGAGGGAGGAGGAAAGAGGTAGGGGGAGGAGGAGGTAGAGGGAGGAGGAGGAGGAAGGAAAGGGAGGAGGAAGAGGAGGAGAAGGGAGGAGGAGGGTGGAGGGAGGAGGAGGAGGTAGAGGGAGGAGGAGGGAGGAGGTAGGAGGAGGAGGAGGGATGAGGAGGGAGAGGGAGAAGGAGGGAAGATGAGGAGGAGGCGGAGGGAGTAGGAGGGAGTAGGAGGGAGTAGGATGGAGGAGGTGGGGAGAGGAAGAGGGAGAAGGAAGAGGGAGAAGGAGGAGGGAGGAGGGAGAGGGATGAGAGGGAGGAGGAAGAGGAGGAGGGTGGAGGGAGGAGGTAGAGGGAGGAGGAGGGAGGAGAAGAGAGGAGGAGAGAGTTCGCCATTCCGAATTCATACTCGTCTAGTTCTTCCCTTCTACACGACTGTAGATAACTTCCTTACACATAAAAAGATGAATTGTTATTGATATTGCCGTGGCATGGAGGAATATCAGCAGCAGAGTTGATCCAAAAAACCAAAGACTGAGATCTACGGAGAGCCATGAACGCCTACGCCAGCCGGCACGGCACTTGATGATGATGATTGCCGTGTGACGATTCTGTGTAGTCACGTCATTTTCTTCCCTTTCCCTAGCGTTTTGGTTCGGGGATTCTTTCATCATCATCATCATATATTTACGTACGTATTTTGGGAGGGGGAGGAGGGAGGAGGAGGAAGAAGAAAAAAAAACTATGACAGTTGACAGCTCTGGAATGAAAGGAAGGCGTGTAGAAAATTTCATCTCAATCGGATGGGCCGTTCGCGAACAAATAAAGGACATACATATTTACATACATATATACATACACTTTGTTTTATAGATATAGACTAGCTGACCCGGCCCGGCTTCGCCCAGTCCTTGGTGGGGAGCATCTCATTTAATTCATATAAGTAGTCATATAAGTTCCCGTTCCCGTTACCGACTGTCTGTCTGTCTGTCTGTCTGTCTGTCTGTCTGTCTGTCTGTCTGACCCGGCCCGGCATTGCCCAGCTCCTGGTGTGGAGCATCTCATTTAATTCATATAAGTAGTCATATAAGTTCCCGTTCCCGTTACCGACTATCTGTCTGTCTGTCTGTCTGCTTGTCTGACTGTCTGTCTGTCTGTCTGTCTGTCTGTCAAATAGACCCATCCCTCTGTCTCTCCCTCGTCTATCCCTCCCTCCCTCCCTGTCTATCTGTCTGCCTACCCGTCCCTCCGTCTCTCCCTCCGTCTCTCCATCCCTCCCTCCCTCCCTGTCTGTCTGTCTGTCTGTCTGTTTGTCTATCTATCTATCTCTGTCTGTCTGTCTGTCTGTCTGTCTAATAGACCCATCCCTCCGTCTATCCCTCCCTCCCTCCCTGTCTTTTTGTCTATCTATCTATCTATCTATCTATCTATCTATCTATCTATCTATCTATCTATCTATCTATCTATCTATCTATCTATCTATCTATCTATCTATCTATCTATCTATCTATCTATCTATCTATCTATCTATCTATCTATCTATCTATCTATCTATCTATCTATCTATCTATCTATCTGTCTGTCTGTCTGTCTGTCTGTCTGTCTGCCTGACCCGGCCCGGGTTCGCCCAGTACCTGGTGTGGAGCATCTCATTTAATTCTGAGTAGGTAAGAATCCGCTCTGCCTTCAAAATGTTGACGTGAAGATTTTCTTCCTGCAGCTGCTTCTGTATTTGTTGATCAGTAAGCTCCATTTTTAGCCGCTTGACCACCCATCTGACTGTGTTTGAATCAGTGTTTCTGATTCTGGTGTCTTGGTCCTCCTTCCTCTCACAAGTTTTTGTGTTCGTCTGTGGGTAGTCGTCGCTCTTCTTATTGGTAGTTTCATTGACTGTAGGTTCAGATACTTTATTACAGCTTGCATGCAGACTCTCCAAAGGCAGGTTCGTCTTCTTGATAGTCTGGTCGGTTTTCTCACTATGCATCTTGGAAGCTGCTTGTTTCTTTGTGCTATTACGACGTGCCATTTTCCCCCCGTATCAGACTGCTTGAAATGTGTAAGGCGTCTTGGCTTGATAGCGCTGAGAAGTGCTGTCAAGCGAATCGTGTCGATATGATGGCGGAAAACACTAAATATGCGATGATATTGTTCAACATCTTTTAGATAACTTCTTAAGTATAGAAAGATGAGTTACAATGTTATGCATTATGCATTATTTTTATGTAAACTTTGAAAATGTCTAAAAGATTGTATCATTATTTATTATAACTCATATGCCGGTACATAACTATAGACAAAGAGTTTATAAATCATTGAAAACGATACAACAATATGACTATAAGTTATACAACAATGTTATTAAAAGTTATGCCCCTTGAAATAACTTTTTCTAGAGTTAAGTCCCTTAGCTAATGTGTAGTCACGTCATTTTCTTCCCTTTCCCTAGCGTTTTGGTTCGGGGATTCTTTCATCATCATCATCATATATTTACGTAAGTATTTTGGGAGGGGGAGGAGGGAGGTGGAGGAAGAAGGAAAAAAACTATGACAGTTGACAGCTCTGGAATGAAAGTAAGGCGTGTAGAAAATTTCATCTCAATCGGATGGGCCGTTAGCGAAAAAATAAAGGACATACATATTTACATACATACATATTTACATACATACATTTTGATTTATATATATAGATTATGTTTGTTTATTAATACATTGTTGCGAGTTGTTTGAACTTGTTCCTCCAGTGGCGCAGCAACAATACAGAGATTTATATGGGCCCGGCTTAGAACTATAAAACGTAACTGATGATGGTGTGTGTTATCAAAACCTCAGGCGGAGATGTGGTGAAGTGTGCATGCAACTGCGTTGTTTGTGGTTTTGGGGTAGCGAACGCAGGTTCACAATTACGACATACCGCTGTCAAAGTCAGTCGCAGGCGATTTGGCAGCCGGTCACTTTGCGTTTGGTTTTTATAATGGTATGAGCGTCGGCTATTCAGGAGGCATTGCCAAAATCTCCCCCCCCCCCCATCTCTCTCTCTCTCTCTCTCTCTAAATCTCTCTCTCTCTCTCTCTCTCTCTCTCTAAATCTCTCTTCCTCTCTATCTCCCCCCCCCCTCTCTCTCTCTTCTCTATCTCTCTCTCCCACATCTCTCTCAATTGATGCAAGCCATGTGAAGGACTTTGCGATCAACCTCAACCCACAGATCGATTTGCTAGTTAAATCACTGAACGTGAAATTGTATAGAAAAAAGAGGACATGCAATTCACTTAAACAACAGACACAGAAATACATGCATGCACATAGACAGAACGACATGCAGACAGACAGACAGACAGACAGATCACTCTCCCCCCCCCCCCTTTTCGCCTTCCACACACACACACACACACACACACACACACACACACACACACACATCTTGACTGACACGTGCACACCAACTGACATACACAGAACATAGTCTGGACAGACAGACAGACAGACAGACAGACAGACAGACGGACGGACGGACGGACGGACGGACGGACAGACAGACAGACAGACAGACGGACGGACGGACGGACGGACAGATAGATATATAGATAGATAAATAGACAAGTAGATAGATTTAACTCATTTCGAAAGAGACCGCAAACACTGACAAACAGAGACACTGACAAACATACACACCGACAAACACACAGATAACATAGCCTACAGGTACGGTAGCAAAGGGGTTGAATCCCCATTGAGGAGCATTAAAAAAATTGACCTGGCCTCCCTAGTTGACCCATCCTAAAATGGACACCAGGAAATGGCTTTGGTCGGTAAAGGCGGTGCTGTGATACTGACCACTAACTGATAAGTAATCAATCACGAAATTTATCCCTTTGAAAATGAATATATCTATAATTCTAAACGGTTCGGTATAAAGTATTAAATGGTATATTTTAAGATTTTAACATTATTTGAGAGCTTTTGGTGTCATTGTCAAAGCCTTAGATCAGTGGTTCTCAACCTTTTTTGGCCCATGCACCGCTTCACTAAATGTTCAGAATGTCATTCCCCTCCCCCTTTCGTTTTTCCTCGCTATAAATTCCTCCCCTACACAGTATACGTAAAAATGGAAGCTACATTTAATAACACATATTAGAACAAGTCTAGGCGTCTACATAAAACGTGATTTGCGGATCTACTCACGTTATAAGACAAATTTCAGAAGGGTGAAAAGTACAGAAACATAAAGTATGGAGGGAAAAACAATATTAAGTAACCGGTTCTTGTATTAACGCGATCTTGAAATAATCTTAATTCCCCCATGGAAACCCGGGGGAGGAATTCCCCACTGGTTGAGAACCACTGCCTTAGATGGTTTGGGTGTCTCACAAATTCTAATTTGACAATGGGGACCAGTGTTGCCATTTTTAGTACTTTTCGCGCTAAATTTAGTGCTTTTTAAAAGTCAGTTAGTGCGAAAATTTTCCTTTTAGCGCGGTCGCGTAAATTTAGTGCTTCACAAAATTTTTTTGGTGCTTTTTTGGGGTGGGTAAAAATTACTTTAAAATTCATTTTGGGAACACTAAAAAGCCGAATTTGAACTGAAGCTAGGGAGTAAATCAGTCTTAGTACGTTACCGCGCAATATTCAACTAATTTAACTCCCTTTAATACGATTTAGCTGAAAGCGAACGCCATTTTGCAGACAAGTCCAAACGACAATACATTAGCTTGTAATCGAGTTCATAATTTTGTGGTGTCTACATGATCCTTTCATTTAAGCTTATCTGTGTTTCACCATGAGCAAGAAATATTGTCAACATTTCAGAGAACAGTGGCTCAGTGACACGAGATTTTAAAAATGGTTGTTAAAAGTAGAAGGGGATAATACTAAGTGGTTTTGCAAATATTGCAAATGTTCAATTGCAGCCAGGTTAAATGATATTGAGAGGCACAAGAATACAACGAAACATCAGAAAGCCGAACAACCATTCAGTACACAAAGGCAAACAACAATTGCATATGACAAACTGAACGATGATGTCAAAGAAACAGAAGGATGCATGAGTTTGTTCATAGCTGGCCATTGTTCGCTTCGCGTTGTTGACCATTTAAGTGAACTCTGCAAGGTACAATTTGGTGACAGCAAAGGTTGCAAGAACTTTAAGCTTAGGAGAACTAAGTGCAGAGCAGTTATTTCAAATGTACTTGCACCATATTTCACAACAGACTTGACAGCTGATATTGGCAAAAGTAAATACAGCTTATTGATTGATGAGAGCAATGACATTTCTGAAACTAAGCTACTTGGAGTAGCTATTAGGTACTATTCAGAGACAAGAAAGCAGTTTGTGGTCACTTACTTAGATTTAGTTGAACTGAGTGACTGCAACGCACAGGCAATATGCAATGCGTTAAAAGATTGTTTAAACAAGAATGGACTTGAGCTGCAAAGACTGGTTGCACTCGGCACTGACAATGCGTCTGTCATGACAGGTGTAAACAATGGAGTATATACAAAATTAAAATCCGAAGTTCCTCATCTGGTACTAATTAGGTGTATATGTTATTCCCTTCAGCTGGCAGTGTCACAGGCTGCAGCTGCTTGTCTGCCCAAGAACATCGAGTTCATGATTAGAGAAACATATAACTGGTTTTCTCACTCAAGTCTTCGTCAAGCAAAGTACAGGGAGCTTTTTGCTTCAATAAATGATGGACAACATCCGCTAAAGATTGTTCAATTAAGCCAGACACGATGGATGTCCATTCTATCTGCCATTGTCAGAATATTGCAGCAGTGGGTCGAGCTCAGAACTCATTTTGATGTAGCAAGACTCAACGAGCGCTGTTATACAGCAGAACTTCTACATTCTATATTTAGCGACATGAAAAACTATGTGTATCTCATATTTCTCAAGCATATTCTCGGAGAAGTTCAAAGTGTGAATAAGAAATTCGAAGCAGATATACAGGATCCAACAAAACTACTCAGCGATCTTGTCCAGCTCATTGATTCTATCAGTTCAAAGATTGCTATTCCTGGGAAAAAAATAACAGAAAGTGATGCTATTCAAAATTATTTAGATCCTAATCCCAATCTAGGTTATGAGTTTGAGAAAGAAATAGCAGACTACAAATTTCCCGATGAGAAAGAAATTCGTGGAAGGTGCATCCAGTTTTTAATAGAGCTATTGACACAGCTGCGTTTACGTACACCCGATAACGTTCGAGTGTTGTAGTCCATGTCATGTCTTAGTGGAAGTGGATGTCTACAGCCAATGAAGCCCTGTATATTGGACCTTGCTAAAATGTTTGTAGAAGATGCAGCTACTCTCACCCGCATCGATTTCCAGTGGAGAAAATTTCATCATATGCAGTGGACATAGACCTCTGACACACTTGGACTGTGGGCAGAAATAGCCTCATAAAGGGATGCCACCGGTGAAAATCCTTTCCAAGATCTTACAGATTTAGCTTTAACTCTGCTGATTTTACCTCATTCTAATGCGGACGTGGAGTGTATTTTCAGTCAGATGGGAGTTATAAAATCAAAATTGCGGAATAGACTTAGCATTAAGAGTTTGACAGCTGTTTTGACTATTAGATATGGAATGAAAAGATATGGCAAATGCTGTCATAATTATAAACTACCTAAGGATATTCTGCGAAAAATTAGATCACTGGAGGCATATACATGTTTCTTTCAATCATCATCATCATCATCATCGCAGGAGCAAACACAGCAGGAAATAGCTACAGAAACTGAAGAGGAGTTGTTTGACTGGGATTTGGCAGATCTGGAATAAACTTCATTCTAATATTCAGTGATAATAATAAATTATAATGTGCTACTTTATAACATTTTGAATGAATACCGCCAGGGCTTGTTTTAGTGATTTCTCAAAAAAATAGTATTGCAGTTTGGTGCTTTTTTGGCTCGAAAGTAGTTCTGATTGGGATTTGGCGGTCTAGAATAAACTTCATTGTAATATGAAGTGATACTAATAAATTATACCGTACTACCTTGTTACATTTGTAATAAAAACAGTTGGTACCTTTTAAATAATTTTGGTGCTTTTTAGTGCTTTTTTGGGTCGATTTTGGTGCTTTTTCAATCAAAGGGAGATGGCAACACTGATGGGGACTCATACAGATTGTGGCGTTGCTGAAAGATGAATACGTCATAGCCCCCAAAACCAAACTCTTGCACATTTCTAACATAAATGACAACTCTCTATAAATTCGCATTGAAAAATGTTCCCTTTCTAACGTTGAATGACAGTTTGTTTTCAAACTTATCAACAGAATAGCAAATTGATGTCTGTAGAATGATGTGTACCGAGTTTACCGATTACCTACTTATAGACAAGTGTCAGTAAAATGATGTGTACTGAGTTTACGGATTTCGTACTCATAGACAAGTGTCATTAGAATGATGTGTACTGAGTTTACGGATTTCGTACCTATAGACAAGTGTACTCAGTTTGGCAGTCGGCGAGAAATTACCATTCTGATTAGGAAGAAACGGAGAATTAATTGTTGCAATGTGTACCTATTTAAAGATTAGTGATGCCCGTTCACCGCCAATTGTTCCCGCCGATAATCGGCAAAAAATGGGAACGCGAATAAAAAGTTCTTCCAATTGAACATCACCAGAGTCGGTGCAGCAAATACAATTTCCAATACAAACACGATTTCTTAAACTGGGTAAATATGTTTAACAAAGTTTGCCACCAGTGCCAGTGGCGCGAAACGGATGGAAATCCCTGACTTTAAGTGGAGCATGCAATTCTGACATTAATGCATTTAAGTACTGTTTTAACATCTGATAAATTATCTGCATACCTTTTCATGAATTTTGCATATATGTTGAGTAACTATTGAAACAGTTGCGTGGTTCTTAATGAAATACGTAGAGCTGAATGAAAACTTGATTGCCATTTCTGTTTTCTGATAGATATTTTGTGTCATTTCCTACCATAGTATGCAAATGTCAACAGCGTAACGGAAACCACCGAGCACATTGACGGAATTGACCGAAAGCTTGAAGGATGTGTCAAAATATTTGAATAGCTACTTGAGTGAGAATAAGAGCTGTGGATCTGTGCAGCTGTCACATTGGCTGCTGAAGGAATCCCTGCCAGGCTTTTGGGTTAAAGCGGGCTAAATGAGGGTTGCCAGATTGTGTAACTGAGAAACCGGGACATTTCACTTAAGAATAAGAAGAATAAAAGATATTGCAAAAATTAATCGTGTCACTTAAAATAAAGGGAGGTTAAAGCCAAGAGGACTGACTTCATTGCACCGGCTTTTGTCCCAAATGGTATATTTCCACAGTTCACACAAGTCACAACAGAAAAAAAAAACCGACTAACCGCACGAAAACGAAACTAATGCGTTTGTGCACTGGCATATTATATTGCCAAATCAAACAGTTCTACCAAATTAAACATTTCTACCAAATTAAAAAGTTCTACCAAATAAAACCAGAGAAAGAGTTTGAGTTAATTAAATATTTTATTTTATTTTGTAAAGAAAACCAGGACATCCGGGGACCCCGAAATCATTTTTAGGGAGTGAATTATTTAATAAAAAACCCGGGACTATCCCAGAAAACCGGGACGTCTGGAAACGCTAGGTTAAATGTAACATTGAAACGCCTTCACAGACGCGCTGCCACGGAAATACGGTATGTAAACATCGCGGCATTGTATGGCCTACACATGATATCTGCACCTGAATCTCCGCGTGTTTAGGCTTCTCGCCTTTCTCTTGTCGGTGTCTGTAGATTAGGGGTAGTGAACGCCGTTTCACAAGCCCGACATACTGGATTCGAAGTCAGCCCCTGGCAATTTGGAAGCAGATCGCTCTGTGTTGATTTTCGCAATGGTATGACTGTTGGCCGTTGACAAAGCCATGGCAAACTACTGAACGTAAAATTGGCTAGAAAATCACATGTAGCCCAAAAAGGAGTTGATTGCGACGTCCTGTTAAATAGCATGTAATTGTCGTTAACGTAATATTTCTCTTTTATTTTTACAACCAGCTTAACGCATTATTGGTCATATTCTGGAGGTAATTTTACAAGTGGGAAGAAAACATCCAGAGATGGATAAACTACAGGTAACTTTACAAGTGGGAAGAAAACATCCAGAGATGGACAAACTACAGGTAACTTTACAAGTGGGAAGAAAACATCCAGAGATGGACAAACTACAGGTAACTTTACAAGTGGGAAGAAAACATCCAGAGATGGACAAATTACAGGTAACTTTACCAGGGGGAAGAAAACATCCAGAGATGGACAAACTACAATTAACTTTACAAGTGGGAAGCATACATTCAGAGTTGGCTAAATTACGGGTAACTTTACAAGTGGGAAGCACACATGCAGAGATGGATAAACAACAGGTAACTTTATAAGTGGGAAGAAAACATCCTGAGGTGGACAAACAGCAGTCTGCTAGAGAGTACATCCAGAAAAAGAGACAGAAAGTGGTAAAGGTGTAGGTGACACTTGCTTTACTAAATCTAAAATATGTGCGAACATGTGTATATTTCAGCTTGAAAGATGTATTTTAATCTATGTTGTGTGACTTCTTCAGTATGTACCTGACGAGATGCAGCGAAATAAGCCTGACAATAAATGGTACAATCTATGGTTTGTGACTTCGTTAATTAAAATATGTTTCTTAAATCCCGAAGAACGTCTCCAGGGAAAACGTATAAACTATATTCTGTTGTCGTCTTCTTTAAGGCTCAACATTTGCTGTACGTCTATTCCGACTTGGGTCACAAGCAAGGCAGTTCGCAAGAGGTCTTTCCTGGCCATTGCTGGGGAATCTTTTCGGAGAGTCGTGAAGAGAGCAGCGTTCTGCCTAGGTCATACAACATGATAATGACGAGCCTGCGTTTATTTTCCAGTTGTACGGGGGGGGGGGGGGGGAAACTTCCTGCAAACAGGACATGTAATTTGGTTGTGGTCGGCGTGGCTGAAAGGTTTAATGCATTTACACTGTTTCTTCTGACAGGGGACGTAATGTGGATTCGTTCCACACTTCAGTCATTTGGACATTAATGTTGACTTTACTTTCAGAAGGTAATCACAAATTTTTTTTTGTTTTTGGTTTGTCACATATCCCTTACAGGACGTTGCACTCAACACCAGCATTTTCCAGCTGCTGTTGATGTACCAGGCAAGTTTTACGTTCAGTAGTTTGCCATTGCTTTCTGAACGACTGGCTTACATACCCCCATAAGTTACCAGCGCGGCGCGAACCGCTACTTATTCTCGCAGCTGCTGTTTTCCCCACGTGGATCGAACAATGTCGTTAACCCCTTGACCAGGGAGACTGAACGTAATCAAGGGGTGGGGCGTGATTGCAAGGGACACGCAATTTGAATATTTTGTAATGTGGGCGTCACACCTGAGAAGATAACCCGGTCAACAAATGCCCGAAGAAGTCGAATGTGCAGGCAGAGAGGTACAAATATCGCTGCTCTGCTGTAAACAAGCTCAACACAATTACGTCTAAAACAACATTCCGGATGAACGCAAAAGAAGAAAGAGTAATGTAGGTGTTGAAACCTGTTAGAGAAATATTTCTATTACAAGGTCAATTTGTAAAACAACAGACATATACATTTGCCTCAATTGAATTCACATAAATGAGATTAAAATGAAATCAGCGTTGAAGTGAAGTGAAGCGACTGAACAAATTCCCCAAGAAAAGAAACTTCTAGGTTTTGTTGATGACATGTTTAGAACTATAACTAACCACTGAATAGGTAGTTTCCAGCATAAGAAAGACGAAATAGTCGACAGCGCAGAGGTCTCAATGATTTAATGCATGATGTAGTCAGACTTTCATCAGCAGCCGTCTATCGTTTCCTGAATAATTGCGGGCGTTTTTCAAAGTGCATTATATTTGTTCATTAACGGTGTATTGGTGTAACATTCACGCCTCGCTGGCTTTTCATCGTGTGCCCGCGTCCTGCATTTTCAAGGTGTATTTCCCGTGAATGCCTGAAACATCTCCAGGGCTATAGTGTACAGGAGATGACTAGAAAAGCGCCGTGGATCGTGCCTCGTGAACGAGTTCGAGAAAAATAGTGCTATTTCTTGGCTTTCCGCATTCATTTTGAACAGGGCGGTTGTTGCGCGTTGTCTGTTTAGAGCGAAGCTGCGATAACTGGGCATTTGAGCCGATGAACATGTGTTACCGGGGACCTAATGGGGAACAAATCTTCTACACTTTAATCAAATGCATTGTGCAAGTCATTCTTTATCCATCTTCATATATCACCTTCAAGCCCTGTGGCGATGGGCGAGCGGCGAAGCGGCAGGCATGGGTACGCTGGCAGTCGTAGTCGCAGACCTGCACACAGGCGGCTCAGGGCATATGGTCGTCTTCTACTGACAGGAGCAGCAGTGGGATTTGGCAGCCCACTGAGTGACTGAGCAGCCCTCTATAGGAAAGCACTGCTCACCTCCATAGCATGAGGAAGGGGATAGAAAAGCTGCCTTAAAATTGTCTGATCCATCATTACCTAAACAGCTAGCCGCGGTTGGTGTGTACCCTGTACTGCGGTCGACATACAACTAAAGTAAAAACAGGTACAGAGAAAAAAAAAAGCAAACCATATTCCCTTAACCATCGGAACGTGGGATGTACTCACCCTATTTGATAGAGACGTCGGGCCTAAAGAGACGAACAACACTGATTGGGAGAGAGTTGGGCAGGTAAAATATCGACATTGCAGCCTTGAGCGGGGCACGATTTGCAGATGAAGGCCAAATCTGTGAAGTAGGTGCCGGCTACACATTCTTCTGGAGTTGAAGGAAGAGTGAGGAAAGACGTCAGTCTGGTGTGGGATTTGCCATTAAGTCGACCATCGTTGGCAAACTAACTGAATTTCCGAAGGCTATAAACGACACTTATGACCATTAAATTACCCCTGCTCAACGGAAGGAAGCATGCAACCATCGTGAGTGTCTAAGCACCAATCATGACCAATGAAGATGACGTCAAGAACAAGTTCTATGAGGACCTGCACAATGTATTAACATCTGTTCCCAAAGGAGACAAACTTATACTCCTTGGGGACTTTAATGCCAGAGTAGGCACGGATCCTGGCTCTTGGAGTAGCAACATTGGAAAGCACGAAGTCGGAAATTGTATGAGCAATGGGCTCCTCCTTTTACAGACCTGTGCCGAACACGATCTCCTGATTACCAACACAATTTTCCGTCTTCCCATGAGAAATAGGACATCGTGGATGTACCCTCGCTCGGAACATTGGCACCTCATTGAGTATGTCATCGTCAGGAGGAATGTCAGACAAGATGTTGGAGAAGACTGTAATTATGTACCAGCCAGCTCCAGGGATTAATCACACCGTGCCAAATATAAAAGTGAATGGTTATAGACTAAGCGTTGTGGACAAATTCACCTATCTTGGCAGCACTGTATCCCAAGCTGCCACAAGTGATGTCGAAGTGAATGCAAGAATCTTCAAGGCCAGTACGGCCTTTGGCAGATTGTACGAGAATGTGTGGGACATAAATGGAATAAGCCTGCAAACAAAGCTGAAAGTCTACAAAGCAGTCATATTATACACACGGCTATACGCTTGTGAAAACCGGACTGTTTACCAGCGACACGCTAGGAAATTAAACCACTTCCTTACAGTCTATAGGAAGCTATTGAAGATTAAATAGCAAGACAAGATCCCAGACACTGAAGTCCTAAAACGACCGTCCATGCCCAATATGCACACTCTACTAATGAAGAATCAGATTCGCTGGGCTGGTCACTTGACTCGCATGCCAGATCACAGGCTCTCTAAACAAATGTTTTTTACGGCGAGCTGCGTTGCGGTAAACGCTCACAAGGCGGCCAGAGGAAATGCTTTTAAAGATTCTGAAGATCTCAATAAAAACTTTTGGAATTCATCACGACACTTGGGAGACTGCTGCCAAAGACCGAAATTCGTGGCGTACATCATTACGCAAGGGTGCAGTCACTTGTGAAGCAAACAGAACTGCAAGAGCTGTGAAAAACAAGGCAGGACAGAAAAACCACTGCAAGAGATCCTCCTCCTAGAACGTCAAACATTCTTTGCCCACATTGTCAATGAACATTTCGAGCCAAAATAGGCCTTATCAGCCATCTTAGATTAGACCTTACCAGCTATCTTAGAACTCACTCTTGCATACTTTAAACCCCACTGGATGAAGTGAATGGTCATTATCATTCTTGATGGACAAACAACAATGGGGAGCAAAGAAAATAACACTGTAAACTAGTAGACATGTCGTAAGAGGCGACCAAGGAAGGTTGGCGTGGGGTTAGTTACTCTATCCCCTTGAAATCTTTAACTGTAAAATTCAACCAATCATGAGCAAGTCTGAAGATAAGGGAAGGAGATTAACTCATTCAAGAGAACGGGGAAGCTCTTCTAGAAGGGGTATGATGCCAAACGGAAAAGCCCTAATGCGGAACTTAAGGAGAGAAGACATATTTAAGTGAATCAATAGGTGATGAAAAGAGGTTGGTGCTGGACACGGCATAAGTTGAGAAAACATAATTGTATAAATAGAAAGTCCTGCCACTGGAACCCGCGGAAGAAACAAAATATAGGGAGACCTATGGAGAGAGCTCAAGAACATATCAAAAGATAGGACAGCGTGGCGTGTGGTCACTGAGGGTCTTTGCTCCGATATGTGATAAATGGCTGAAAAAGATCTGTGCACCTGATATCAGAATAATACATTATGGGTGTTGGTCTCCCTTATCTCTCTTATATATATATATACATAATATCATGTGCCATGCCGGAAAGCGTGGGCGGTCATGACTCGCCATTTCACTCGATCACCAGCGTCGTGGATCAGCTCAGTGTTCGGGACGCAGAGGTGTTTCCAAGGCACCAGGGCCGGGTTATATACTGGCCAAGACCTATTGACGCGTCCTCGTCGAGCGTCCTGGGCAACAGGTCCCTTCGGGGTCCTGGCTAAAGTCAGTAGGATCGCCGATTCCTCCGAAGTCGGAGAGTGTCTGCCTGTACGGCGAGGAACCACCAGTCTGCACACCAATAAGCCAGACATGGGACAACGGATACTCACGCAAAACTCAGGTCCTGTATGACATCACACTGATGTTGGACAACAGGATGCCTTCATCCGACATACAGGACTTTGCGTTGGAGCTCAAGCCAACGAACACAAGCAAGCAAGCAAGCTCAGTGTTCCTGTCTCGTCCATGCCATGTGGCCAAGCCATCCAGGTATTTTCCTCTCGGTCTTCCTCTTGGTCTGTTCCCTTCGATCTTGCCAGTTGTCACTAAATTCTCCAATCCATTTCTTCTCATAACATGTCCAAAAAATTTGATTGTCTACGTCTAATTTCTGTAATCAATTTACGATTTTCATTTGTCTCCTGTAGTACTTGGTCATTGGTTTTTCTGTCTGTCCATGGTATTCTTTGCATTTTCCTCAGAAACCACATTTCTGCAGCCATCAGCTGTTTTTCAGCTTGACTGCACATTGTCCAAGTTTCACATCCATACAAGAGAACAGGCTCTATGTATCCCCTTAACACTCTTTTTCTCGTTTCAATTGACATCTTTTTATTAGATGTCAATTCTAATGTCGATTATTGGTCAGAATGTTTTTCATCTTGCTAAAGGTTACTTTCGCCATGGCGATTCTTGTTCTAATCTCTTCAAGGCATCTCCCATCAGATGTTATGACTGTTCTGAGATAATTGTACCGATTCACTTGTTGAAGAATATTCCCATTTACTTGTATATTACATTGTGGTACTTCGTTCTTCCTAGTGACGTCCATAACCTGTGTCTTCGTACAATTTAATTCCAACCCCAGCTGCTCACTGTGTTCAATTACTGCATCTACTAATTGTTGTAGATCTTGTGCATTGTCTGCAATCAATACTGTATCATCTGCATATCTAATGTTATTGATGTTTCGTCCTCCAATGCTGATTCCATTTATATCTTCTACATTCCTGAAAATATTTTCACTGTATAGGGAAAAAAGATCTGGAGACATTACACATCCCTGCCTAACACCTCTCTTAATAGGTTGATATTGTCCCACTTCATTATCAATCTCTATGGCAACTTGTTGTTTCCAATATAAGTTTTTTATAACGAAAGAGGGGCGGCATGTCGAAGACTTGCATGATTAAGGGGCGGCATTTCGAAGACTTGCATCATGCTGAGAAAACAAACCGCACGGCCCTGAATATGTAGATGATTTGTCCAAAATTACATGAGTGGCATATATGTAGATGGTTTGGCCAAAATTACATAAGTGGCAAATATGTAGATGGTTTGGCCAAAATTACATAAGTGGCAAATATGTAGATGGTTTGGCCAAAATTACATAAGTGGCAAATATGTATATGGTTTGGCCAAAATTACATAAGTGGCAAATATGTATATGGTTTGGCCAAAATTACATAAGTGGCAAATATGTATATGGTTTGGTCAAAATTACATATATGCGACCAGACAACTGACTTGATATGAGATGGTGATGATCGTATGAAATGGCAAATCATTATCGCCCACGCTTATCGCCATGGCACATGATGATGTGGTTTCAAACAGAGAACAAAGTAAACAAAGGTACATTTCACACGCCTTAGGGGCACTGGACATATGGTTAAACAAGTTAGCTGCATATCCTTTACAGGACGTCACAGTCAACCCCAGCATATTTTGGCTGTTTGTGATTCCTGGGCACGTTTACGTTCAGTAATTTGCCATTGTTTCTGAACGACCGGCACCCATACCATTTTATTAAAACTCAACGCAAAGTGGTCTGCTGTCAAATCGCCCGCAACTGTGTTTCGAACATGGTATGCGTTATTACGAACTGCGTCTGTAACTACTTCGCCACGGAGCCGGCGGACGTATGGTGCTAGACCCATATTTGTATAGACCAAACGGAACTTAGTGGCTGATGTGGTCGGTATAACGCCGACTCCTTAACTTCCCAACACATTTCCTGGTACCCAACTTAGACTAGGAGCCCAGGTCACTTTTCAAAATTCGAAACCGCCCTGATGAGGATGGAACCCAAGACCACAGGTACGACAGGCCAGCGTCTAGCCGCTGCGCTACCGCGGTTCCCATCAAACAGTTTCAACATGCATTTACCTGTGTGAGTGCGCGTATGCCTCTTCAGATCAAAGGTATCGTTGAACCCCTTGCCACAGAAAGAACACAGGAATCGTTTGATCTCCCGATGTGTTTTCAGATGACGCTGCAAATGCTTGGCCAGGTCAAAGGTGAGATTACAGACCGGACACGGCAGCGAGCAGTTACTGGTTACTAGTCCTTCAAACAAAAGAATATAAAATAGCAATGCGAGTACAGTTCATAAAAATATCATCATCATACAGTGAGTTACGTTGCACTGTTTCGTCAAGCCTTTGGCTCAGTGTATCCGATTTCGACAATGAATAAATCAACTAAAATGATATTTTAGAATTTAGTGAGCTTTGTTTGAACAGTCATAAGTGACTACTTGAACACAATCGCAAATGATAAAATGGACGTTGCGGCTATAGCCCTCTTCAGCACACAAACAATAAACATACACTGACACAACTACACACATGTATATACAAGTTAATTAACTGATGTTAATTCTCGGGGATGAACTTTGGTATATTTCTTAAGCTTACAAATTTTACGTATCATTTTACTGAATTACTCATTGTAATTTTACAGCAGCCGGTCTCTCTGGCTGTGGGGTTACAACACTTTCTCTCTGTAATCCCGTTTATCACGCAGAGTCTCGTAGCGGAGCGAGAGCTGAGGCGGTTCGACCCCCGCTCGTGACTTGCGGGATACTGAGCCGGCCGCTCAGAAAGCAATGGCAAACTACTGAGCGTAATCTTGCCAAGAGATCAACATACAGCTGAAAGATGCTGGTGTTGACAGCTAAGTCCTGTAAAGAATATGCTAAAAAAAAAAAAATTTTTTTTACAGCTTTATACCAGTTCCATCAACTGAATATCTCACCGATATCGAAAATCATTGTTTTCTGGTTTGCTTACCCTTAGCCTCTGACTGTTCCTAGTCTACCTACAAGGCAGAGGTTTGTTGTCTAAAACAATTTTTGGATATTGTAGTAACTGAGAGGGCAAAAAAGGACTTTCCCTGAATATCAATGGGAAAAGAACAATGGTTATATCAAGGAAAATGGTAACACCAAAACGTAATACGCGGGGATGATACAGGAATTTTACTAATAACTATTTTACAATATTGTAAACCAGACATTTTGTGTGTACTGCTTCTCTACATAGTCCCCCAGCATGGCAAACCACTTGCGCACCTGTCCACTAGCTTGTTCATACCTTCTAGGAAAATGTTTTTGGGTTGCGTTAAGCTAATTTTGCCCCTCCCCAATTACCTCGTTGTCATGTGCAAACCTCTGACACCGCAAATGTTCTTTCAAGGGTTTAAACAAGTGAAAGTCCAATGACGCCAAGTCTGGACTGTATGCTGGATGTTTCCACAACTCAAAATTCAGAGCATGCAATGCACCCACTGTATGCGCTGCCGTATGAGTGCGAGCGTTGTCGTGTAGTAGCAATACTGCTTTTGAGAGAAGTCCTCGTCTTTTCGATCGTATCGTGGGCTTAAATTTATTCACTATCTGTCTTAAGCGGACCAGATTCGTGTTACGGCGTTAACAATTTGAAACGTTGACAAAGTACGAAAAAGGATGGTATATTTCACGCTGATCCTGGCGTGGTGGGTCGTTCTCAGACAAGGGCGAGACATTCAGGAAACTCATTTGCACGTTAAAAATCCCCCGGCCTTTGGAAATCGAATAGGGCAGGTCGAATAGGCGGCTGCCCAGGCCATGCTTTCTATAATAGGAAAGTTACACACATAAAACTTATAGCACGCATAATGCTGCTTTACACACATTTTGATCATCGCCGGCGCTACGGAGTTCATACACCGTGCTGAGATTCTCGTAGTGTTGTCTATGGGAGGAGACTGAGCACTTATGGAGATATCCGTGTGTTGTGAAGTTTATCCTTTACAAATCAAATAATTTGCAAAGATTGGTGTTTGTCCATCAAGAATGATGATCACCACTCATTTCATCCAATGGGGTTGAACGTTTGGAGCCGTGAGTTTCTAAGATGGCTGATAAGGAATATTTTGGCTTAAAATGGTCTTCGGCAATGTGGACAAAGAATGCTTGAAGTTCAAGGAGGAGGATCTCTTGCAGTGATTTTTATGTCCAGCTTTTTATTTCCGCAGCTCTTCCAGTCCTGTTTGCTTGCGTAATAATGTCCGTCACGAATTTCGGTCTTTGGCAGCGGTCTTCCGAGTGTCGTGATGAATTCCAAAAGCTTTCAGTGAGATCTTCAGAGTGTCTTTAAAGCGGTTCCTCTGGCCACCTTGAGAGTGTTTACCACAGTGCAACTCACTGTACAAAAATTAGTTTAGGGAGTCTGTGATCTGACATGCGAGTCAAGTGACCAGCCCAGCGAGTCAGAACCCAAAGCCTATTATGTGGGTGAAGTCCTGCGCAGGACGGGCCGCTGGACGATGAGTAGTAACAATGGACAGTGTATTAGAAAGGGCCACAAAGTGCGGCTGTGGTTCAATCCCCAATAATGGCAAGTGTTGATGGTTTCCAAACCTTGGTTCTCTGAGGTGATCTCTGCCTCCGAATAACCAGTAATTTTCATAAATTATATAATCAACATGGCTATGTGGCGTAGGGGTTACGGACGCAATTCGTAACCCGCATACCGCGTTCGAAACATAGCTGCGGGTGATTTGGCAACAGACCGTTTTGCGTTGGGTTTCCTACAATGGTATGAGTGTCGGTAGTTCAGAAAGCAATGGCAAACTACTGAATGTAAACTTGCACATAAATAACAAACAGCTAAAAAATGCTGGGGTTGACCGCGACGTCCTGTAAAGGATATACAACTAATTAACCATGTTAACAATAGGCAGAGACGCTCGCCGACCGGGCCGGTGATCAAGAGTTTGAATCCACATCTGTGCTGTTTTTTAAACCGACCAAGTTCGCTGGCAAGTTGACCCCCAGCCTACAGTGGTGACAAGGAAATGTTTGGGCAACTAAAGGCGGTCGGCGTGATATTAATACGGTCACATAGCGAATGTCGATGTTCCTACACAAATATGGGTTTATCACAATGTGCTCAGTGTGTCTTACACAATGTATGTAAACTTCAATTTATGGACACACAAGGGCAGCAATTTTCAAAGTGTGGATTATAGACATCCTTGAGACCCATGTACTGAGGGGTCTGGTAGCTTAGCCCACGTGAACGAAATATCATAAAAAGTCGCTTAAAAGTCGACAGGGTCCGCAGCGTGGAAAGCGTCGCACAAAGCGCGAACTCCGTAGCTCCAGCGACGACCCACAGGAGTCTCTGAAAAAGTTCACTAGTCAACTGAAGGAATCGGCCCGGAATCGAACCCACAACCTTCGGAGCCCGAGTCAAACGGCTTTACCTCTTCGCCACGAAGACTCCCTTAACGAAAACGAATGTGAACGAAATATCATGGCTGTCGTTGGTATATTTTTTAAAAAGAAAGAATTGCACACGGGTGTCTGCATTAGTGCTCCAGTCTCCTCCCATAGAACACACTATGAGAGTCTCAGCACAGTGCATGAACTCTGTAGATCTGACCTCGGGCAGCCAAATCATTTGGACACAGCCATGACGTAAAGACAACCTATAGCAATCATCAGAGCGAGAGAGAGAGAGAGAGAGAGAGAGAGAGAGAGAGAGAGAGAGAGAGAGAAACAGAGAGAGAGAGAGAAACAGAGAGAGAGAAACAGAGAGAGAGAAACAGAGAGAGAGAGAGAGATAGCGAGAGAGAGAAACACAGAGAGAGAGAAACAGAGAGAGAGAGAGAGAGAGAGAGAGAGAGAGACATAGAGACAGAGACAGTCATGATTCTTGGGCACATAATAATAACATAAAAACTTGGCTA
>OY992879.1:98708266-98805766 GCA_963921405.1 Cepaea hortensis | reverse complement strand
GACAATCACTGGAATACATAAAGAATGGGAGAGTAAATCAAATAAATGGATAGCCTGAAATGCAATCTTTGGGAAGTGCACAAGAGCTGAAAGTGTTGTTTGTGGCTGAATCAAAGTAAATTGAAAACATGGAACAACTATTCAGTTATTTTTCTATTAACGGAGCAATTTTTCTGTGAACATTATTATTCTTTTATCCATTATCCCCCAATGCGGCATAGACCATGAATCAACTCTCTCCAGGCCTTCCCATCCTTAGCTAATCCCATGCAACTCTGTCCATGCCCCCCTCCCCTCATATTACTCATTGGCACCTTTCCGTATTGACAGCCGGTATATTATAGCCTATATTATGGCTTATATTACTCATTTCTGTTTATACAGGGTGTATTTTAATGACTGTGCAGTGTTTGAAAATATTGCCGGTCCAAGTTTTGTATTTGCCTATCTTTCGTGATCAGGATGACGGTATATACATTCACTCACGCTCAGATGGTGGCCTCTATAATGCTCAGAGATTGAAGGCCAAGACCAAAATTAGGAGGGTACTAATCAGAGATTTGCTTTTTGCGGATGATGCTGCGATTACGACCCACTCTGGGGAAGAATTACAACATCTACTATCTGCATTCT
This sequence comes from Cepaea hortensis, assembly GCA_963921405.1. NCBI lineage: Eukaryota > Metazoa > Mollusca > Gastropoda > Stylommatophora > Helicidae > Cepaea > Cepaea hortensis. The sequence continues at coordinate 98,805,133 of OY992879.1, read as the reverse complement.
CCAATGCTTGTTCTGAATTTGGTTTAACAATTAACAAAAAGAAGACACAGATTATGTCACAAGGTGCACATGGTGTACCATCAATCTTCATTGACGACGCCGAACTGGAGATAGTAGACCATTTTACATATCTAGGAACAGAGGTAAATAGCAAATTATCCCTCGATCAGGAAATCAACATCAGGATTGGCAAGGCAGCAACAACAATGAACATGTTAGCAAAAAGAGTCTGGGAGAACAGGAAGCTTACTGCCAAAACAAAAGTCCTCGTCTATCAAGCCTGTGTCCTTAGTACTCTTCTTTATGGCAGTGAAACCTGGACAACTTACTCACGCCAAGAGAAACGTTTAAACAGCTTTCATATGCGGTATCTGTGAAGAATTCTTGGTATTAAGTGGCAAGACAAAATCACAAATACTGAAGTATTGGAAAGATCAGGTTGTGTGACGGTGTATTCCATGCTCAGTCTTCGTAGACTTAGATGGATAGGACATGTTAGGAGGATGGATGATCTTAGAATACCAAAGGACATCTTTTTTGGTGAATTACAGACGGGTAGAAGATCTCAGGGTCGGCCTCTACTACGATACAAAGATGTGTGTAAGCGGGACATGATTGATACAGGCATTGGTAATGCACATTGGGAGCAAGTCGCCGCTGAACGTGTTGCATGGAGGGCAACTATCAGAAATGGAATAAAGACAAAGGAGAAAATGATTGCAGATAAAGCACACACAGAGCGTGAAAGACGTAAGATGGTGCAAAATGGTGGAAATGACCATGTTTTCACATGCATCTACTGTGGGCAAACATTTGCAGCAAGAATCAGCCTTACCAGCCACACTCGCCACCGCCATGGGTCGTAGTTATTAAGCCTTTTTGAAGCACAATGTACCAAACTATCGTCTGTCAAGACAGAAAGGTGCCAATGTATTATGTTGCATGAACTTTATAGAGGGTGAATACAAAACTTGGACCGGCAATATTTTCAAATACTGCACAGTCATTAAAAATACACCTTATCATCCCCAGGTGTATTTATGTGTTAATCTGTTTCTGTTACGTTGTGGCTCCCAAACAAACTTCCTACTAGTTATACTATTATCAGGTTTTCTAAATGTTTGTCCTACACAGCGTTAGCGTCAATTCTTCACCTCTTGGGTCACTGGTGTTTGTCTTGTTCTCTCTGTGGGCTACATCAATGATTCATCCAGTCTTACCATGTTATTCCTTCTATTTTGCGCAGGCACCAATTGGTACCAATGACGCCGGCTTCGTGGCTTAGAGGTTATGACTTTTCTCCGTAATCTCGTATACTCTCGTCGGTGACGTGATGACGGTGAGAATCAGCAGTGGTTCGAATCGCATATCTGTAAATTACGGGGTATGTGAGCCAGCCGCTCAGAAAGCATTGGCAAACTACTGAGCGTAATCTTGCCAAGAAATCAACATACAGCTGAAAGATGCTGGTGTTGACAGCGATGTCCTGTAAAGGATATGTCAAAAAAAAAAAAAAAACAACCCCAATTGGTGAATGTTTGCTGTTTATGTGTAACCCGACGAAAAATATTGCGCTTAGGTGAAAATTCATGTGTTCAATGAACATAAACATACACTATGTGCTAAGTTAGCTAGTTAGCAACTTGAAGACCAAGGGGCAATGGACCAAGTAAAAAAAAATAATTATTATTTTGTTACATAATTTTCTAATCAGGAAAGACGGCGAGGAAGGGAATGCCTATCCAACCTCGTTATAACATGGCTCAGAAAAAGAGGCTCCCATGGTGTAACAGTTAGGATGTTAGACTGACAATGGCACAAGAGCTGCCGGACAAAGTTTTGATGCCAGTTCTCGTTATTCGCTACGGCAGGGAAAGACTGACCACCTATGTCTCCGAGCTCTAAGGCCTACACCGATGTGATGGTGCAACCACGTCAATACCCACAGCACGTTTCTGTCACGGGGCACGTTGGAATATCAGAAGCTTAATACTTTACACACCAAACCCAGTACATCTTGGAACAATGTTGGTCTTTACAGTTATGATTTACACTACTTTTTAATGCATAACGAATAAAGTAAATCCATATACGTTGATCACAAACTACTGAACGTAAACAGGCCAAGAAATCACACATAATGATGGAGTTGACGGCGACGTCCTGTAAAGGATATGGAACTAACTGTAATATGTTGATCAGATACATTTTATTTGACCAGACACTTTCAGTTTTCTTAACTCATGGCATGCAGGTGTGCGGGGCAATGAACAGGCTGACAGACCAAGAGCTGCTTTTTGTCTGCGTAGAGAAGTATTTTATGATAAAGGTGGTGTGTTGAAGGCTCTCTGAAGTCGGGTGGAAAAGGCAGCCGGACAGACGGAGTACCCATATCTGAACAGATTGGCGTAGAAAACAGTGAAAAGAGAGGCAAGGCGCTAAAGAAAAGTCACGCGGACGTTTTATCAAATTGCTACTGGAACAATCAGCACTCTTTGGTGACTGAAATTCCACCCTCATACTAGATGGTGTAATAGCATATCCTAGAGGCACAAGAAGAAGAAGAAGAAGAAGAAGAAGAAGAAGAAGAAGAAGAAGAAGAAGAAGAAGAAGAAGAAGAAGAAGTAGAGGAAAAAGAACATCATCATCAACAAGAACAATAGCAACATCAACAAATGCATTTGGTTATATAATATATGTTTTCATCTCTAAAAAGAAAAGCCAAAACCAGAATGGAATTAACTGTTCAAACCAACAAACGACTTAGCCAAGATACCATTGTGCACATAATAAGGAGAAATTAACGTGAAAGCGTAGTAACAACTGCCAAATTGATGGCAACAGAACATGGGGAAGACAAAGCGACACATAACTAGATGGCTTGGTCACATGACATGATCGGAACAAGAACACGACCCTGATGCAAGACTGGTGATCCTGGGAGATGGCCAACCATTACCACCCAGGCTTATCGGCATGACACGTGATGACACGTGATGACACGTGATGAAGACAATGAGATTAGAATACCGATGGTGTCTCGTGTATCCTCTGTTGTCTCCATGTGAGTGTCATTGGTCAATACAACCTATAGTACCTTGCGGTGTAGGAAAGGGAATCTTTAGCTTGAGGCAATAAGGCAGCCTAGTTAGTGCAATGGCCCGAAATGTGCAGGTTAGGCTTTTCATTTTGCCTTTTACAGAAAAAAAAATCCACCATTTACCGAGGAATAGATCCCGGGCTCTCATTTTTGAGCCCAGCATTCTAGCCACTCGGTCAGACACGCGTGTGCCATGAATATCTATAAACTGATTTCTCAGGCTTTTTCACAATAAGAACATTCTCACTTACCTCTAAAATAGACTTAAATCTTCTCCGTTCATTTACATCCAACTTCTCGTTAGGCTCTGCTTGGTCGAACTGTGACTCACCCTTTGCATAAAGTTTCGCCTTCTGCTGTAGCAAGGGTAGAAATGTGTCGTATTTATCTGAAGAGACACTGCTGCCGTGTGACAACGATAATGGCGAAGATATAAATGAGGTTGGAGTATGAGAAGAACTCGGCGTCACAACATCAACCAGGCCACAGTCTGGGGAAGTGATTTTCTTATCCATCAGTTCCAGTAAGGAATTTTTGCTGCGATGAGTCTTGACTAGAAAAGGATTCGTGTGGTTGTGTTCACCATCTGAAGGTGCCGCAAAGGAAGATTGCGTGTTAACAGCAGGTGGGTGGATATTAAAGAATGCAGCCCTCGGATTAAACCGCACGGGTATTGGATTATAGACGCCGTTAATAACTAGTGGCCAGCTGTGTATGCTCCCTGATGAAGGATGCATGATGCTGCACGAGGGAGTATCTTTCCCCATGGTATTCCTTTGGTTTCTGAAGTAATTATTGTGAGCATCAGTAACATGTCCAATCTGGTTTTCTGCTTTAATGAAAGTTGCATTGCCAGCTGCCAAGTTCGTTGATGGACATACATTTCTGGAGGGCACATCGGGAAATGGAAGTGGATCTTTCGATGTGTGTTGTACGTTTGTGGATGTGTCATGTAAATCTATACGCGTGTTGTTTAAGCTTGTGGATGTGTCGTAGAAGCTTATGGGTGTATTATGATTTCGTGAAGGTGTATTTTGTAAATTTTGAGATGTATTTTGTGCATTTGCAGACGTATGTAGTAAAATTGGAGATGTATTTAAGCTTGCAGATGTACTAGATAAGAATGTTGGCGAGCCTTGTAAATATTTAGATGTTTTATTGAAGTTTTCAGATGTCTTATTTGAACATGCAGATGTGTCACGTAAGCTTGTATTTTGTAAATATGTATACGTATTATTTACACCTGTAATTGTTTTGGGTAAACCTATAGATGTACTGCCTAAGCTTGTCGATGTTTGAATCAAGCTTGGACATGTTTGCTGTACAATTTGAGCACCATGTATGTTTGACGAAACATCTTGTTCATAAAACACTTCCGTCAGCGACGGAAATGAATTACAATTGTCAGATGCACCGTTTTCTTCAGGCCACTTATGAGTTGAGGGATCTACTGCATGTTTACTTGAACTAGGAATGTTAGATTCACGCAAGCGTGACGCAGATAATGTTTTCAGAGGTTTCTTCTCAAAGACACACAGGCCATCATCTCTCTTGTTTCCAAAGACACAGTTCTCTTCTGTTGAAATTTCATACCATGGTCTATGGCCTTCAAAATGGCTTGGCCGTCTACATTTATGTCTTTCACCCAAATGATTCTGAAATGTGGAATATACGACTGTGTCTTTGAGTTGTTGATAATGAGGAGCATTTGAAAGTTGACTATCATTCGAGTCTGTAGAACAATTATTCGCAGGCATAGAGTTATCATCGGAACCACTTTCATTGAGATCATTTATAATATTTGAAATCATAAATGATTTTAATCGTCTCGTTTGCAGCTTTTCCTTTATCTTTGTAGTCCCGTAAGACAACAGTGTTGAAGTGTACGACTGCGGTAAGGACGTTTGAGAGACGTGGTTTTGTTGAGCACCCACATTGTTATTTACATCAGGTGGGTTAGACGATCCAGGTGGGTTCTGAGTGGACGATGTGACATCTCTCGTGTCAAGAGCGTTGTCCACCGCGTGACTTCGAAGCTGACATATTTGTTGTCTTTGTTTGGGCAGAAACACCGGCAAGGGATCAGACATTTCTGTACAGCTCAGCAATGAACAGGTGCTAGGGATGTTCGAAGATTGCAGTCTGGTATCTGACTTTCCCGAGGCTGTGTTATTACACTCCGCCTTCGCGGGTAAATGATCTTTACAACATCCCACAAACGATGGGAACAATGCAATGCCCGAATCAATCTTCATTGATGGATTGAATGTTTTATTTCCACAATGACAATGTTGCTCAAAACCATGCCAGCTGTCAGGGGATTCTGAAGATGACACCCACTTGCCCGTAGTTGCCGCTAGCGACGTGATTGCAGGCATTCCAGATGCAGGATTCAGTGTACTTGAAATGCATCTAGATTCAGACAATGGATAGGAAGCTGTTTCTGCATGCCCGTCCACATTTCTTCGCTCGTTTTTAATGAAATTTTGATTTGTACACGTCGATGGAGGATCTGGGGAAAGAATAATTACAAATGCATTAATGCTACACATAAACTGAAAGAAACATGGTAAACTGAATTACTACGGTCTGAAATATAACAAATTACCACATAGGTGCACACGCATACAGAAATATACAGATACACGCAGACAAGAACACACACATGTACACGCCTGCACTATATATATCAGCCTGCACTATGTATGTCAATTTTAAATGACAGTTCATATATATATATATATATATATATATATATATATATATATATATATATATATATATATATATATATATATATATATATATATATATATATAATTCATTGCCACCTTGCCGTCTAGTCAGACGATAGTTTGTTGCATTGTGCTTCAAAAAGGCCTAATAACTACCATCCATGGCGGTGGCGAATATGACTGATAAGGCCAATTCGCGCTGTTATTGTTCGTCCACAGTGGATGCATGTGAACACATGGTCATTTCACCATCATGCACCATCTTACGTCTCACACGCCATTCAACACGTTCAGCGGCGACTTGCTCCCAATGTGCATTATTAATACCTGTATCAATCATGTCCCGCTTACACACATCTTTGTATCGTAATAGAGGCTGACCCTGAGATCTCTTACCTATCTGTAATTCACCAAAAATGATGTCCTTTGGTATTCTACCATCATCCATCCTCCTAATGTGTCCTATCCATCTTAGTCTACGAAGACTGAGCATGGAATATACAGTCACACAACCTGATCTTTTCAATACTTCAGTATTTGTGATTTTGTCTTGCCACTTAATACCAAGTATTCTTCGCAGACACCGCATAGGAAAGCAGTTTAAACGTTTCTCTTGGTGTGAGTAAGTTGTCCAGGCTTCACTGCTATAAAGAAGAGTACTAAGGACACAGGCTTAATAGACAAGGACTTTTGTTTTGGCAGTAAGCTTCCTGTTCTCTCAGACTCTTTTTCTTAACCTATTCTTCGTAGTTACTGCCTTACCAATCCTGATGTTGATTTCCTGATCTAGGGATAATTTGCTATTTACCTCTGATCCTAGATACGTAAAATGGTCGACTATCTCTAGTTCGGCGTCGTCAATAAAGATTGATGGTACTGTCGTGGAATACTGAGAGTTAATGATTCCCAGATAGACGACTGTATACACCGACTAACCAGGTAGAAGAAGGGTTAACAAACGAAGCAGTAAGGGTAACAAACAACGTCTTGACCAGGCACAGGTGTTTATAGGTCAAGACAGAAGGGGCCGCTAACCGCCCAGGTAAACTGTCGAGTGGAAAAATTGGTTTGCGACAAAGGCAGACAGTATTATTGGACAGCATATTGCGGTATGGATGTGAAACGGTTCAGAGCTGTAATTTTCCACTAACGATGATAATGAAGTCTGGATGTGAGGTGTCCAGCAAGGTCAAGGACTATGCGGCAAAAATGACCTATAAAGAGTGGCTACGTCTTTGTGAGGGAGTGTGATTCTTAGGTTTCGGGAGAAGAAGGATTATGAAAAGGGATGTGCTGCGTTCAGAAGAACGTTTGTGTATCTATTGTGCATTAGTACTCCCAATTCAGACTAGGATTATTATAAGGTATATTAGAGTATAGTTTTAGCATAGGAATATAGATGTGAGTGAATAGCATTTACCATGGCTTTCTATTAGTGGATAGTTTAGACTTTGGTGAATTCATATGTCTTATGCGGGTGTTCACTTCGGAAGCCTTGTCATTATGGCTGGAGAAGGACACTTGCATAAGTAGTAGTAAGGGGCGGACGCTTATCACTGGATCTGTTATACTTCTCCACAGGTTCAAATCTCCTAGTGAAAGCAGAGAAGAGATGAAGAGTACTACACTTGAACAACTAAAGTACATACTTAGAACCAAAAAGAACATAGACAGATTTAAGATGAAGAAATAATCAATTCAAATACAGAACACTGTATGCTCAAATGAATATACCACTAAAACACTTAAAAGGAAAAGATGTTAACCTGTGACAAGCAGGGATACTTACAACTACATACATATTGTATGCATAAGGAAGAAAGAATAGACAAGTAAAACAGTGTTAGTAATAAAAGACTATAGGAAGAACTGTGACGATGTGGTGGTTTTTCGAGGTTGGATACTTACCGTCATGAAACAGATTCAGGCGCATTCATAAACTTACGGGACTTTTATTACGGTACCTTGACTCAGTGGTGAACAGTTTTGTTTCATTCAATAACGGATTTACCATCAGATTCAAGCATACGGATCATCCAGGGTGAGCTCTGTCCTGTTTGATGTGCTGTCCTGTGATCTTGAAGAATGAAAGGGCGAGAAGCAACACAGCTGATAGACATTCAGAGTTCATATCTGGCAACCACACTAGAAGAACATACCAACTACATAGACAATATCCATACATACACCAGACATAGTTTTTATTAATAAATCTTTTATCTTATCGTTGAAAGGAACTGTTGTCGGAGTATGTGGTGAGGGAATAATAGAGAGAGAGAAAGAAATAGATATATGGAAGGGAAGATAGAAGAGAGGAGTGTAGACCAAAGTCAGTCAATAAGCCCAACAGATACTAAGTTTAAAGATGTGCTTGTTGATTCCAACTTCCTCTCGGGAATAACAGGACAGGTACCTCATGTGTACCTTGTGACATAATCTGTGTCTTCTTTTTGCTAATTGTTAAACCAAATTCAGAACAAGCGTTGGAGAATGCATATAGTAGACGTTGTAATTCTTCCTCAGAGTGCTTCGTAATTGTAGTATCATCTGCAAACGGCAACTCTCTGATCAGTACCCTTCTAATTTTGGTCTTGGCCTTCAATCTCTGAGCATTGCAGAAGCCGCCATCTGAGCATGAGTGAATGTATATACCACCATCCTGATCACGAAAGGCATATTTCAGTAGAAATGAAAAGTATATACCAAAGAGGATGGGTGCTTGTACACAACCTCTCATGTTCCAGGTTGCAAGCCGTAGCTTGAGGTTTCTATTTTTATTTTTATTAGTGCCTGGCGCATTGGTTTAACACCCTACGATTCAGATTTTGTCCTAATCCCAAGCACCCATTGAAGCAGACAGGCTGTGGCGGATCAGCACCCAATTGGCCGGGGGCTGCCCAGTTTAACGCGGGCGGTAGCTGATCAGTGACACATGTAGGTGTTTCCCACCATCGGAGGCAACCCGTGGCGCCCCATATCTACGCCAATTGACAAGGACCTATAACCCGTAACTGCTACCTCTCGCTTTGATTCCGAGACCGGTTAAGACCAGGGATGGAGTTATACTCGTACCTCTCCATAGCACAAAGCCTGTGCTAAAATATAGAGACCATGTGTTGCCCATGCAGCATGATCCCTCTCTCGGCCTGCCTAGTTCACTCCAGAGGAATGGTAACACCAATACATCTGGAACAAGACAAGCTGCAGAAGCTGCCGGATCAGCAAAGCGATGTTCTAACTGTCCGCCTGTCGGAGCTTCGATCCTAGACCAGCTGCCAACCAATGCTTAGGGCCTGGTCTGCCCTGCCATGACATTTTGTCTTTAGGTTGCATTTCCTCGCACCAGGATAAGGCTTGTACCCTCCCAATTGCGCTCTTCCGCCCGAAGCCGTTGGCACATTGTGGGATGTCGGGTTTGGTAAGCGCCGCCCAACATTCGGCGCTAACAGAAAGCAGGTAGTACCGTCTGATGTCTCACGGTAGCTCAGACATATCTGACAAAGATGTGGCATCCGTATATATATATATATATATATATATATATATATATATATATATATATATATATATATATATATATATATATATATATATATATATATATATATAGCAGATAGATCTATATATCTGCTGAGCCAAAGGAAATGCTGGCCAAGAGAGATAGCACTGCATTCAAAACTGTATAGAACCAAAGAGAATATTGGCCTAGAGAGACGGCACTGCATTCACAGCTGTATAGAAACAAAGAGAATATTGGCCTAGAGAGACGGCACTACATTAAAAGGTATATAGAACCAAAGAGAATATTGGCCTAGAGGGACAGCACTGCATTCAAAGTTGTATAGAACCATAGGAAATACAGGCCTTGAGAGACAGCACTGCATTCAAAGCTGTATAGAACCAAACAGAATATTGGCCTAGAGAGACGGCACTGATTTCAAAGTTATATAGAACCAAAGGAAATACTTGCCTAGAGAGACGGCACTGCTTTCAAAGCTGTTTAGAACCAAACAGAATATTGGCCTAGAGAGACGGCACTGCATTCAAAGCTGTATAGAACCAAACAGAATATTGGCCTAGAGAGACGGCACTGATTTCAAAGTTATATAGAACCAAGGGAAATACTTGCCTAGAGAGACGGCACTGCATTCAAAGTTGTATAGAACGAAAGAAGAGCTCCTGGAAACTGTTGACTACATCACAAGACGTCGACGTGCCCGGAAAGATACGAGCGGATAAGAGATAAGAGAAACGTTGCCGTTGCGCTTATGACGGGTAGGCGGTTGAACGCCTACACCGGCATCATCATCATCATCATCATCATCATCATCATCATCATCATCATCATCATCATCATCCAGTGCTTTACCACGGTTGGCGTGGGTGATCATACCTCTCCTCAAATTAAGATCTCCGACGTCATGGATAAGTTCGTGTATTGACTCCCTTCCGTGCCGTGACACAAGTTAGATAGTTAGTTAGTTAGTTAATTAGTTAGTCGACAGATCATCCTCATTGCACATCGAATCATTCAGTGCTCAGATCTCCTCCTCAGCAAATCCCGCAGCGTGTAGCGGCTAACGACACCAGCTCTGTGTTGGTTTATCAATCTTCTTTGGCTTCCCGCGTAGTGTTCTTGTTTGGCCACACCTCTTTTAATTTGCGGTTCTCGCCGTCTGACCATGGTTGTAGATTCGCAGTCATCACTTGGTTCTCGAAAATGTCTTACTTCTCGTAGAGAATTCAGTATGTCAGCCTGGTCCATGGCGCGTCCGCCCTCAACATTAGCCGTACCTGCGAGCTTGTCAGCCCGCTCATTTCCTTGTACTCCCGAATGCCCTGGCACAAAGATGAAACAAATCTTTGCCAGCCGATCCCGCTCCAGAGACAGCAACCACTCTGTTCGGATCTACCCCGTCTCTATCCTCTTGAGCATGCTCAATGAGTCGCTAAGGACACATACCCTAGTGAATGTCTGTGTCTCGAGCCATGTTATTTCTTTACTTACTGCCATGACTTCTATAGTCAGGCTACTTGTGGTCTCAACAAAAGCACCAGAGTCCTCCTTCACAATTCTCCCTCCGGCCTGAGCCGTAAAGGCCCATGAACTTCTCACATGTTGGACGACCGACCCATCTGTATAAATGACAGCATCAGCGTCTAACGAATTCTCGAAAATCAACGCTTGTACTTCCGTCTCCACAGCAGCCGGATTTTCTTGTCTGCATTTTCTGTCTAGTTGGATGCAAACTGAAAAGGACGTATAGAAATCTGTTGGCACTTGTACCTACTCCTTGCCAGGTTCTAAGTCCTCCAGTGAACACACCTGTTGAAGAATGTCTTCCACTTGACCCATCAACGACCTTCCTCTTTTTAACCTGCCGCCCTTCACCTTCCTAATTTCACTATGCAGTGGATGTTGTGTGTTTGCGTTGACTCTGAGGTAGGAGCGTGCTCTGCAAATTTGTAGTCTGTCTTCAATCGTTGGAAAATCAAGAAGGTAGCGCATCGCCCTGCATGTTGTATCTCTTGTACATCCAAAAATAATGCGCATAGCTTCGTTTTCTATCCTTTCCATCATTTCTATCTGCTTACGGCTGAGAATCAAGATCGCCATCGCATTCTCAAAAACAGACATGACCAGCGCCTCGTATAGGAAGCATAGAGGGCGCTGCTCACAGTTTGCTGCCGATATCACCCGCATCGCAGCCAAACCCCGCTTGGCCTTTGTTATCACCTGGCCTATGTGCTATTATAAGCAAGGCTTCGATCAAAACGTATCCCCAGGTAATTCATTGCCTGCGTTCTTCCCACCGTCTCTGAACACAGATTAACAGTTGGTGTTGGCGTGTTGACAATATGATTGTTCAAAGAGAACCATGTCACTGTTGCCTTTTTTTTTGGGTTGACCATTGCCCCAGCTTCAGCACACCAAGTACTTATGTGATTGAGTTCGGTTTGCAGTTCCACAGCAACCTGATCTCTATCCTTACCCTGGCGATACACTAAAACATCATCGGTATATGAAAATGTCCTCCCCGGTCCAGTGATCTGCTCGCTGGTGATTCTCACAGTGTAGGCTTTGAACAGCACTGGAGATAATGGTGATCCCTGTGGCAGGCCAGGGTATATTGTTGTTGGTTCCGACGTCCAACTGCCACATCTAAAAACCACTATCCGTTGGAAGAGGGCTGCAGCGATCCAACTAAGGAGGAACGGACTTATCTTGAGTTCAAGAAGCTGAAGCATTAGAAAATCCAATGGTACTCTGTTGTACGCGTCCTCCAGATCAATCGCTGCAGCAAAGGTTTCGCCGTGACACAAGACCGTCAAGAATCTCCTACTGAACGTAAAATTGCTTAGAAATTCAACCTAAGGTCGGTCGCAACATCTTGCAAAGGACATACAACACTTTTGCTAGAAAGCGTGAACTCGTTTGTCGGTGAAAAATGAAAGAACGAAAGCACGAATGCACGAAGAACACAGATATTAAACGTAGGCAAATAGCATCCCGAAGAAGAATGTTATATTATAAATAACAACAAGTTTCCCCAGACTATAGAAATCTGATTTATTCTTAATGCTTTCAACGTGCAAATATCCCCCTTTCTCTTCTTCATCTTACGGTCTGAGCGGAAGAATATCACTACAGGCTATTTCCACGCTTAGGGATGTATAACATTTTAGTAAAATCCTGTTTTGCGTAACTGAATTGTTTGCAGCCTCCCGTTTTATTTGTCGTCGCCGTTAATTCATTTCACGTATTCCATGGGCTATAGGGGAGGAACAAAAAACCGTTTCCGCAGGAGGTGGCATATCGACTACCCCTGCGGTGCTTTAACTATCGCAAGTTTTTCCGCTTTCTGTGTTATTGTTGTAGTTTCCTTTCTTTATGATTGCTGTAGTTTCCTTTCTTCCTCAGAAATTGTGGTACGGTCCCGTTATGCCGAGGTGTACAGAAATAATTAAGTCTAAAGCCTGGGCTCCTTCGGCGATTCCCAAAATATTCGTTCAGCGTGTCTCAAGCTTTATGTTTTAAGGATCACACTTTCGGAATAAACATTTGCTACCCCGCAGCTACAAAACGTTGAGCTGCTGATAATAATTTCTTTCCCTCTCCATAAAAAAAATGTCGATTTCTCATTCTTGACTTGGGTACGTAAATGACAAGTACCTCAGAAGCCGGAGTGGGTTCGCCTGATGGTGAGGGACACTGGTAATAAGGAAAACTAGCCCACACGCAAAAATCAGCCCAGTGCACTAGAAGTAGCAGCACATGTATGGACTACACCTGAGTTCAAAGCGCGCAAAAGCACCCAAAAAAAAAAAAAAAAAAATTGATACATATGGCTAATAGTTCTGAAGTCTGGGAATTATGTTGCTTTTGATGTCATGAACATATTTGTAAATAATGGTGTCTGCAGATTTCTTCTTCTTCTTCTTTCGTTCGCCTGAAATATGTTTATAACTGCAATGTTGTCTCTTGTATGAATCTAACAGTCTTTTTTAGTTCACACAGCGGTCCATAGAGTTTATCTTCCACTGTTGTCTCTCTAGGCCAGAAGGTTCCCCTGAATATGTTGTAGTTTGGGCAATCCTGGAGTATGCGCTCTGCTGTCCGCGACACCAAACCGCATGTGCACATGGCTGAGTCACCTATCTTGAATGTCTGCAGATATTGTAGAATGTCTTTGTTTTATAACCGCGGCTCAACTTCAAACGAAGCGCGCTAAAACAGTTAACCATTTAAATCGAATGGATTACTTAGCTCGCACCTCTGAGCCGACTGTGTTCTAATGAATCAACCGGCGACATTCTTTTGAGTGCCGTGTAAATTTACTTAATTTACTGGCACCTTGCTGCCTTGACAGACGGTAGTGTGTTACATTGTGCTAAAAACGTATAATAACCTCTCCATAGTACAAAGCCTGGGTTGAATTGTAGCATGATCCCTCTCTCGAGCTGCCTAGTTGGCTCCATAGGAAATGTAACACAGATACATTTGGAACAAGACAAGCTGCAGAAGCTGCCAAATCAACAAAGCAATGCTCTAACTGTCCGCCTTTTGGAGCTTCGATCCCGGACCAGGTGCTACCGGGGCTTAGGGCCTGGTATGCCCTGCAACGACATTTTAGTCATTAGGATGCATTTCTTCGCACCAGGATAAGGCCTACACCCTTATAATTGCTCTCCTCCACCAGAAACCGTTGGCACAATGTGGAGTGTCGGATTTGGTGAGCGCCGCCCAACATTTGGCGCTAACAGAAAGCATACGGTAGTTAGTCATATCTGACTAAGACCTGCCATGTAATTAAAACACCTGAAAAACGCTATTACAGCAGTCCCCAACAGGTATTGACTCTCTCAGTGGATCACAAGGCCCGCGAGATCACCTCCACTTGTAAAAGAATGATACTTGTCTGACAACAGTAACAAGCCAGTGACATAAGGCTGTTGCATTTTTTTAGCTAAAGTATTCTCCGGGACGAGCTAATTTGTCTCATGCCATCCATCCTTAGTGATCTCGCATGACTTGCATTGTAGCTTTTTTTATGTTGCATATCCCTTACAGAACGTTGCAGTCAACACCAGAATTTTCAGCAGCTGTTGATATACTAAGCAAGTTTTACGTTCAGTAGTTTACCATTGCTTTCTGAACGACCGGCTCACATACCCCCGTAAGTTACCAGTGCGGCGTGAACCGCTGCGGATTCTCGTAGCTGCTGTTTTCCCCACGTGGATATACGAGATTACGAACAATGTCGTTAATTCCTTGGTCAGGGACCGGCTTACAGTATTACTAATCTTTGCTTCACTTAAGGGTCTCAGTAACACACGGGCGAAGATTTAGGACATGGAGGGAGATGCAGGAGATAGCAAAAGATAGCTATAGACTTGTATGAGTTGGTTGAGGGCCTATGAGGCCGGCAGAAGGAGAGCATCGAGATAACAACAACAGTAACAGCGGTATAAGCAGCAGCAGTAACAACAGTAACAACAGCAGCAGCAGCAGCAGCAGCAGCAGCAGCAGCAACAACAAAAACACACATCAGATAACTCGTTTCTTTAGTCCGCTGGCATTCTTCCGACACTTCATTAATTTCCATAGTTTTAAGCTGGTTACCTGCCTAACTGCATAGTTCTTGTTCTTCTTAACACTCTCTCTACGTGTGAGTCTTTGATGTTTTCAACTTGTGGTTCGTTACATTATTTATTTTCGACAAGTTTATGTATGTATTCTGCTCTTCGTTATTGTTTTTCTGATCCAGTAGCATTGGGCCAATTGTGGTCTCAATATAACCACGCCTTCGTGTCTTTTGTTTGTTTGTTTACGGAGTAGACAGTTGTCTGATCTCATTATGCTTTTGCCGTTCGCGATATCTTTTATTTTCTGAACACCGTTTCTATCCATTGTTAGTCTGCGCGCTTGTACATATAATGTATGTGCTTTGTTCTGGGTTTGTTATTCCTATAATTCCATATTGTTGTGTTTTTCACATTTATTCCTTGGCCAATTTTCCTAGAGGTATTGTTTGTCATCATTGCCGTATTTTGATTAATTCCCTCTTTGGTAATTTTTCATTGCTGCTTCTATGCGTAATCCCAGGAATTCCCACTTACTATTTATTCACTACCGCTACTTGATGTTCTCTTGTGTATTGTTGTACACTTTCTGTCTGTAAGCGTTCCGTGTATTCAAATATAGGGTGTATTTAGTAGGCAGTATTTAAAAATATTGCCTGTCCAAGTTTTGTATTTACCTGTTATGTAGTATGAACTTTTCAGAGGGTGGAATACACAACTTGGACCGGCAATATTTTCTAACACTGCACAGTCATTAAAGATACAACTAATACTTCACGTGTACCGTGAAAACGCGAGTATAATATGCACCGTTTTTGCTCATTTCTGCCCACTAAAACTCGGTGCGTAATTATACTCGAAGCCGCGGCAGAATTTTGACAATCGTCTGCCGGCCTGGTAGTCATGGTTTCGATCCGCATCGGGGTAGATTCGAATTTTAAATTCTGAACTGGGTTCACAGGTCAACCCAGCCTAAATAGGTGCCAGTAAATGACCTGGGAAGTAAAGACTGACCACATCACCCGCTGAGTGTCGACTGGAATATAAAAGATACGCGTCTAGCACCATATGTCCATTGCGCCTGAAGGCGTGTGAAAGGGGCCTTTACTTTCTTAAAATGTTTTGCATATCCTTTACAGGACATCGCTGTCAACATCAGCATCTTTCAGCTGTATGTTGATTTCTTGGCAAGATTACGCTCAGTAGTTTGCCATTGCTTTCTGAGCGGCCGGCTCAGTTATCCCGCAAGTCACCAGCGGGGGTCGAACCGCTCCCAGCTTTCGCCCTGCTACGAGACTCTGCGTGATAAACGGGATTACGGAGAAAGTGTTGTAACACCCTCGGCCAGAGAGACCGGCTTTACTTTCTTACTAAGGGAAATTTGATATTGAAAATAACCTTCTCTACCATAATATTTTAGACTAAGTCAAGCATGCGCATTATAAACGGGTGCGTAGTATACGTGAGATTTTACGGTACGTGTTTAGGTTAAAAACAATGGCCAGAATAGAACATGGCAATATGAAATCTACCAGACAGAGCAGGTTGAAACCACACTATTACCTACATTATTTCTTATTAGCCAGCCTTATTTTTGTTATAGTTTACTTTGTCTATACATCTGTTTCAATTCTGAAATTTCTATTTGGCGAGACTTTATTATTAGTTGCTGCACGCGATTTGAAATTGTATATCTATTTTCATCACCATCAAATTGTGTTCTCAATAAATGGGAGCGGCGGATATGTATTTGTCTTTTTATAAACAATAAGTATCTCGGTATTTTATGATGATTCAGTCAAATCTTAGTCACACGTGACACATATACCGTATGGCAACGGGCGGTGTTACCTGCTTTCAGTTAGCGCCGAATGTTGGCAGGCGCTCACCAAACACGACACCGCACATTGTGCAGACAAACCTAATCCCGGGGCGAGGAAATGCAACCTAACGGGTAAATGTCATGGTAGGGCAGACTCAGTCCTAAGTCTTGGTCTGCAACTGGTCTAGGATCGAATCTCCGACAGGCGAACAGTTAAGAGCATTGCTTTGCTGATCCGGCAGCTTCTGCTGCTTGTCATGTCCCAGATGTATGGGTGTTACCTTTCCCCTGGAGTAAACTAGGCAGGCCGAGAGAGGGATCATGCTGCATGGGCAACACTTGACCTCTACAATTCAGCCCAGTGTTTGTGCTATGGAGAGGTTATTCATCATGTCGTCTTGCACCCAGAGGTGTCGAGGTATAGCATAAACAGCGGGAAAGTGCCCGTTTATGGGCTTCATATATCTGTTATGCTCTCTGTCTATCGTTTACATGGTCGGCCTCCTCTTCTGGTTAAATTTGTTCTGTACGTCATTGTTGCTTGTTGTGGTGTACTGTCAGCTGGTAGCCTAGTTATGTGGCTGAACCATACAACCTGCCGTTTTCTACTTAAATCTAGCTCTGTGTTAACCCCCACTTCAGTCCTGATTTATTAATTTTTCTCTCTTCTCGATGCATTGCGTAGTCTTTTCAGGAATCAAATTCCCATTGTTGTAATGTTTCTTTTATCTTTTTCTGTCATTGTTGAGGTTTAGCATTGGTAGCACAGGGTTAGTAGGAAGGTTGTGTTGTAGAGTGCTTTTTAGTATCTACTGATACGTGTTTTTCATCATCTCATCTCATCTCATCTCATCATGTTCCTCTTGTACCTTGCGGTGTCGAGGTGAAGTATAAACATTGGGAGAATGCCCGCTTATGGGCTTCATGTATCATGATTGATTGATTGATTTAGGAACTGACATCACAGCGTTCGGGGCATTCCCATAAGCGCTCCGTCAATATTCCCATGGACTGTTATTCCCTGCGTCCATCGTTTATGTGGTTGGCCTCTTCCTCTGCGTTCATCTTGTCTGTACATCATTGCTTGTTGTCGTATACTGTTAGTTGGTAACCTACTTGCATGACCAAACCATTTCATTTGCTGCCTTCTATAAAATCTAGCTCGGCTTATAACCCCCAATTTAGCCCCGATTTCTTCATTTCTGATCTTAATTCTTCTTGATACATTGAACATTCTCAGGAATCTTATTTCTGTTGTTGTGATTTTTCTTTTCGTCTTTTTCTGTCATTGTCCAGGTTTAGCATTGGTAGTATAGAGTTGGTAGGAAGATTGTGTTGTAGAGTGCTTTCTTAGTATCTACTGATAAGTGATTGTTCTTTAGTATTGGTTCCATTTGTCCAATGAGTTGGTTTGCCTTATTGCATCTATTATCGATCTCATCTTCTGATTTACTATTTGATGATATTATACTTCCTAAGTACTTCAAACTGTTTACTTCTTGTTTGAGGGGGTGTTCTGTTAGATGAATCGTTGTTTTTGTTTTTTTCTTCTTTGGTTGTAATCATTACCCCCGCTTTACCTATGCTAATTTTCATGTTATTTTGCTCACACACTTCGTGTAGACTATTTGTATGGACTTGTAATTCCATTTCTGATTTTGCTATTAGTGCTTGATTTTCCGCAAATAAGGGTTCTTAAATGGTGTAATTTGCCGTTGATTCTTTTTCTGTGTACTGTTCGTCCTAAGGTTTTGTTACGGTCTCTGTTTGGCTGGTATCTTTACGTATGCTGCTGTTGCAAGTTATGAACAAGAGGAGGGGAAAAGGACACAACCTTGTCGTACTCCGGATCTTATAGTGAAGGGTTCTGAGTGTCATCCACGTGTTCTTACCGTACATTCACTGTTGTTATATAAGCTTCAACATAAGTTTGTTAGATGTGCACTCACTCCATATATTTTTAGGATTTCCCACAGCTTCTTTCTATCTACACTATCAAATGCCTTTTCTTGGTCGACAAAACTAAGTAGAGTGTTTAATTAAATTCAATTGATTTGTCTGTCAGTTTTGGAGAGGCAATTATGCCTTCTCTTTGGAAGCACAATAACTATCGTCTGTCAAGACGGAAAGGTGCCAGCACATGTGGGATTCTTTCTGTATCTCCGCTGATTTCCCATGTGTAAATAAAACTCCAATCCTGAAAGACTACAACGGTTACAGAAAAGCGCAGATCGGAAACAAATATCTCGCCACACATAAGTATCTAAGCGTGCACCTGTGTTTTAGGAAGCCGACACATAAACAGTTGCACCATCTCGGCTTCAAGTTCATAAAGTTGGCTAGTTCACAAATATGGCTAGTTCATACCTTATTATCATCATGGTCGTCGTAGTCGTTATCATCATCATTATCATTATGTGCTCTGACAACTGGAGTAGGCGTTCATGTCGCTCCACAGAACTCGGTGATGATATTCCTCCGTGCCGCCGTCTCAATCCATCCAGCATCATTTCTCTTGGTCGGAATTTGCTTCTTTCCCCCTGATCTTGCCAGTTGGAACGATGTTTACTAATGCCCCTCTCCTCATTAATGATCTAAGAATGCTGTTGGTCTCTTTCTTATAGTTGTATATACTGTTCTCCTTTCATGTCTTAATAAGGCAATCTAAATTTTACGTTATGACCTATTTTATAAAGCGAAGACTCGTGGCTTGGTCATACCTAATAACACATAGAAACACCAAAGAAAACAATAGAAGGCAACATACGGGGAAAAGAGGTAGAAGTAGATCAAGGAGTACATTTATAAAACAGTCTGCACAGATCTATACATACATACATACATATAATTAAAGAGAGGGCGCTAGACCGACAACCAGGGACATGGAATGACCAGTAACATTTACGGCCTGACCAAGTGCCGACGTACTTGATGATGATGTCTAATGTATTATATTGGGCTAAATATTAAATACGTGTACAACTTCAGTACCACTGCGTGGGGATTAATATGACCTAATGGATAGGAGCGCTCGCTCCTAAACTTCCGTGCGTTGATGTGGGTTCAACCTCATACACATGTCATTTGGACTAAAATGTTGACTTCTCGTCCTTGACTCTGGGACGTAAATTAGAAGTCCTTCTGAAGTGGGTGTGGATTTCCTCATGGCGAGGGACAATGGTTATAGGGACAGTTAATCCACACGCAAAAATCTGTCCAGTGCACTAGAAGTAGCAACATGTGTATGGTCTACGCTTGAGGTCAAAGCGAGCGATATTTAAAAAAAACAAAAATACCACTGCTGGTGTATGCAAGGAAGGTTGCAGTTTAAAGGACTGGGGTAAAAATGAGCGCTTGTCGATACTGTAGAACTGCAAAGGGCCATTTTCTACGTCGTGATGCGTCATCGGGTAAATGGTGCCAGCCCCATATCTTTATAGGCTAATCAGAACTAGATGTGTGATGTGGGAGGTTTATACCATTCTGGTCTCTTTTACCTTCTCAAAACATTTCCTTGTAGTCAGTTTATGCTTGCTTGCTTGCTTGATTTAAAAACAAAACTTCCAAATTCGGCCTCGTTCAACCTGCTTCTTCAGCCTTGGTTAGAGTTAAGGTCCGTGGTTTTTGTGGGATTGATATTGTTTTTGTCCGTGCGCTCTTACGAGTGAGTCCTATTTCGGACTGGTTATATAATCGTTTGTGTCTGTGACGTCAGCTGTGAAGTTGGTCGGCGAGTTCTCCTTTGTGCTCTTCTCCTTTGGTGGTTTCATTGGTCAGTGAAGGCTCCTGGTTCGTCTGGTTTGATTGCTTGTAGTCAATATAAGGACTCTTTTTTTATGGGCATAATCAGGTTCGCCGGCTCGTAGTCTTCTTTGCCATTCCCTCCCGTCGTATCTATCCTCCTCATATTTATCCCAATACTCTTCGGGAATTAAGGTTGCATTGTCTTTTTCTTCTTCGCTGCGGTTGTCTTCACGTGTGTCGGTTTCCTCCTCTGGGTTTTCTTCAGGTGTCACACTTGTTGGCACACTTTCTGTTGTTGTTGGGTATTCGGAAGTCCTTGTCCAGCTTGGCCAACGGACATACCTTGAATGCATGGTGCTCGGCGCAGTATGGGTAGATTTCTATTTTGCTGCGACATGTTGTTCTGCTGTGGCCGGTCCTCTGACATCTTGAGCATTGAGTAATTCTTGGGATGAATCTTTCAGGTTGTTGTACCTTCTTGTTTATCGATACCTTGTTTGGTATCTCGCTTCCCTCAGTCGTCACCACCACCAGTGTAGTAGTAGTCTTGGAGTATGCCAGAATCCGCCTCAAGATTCGGACGTGGGGATTATCCTATTGCAGCTGCATCAGGATCTGTTCATCTGTCAGCTCCACCTGGATGCGCTTGACAAGCCATCTGATCGTCTGTGAGTCGGTGTTTCTGACTCTGGTGTCTTTCTCCTCACTCTTCTTCTCAGCTGTCTTGGCTCTTGTCTGTTTGGGATTGTCGTCGATCCTCCTCATGGTAGCTTCATTTGAGGTTACTTGATGTTCTTGTTCTTTGTGCAGCTCGCCGGCAGATTCTCTCCGCTCGTCTTCTTTACAGTTTTGGCAGCTCCCACGCGGCACATATTGTGAGTCTGTTGTCTCTTGGTGTTGGTCATGCTACGTGACATTTTCTCCCCCGTATCAGGCTTCTTTAACAGTTTGGGTGACTTGTTATTGATAGCGCTCGCAGTTGCGAATGATGCTAGTCAGTTTAAGCAGCACACATCAATTAAAAAGAAATTCCCCGGGAATATATGTTGTTCACCCCATTTAGACCAATCGTCACTCGATGCTTATTTAAATCTGCATCTTTAGAAAAACCGGGTTGCAACCTTCAAAAGTAACACAGCATGTTTAAGAAAATAACGTGTCTATGAAAAGGGAATGGCAATGGGTGTGATATTACAGTCGTGTGACACGTGCATCGTTTCATTGCTTCTACATTTAAGGTGTTATCGGTTCATCAGCCAAACATCAAAGGGTTTTTAATTCATTAATTGCACCCGACGCATTTGTCCACGTCAACGGCGCCTAGGGGAGATAACACCAAAGGTTTGAAAGTACGGGATGCACGAAAGGATAAATTGTGAATATAATTACACTTTCCCCAATAGAAAATGCGCTTTCTGTGGTTTTTCAGGATCCCCCGTGAACTGTAACCCAAATTTCCTAAGCCCTATTTCACTTAACGGGAAAGTGGACACCAAGGCCGACTGTCGCAGATGGCTTTTCGGATCTTCTTGATCTCATCAATATGTCTATTTTCATGAAATGGAGCACTTTAAGTTCCGGCTCTGTGGCTAACGGGTTACGAACGCAATTCGTAATCCCTCATACCGCGTTCTAAACACAGCTGCGGGAGATTTGGCAGCAGACTGCTTTGTGTTGATTTTCATACAACAGTATGAGTGCCGGTAATTCAGAAAGCAAACTACTGAACATGAACTTTCCAAGGAATCACAAACAGCAAAAACATTCTGGGTTTGATTGCGACGTCTTGTAAAGACATGCAACTAACTTGTTTTAAGTTCACGATAATAATAATAATAATAATAATAATAATAATAATAATAATAATAATAATAATAATCATCATCATCATCATCATCATCATCATCATCATCATCATCATCATCATCATCATCATCATCATCATCATCACGTATTACAGCTCCTGGGCTGGTCGTGAAGCTTCCTGATCACCCCATTGGTAATTTACAGTCTCGTGAAGTATTGTTACTTCCACGTTATCGCCGTCTGTGGTTTAGGGATTATTGAACGTAGTTTCACAATTCCACGGAATACCGAGTTGAGGATTCCAAGTTAGGAGCAAGCGATTTGACAGCAGATAGCTTTGAGTTGATTTCGATGGTATGAGCATCGACCCTTTAGAAAGAATTGGCAAATTACTGAACGTCACATTGCCTATTAAATCACAAATAGCCAATAAATACCGGGGTTGAATGCAACGTCTTGTAAAGGACATGAAAGTGAGTTTTGTTATGTCAGCATTAGCAGGCACATTGGTGTAACGGTTAGGATGTTACGCGATGAGAGCGGTCAGACAGAGATTCCGCGCTAGTTCTCATATTTTGCTAAGGAGGAAAAAAAAACTCCCCCCCCCCCCCCCCTATTCCTCAGTACACGCTGGTCTACAAAAATGTGATGACCTTAACATCTCAAATGTTTCCTGCTACGGGACTTGTTTGTGTTTGTGCTTTTATTTATGTTGACGTTCACTTTATAAATGTGTTCATTAGTCTACTGATTGTCAGTTACTTAGTATACCAGGGGGCTTCGAATGAAAACCTTAAAAGTGTGATAGACATTACATAACCATGCCATTATCTTGTAACCTGTCAATATTGTTGTTAAGGATGTACGTGACATTACGGTACAGATAGTTAGTTAGTTAGTTAATCGTGGTTCCAACTTCACGGCAACGGGTTGTCCCCATATTGCTCCGTTCCTGTGCCAGTGAATATCACACAAAATGCTCCTCACTGCCAAAAGTGAACAATGGAACAGACAGGAATATCGGCA
This sequence comes from Cepaea hortensis, assembly GCA_963921405.1. NCBI lineage: Eukaryota > Metazoa > Mollusca > Gastropoda > Stylommatophora > Helicidae > Cepaea > Cepaea hortensis. Next base: position 98,781,816 of record OY992879.1, on the reverse strand, counting down.
AGCCAACAGCCCGCACAGGTACACTGTGCATAATGCCGCCGCCAGAATGCCAACACAAAAGTCCTCCATGAAAAATACAGTTCATCGTCGATGGAAATGGCAGTCACCAGAAAGACTGCATTGACCCGGGTTTTATCCCATATGGCTTCGGTCTCTTTCCAAAGAACGACCCGCCGAAAGCGCCGCACAAAGCACGAACTCCGTAGCACCAGCGGCGACTCCCAGGAGTCTGCTGAAAAATGCACTCGTGAGCCGAAAAGGCAAACCAGTCAATCCAGCAACAGCCGGCCGCCATCATTCCGAACATGCAGTTCACGCTACACACAACCGCGGACAGATGTAAAAGCATTCCACGCGAAACTCACAGCTCACAGTGTCGCGCCACGCACTCACTCAGTAGAAGGGCGACGGTACCATATCCTCATTAGTCGCCTCTTACGACATGCATGGTAGGCAACAGGGTTACTATTCTTTGCTTCCCCGTATGGGCCCCGGCAATACACGGGCGACGGTACAGATGAACACGGTGACGTCATAAGGACAGTTTAAAGATGGCCGCCCCACTTTTGACATGCACAAAAGAGGAGCAGCGTTCTGTTACCCATTTGTTGATCACTGAAGGGGTGAAAAAAATGTTTAAATATCCTTTACAGAACATCGCTGTCAACATCAGCATCTTTCAGCTGATTGTTGATTTCTTGGCAAGATTACGCTCAGTAGTTTGCCATTGCTTTCTGAGCGACGGGCTCACATACCCCGTAAGTTACCGACGCGGTTAGAACCGCTACCGATTTTAGCCGTCGTCACGTTACTCACGAGAGTATAGGGGATTACAGAGAAAGTCGCTAACCCCTAGGTCAGGGAGACCGGCGAAGGGGTGAAACCTAAATAAATTCATCGGCGAATGAACGTCCAGTATAGTGACCATGCCTGTCAGTCCAGCAAGTGTATGAGTGGAGTAGGACGTTCCATAACGGCGTGGCTCCTGTGAAGAGGTACAACAGATATGAGAAAACATAGATGGAAAAACATACTAACCAACGAAAGGATGCACATTGCAATAAGAAAAATAGTATTGGAGTGCTTTATGGAGAGGAGTAGGAATTTTAAGAAAAATATTAGAGGATTCTGGGCTCATAAAGATAGAATGATACTACTTAAAATTAAGACAAGACCTTTCGAGATAGTAATGTCACAGACGTATGCCCCAACAACTGATTACGGTGATGAACAGCTAGAAGACTACAATGAAGACCTACAACAAACACTGAAAGTTGTAAAATCATCAGAGGTCCTAATTGTCACAGGACACATGAACGCAAAGGTTGGAAAAGCTAAATATAAGCAGATAGTAAGGCAACGTGATATGGGAACCAGAAACGACAGCGGAGATAGGCTGATACAGTTTTGTGGGGAAAACAGTCTTATTATGTGTAACTGTCGTGAAATGCTGAATGTTAGTGATTCCCAGATGGACGACTGTATACAGCGGACCCAGGTGGGAGAAGGGTTAATGAAACAGAAGGATATAAACAACGGATTGACCAGCGCATGTGTATGTAGGTCAAGTCGGGAGAGTCGACTACAACACAGGTAACTGTCGAGTGGAAAATTTGGTTAGCGACCAAGAGAGACAGCATCATGGACCAGTCTATTGCGTTCTGGAGGTAGGGATATACGGAAAAGCCCCAGATCTGGAATTTTCCACAAACTAGGACAATGAAGTCTGAATTTGCTTTGTCCAGCAATGTCAAGGACGATGGGACAAAGATGATCTAAAGAGAGTGGCCACTTCTTTGTGGCAGTGGAGTGTGTGTTCCCCAACTGGACGGAAAGATAGAATTATGTGTCCTGTAATGAAAAGAAATATCCTCCCGTATAATGGGATAAAGTGCTTGGCTGCGGATTAATTTCGATTCGTGGATCTACATTAATTCTATAAAGGAACATAGATGCCTAAATAAGGTATAAAGATATTAGATATAGTTTAGGATATGAATATAGATGTGCGTGAATAGCATTTATCATTGCTTTCTATTAATAGGAATAGTATAGACGATTAGGTGAATCTTCTATCCTATGTCAGAGTGGGTTTTTTTCGGAAGCCTTTTCATTTCGGCTGGAGGAAAAGACACTCACATAGGAGAGAAGAGGAAGCAGACACAGATCTCATTATTAAATGTATATCACACAGGTTTCCATACCAGTGCGGGACTTATCAACTAAGAGATTACACAGATGGCTGTGGTCAAGATCACCCAGTGTTGATAACCCACGAGAAAACACTTTAAAGTCATAACACACGACACTTGTGCATAAGAAAGGAAGGAAAAGAAGTGTCATCTTAATAAGTCAGGAGGACAGAGAATGGAAAATAGAGATCATACAAACTAAAGGAAAAAGACCCAAATTACTCAGTATCAAAGAGTTGCAAGGTGCATACAAAGTGCCTATATCAATTAAGTGTAGAACTTTTACAGGACAAAAATAGAGAACAATAGAAACTCGATGTGTTTTCCAAGATGGAATTAAGAACGCTATAAGATAATAAAGAACATTCTGTGCGCTGACAGCATATGGTGATCGGGTTAAATACATTCATACAGTGGTGAACATTTTTCATTACAAAAAACGGATATATCTACCGACTCAAGCAGACGGAGCTGTCAGGGTGAGACCGTTCTGTATCTATGTCATGTCCTGTACTCTAGCTGAGAGAAGAGACGAGAGAAACCACGGCGACTATCTATCAACATCTTATCTTGCATCCACACTAGAAGAACATACCAACTACATAGACACTATCCATACATACACCAGACATAGTTTTTATTAATAAATCTTGTGTTTATTGTTGAAAGGAACTGTTGTCGGAGTATGTGTTGAAGGAATAACGGAGAGAGAGTGAAAGAAATAGATATATGGAAGGGAAGACAGAAGAGAGGAGTGTAGACAAACGTCAGTCAATAATCCCAACAGATAATAAGTTTGAAGATGTGCTTGTTGATTCCAACTTCCTCTCAGGAAAACAAGTGACATAATTGGTGGAGCGAGCGGGGTACAAAATAATACCCATATGACCTGGGCATAACAGGGCATATACATAGAGGGGTACCTGCATATTGGCACAGGCATAGCGGAGTACCTGCATGTTGGGACATACGGATTGGAATAAATATAAGTATATATTGATGACTTTTAATGGAAGGACGTCCATTGGATATATGGTGCCATTACATTTATGGTAGAAACAGTTCATTAATGCTGGTGACTTTACAGTGAGAAAGTTCCAGACAGAGTGAATGTGGATAGGTGGTAAGACACATTACATACCTAGTCACACGGTCACACGTCTACATAAGTCTTTATCCTATATCTCCTCTTGTGGATGAGAGAGTGGTTGTGATGTACTGTGTGGTGTTGTAGATTTAGAATATTTAATAGACATAGATAAATTATATAGGTTCTAGGTAGATTATCTGTTTATAGGAAGGACTTCTTTATTGCTTGAGGGGTCTGTACTCTATTTGCGGACTTACATTCTTAACTATGGCAACTCCTAAAGTAACTACAGCAGAACTAAGGGCCAACGGGGAGGAAATTGGTTTAGCTGGCTCGGAACTAACTGATTACATCCAGGAAAGAGAGCGAGAGATTCGTCAAGCGGAACGAGAAGATCGGAAGGCCGAGTTGGAAGTGAGAAGAATAGAGGTGGAGACCAAACGAATGGAAATGGAACAAGAGGCCAAGAAACTGGAACAGGAGACCAAGCGACTGGAAATGGACCAGGAGACCAAGAAACTGGAAATGGAACAGACTGCCAGGAGACAAGAAATGGAACATGAATACCGCTTGAAAGAGTTAGAACTCAAGACACAAACTAAGGGTGAAATAGATGCAGCAGAAGGAAGTTCATCTTCACCTGGGGCAACCCACATGATTGGGCAGGGTTACCATGCCATGAAGTTTCCCTTGGCGGTCTTTGATGAAAGTAAAGAGAAGATATACCAGTTTTTGGATCGGTTCGAGGCTATGGCAATCGCTATGGGACTGGAAAGATCTAGATGGGCTCTTAAAGTATCCCAGGCGTTACGTGGTTCAGGGTACGAGGTCTACACACGCCTACCACCAGGACAGGAAAATCAGTATGAGGAATTGAAAGCAGCTTTGATGAAACATTATGAAGTCACAGCACAAACATATCGGAAAAAGTTTAGATCGTCTAGACGAGAGCCGGGAGAGCTATTCGCCGCATACAGTCTAAGGCTGAAATCCTATCTCCAGAAATGGATGGACTTGGCAGAATTCAAGAGGGATTATGAGAGTCTCGAAGAGATGATGGTGGTCGACCAGATGCGAAAGCAAATGTCGAAACCTCTCAGAACCTTCTTGGGAGAACAAGGGGCGGAACGGATTGATGTTGTGAATAAGCTGGCGGAACGATTCGTGGAAGTACATGGTGAAACTGAGGAACTAAGTACTCAAACCAAAGGTCAGCAGTAACCAGGGGATCTCAGGGGAAGGAAAAAGAGGCAGAGACTCTATGCGACAACTCAGGGATAAGAGAATTGCATACTGCCCAGAGGAAGGATACTACGTTGCATCCTTGCTACAGGAAGCTGCAAAGAAGTGCTGAGCCACCAGAACGGGGACAGTACTTTCTGAAGAATCAACTACTCTATCGGAGAGCTGGGAGGGGAGATAACTTGCACGAGCAGTGGGTGGTTCCAGAGACCCACCGTCCTCACATTCTTCAGAGTGGACACATCATAGGCGAGAATCGACATATGGGTGTCAGAGAGACCTTGCAGAAAATATCCGGCCATTATTGCTGGCCAGGAATGACCGGAGATGTACGCCGGTGGGTGAAGTCTTGTTCGGAGTGCCAGAAAGCACCACCCAACAAGCGAATTAAGAGGAAACTAGCTCTTAAAGTGGAAGACAAAGTGGAAGTGTGGAGTCCAGCAGAGACCAATATACTCCAAGTAGGATGGAAAGGACCTTATCCTGTGGAAAAGGTGGTGTCCAAGAACATCTACAAAATACGGATCGGGGAAGAGAAGAAAAATCTCCCTAGACATCTCATTAGGAAATATGAAGAGAGATCCGGGAGCAAAGCTTCGCACTTTATGGTGATGGCAGCCATTGGGACAAAGGTTACCAGTCCAGACGAAGACCAGAGATCGCCAGTACAACATAGGAGGACCTATGTGACAGTACGTGATAGGTCAGATTTACCCAACGACAGGAGGAGGGAAATCACAAGTCAGGGAAAGGACAAGAGTGAAAGTTTCACCGGTAACCAAGTTCAGAAGGGGCAGGTAACGTCGGGAAAGGCGAGAATTACCCAGGACTCAAACCGAAGATTGGCTGACCAGATACAATATCGCCCAAGATGGTCCTGGAAGCAAAAGCCCAGGAGGTTTGGGAAAGACGACTCGGTCCGACGAGGACGAGGCGGAACATCCCCAGAGGCAAAGCCGGGGGAAACTAAGAGGACATGGAAGCAGTGTTACAATCAGGATGGGACAATCCGTTTGTATTGTGAGCCGTCGCTGACGCAAGTCGAAAGCAGGTCGACTGGACGTACAGGAGCGAGGAGCCAACACTAGTTTCAGTCGTTAGTAGTATAGTAGGGTGTCAATTAGAGCGCCTACTGGATAATGAGATGAGCCATGTGAGGATCCAATCATATCATCAACACGTGATGTTAATAGCGACTTAGCAGAAGCTCAACGCACGGTGGATGTGATGGACGTTGTTGCTGCAACTGGACTTCACAGTGGAATACATTTTTGGAAAGGAGAATGTAGGAGCAGATTTCTTATCCAGACATCCAGATCCAGAGGAAGAAGCCTAGGGTTGTGGATCATGGGAATCAAACCTACAGTGAGAAAGATTCGACGCGGTCTAATCTCTTAAGAGGGGGCCTATGTCGTGAAATGCTGAATGTTAGTGATTCCCAGATGGACGACTGTATACAGCGGACCCAGGTGGGAGAAGGGTTAATGAAACAGAAGGATATAAACAACGGATTGACCAGCGCATGTGTATGTAGGTCAAGTCGGGAGAGTCGACTACAACACAGGTAACTGTCGAGTGGAAAATTTGGTTAGCGACCAAGAGAGACAGCATCATGGACCAGTCTATTGCGTTCTGGAGGTAGGGATATACGGAAAAGCCCCAGATCTGGAATTTTCCACAAACTAGGACAATGAAGTCTGAATTTGCTTTGTCCAGCAATGTCAAGGACGATGGGACAAAGATGATCTAAAGAGAGTGGCCACTTCTTTGTGGCAGTGGAGTGTGTGTTCCCCAACTGGACGGAAAGATAGAATTATGTGTCCTGTAATGAAAAGAAATATCCTCCCGTATAATGGGATAAAGTGCTTGGCTGCGGATTAATTTCGATTCGTGGATCTACATTAATTCTATAAAGGAACATAGATGCCTAAATAAGGTATAAAGATATTAGATATAGTTTAGGATATGAATATAGATGTGCGTGAATAGCATTTATCATTGCTTTCTATTAATAGGAATAGTATAGACGATTAGGTGAATCTTCTATCCTATGTCAGAGTGGGTTTTTTCGGAAGCCTTTTCATTTCGGCTGGAGGAAAAGACACTCACATAGGAGAGAAGAGGAAGCAGACACAGATCTCATTATTAAATGTATATCACACAGGTTTCCATACCAGTGCGGGACTTATCAACTAAGAGATTACACAGATGGCTGTGGTCAAGATCACCCAGTGTTGATAACCCACGAGAAAACACTTTAAAGTCATAACACACGACACTTGTGCATAAGAAAGGAAGGAAAAGAAGTGTCATCTTAATAAGTCAGGAGGACAGAGAATGGAAAATAGAGATCATACAAACTAAAGGAAAAAGACCCAAATTACTCAGTATCAAAGAGTTGCAAGGTGCATACAAAGTGCCTATATCAATTAAGTGTAGAACTTTTACAGGACAAAAATAGAGAACAATAGAAACTCGATGTGTTTTCCAAGATGGAATTAAGAACGCTATAAGATAATAAAGAACATTCTGTGCGCTGACAGCATATGGTGATCGGGTTAAATACATTCATACAGTGGTGAACATTTTTCATTACAAAAAACGGATATATCTACCGACTCAAGCAGACGGAGCTGTCAGGGTGAGACCGTTCTGTATCTATGTCATGTCCTGTACTCTAGCTGAGAGAAGAGACGAGAGAAACCACGGCGACTATCTATCAACATCTTATCTTGCATCCACACTAGAAGAACATACCAACTACATAGACACTATCCATACATACACCAGACATAGTTTTTATTAATAAATCTTGTGTTTATTGTTGAAAGGAACTGTTGTCGGAGTATGTGTTGAAGGAATAACGGAGAGAGAGTGAAAGAAATAGATATATGGAAGGGAAGACAGAAGAGAGGAGTGTAGACAAACGTCAGTCAATAATCCCAACAGATAATAAGTTTGAAGATGTGCTTGTTGATTCCAACTTCCTCTCAGGAAAACAAGTGACAGTAACACATTTTCCCAACTTAACCCTAGGACAAGCCCTGGAGATAGAGCGAGAAACCAAATTGACTACATTATGATTAGAACTAGATTTTAAAACAATGTTAAAAATGCCAAACCATACCCTGGTGCTGATAGCAACTCTGACCCCAATCCCGTAGTTTTAAAATTACAAATAAAACGTAACAACACAGGAATAAGGACACCGAGAAGATCTCAAATAGAAATATCAGTATTGAAGCAGTCATACATAAGTCAGCCATACCTGATTGAAGTAAAAAAAATAAATATGATAGGAATAATCTGTGAAAGCATTGAACAATATCAACATGAAAATCCTGAGGAGAAAATTAATACAAAATGGGAATGTATAATAACTAGCATACTGATTGCAAATGCCAACTTACCAGTGAAGGAAAATAAGAAAAAGGAATCGTAGACAACCGATACAATCTTGAGCAAAATGACTCAACGAAAGAAAGCAAATAGCACTCCAGAATATACATTAATAGACAGAGAAATACGACATATGTGTAGAGTTGCCAAAGAAGAATGGTTGCCAAAAAAAATGCAAAGAAATAGAGGATCTAGAAATAAAATACAACTCGAAAGGATTGCTTGAACATATTATAGAACCATCTCAATAAAAATGAAAGGAAGAGGATGTTAAAAATGGTTGTTGAGTATATTCTTAATGGATGTCTTAATCAACTGTTGTGGTGTACAGTGAAATGTGAATGTTTGTTCAGATGTTGTTCAGTGCATTTCATTGTGAATGTCTTGTCCAGCTATTGTGAAACAATTTCATTGTGAATGTATTTTCCAGCTGTTGTGAGAACATTTCATAGTGAATGTCTTGTTCAACTGTTGTTGAGTACAGCTATTGTGAATGTTATGTTCAACTATGTGAAGTATCTTCCATTGTTGATGTTTTGGTCCACTACTGTTGTGTCCAACTGACATGTGTCACTTTGATACATTTAATGTTAGATCCAAATGAGGTTGACAGATAGCATGCAGTCAACATTATTGGAGAGGGAACATGTTCCTCTGTTGTTGTGGCGAATTGCCAGGATCTATATATATAGATATATATGTGCCTTATAGAGGAACCTTTCATTTTATAAATTCTGTGTATAAACTTAAACCTTAAGTCTGGGATTTGCACAGTGGAGGTTCCGAGCCAAATTATATTGTTCCTCTAAAGGGCTGTTCGGGAATGATTATCCATCCTATTAGGGATGCCCTTAGACAATTTGCTATATCAAACCCTTATTATGTCTATCTATCATCAGATATATTTTATACAAACCTCACTCATAGGGGCTTTTGTAATATTCTCTTACAACCTCACAGCTGTTCACTTAACTGGCATGCCAGATCACAGGCTCCCTAAACGGATTGTTTACGGCGAGTTGCGTCGTGGTAAACGCTCCTAAGGCGACCAGAGGAAACGCTTTAAAGACACTCTGAAAATCTCACTGAAAGGTTTTGGAATTCATTTTGACACCTGGTAGACTGCAGCCAGAGACCGAAATTCGTGGCGTACATCATTGCAATCACTTGTGAAGCAACACCAGGACGGTAAGAGCTGTGAAGAAGAGACTTGATAGAAAAACCACTGCAGGAAATCCTCCTCTTCGAACGTCAAGCATTCCTTGCCCACATTGTCAAAGAACATTTCAAGCCAAAATAGGCCTTATCAGCTCCATACTTTCAACCCCACTGGATGAAATGAATGGTCATCATTCTTGATGGACGAACAACACAACACACATATTAACACCACTATATGGCGTGGAGGCCTGGACATTGAACAAGTAATTATAAAGTCGAGTAGAGGCCCTGGAGATGTGGATATACAGAATGATATGTCGTATTTCATGGAAACAAAAACAACCAAATACCGAGTTTCTAGAAAAACTGGGAATGAAAAGAGAGTTGATGAAAGAAATAAAAAAGAGGCAAGTGAAATATTTCGGCCACGTTAAAAGACACAATACTCTTATAAATACCATACTGGAGGGCAAGGTTGAGGGCAAACGAACAAGAGGTAGACAAGTCGGAAGATAACATCAAGAGACAGACGAACAGCAGCCTGACAGAATGTACAGTCAAGCGAGAGACAGACAGAGCTAGAGATTCACTGCAGCCATCATTCAATGTGAGACGGCACATGATTTATTTATTTATTTATTTATTTATTTATTTATTTATATAACCTAAATGTTATATGGGTGTGAAACATAGACTATAAACAGACAAGCTGAGAAACATCTAATGCCAGTGGAAAGTGGTTTCTGAGAAGAATGTAAAGAATGCCATTAACGGACTGAGAAAAAAAATTGATCAAGTTTTACCAGAAACAAATGAAAACCATTAATTGATTGGACAAATTAGACTTAGAGAACCAAGACTGTTTGGGAATATTATGACGAGAAATAAACATGAAAACTTAGTGACAACTAGCAACATTATGGAGAAAAGAACAAAGGGAAGGCATATAGATACATATCCATATGGCGTTTCACATGGCACAATCGAGACACGAACACAGGGGTGATCTTGTGAAATGGGGAACAATGAACTCCCATATTTATCGGCATTGCATATGATGATGATGATCTATTTGGGAAATTAGGAAGCAGATTCGGAAATCCATCTTCTGAACATGACATACAACTATAAGGAAGCGACAAACAGCGTGCTTACGTCATACAATCAAACGAAAGACCATTGAAGACCACTAAACTACTAAACTTATTGTGTCATCAATACCACTAATGTCACAGGCCTCATCAAAGAGGAATAGTTTCAGCCATCACATTCGGGGTTAAAAGTTAGTTGCATACCCTTTACAGGACGCCACAGTCAACCCCATTATTTTTTGGCTGTTCGTGATTTCTTGGCAAGTTTAGGTTGAGTAGTTTGCCATTGCTTTCTGAACGACCAGTACCCATACCATTTTCAGAAAAAAAACCAACGCAAGGTGGTCTGCTACCAAATCTCATGCAGTTGTGTTTCGAAAGCGGGTATGTGGAATTATGAACTGCGTCTGTAACTCTTCGTAAGGGAGATGGCACATTGGGGGTGAGTTGATTAAATGTTGGACCAAATACAGCGGGCTAATTTTGAAGTGGATAATATTGCATGACCCGCGATTGATGTTATAAATATTCAAATGACCATTAGCAGAAAATTGGTTCCTTGCCCCTGGTCTAGAACACTGAATGGGGGTCGAAATTAAGCATTAATATGAGGGCAAAACAATTAAACCACATTTGATACGTCTTATTTAAAAAAAAAGCAGCTTATAGTATCATAATTCAGTAATCGAAAACGAGATCACCAGTTTACAATGTGCGGTTGTGAACGAGATCACGACCAATAGGAACTTGAATCCAAGGTCACCTTTGATAGAAAACAACCATTGCCTAATTTCTCTCTCTCTCTCTCTCTCTCTCTCTCTCTCTCTCTCTCTCTCTCTCTCTCTCTCTCTCTCTCTCTCTCTCTCTCTCTCACACACATATACACATGCACACGCAGGCTCCTATCCACACACATGGACACATACACACCACGCACCCTCAACCCCCCCCCCCCACACACACACACACTCGCGCGCACGCGCACACACACACACACACAGTAAAGAGCTTAAAAAATAAATCATATTTGATCAGTCTTAACTAAAAGAAAGCAGCCTATCTAGGTCACCTATTTCGGAAAATAACCACTGCCGAATTCATCACACACACATACACTCATACACACACACACACACACACACACACACACACACATTCACACACACATACACACACATGCACATTTACACACACGCAAACACACACACACACATACACCCTCCGCCACACACACCCACACTCACACACACAGACGCACCAGTAAAAGGCAACTAGTAGGAAGGATATTTGGAGGTCGAATCCGAGCATAATAGAGGAAAATCGTCATCATAATTGATAAGACTTACCCAAACGAAAGCATCATTCTTTGATGGGGGTTTTGTACAACATTTTATTTTCAAGAAACGCTTTGAAGAGATCTTTCTGGAATGTGTGCATGGTTATTCCGCTCCACCAAACTGTTGCAACCGTTTCAATGGGTAAGCTACTCTACATCTTTTCAAACTTAATGGTTTAGCGAAGGAAAATCTGCTGAAAATTCATTGAAGATGAAAGGCTATTCTAGAAAACGGCAATAAATGAAGAATTTATAAAATAAGTTAGGCGCGATAAACACCGCCTAGCTTTGTCGGCTGTTCTTGCGGCGATTTTGGATGCAGCCATGCAAGAGAAATGTTGCATTTCCCTTTGCTATCTATTTGTCCTCTCGTTGCCATAACGGGGCGCCGTTATGCTCTTTACGGTCGTTCAGGCGTTGTGAATTGCGGATGGCGACGTACATTTCTGCACATTAAGTTTTCAAGAAGCTGGTGCCACACAGCTAACGTGTTTTCCTTTAGATGTTTATACAAATCAAAGGGAAAAACATTACCGCTGTACATAATTTTTTGGGAACAATATTCAAAAAATTAATGGTTTGGTTTTACAAATAAAGGTGTAACAGTGTTGGCTTGATCATACCTGTTGAGACCGGACGGAATGCAGTTATGCATTTTGGCAAGTCATATCACGCGCGTATGGAATTAGTTACAGCAGCTTCCGGTCACATGTTGTGAGGTGGTGCGTTTGTAACGGGCTGGTCACTGTGTGGTGACTTCTTGTTCATCTTTGTGGTTGCGAAAGTTGCCTGTGTGTGTGGTAATTTTGTGTGTGTACGGGAATGTTGTCTGTGTATGGTAATTCATTCTGTATGGATGGAAATATTGCTTGTGTGTGGTAATTTCTTCAATATGGATGGGTGGTAATTTCTTCAATATGGATGGGTGGTAATTTCTTCAATATGGATGGGAAACTAAATTAAAAAGATTACACCCAACATATAACAGAGAAAAACTACAAGAAATTACAGTCAAAGAGAAATTTACAGATGAAATAAAATGTAAACTTGAAACTCTGCAAAACCCTTTGGAGGAAAGCGTTGACCAAACTTGGTTGAACATCAAGAATACATTTCAATCTACCGCAGAAGAATGTCTCGGTGTGTTAACCACGCATAGAAAGAACAGATGGTTCAATAAAAAATGTGAAGAAGCAGTCATTAGGAAAAAGAATGCCAGACATTTATGGTTAAATGACATCAACAACATCCAAAAGGAAGAGCATTATAGAAATGAATGTAAAGAGGCTGCAACAATAGTCCGACAACAGAAGCGAGAATATATGAGTAATATAATCAAAGATATGGAAACTAATCACCAGAAAAATGAATCCAGAAAGTTTTTTAAAGAACTGAAATTAATGAAAAGAGGGCACCAACAAAACACATATGGTTTAAAAGACAAAAATGGGAATATGATAAATACCAATGAGGAAATGTGCAATACATGGAAAGAATATTTTGTTGAATTACTAAATTGTGAAGCTCCAAGTAACACTTTCCCACAGGAAGAGGTTCTAACATGTGAACCACAAATTGAAGAACCTACATTTGAAGAAATCCTATATGTAATCACACGACTTAAAAACAATAAGGCAACTGGGACTGATGGAATTGCTACTGAATTTATAAAGGCAGGTGGCCATGCATTACATCTAAAGCTATACGAACTAATAATAAAAATCTGGAGGACAGAAGAATTACCCCATGACTGGAAAGAGTCATTATTGATACCTATCTTTAAGAAAGGAGACAAGTTCCAATGTGAAAATTATAGAGGAATATCACTACTGTCCACAAGCTATAAGATACTATCCGCAGTATTACTAAATAGACTAAAACCATATTCAGAAGACATATTAGGTGACTACCAGGCGGGTTTTAGACAAAACAGATCAACAATAGATCAGATATTTATCTTACGACAAATAGCAGAGAATAATTGGGAATATTAAAGAGATCTCCATAACATTTTTGTGGATTTTAAAAAGGCTTATGATAGTGTCCATAGGAAAAGGAATAGTCTATGGAATGCTATGCAGGAATTTGGAATACCAAGGAAGTTAATCAACATGACCAGACTATGCATGGAAGATACTTATAATATAGTAACATATAAAGGCAGGAAATCAGACCCTTACCAAATAACATCTGGCTTGAAACAGGGTGATGCACTATCGCCGCTACTCTTCAATCTGGCTCTGGAGAAAGTTGTAAGGAAGGTAAAGGAGGAATGTGATATTGGAGGAACATCCAAGCTGCTTGGTTATGCAGATGATTTAGATATTATAGGGCAAAGTGAACAAAAGACATTGGAAATATTGACTCACTTAAAGGAAAAAGCCCAACAGATGGGGCTGGTTATCAACCAAGATAAGACAGAATATATGGTAATTTCAAGAGACGGAATGGCTAAAAACTCTGGCCACATACAAATATATGACCATTAAAAGAACGGAAACATACAAATACCTGGGTACAATCTTCAACTGCTCCAACCTCATAAGGGAAGAAATACAAACTAGAATCAACTCTGGAAATAAGATATACTATGCACTACAACATCTACTAAAATCAAATGCGCTATCTCGTAACACCAAAATCACAATATACAAAACACTGATCAGACCAGTTGTGCTGTATGGCTCTGAAACCTGGAGTACAACGAAAGGAGACGAAGCCTTGTTACAAACCTTTGAGAACAAAATTTTAAGACGTATCTTTGGACCCATTAGGGATACACAAAGTGGAGAGTGGAAAAGAAGAAGTAACAAAGACATTTATGATCTGTTTAAGTCCCCGCTAATCACTGGTATCATGAAGGCTAAGAGACTACAATGGCTGGGGCATATAGAAAGAATGGAAGATAATAGGGAAACAAAACTCGCTTACACTCAGGAAATAAATGACCGTAGACCCCGAGGTAGACCAAGAAGACGGTGGAGAGATAATACATGTACAGACCTACAAGCACTTGGAATCAATGACTGGCAAGAGAAGGTCCACCAGATAGACGAATGGAGACGGATTGTATCTGCAGCAAAGAACCTCAATGGCTCGGAACGCTGAAGAAGAAGAAGAAGATGGATGGGAATGTTGCCTGTGTGTGGTAATTTCTTCAATATGGATGGGTGGTAGTTTCTTCAATATGGATGGGTGGTAATTTCTTCAATATGGATGGGAATGCTGCATATGTGTGGTAATTTCTTCTGTATGGATAGGGATGTTGCCTGTGTGTTTACGTTCTTTTATATGGACATGAATGTTGCCTGTGTGAGTACGTTCTTCTGTATGGATGGGAATGTTGCCTGTGTGAGTGTGTTCTTCTGTATGGGTGGGAATGTTGCCTGGGTGAGTGTGTTCTTCTGTATGGATGGGAATGTTGCCTGTGTGTGTGCGTTCCTCTGTATAGATGGGGATGTTGTCTGTGTGTGTGTGTTCTACATAACGTCTCACTTATCTGCTTATTGTCCTTGATTTGCTCCCGTACGTCGGGATTGCCTGGATATAGCTATTAAGAACTCTTTCTCACCGCGATTGTTAGAGATATATAGCAGAGAATATTCTTCATCCACTAAAATGTTGCCTTTTCTTGGGATATTCTACATTTAACTCCCTTAATATACCTTCCATCTGCTGTTACTAACTCACTCACATACTTAAATACATTGACTTGTTTCGTACTGGTTCCCTTCAATTTGATCTTGCGTGCTGGAGAACAAGGTTTTTCATTGTATTTACCATGGCTTCTGTGTTTCTGTTATTGTTATACTTTAGCCTTCTAGTCCAATTATGTGTGTCATTTCATGTAATTGCGTTTCCTTTTCAGCGAGAAATACCATGTCATCAGGATAACGGTCTTTGTTTACATTATGTAATAGCAGACAATATAACAATACAGACAGTGACCACACTGGGATTCGAACCTGCGTTTGCCAAATGACAACAGCGCCGTGCAAAAGAAACAAAGAACATCAACATACGGCCAACTAGGCACAAAGTGACAAATAAAGAAATACAATCTGAAACGAAGACTAAGCAAAGGAAATTATGCGGTGCACAAAACTGTTCTCGGGTGTTCCGCTTTGTTGCGTTTTAAGTTCCAATAAATTACACCGCGTTTGAACCTTAAACTGAGTTTTAACATTCAACCCCTTTTAACAATAACGGTCGAAGATGACACAGATAGGTGAGCGAGATGTTCTTCTTCGCAAATAATCGACACATCGGCCTGAAAGTACCCCAGCGGCGAAGACGCGGTTATTATGTTGTCAAACGAAGATAATACACTTTTTCTGACATATTTTTGCATCAGAGATCGGCGTAGATGACATCCAAGGAAGTTATTTATTCACTTGTTCTCGCTTTTATTTTCATCCTGCTAGCAAGGCACTGATATTTTAGCACACACTTCAGACGGCTACACGAAAACGAGGCTATAAAGCGTAGTTCGAAGGTCATTATTTGAAAAAGCCGTCCTTATTACTGTCGGTGCACATAAAGGGTACTATTCATACCTCAACCGCGGACGTTTTCTTCTTCTGAAATCTGCATTTAAATACTAATGCATTATGAAATGTCTTTGATCGAACCTTACGGTAGAATTACCTTAAAAAAATCAAAACGATGAGGGGGAACGATTGCTCTGAATATCCCTATACAGCGTTAGACTGTGGCAACAAACATTTCCAATGTCGTGTTGTGTTTCCTTATTTGTCCTTCGTTTTAGAGCAGTTTTGTTACTTTTGTATCTGTAGCCTACCTCGCCATGAACTAAAACAGAATGCCAAAATTTAGTTCCACTAAAGAGTTTGATGTAGTTCTGCCATGTCTTCTATTTGCTTTCCGACCAAAGGAACTGTGTCAATTGAGAGTCAATCATATAAAAGCCATGTCGGGGTCGGTGTATCGTATTCCTTTTTGGCTACGAAACGAGTATTTTCTTTTAAGGGCTGAATAGATTCCCGATGTTTGAAATTATGAAAAAACGACTGCCTTTATATATGTTCATTGCGCCGTCATGGACCAAAATCAGCTAACAGTCTTGTTTCTAGTAATGAAAAGAAAAAGAAATAGTTTGTATTAGAGAAATTAGTGTCGCTACGATGGATCACCCGAGGGCGCCTGAGATTTGTGACTGTTTGCTAACGGACAAAAAGCGCTGCACTTTTATGGCCTTATATGGGCCTTCAAGTGGATGGAGCAACGTGGACACGTTCACGGGCTTACCACCTGAGTGGCTTGGATTTTGTTCTCTTCTAAGTTCCTCTTTCAACGGGAGAGCCTCAACTCCAGGTATGCATCTCAGAGATCAGCGTGTCCATCTCTGGCATGCATTTATGTCAGGTTAAATTTCTACACCCAAGGCAATGGGCTCTATATACCCGTGGATGGCTTTTCTTTCCCACCAATCTTGCGAGGGAAGTGACTTTGCAGCCTATCATTTGCGATTTCCAATTGCTATGGGAGTTTTAACGTACACAATTTGCACAATGACCTCTTGCTTTCCGCCCTTATCCGAGAAGATTTGGCATTCGATCTCAAAGTGACCAGGTAGGTGTGTTGTGAGGCCCCCCCCCCCCCCCCCCCGGTTTTTGTAAAAATTAACAGCTCTGTGCTGAAGTTGAACACGGTTGAATTCTCAACCACGCCTCCCCAGCCTGGATTTAATTCTCATAATTTGCGTACGGAAATGGGCAAGTTATGATTAGTGACAACTGACAAACTTGATGGGGAAAGATCAAACGAAAGACAACAAGATAATTGCTTCTGTAATATTTGACATATTGAGGACAAGAATGCAGACCTGATTCAAGTTTCGGGAGATAAGAGAAGATCAGTCAATAAACCTGGCGCCGTCTCTACAAGAGATAGCAAAAGACTTTTGCCATTTGTTTGGGAACACAAGAGATAGCATGAGAGTGGACGATTTGCCATTTGAATGAAGCTGCAAGAGATAGCAAAAATTAGGAAGATTTGCCATTTGAATGGAGCTACAAGAGATAGTAACAGATAGGAAGATTTGCCATTTGAATAGAGCTGCAAGAGATAGCGACAGATAGAAATACTTGCAATTTGAATGGAGCTTCAAGGGAAAGCAAAAGATAGAAAGACTTGCCATTTGAATGGAGCTTCAAGGGAAAGCAAAAGATAGAAAGACTTGCTATTTGAATGGAACTGCAAGATATAGCCAAAGACTTGCCAAAAACTGGTTGAGGGTCTCTTCTCCAATAGAGGAAACAGGCAGGAGACGAGAATAAAATTACATTGGGTATACTAATAGTTAAGGAGTTTTTGCATGCCCGTACATCGAGGTGCACTTAGGAGTTTAGCAGACAGGTTTGAACCTCTTCTGTCTGCCTATAGTTTTCATTGTTTTCGTTGTCTGATGTTGTCTGACGCATAGCTGCTTCAATCTTACAACTTAAGTATATGCCACACAGTTACTCTGAAATGTCTCTCTCCCGATTAAATGGTTAATTGAATATACTACCCCGCAGGAAAGCTAATTTCGCCGGGTGTGTGTTCCTAGATCATAGATGATGGCCAGGTAGATAGATACCTTTTCCCCTATTTTTAAGATACCAGGTCCGTTATGTCTTTATATTCATGTCGAAAGACGCGAAGAAGTGACAGCTAAAGAATTCCCGTGTGTTACTCCATTGTTGTTTATTTATAGATGAGCTATCTGTACCCATTTTAATGTAACGGTCATGCATGAATTCGGGACCTTTGACGTAGTTTTCTGTCTGTGATCTTTATGCTCGGTGGCTTGTTACCAATGATCTAGCTGAAGTTGCTAAACATATAGGTCCTTTTATGCTGATATATCATGTTCGGGCGGGGGGAGGGGAGGAAAGGTGGAGGATGGGGGGAGATGGGTTAAGCCGTCTGCCGAAGGCACTCTGAAGGTCGTGGGTTCGTTTCCCAGACTTACGTTGTTCAGACCGCGAGTGTGATTTATTCCAGAACTTCAGGGGGAGGGGAGGTGATCATAGCTGGAGCTTCAAGGTTCGTGCTTTGTTGGATGCTCTCGGAGTGCAACTTGTTGCTCTGTGTCGAGAGACCGAGTCAAATGGGGTAATACAAGATGGAATTAAGTCAACCCGAATGACTTTAGTACTTGTACTTGATGTCGTGTTCACGAATGGATGTCTTGTAACTTTGACCCAGTTCTGATCTTCTTTTGAGAGATGTCTTTTAATATTGATCACATTGGTCTTTTAAAACACATGTCTTTGCACATTAATCTAGCAGTGATCTAGAACGTTAGTGCTCTTAATATTGATCTAGTTATAATATTGTAAAGCGGATTTTTAGACGTAATGTGCATACACCACAAATAAAGAACACTTTTACACACTGTAAGGCAGGGGTGGCCAACACGAGGCCCGCGGGCCGCATGTGGCCCGCCGGGCGTCATGTTGCGGCCCGCAGAGTGGGAAGCGACGATGTGGTCGAAGCTGTAGCACGCTTGCTTGTTTACTTTAATTAACAAAACAAATTAGGTGCGTGGCCCGGCAGAAAATACTATTTATGAAATTTGGCCCGCCTGCTGAAAAGGTTGGCCACTCCTGCTGTAAGGCGTGTCAGGCATATGGTGCTAGCGCCATATTTGTATAGATCAGTCGGCACTCGATGGCTGATGTGGTCAGTAGAAAACCTGCCGCCTTCACTTCCACACACACACACACACACACACACACACACACACACACGCACGCGCGCATGCACACAAACACACACACGCACACATACACGTCTAAGAAATCCTTGAAGTAAAACATCAGATGATAAAGACTACATCTGGATCAATATTACGAGAGGCAATGTTAATTTACTCCTATACAATTAATTGTTGCTGTCACACACTCACACACACACACACACACACACACACACACACACACACACACACACACACACACACACACACGCGCGCGCACACACAGACTTACGGTTTACTTTTGAATCCCCCTCCTGTATGTATATATATATATATATATATATATATATATATATATATATATATATATATATATATATATATATATATATATATATATATATATATATATTGTCGCGGAATCGCTGTGAGTTAACGATAAGATGATAAAATAAGAGAGACAGTCTGCTTTCACTGGCAATTGTCTGTTACCAGTACAGAAAAACTCAAGTCGGATCAAAGTAAAATTGCCAGTCGTTGAGAGTTCCCCACAAGACAGAAAATTGTCGGCATGTTGAATTGCCCAACTCACAAGATGAAAGGGAGAAGACTTTTTGCGTTGGTTGAACAAGAGGGAGATAAATATTCTTGTGAGGTTGGAAACCGATTGTGTGCCCTTGGGACCATCTGGTGTTGACATCAAAGGACGTCACTAGAACAATCCAAGACTGTTTGAAAAACCTAACTTGTTGCAGCGATTGTAAACAAGAGAGTTGGCCTAGACGGACGGTGTTTGAATTTGGAAAACATCTACCGTGTTCGGGATTAATTAAATTTAATATACACGTGCCTGTCATGGCAAAATGTAGATGTGATTCAGGAGTAAAGCAGTGTTACATAAGGTACTCCATAGATTGTATTTAGGTATAATTAATGTATGATAGACTGGTGATAGTTAGAGTTTAGGACTTCAACGTAGTGTGTTGCGTTGTGGTTAGGCAGTAAAAGAGTGTCGGCGACTGCATTGTAAAAACTAGCTAGGGTGATATGGTAATTGGCTCTGCTAGTTGAGAATAGGGTAGTGAGATGGTAATTAGCTCTGCTAGTTGAGAATAGTGTAGTGGGGTGATATCTGGATAGATTGAGGATGGTTGGGGGATAGGGGAAATGTCCAATGGTGGGATCTTCCAGTGGGGGTCTACTGGGGTTCTGCGCTTTACATATTGGTCTTTCCTTGTCTGACCCTAATTCAGACCGAGGTGATGAGCTCCTCTGCCCATGACAGAGTTTAGTTCGCTGATAAATATCTGAGCGAGGCCTTAGGCCTACACTCATCTAATAGGAGTCAGTGTCCGGTTGCTCTCACCAGGTGTGTTCTCTCTTTAACAGGTTCCCCGCCAGTTACGAGGAAGCTCTACACTGGTTTTAATGAAGTTCTACTCCGGGTAGGAAGAACACGAGATGAACAGTCAATGTTTTAATAAGATGAATAACTTCAGAGAAGAAAGTTTATACAATAGTGTTTATGCTGGGCCCATGATTAGGAGGGTCCACCAGAACATGGCTCAGTTGAGCAAAACCATATAAACGATTCCTGTGTGATAGGGTTCACCTAGTATGGCTGATGTTCGTTTTTACACCATATATCAAATGAACACTAGGGATTAAAAAGGAACACTAAACGTAGCATTCACATGGAGTTGTAGATATATATGTGTGTGTGTGTGCGTGTGTGCGCGCGCGCGCGCGCGTGTGTGTGTGTGTGAATGTATTCCGAACAAGTACAGACCAAATATATTATTATTCGATGTGGTCACCACCCCGTTCAATGAAAGTGTTTGGATTCCTGTAGAAAAAAAAACAAAACATGATCTTGGTCGCGCGTGTAACCCACTCTGGGGTCACTACTCGGTGTGCCTGACCCGGTCGCGAACAGTCTGTCACAGAAGTCACACTGTTTTGAAACTTCTTACTCCACTCATACACTTGATGGACTCACAGACATGCAGCTCCATACTGGATCTTCATTCGCCCATGAATTTCTATAGGTTTCACCCTTTAGCTGATCAACAAAAAGATAACAGAACGCTGCTTCTCTTTGGTGCATGTCAAAAGTGGGGCTGCCATCTTTAAACTGTCCTTATGATGTCATCGTGGTTCGTCTGCTCCGTGATGTCCCGTGCTTAACATGTCAGTACACACATTCAAGGCCATTGGATAACATCAGATGCGGAATGTGTCTTGGAGATAACGAAAACGACAGAATACGCAGAAACTGTATTTGATAAAATGACAAACATCTTATGCAATTCACCGCTGCCTTGGGAGGTTAAAAACAGAACTTTCGTATGTTGCATAGAACTGTCGCATGGTATGTTGCATAGAACTTTCGCATGTTACATAGAACTTTCACATGTTACTTAGAACTTTTCGCATGTTACTTTGAAATTTTGCATGTTACATGGACATTTTGCATGTTACATAGAACGTTTGCATGTTACATAGAACTTTTTCATGATGCATAGAACTTTCGCATGTTACATAGAACTTTCGTATGTCATATAGAACTTTCGCGTGGCGAAGTGACTATACCGTCTGCCTCGCACTCCGAAAGTTATGAGTTCGGTTCCAGGACACGTCGTTCAGTTCACGAGTGCAATTTTCTCGGAGACTCCTAGGGGTCGTCGCTGGAGCTAAAGAATTGTGACTGAGGCTTCCGGCAGTCCTTCCTGTGGAAAGAGACCGAGTCGTATGGGAGAAAACGCGGTGCAATGAAGTCGATCCTCTTGCATGTTATACCTGTTTGTGTGTGTTCATCCTGGACAAGGTAAACAAGACAAAACATCTATTGAATTTTCAGAGATGCGGTTTTACAGAAAAAGGCTGAAGCACTGAACGTTCTGTCGACATCTACAATGGACAATCTAAATATTTTTAAACAGGCTAAGAGAACACCTACAATGAACAATCTAAATGTTGTTAAACAGGCTAAGAGGACACATACAATACACAATCTAAACGTTTTTAAACAGGCTAAGAGAAAACCTACAATGGACAATCTAAATGTTGTTAAACAGGCTAAGACAACACCTAAATGGACAATCTAAATGTTTTTAAACATACTAATAGAATACCTACAATGGACAATCTAAACGTTTTTAAACAGGTTAAGAGAAAACCTACAATGGACAATCTAAATGTTTTTAAACAGGCTAAGAGAACACCTACAATGGACAATCTAAATGTTTTTAAACAGGCTAAGAGAACACCTACAATGGACAATCTAAATGTTTTTAAACAGGCTAAGAGAATACCTATAATGGACAATCTAAATATTTTTAAACAGGCTAAGAGAATACCTATAATGGACAATCTAAATGTTTTTAAACAGGTTAAGAGAAAACCTACAATGGACAATCTAAATGTTTTTAAACAGGCTAAGAGAACACCTAAAATGGACAATCTAAATGTTTTTAAACAGGCTAAGAGAACACCTAAAATGGACAATCTAAATGTTTTTAAACAGTCTAAGAGAACACCTACAATGGACAATCTAAATGTTTTTAAACAGGCTAAGAGAACACCTAAAATGGACAATCTAAATGTTTTTAAACAGGCTAAGAGAATACCTAAATGGACAATCTAAATGTTTTTAAACAGGCTAAGAGAATACCTAAAATGGACAATCTAAATGTTGTTAAACAGGCTAAGAGAACACCTATAATGGACAATCTAAATGTTTTTAAACAGGCTAAGAGAATACCTATAATGGACAATCTAAATGTTTTTAAACAGGCTAAGAGAGGTCAGCGTGACCGAATGGATAAAAGCGTTCGTTTTAAACATCCGATGTGTTAATGCTGAGGTAGGGGGTTCAACCCCTTCACCGGACAGTTGGACTAAAATGTTGACTTCTCATCTTTGACTTGGGGACGTGAATTACACGCACCTCTGAAGTCGGGGTGGTAATCCGTAAAGCTAATCGACACGCAAAATGAAGTCCATTGCTACTAGAAGTAGCGCTTATGGACTACGCTGGCGTTCAAAGGTTAAAACACAAAAAGAAGATTATTTACATATGCTTTACAGGACATCGCAGTCAACCTAATCACTTTTGGCTGTGATTTCTTGGCAAGTGTAAGTTCATTTGTTTGCCATTGCATTCTGAACGACCGACATGTTTATGACAACCAACACAAGGCGGCCTGCTGTAAAGTCGACCACAGCTGTAGGACACAAAGTCGACCACAGCTGTAGGACACAAAGTCGACCACAGCTGTAGGACGCAAAGTCGACCACAGCTGTAGGACGCAAAGTCGACCACAGCTGTAGGACGCAAAGTCGACCACAGCTGTAGGACACAAAGTCGACCACAGCTGTAGGACACAAAGAAGAGAGACAGTCAGAAATCGCCCACAGCCGTAAGACACAAAGAAGAGAGACAGTCAGAAATTAAGAAATCAGGACTAGAAATCAGCGCTAGATGTAATTAGTAAACAGCAAGTGAAATGGTTCGGTCACATATCTAGGCTACCAGCTGACAGTACACCACAACAAGCAATGATGTACACACCAAATGGAACCAGAAGAAGAAACCGACAATGTAATCGATGGACAGAGGGAATAACAGTATCCATGGGAATCACGAAATATGAAGCCCGTAAATGGGCGCTCTCCCACTATTTATGCTTCACTAGGTACAAGAGCAACAAGATGAGATGAGATGAAAACACAAAGACAAATTAAAACATCAGAAAGAAGCAGTTGTCATAACTTGTTCGTTTGTCTTCGGCTACACCATTGGAAGAGAAACAACTGGAACATGTGACAACTAGAAACATTTGTAGGAAGAGAGATAGAGAAAGACAGCAAGAGAATACAACCCTTTGCCATGGCATGTAAGAGCATCAGCGCATGAAATCAAACATACCGTTGCTAATGACTAGATGTGAGGTAGTATAATCATCCACGTCAGTCGGCGAGTCATTAGATGATGATGATGATGATGGTGACAAATTTGGAGAGAAGGAAATTTATAACAGGGAAACAAATCAATATTAATTAGATACAATAGGTACGGGAAATAAGCTCCAGGAAGCATTGCTGATTTATCTATTATTTAGTAACATATACACGAGTAATTTCCCGGGAAATACACACAACTGTTTTGTCTATACATATTTGATTATGTTGTATTTACAGACGTCTGCTAGACAAACTGTAAGACATCAGTTGGTATGTGTATGTTTGTATGTGTGTGTGTTTGTGCGTGCGTATGTGCGTATCTGCCTGCATGCATGCATGCGTGGATGGATGGATGTTTGTACGTATATGTGTATGTGCGTGAGTGAGTGAGTGAGTGAGCGAGCGAGCGAGCGAGCGAGCGAGTGAGTGAGTGAGTGAGTGAGTGAGCGAATGAGTGAGTGAGTGAGTGAGTGAGTGAGTGAGTGAGTGTGTATGTATGCATGCGTGGTTGGACGGATGAATGGATGAGTGTAGCGCACATAGATATGTGTGTGTTCAGTGTAACGTGTATAGTTCATTAGTATACACCGAACGAACGAACGAACTTTATTTTCAAAGGGTCACAGATTGGGCACGCATGCCCGTCTTACATTCGGCCATCTTACATTTGGCTACGTCTTTTGGTTCACGAGTGCATTTGTATCGGAGACTCCTGGGGGTCGTCGCCGGAACCCTGCCGAAAGAAACCGAGCCATATGGTATACACCTGGGACAATGCAGTGGAACGTCTCGACGTTTAAGACTTTTTAAGACATTTGGCCATTCCAACTACTCCTCTTTCGTTCATCAAATGTGAATATTACATTCACATAGGAATAAAACATTGTCAAATGATCGTTGTAAACCTAAACAATGCATATTGCAATGCTACTAGACAGGTAGATACACACACACACACACACACACACACACACACACACACACACACACATTCATAAACACATACAAACATACTTGCATACATACTTACACAAACATAACCATAACTTACAATTATGCACCCACTTAATAACACACAAATACACACTCCCTCACAAGCACATATACTCACTCACAATCACAAACTCACTAAGAAAAGCGATATCTCTAAAGTGTGCACGTTATTTCAAACAATTGTTAAAGTATACAATTCCCAACGTTTAATTTAACCGCTTCTACCTTGGACAGCTTCTATTCTGACGGTATCTATATTCAACATGTATTCCTTAAAATTGTGTGCATCTTCTTCATCTGATAATCCATGCCGTGTGGCGTTGGCGATCATGCCTGTCTATAGCCCTCTGTTTCGTGCACTACAAATCAATACTGATACTGTTTGATGATCACATATGCCAGGTTGTACAACTGTCTCTAGTACTATAGATAATTTCTGATACTGGTTCATTATCCTCAATACCATGATGTGAAACTGTCTCTAGTACTATAGATAATTTCTATTACTGGTTCATTGTCGTCAATACCATGATGTGAAACTGTCTCTAGTACTATAGATAATTCCTGATACTAGTTCATTATCCTCAATATCATGACGTGAAACTGTCCAGTATCTTCTCTCTCTGGGTCACCCTCTGCCTCTCCTCTACCTTCTAATCCCCCCGGTCCATAAATTAATAATTGACTACAGGTACACATGAGTAGCCGATTAGCCAATATATATATATATATATATATATATATATATATATATATATATATGTGTGTGTGTGTGTGTGTGTGTGTTTGTGTGTGTGTGTGTGTGTGTGTGTGTGTGTGTGTGTGTTTGCATATCCTTTACATGACATCGCTGTCAACATCAGCATCTTTCAGCTGATTGTTGATTTCTTGGCAAGATTACGCTCAGTAGTTTGCCATTACTTTAAGAGCGGTCAATAGTTTGAGAAAAAGAATGCTGTGCTGGAATACACAACACTTACACACACACACACACACACACACACACACACACACACACACACACACAATACACACTACACATACTATTGAATACTGATACGTATGGATAACGGATTAGCCAACAGTTTGAGGTAAAGAATGCTGGAATAAAAAAATAAATAAATAAAAACACACACATAGATTTATATATGCATACGTAGATTAAGTCGGATTTCTTGTGATCTGAAAAGTTAGCTACATCTCCTTTACACGACCTCGCCATCAACCCCCATCATCGTCTTGGCTGTTTGTGATTTACTTGACACTGTTTTACATTCAATTGTTTGCCACTGTTTTCCGAACGACTGACGCTCATACTATCAAAATCAACGCAAGGTGATCTGCTTCCAAACCGTCAGCGGCAGATCTCGAACCCCTCAGCATATCACGGAATATTGAAACTCGTTCACAGCCCCAAAATCACGGCGCCAGTTTCCTATGATCTGCCGTGGCAAAAAAAAAAAAAGGGCTACAAGTGCGGCCATTAACAAGAACACATAAAAATCCGCGGCGGGAAAACCAGCGACAGAATTAGCACAGTTCCAGACTATTTAATTGACTGTCGCCGGTTTCCGTCGCAGTCTGTGGGTTTATTGGGCACAAGTTTAAAGACACCACTCGATTGATTGGAATTTGGTCTCTGGAGTGGGTGGGAATGTCAACTTTGATCTTTTACGACGAATGTTAAAAAAGAGCTAAACTCTGATTTAATACTTCAAAGGAGGCCAGTCACCGGGCATTTTATGCATGCTGCACCTATTTCCTGCAGAGTGGTATTTTGGGCATTCTTGAGTTCTCTAGCATGGGTGGGAGCCGAGGTAAGGCAGTGAGCGGCTAGCCCGCCCGAGAGTCTAGTGTTCGAATTCTTTTCCAGGTGAGGTTTAAAAATAATTAACTTATGCTTTCAAATCGACCCAACCTACAATTGGTTAATCATTAATTGCGGTTCCAACTTCACGGCAAAGGGTAACCCCATAATGCTCCATTTTTGTGCCAGTGAATATAACAGAAAATTCTCCTCATTGTCCCATGTGAAAGGTGGAACAGACAGTATTCCCTCAAACCAACAGCACTCACAGCCATACGTGCATAAGACTGCAGTCAGAATGCCAACACAACATTCCGCCACTGTATATACAGTTCATTGTCGATGGAAGCGACAGTGACTAGAAATCCAGCAGTTTCACACACATTACAGCATAAGGCAAAATCAGCTAGTTCAGAAACCAACCATCCTCCATTTTTCTGGGCGACGGAACCATGTACTACCAGTCTAACATTAGGTACATGCGCAAGCGAATCGTACCCAGAAGCAAAAAAAAAAAAAAAAAAAACGATGCAAGGGTCCTGAAGGCTCGAAAAACCTATCCTCCATATTAGACCAAAATAGATATGAATTTTATCATGGGAATTAACAGCGATCAGCCGATACTGATCACATTACTTAACGGTCAATAAATTGTGGGGTTAGCCCCATATACACTATGCGCCACAAGCCGTGAAAAAAGGTCCCTTCTTTTTATATTCATTGTCACAGTTGGTTGTTGATCCTCTGCAAGACTGCGAGTTTTATGTCTGATGCATTGGCTTTCTGGTCGTATAGCTCTCGTTAAGGGCATCTCTCTCTCGGAGTCAAGCTGGGCTAGAAAATTATCGCCTGTCCCAGTTATAAAAGTCTCTAGGGGTAAGTTAGCTGCATATCCTTTCAGGACGTAGCAGTCAACCTCAGCATTTTTGATTGTATTTGATCTCTTGGCAAGTTTACATTGTGTAGTTTATCATTGCCTTCTAAACGGCCGGCACTCATACCATTGTGCGAACACCAACGCAAGGCGGTCTGCTACCAAATCGCCCGCAGCTGTGTTTCGAATGCGGTATGGGGATTGCGAATTGCGTCGTAACCCCATCGTCACAGAGCCGACTCTCTAAGGTTATTGTGTTATAAATCTCTTATTCCCCATCTCCAAGCACACACAGCTGATTCGTCCACCTGATCGTTTCCCAACACACCAGCATGTCCTGGGAAGAAGATGCCACAAAGGCCCCATATCTTTGCTATCATTTAATAAATTGAAACAGGTCACTCTGCACGAATCATGTCTGTCTTCACCCCTAACCAGCATGCTTTGTTAGTGGCCAATTTGGCAGCAGACCGCTTTGCGTTAGTTTTCATAAACTGGTATGAGTGCCGGTCGTTCAGAAAGCTATGGCAAACTACTGAACGTAAACTTGTCAAACAAATTACAAACAGCCAATAAATGCTGGTGTTGACTTCGACGTCCTGTACAGGATATGCAACTAACTCATTTAGTGTAGTCGAGTTTAGTCGACGGATCAACATCACGGCACATGGGTGTAACTCATAAGTACTCCGTTCTACTCCTAACTCAAGCATGAGTCCGGAGAATCCCAGCTCAGTGCACGAACTCCGTAGCACCGACGAGGATCCTGAAATAATTTGGGTAGATTTTTAACTGGAAATTTTGCCCGGGCAAAATCGGGCCCGGGATTCGAACACTTGAGCAGGCAAGCGTGCTAGCTACAGCGCTAGCGGCTCCCACCGGCAGACACTGCTCCACACAAATATACAGCGCTAGCGGCGCCCACCGGCAGACACTGCTCCACACAAAGTAGTATCATGCAGACTATACCGAGGGGGAGGGGGGGGGGGAAACAAAAGTATGTGCTGGGCTGAACCGTGATCTGGTGACATCCTAAGATGCCTGGTTTCTGAGCTTAACCGTGATCTGGTGACATCCTAAGATGCCTGGTTTCTGAGCTTGGAGGGGGGAAGGTGAGTATTGCAATACAGCCCTTGTGGAGATGGTACTTTGGAGCCTAGTAGGGGTAAGATCTTTAGAGCAACAGCACGCTAGTAGGAGTAAGATCTTTACAGCAACAGCACGCCAGTAGGGGTAAGATATCTACAGCAACAGCACGCTAGTAGGGGTAAGATATCTACAGCAACAGCACGCTAGTAGGGGTAAAATCTCAACAGCAACATCACGCTAGTAGGGGTAAGAAATCTACAGCAACAGCACGCTAGTAGGGGTAAGATCTCTACAGCAACAGCACGCTAGTACGGGTAAGATCTCTACAGCAACAGCACGCTAATAGGGGTAAGATCTCTACAGCAACAGCACGCTAGTAGGAGTAAGCTCTCTACAGCAACAGTACGCTAGTAGGGGTAAGATCTTTACAGCGACGGCACGCTTGTAGGAGTAAGATCTCTACAGCAACAGCACGCTATTAGGAGTAAGATCTTTACAGCAACGGCACGCTATTAAGGGTAAGATCTCCACAGCAACAGCACGCTTGTAGGAGTAAGATCTCTACAGCAACAGCACGCTAGTAGGAGTAAGATCTCTACAGCAACAGCACGCTAGTAGGGGTAAGATCTCTACAGCAACAGCATGCTAGTAGGGGTAAGATCTCTACAGCAACACCACGCTAGAAGGAATAAGATCTCTACAGCCACAGCGCGCCTGTAGCAGTAAGATCTCTACAGCAACAGCATGCTTGTAGGGGTAAGATCTCTACAGCAACAGTACGATAGTAGGGGTAAGATCTCTACAGCAACAGCAGGCTTGTAGGAGTAAGATCAGTAAGATCTCTACAGCAACAGCACGCTAGTAGGGGTAAGATCTCTACAGCAACAGCATGCTATTAAGAGTAAGATCTCTACAGCAACAGCACGCTAGTAAGAGTAAGATCTCAACAGCAACAACACACTAGTAGGGGTAAGATCTCTACAGCAACAGCACGCTAGTAGGAGTAAGATCTCTATAGCAATGGCACACTAGTATGAGTAAGATCTCTACAGCAACAGTACGCTAGTAGGGGAAAGATCTCTACAGCATCAGCACGCTTGTAGGGGTAAGATCTTTATAGCAACAGCACGCTTATAGGGGTAAGATATTTACAGCACCAGCACGCTAGTAGGGGTAAGATCTTTACAGCAACAGCACGCTTGAAGAGGTAAGATCTTTACAGCAACAGCACGCTAGTAGGGGTAAGATCTCTACAGCAACAGCACGCTAGTATGGGTAAGATCTCTACAGCAACAGCACGCTAGTAGGAGTAAGTTCTCTATAGCAACAGCACACTAGTATGGATAAGATCTCTACAGCAACAGCACGCTTGTAGAGGTAAGATCTTTACAGCAACAGCACGCTAGTAGGGGTAATATATCTACAGCAACAGCACGCTAGTAGGGGTAAGATCTCTACAGCAACAGCACGCTAGTAGAGGTAAGATCTCTACAGCAACAGCACGCTAGTAGGGGTAAGATCTCTACAGCAACAGTACGCTAGTAGGAGTAAGATCTTTACAGCAACAGCACGCTAGTAGGGGTAAGATCTCTACAGCAACAGCAAGCTTCTAAGAGCTCAAACGACCTAAAATCTGAAGAGTTAAAACTCAGTCTTTCAGAGGATTCATTGACCGATCGACCGACCAACCAACCAACCAACAAACCAATCAACCAACCAACCAACCGACCAGCTAACCAACCAACCGACCGATCGACCGACCGACCAACCAACCAACCAGCCTGCCAACCAACCAGCTTGCCAACCAACCAACCATCTAACCAACCAACCAGCCAGCCAACCCAACCATATAACAACCAAGCAATCAGCAAACCAACCAACCAGCCAGCCAGCCAGCCAACCAACAAATCAACCAGCCAGTCAACCTAACAAGCCAACCAATCAACCGACCGACCGACTGACCGACCGACCAACCATCCAACCAAAGAGCCAACCAACCAACCAGTCAACCAACCAATCAACTAATCAGCCGACCAACCAATCAGGCGACCAACCAACAAACCTACCAGCCAGCCAAACAACCAACCAACCAGCCATCCAATCATAGAGCCAACCAACCAACCAACTAATCAGCCGACCAACCAATCAGGCGACCAACCAACCAATCTACCAGACAGCCAGCCAACCAACCAGCCAACCAACCAACCAACCAGCCACCCATCCAACCAACCAACCAACCAACCAACCAACCAGTCAACCAACCAACCAACCAGCCAGCCAGCCAGCCAGCCAACCAACCAACCAGCCATTTAACCAACCAACCAACCAACCAACCAACCAACCAATCAACCAGCCAGCCAAAAAATCAACCAACCAACCAACCATCCAACCAACCAACCAGCCATTTAACCAACCAACCAACCAACTAACCAACCAACCAGCCATTCAACCAACCAACCAGCCACCCAAACAACCAGCCAGCCAACCAACCAACCAACCAATCAACCATCCAACCAACCAACCAACCAACCATTCAACCAACCAACCTGCTAACCAACCAATCAACCAGCCAACCAACAAATTAAGACATTACTGGTGGCCAGTTCTCTTTTTCCCCCAGACACATTTCCAAAAAAAAAAAAAAAAGAAAACACCAGGTAACAATATTGTTGCAGCTTAGAGTGTAGTAATCGGGCACTCTCACGATATTTATACTTCACCTCGACACCGCGAGGTACAAGAGGGACATGATGAGATGAGATGAGATAAGAGTGTAGTAAACACAGTTTCACAATTCCCCGATATATCGTGTCAAGGGTTCGAAATCAGCCGCAGGCGATTTGTGAACAGATCGCTTTGCGTTGATCTCGATATGATATGAGCGTCGGTCATTCGGGAAGTGATGACAAACTACAAAAAACAAAATTGCCGAGTAAATCACCAACAGCCAATGATTGCAGGGGTTGACTGCAACTTCCTTTAAAAAGCATGCAACTTAATAGCAATTATACGTGGCTGGTTCGGCTCCAGAGTCTTACCGATTATAAAAACACAATATTGCCACTTCATTAGCTTGAACCCGCATCGCAGAGTTTGTAAGCAAGGGAACTAACCGCTACACCACCGCGTCTTCTCGGTACTCAATCTCATGTGAGGGTGTTGGAAAAACAATAATACATTGGCGTGTGTGCTAGATTGTAGCAGACAGGGACAACAAAGAGAGCCACAACCTCTGTCGTGTGAAATAAGCCATCCGGAACTGCCCAAAACAATTAAAGGATAAAAACCGCCGTTTTGTTAAACCGATATACTGCAAGAAGATATGTCCCAGTTGATAAAATATGTTACAGGTGATACACATATCATGATTTTAATTACGGTAATAAATTACATTTCTTCTGACATACTGACCTCGCCCTTATATTATTTTCTGGTAAACGTCCTGTGAAAATGTACATAAATTTTAAGTGTACAATTGTAAGTACATAAAAGAATCTTGGATAGTGCGACCAGTGGGTGAAAATGTACATAAATTTTAAGTGTACAATTGTAAATACAAGAAATAATCTTGGATGGCGCGACTAGTAGCTTAAAATGTACATACATTTTATGGGTACAATTGCAAGTACATGAAAGAATCTTGGGTGATGTGACCAGTAGGTGAAAATGTACATAAAGTACTGTATTATCTGCATGTCTTATATTGTTTATATAATGTCCTCCGACGCGATTGGTCTACATTTTTAACAATATCTTTGCTATGTAGAGAGAAAAAGCAAGAGAACATTAAACATTCCTGTCACACCCCGCTTTTGATTGGTTGGTATTGACCAACTTCATTAGCAATGTTAAAAATGGCTGCTTGTTGTATCAGATATATATTCTTTTTTCAAGTCCAAGGCCTTATGCGACGGAGAAACTAAATATACTAATTATAAAAAAAATATCATTTACATTAATTAATATAATAATAATTATTATTAACTGATTCTCTGCCGCAGACGGATAGGTCGGTTCCATAGAACGATTTTGGCGTAATATAATAATATAATAATTCTGAAATAGATAACTCTAACTGTAGATCCGCACTGCTGTATTGTATTGATCAGAAAGACAGAGAACAACTAAAAGGATTTACAAATAAATTTCAAACACCCACTAAATGGTGCCCACACAAAATAAAAATACTAAAATGACTAGATAAATCACCCATGTGGAGCTCGTGGAGAGAACTAGACAAATACCAGTGAAACAAGAGGAGAAGGAAAAACGCTGCCGCTGGATAGGCCGTACATTGAGAAAACCTGAGAATAGTATATCTAGAAAAGCCTTTGTCTGGAATTCACAGAGCAAAATAAACAGAGCAAGACCTAAAAACACGGAGTAGAGAAATAGAGACAAAAATTACAAAAAGAAAATGGGGAGGACGGGGACTGAGCTCTATGGGATAGCTAGTGTGTGTGTGTGTGTGTGTGTGTGTGTGTGTGTGTGTGTGCTCTCACTCGTTTTGATCTCAAGCGTAGTCCATACATGTGCTATATTTCTAGTACACTGGACTGATTTCTGCATGTGAATTAGCTTTCCCTATTACCAGTGTTCCTCGCCGTCAGGCGAACCCTCTCCGACTTCAGAGAAACTTATAATTTGTGTCCCAAGTCAAGTACGAGAAGTCAATATTTTAGTCCAACTGACCGGTGTAGGGGTTTAATCCGCTACCTCGGCATCAGCACACCGGATGTTTAAGAACGAGCGCTCGTATCCATTCGGTCTTGCTGACCTCCTGGATAGCTAATGTTTGAAAGGCTTGGAGGGAGTTGGTAGAAGGTCGATGCCCGAATGAGGGACACGGGCAGAAAGAAGAAGAAGATCATTTACACCATGTTTGTCGTTTGCGGGTTAGAAATGTGACAATTGCGTCTTTACGTGCATTTTGGTTGTACTGACATTGATCGCTTTGAATTATGACATCAAGAATCAACATAACTGCACTCGGGTCCCGGGAAGGCTAACCCGGTCAACAAACACCTGCAGAAGTAGGATGTGTTGGCCTAGCGGCGCAAAAATGCAGCTCTGCTGTAAACAGGCACAACGCAATCACGTCCGAATAATAAAAAAAACTCTCCGGATGAATGCAGAAAAAGAAGAAGACTGCACTCGGTTCATTCCCAAAAGTGCTCGTCCCTTTCCTCAATTATTCGAAGAAGATGGTACCAGTGGCAGCTTGACTAAACGTCCGCCAGCATTTTCCTCTGCGGATTGTGTGACCAGACCCTCAACTCACTCCTCGCTGAATCGGCCTCTCTAGATGTTTGTATCGCTAAACTGTCCACTCGATACCAGAGAGTCTACGCCACCTTACTCTTGTCGTAATCCAGCTCGTCGCCCAAACAGAACAGAACATACAAAAGGTTTTACTTTCGTCCTCACGGTGTAAGAACAGAACCGAAAGTGGACTCAATAGTAACGTGCCCATCAAAGAAAGAGTGGAAAATAAGAAAGTTAAATGTATACTACATATTATTATTCTCTCTCTGCTGGATAGTGCGTATTTATATTTGAATTATACAATTTTTAAAATTATATTTCCGCCTGGCAGTTGCATAATTATCTAATCAGTCAACCCATTGTTGTAAAATTATTTAATCTTCAAATGTGAATAAGTTATTTATTAAATCAAGCAATCAGGTGCATCATAATAATATAAACAGTCAAACATCTGTAATATAGTGATCTAATCAGTCGACACTGCAATTATCTCTTCATTTAATCAAGTGAAGTAAAATGTCTAATCAGTCAGTTCAGTTATGTAGTTGTGTATAAATAACTTATCAGACAATCAATTGGTGTTTGCTTATCTAAGTATTCAGTCAAGTACAGTCTAATTATCTAATCAGTTAGTTAATTTATGTTGTGATGTGTAATAACTTATCAGTCACTCAAGTACTGTCTAATTATCTAATCAGTCAATCAGATGCTGTATACTCTTTAAATCAGAGATTCAAGTACTGTCTAATTATCTAATCAGCCAATCAAGTACTGTCTAATTATCATATCAGCCACTTAAGTACTTTATAATTATCTAATCAGTTAATCAAGTGCTTTATAATTATCTAACCAGCCAATCAAGTACTTTATAGATATCTAATCAGTAAATCAAGTGCTTTATAATTATCTAATCAACCAATCAAGTACTTTATAATTATCTAATCAGCGAATCAAGTACTTTATAATTATCTAATCAATCAATCAAGTACTTTATAATTATCTAATCAATCAATCAAGTACTCTACAATTATCTTTTCAGTCAATCTAGTGCTCTATAATTATTTAATCAGTCAATCAAGTGCTCTATAATTATTTAATCACTCAATCATGTGCTGTATACTTTTCTAATCACTCAATCAAGTGCTCTATAATTATTTAATCAGTCAATCAAGTGGTATACCCTGGCCTAGGGGTTAACGTCTTTCTCCGTAATCCCGTATATTCTCGTGAGTAATGTAACCTGCGCGAGAATTGGTAGCGGTTCTCGCAGCGTTGGTAACTTATGGGGTATGTGAGGCAGTCGCTCAGAAAGCAATGGCAAACTACTGAGTACTCAACAGCAGCTGAAAAATGCTGATGTTGACTGCAACGTCCTGCAATATATATATATATATATATATATATATATATATATATATATATATATATATATATATATATATATATATATATATATATATATATATATATATAGCCTCTATATGATTGACTCCGTGATCAAGGCAGTTCCAAAATCCGACTACATTTATATGTTCGGTGATTTCAATGCTCGTGTGGGCAAGGACTCGAGTTCATGGCCAGTGTGCCTTGGAAAATACAACATCGGTCGCATGAATGAAAATGGGCAAAGGCTGCTGGAGCATTGCACCAGTAATGACCTATGTATTACAAACTCTTTTTTTAAAACAAAAGAGATGCATAAGGTCACATGGAAACATCCAAGATCCGGCCATTGGCACCAGCAGGACTTCATCATCACACGGAGACAACATCTGAACCATATATCATTGACTCGTAGTTACCACAGTGCTGACTGTGATACGGATCATTCTTTGGTTGTTGCAAGGGTTAGACTGAGACCAAAGAGAATCTACACAGCTAAACACAAATCTAGCCCCAGGATTAATATTATTAACACTCATGATCCTGAAAAGTGCTTTCAGTTTCAACAGCAACTTGAAGACGCTTTCACTGATGCACCAGAAATTGTACAGTAAATGAAAAGTGGGGTCAAATTAAGGAAACTCTTTATAAAACTGCCGTAGGGGTTTACGGCACTGTGGATCATAAGAGGCAGGACTGGTTTGCGGCCAACAGTGAGACTCTGCAGCCCTTGATTGATAAGAAGAAGAAAGCTCTCTTAAGAAACAAGGAAAGACCAACGCGTAACACTCTGAGTGAGCTAAGGCAAGCTAGGAAGGATGTGCAAAAGGCTGCCAGGCAGTGTGCAAATGATTATTAGATCAAGTTATGTGAGTCCATTCAAATCGCAAGTGATAAGGGAGACATAAAAAGCATGTATGAAGGAATAAAGAAAGCCTGTGGTCCAGTGATCAAAAGAAGTGCACCATTGAAAACCTTGACTGGAGAAGTCATCACTGATAAGAAACAGCAGATGGACAGATGGGTAGAGCACTATTTGAAGCTTTACTCAAGTGAGACCAAACTAGCGGATGATGCCCTCAACGCCATAGAGGTTCTACCAGCTCTTGACCACCTGGACACACTTCCCACCATAACAGAAGTTAAGTGTGCTATAAATGAACTTGCATCTGGCAAGGCTCCAGGTAAGGATGGGATTCCAATAGAGGTTATCAGGAGTGGGCAAGACACACTCACTATACAGATCCACCAGCTAACAGAGCTATGCTGGCGTGAAGGACAAGTCCCACAGGATTTCAAAGATTCAAGCATAATAACACTGTACAAGAACAAGGGCGATCGGAGCGACTGCAACAACTATAGGGGTATCTCACTTCTGTGTATTGTTGGAAAAGTATTTGCCAGAATTGTTCTGCGCAGACTTCAAGTCCTAGGAGATCAAGTCTACCCCGAATCACAGTGTGGCTTTCGACAGAACCGGTCTACCACTGATATGATATTCTCATTGCGACAAATGCAAGAAAAATGCCGTGAACAGAATCAACCACTGTTTATTGCCTTCATCGACCTCACAAAGGCATTTGATTTGGTCAGTCGTGAGGGTCTGTTCAAGGCACTAAAGAAGATTAGCTGCCCACCAACTCTTCTGTCCATTGTGGAATCGTTCCACACAGGCATGAAGGGTATAATCAAGTTTGATGGTGCAACTTCTGAAGAATTTGAAATCAAGAGTGGAGTTAAGCAAGGTTGTGTACTAGCTCCCACCCTCTTTGGAATATACTTTTCACTTCTACTGAAATATGCATTTCGTGATCAGGATGGTGGTATATACATTCACTCACGCTCAGATGGCGGCCTCTACAATGCTCAGAGATTGAAGGCTAAGACCAAAATTAGGAGGGTACTGATCAGAGAGTTGCTTTTTGCAGATGATGCTGCAGTTACGACCCACTCTGAGGAAGAATTGCAATGTCTACTATCTGCATTCTCCAATGCTTGTTCTGAATTTGGTTTAACAATTAGCAAAAAGAAGACACAGATTATGTCACAAGGTGCACATGGGGTACCATCAATCTTTATTGACGACGCCGAACTAGAGATAGTAGACCATTTTACATATCTAGGATCAGTGGTAAATAGCAAATTATCCCTAGATCAGGAAATCAACATCCGGATTGGTAAGGCAGCAACAACAATGAACAGGTTAAGAAAAAGAGTCTGGGAGAACAGGAAGCTTACTGCCAAAACAAAAGTCCTTGTCTATCAAGCCTGTGTCCTTAGTACTCTTCTCTATGGCAGTGAAACCTGGACAACTTACTCACACCAAGAGAACAATTTAAACAGCTTTCATATGCGGTGTCTGCGAAGAATTCTTGGTATTAAGTGGCAAGACAAAATCACAAATACTGAAGTATTGGAAAGATCAGGTTGTGTGACAGTTTATTCCATGCTCAGTCTTCGTAGACTTAGATGGATAGGACATCTTAGGAGGATGGATGATGGTAGAATACCAAAGGATATCTTTTTTGGTGAATTACAGATGGGTAAGAGATCTCAGGGTCGGCCTCTACTACGATACAAAGATGTGTGTAAGCGGGACATGATTGATACAGGCATTGATAATGCACATTGGGAGCAAGTCGCCGCTGAACGTGTTGCATGGAGGGCAAATATCAGAAATGGAATAAAGTCAAAGGAGAAAATTATTGCAGAAAAGTCACACACCAAGCGTTTGAGACGTAAGATGGTGCATGATGGTGGAAATGACCACGTGTTCACATGCACCCACTGTGAACGGACATTTACAGCGCAAATTGGCCTTATCAGTCACACTCGCTACCGCCATAGTTAAAAGTTATTATGCCTTTTTTAAAGCACAAACTATCGTCTGTCAAGACGGCAAGGTGCCAATGTTATATATATATATATATATATATATATATATATATATATATATATATATATATATATAGCCTCTATATGATTGGCTACACTGCATGACTTCCATTATTGTCAACGGGGTGTTCAGGGCAAGTCTCTTACACGTTGGCCAGCTGAAGGTTTCATTTGTGTCAGACACGCTTTCGTTACACTGTTCAAGCTGTTGATCTGTATTGATTGTTGCGCCAAGTTTCCCGTCAAAATCTTCGTGGACTTTGAATAGACGCCCCGTCCAAGAATTTCTCCCACGTCATGTGTGTAGTTTGAAGGTTAAAAAACAGTCAAATGATAGTTTAAAGACCAGAGCGGCGACTTGATTACACCAGGTCCCATATGGTTCGGTCTATTTCTCCAGATCCACCTGCCGACAGCCTCGCTCAAAGCAAGAACTCCGCTGCTTCAGCGACGACTTTAGAGGTCTCCGAGAAAATTACACTCGTTAATTGAATGGAAGAGTTCGAACATGAACCCACGAAATTCGTAGAGCGA
The DNA here is from genome assembly GCA_963921405.1 of Cepaea hortensis. NCBI lineage: Eukaryota > Metazoa > Mollusca > Gastropoda > Stylommatophora > Helicidae > Cepaea > Cepaea hortensis. The sequence goes on along the minus strand of OY992879.1, from coordinate 98,742,795 downwards.
CGTGTGAAGCTTGACCACGTGATGTTGTTTAGCCAGTCAGTCACAACTGTTGCCCGTGGTTTTAGCCCTACAGTCACAACTGTTGCCCGTGGTGTTAGTCCTACAGTCACAACTGTTGCCCGTGGTGTTAGTCCTACAGTCACAACTGTTGCCCGTGGTTTTAGCCCTACAGTCACAACTGTTGCCCGTGGTGTTAGCCCTACAGTCACAACTGTTGCCCGTGGTGTTAGCCCTACAGTCACAACTGTTGCCCGTGGTTTTAGCCCTACAGTCACAACTGTTGCCCGTGGTGTCAAGCCTACGGTACACAGGCGATGTTTGTGGAGTATACACGAGCTAGGCAAAGAGATGAACACCACATAGGATTATGTAATGTTCCTTAGGGTATGAATGTCTCGCACAATGAGATACTGTCCATCTTTCTTTACCCAAATTATAAGATCAATGAATCAATCATGTGCCATGCCGGAAAGCGTGGGCGGTCAGGCTCGCCATTTCACTCGATCACCAGTGTCGTGGATCAGCTCAGTGTTCCTGTCTCGTCCATGCCATGTGGCCAAGCCATCCAGGTATTTTCCTCTCGGTCTTCCTCTTGGTCTGTTCCCTTCGATCTTGCCAGTTGTCACCAAGTTCTCCAATCCATGTCTTCTCAAAACATGTCCAAAAATTTTTGACTGTCTACGTCTAATTTCTCTAATCAGTTTACGATGTTCATTAGTCTCCTGTAGTACGTGGTCATTGGTTTTTCTGTCTGTCCATGGTATTCTTTGCATTTTCCTCAGAAACCACATTTCTGCAGCCATCAGATGTTTTTCAGCTTGACTGCTCATTGTCAATTATAAGATACGCTACTCTAAAACCACACGAGACAGTCCAAGAACAATTATATGAGATTCGCAATATGATCAAAGAGAAATTAGATGTTGGCTCGAGATTTTTTGAGAATTTTATAGACATAAACTTCAAAACTTGGTGACAATCGGCAAACTTGACAGGAAAAGAACAAGAGGACAACAGAGAGACAAATCCCAGGATAGCTTAGTCACATGACATAACCGTGATATGAACATCGATCTAGTTCGATGCTGGTGATCGTGTGAGATCAAGTCGCGAATTGACATGTCACACTTTAGAATTAGGTTAGAAGAACTGCTGTTGAGGAACCATATTGGCATAACAGAAACCCCCCCCCCCCCTCCCCCCCTTTCACATACAATGATTTTGCAAATAATTACTGATGTAATTTAACATCATCTTCTTTTGTATGTATAAACAATATAACATAACACAAAGTAATGCAGCTTTACAGAACACAATTGCGGAAAACACAGGGCGTTGCGGCGTCTAGCCTTCATCGACAAACATACACAAAACACGACATATAAACACGGGGAAGATACTACGGCGACTACATTAAAGTACAAGAATGGAATTAGGAGAATAGACAGATGAAAAAAAATAGAGAATAATGAAATTGTGTGTGTGTGTGTGTGTGTGCGTGCGTGCGTGCGTGCGTGCGCGCGCGTGTGTGTGTGTGTAAATTAGTAATGATCATGAACAAGTGCCATGCATATCAGCGTGTCTGGTCATGGTTCACCATCTCACACAATTCATTTTCCTGTCAGGTCAGGAGACGCTTGGGTTAGACATCGTTCAGGGAAGTACTCCTCCCGGTTGTTCGCTTGTTATATATGTTTAGTGTTTTGTTTTTGTTGTCCCGCTGACAAAGACTGCGGTCGGAACGCTGGCCTGTATCTGTGTATGTATATGGATCACACCCATTGAGCTTCTCAATCATATTTTGTATTTCTAATCGGATTCCTTACAAGCTCGGAAATTGCAAGCGCCCTTTCACCCCTGAAGGCGGAGTGGGTTCACCTGCATTAGAAGTAGTAGCACATTTTGTGGACTACGCTTAAGTTCAAAGCAAACTAGCTGATATCCATGCCTGATTCTACCAGTTCCTATCAGTGCACATCACAATACGGCCAGGTTCACACACTGCTGCCTCTGCTTCTGCTGCTACTACTACTACGACTATTACTACTTCTGCTGCAACAACAACAACAACAACAACAACAACAACAACAACAACTGCTGCAGCTACTACTACTACTACTGCTACTACTACTACTACTACTGCTGCTACTACTACTACTACTACTACTACTACTACTACTACTACTACTACTACTACTACTACTACTACTACTACTACTACTACTACTACTACTACTACTACTATTACTACTACTACTATTACTACTACTACTACTACTACTGCTGCTGCTGCTGCTACTACTATTACTACTACAACTTTAACTACTACTACTACTACTACTACTACTACTACTACTACTACTACTACTACTACTACTACTACTACTATACTACTACTACTACTACTACTACTACTACTACTACTTTAACTGCTACTACTACTAGTACAACTTTAACTGCTGCTGCTGCTGCTGCTACTACTACTACTACTACTACTACTACTACTACTACTACTACTACTACTACTACTGCTGCTGCTACTACTACTACTGCTACTACTACTACTACTACTACTACTACTACTACTACTACTACTACTACTACTACTACTACTACTACTACTACTACTACTACTACTACTACTACTACTGCTACTACTACTACTACTACTCTAAGAGGTAGAAAACTGCATATCCTTTGCAGGACATTGCAGACAATTCCATGATTTTTTGGCTGTTTGTGATTCCTGGGCAACTTGACGCTCTGTCATTGTGTCATTGCGTTCTGAACGACCGACACCCATACCATTTTATAAAAACCAACGCAAGGTTGTCTGATGCCAAATCTCCCGCAGCGATGTTTCGAACGTGGTATGCGGGATTACGAATTGCGCCCGCAACTCCTTCGCCACAGAACAACTCTAAGACTTAATAAACAGACCAACGTTTGGAACAGTGTCCTTACCTTGTTCTTTGCCATTGAGAATACTGTCTGCCAGGGATCTGCCCACCCTTTCTTGATGCCATATGTCCCTGGCAGACAACTCCTTCAGAAACAACTCTTCACTTGCAGACTGCCTTGTATCGTGGACCTCGTGGACCCCGCGCAGTGGTAACCAAACTGATGATTCTTTCGATGGTGAAGAGCTACACAGGGTCATATGGTCCGATGTAACAGTGGAAAGAGGCACCATACTGCTACTTAGTGGTGATAGTAATCCGTTTTTCACTGATAGCGAGATTAATTTGACATCTTCTGCAGGAATTTGCATGGCAGGTTGTCTGTTATTGAACAGCCTGGTAAAACTACACGGATTCTGTATCTGTGCGAAAGTCTTGATAGATTCGAAAACTGTACCACATGATAATGGAATTTCTTCTACATGTAATTGTAGCTCAGTTGTTGAATTCTTCTCATTCAATGAATACATTTCAGACTCGTTTACCGAATTCCTTTGCAGTTTTAGCGAATAGTTTGTTGATGTGTTGTCTATCGAAGAGGATTGACACGCCGGCTCTGGCCTTTCATCTGCATGATGTTGGGGTGATGCTGCTGGTTCCGGTACTCCGTCGATGGATAACACATCTAAAATATGCGTTTTACACCTGCTTTCTGAATGGATCACATTAGCGGAAGAGTCAGAGATGTGGACTTCTTTAGATTCATCGTCAACAGTCCAACTGTTGTGCTCTGTCCCGTCTGTTGTTTTCCTAAGAGTGTTAATGGACCTGCCGTTTTCATCTTTATCATTATTGTTGTTATCGATTATTGATTTCGCGTGGCTTATTGAATCATCTGTTAAATAGTGTATATTAGCAGCACAAGCGTTTCTTTTGCTTATGCTATCAATTTTTAAGAAACCGATGTAATCATTCGTTTCTGGCGGCCGCAAAGGTGACGTTTTGTTTGCATTTCTGTCAGAAGCGGTGTCTTTGCAAGCTGTATTATGATGCAGTTCATAACAGTCTAAAGTATTTGTTGGCCAGAAGTCAACTCGACGATTTGCCTCGCCTTTAGACAACACCGATTGCTCATTTGAAAATTCAAGACAATTATTATACCTTCGATTTTTGTATTCGTAAGGCAAGGGCGGTGTTGCGTTAACGTTTCGGTCGATATCCTCCTCATCTGCCAGCCAAGACGTATGGTCAAGTTTTGAAGATTTTGACCCCGGCTCCCCGACACTTGGTTGTATTTTCCGTCTCCGTGATATTAAGAATGACTTGGGCATAGTGTCCAAGGTCTGCAAGTTCAAGGATTAGAAATTCTGAAAATGTGTAGTAGTATTAAATTATACAAAAATATCCCCGGTTAAATAAATGCAATCTTGTAAAATGGACTCCACTCCAGACATGTACTGCATCAAATCTATACAGAGGATTAATTCCCTGGACGACGTATTCTCAAGACCGCTCGGAAATTACCGTAACGCCTGGGTTCTATGAGCGGATGCTATTTTCAACCATATTCCTACAACTCTTTCGAGTCACGGACAACGTAGTAAATGAGATCAGTTATCTTCCGTACAAACTAAACAATGTATGATGCTTGTGAAACTTTTTACGTTTAGTCTGAGCATAATAAACAAATCGAGCTATTTATTTTAACTCTCAGAAACCGGAGAACCGGTATTTTGGGGACCGGTAAAAGGAATACAGTAATCATGGCTATTAACTGTAATTGACTCTTGGTTTCGGCTCCCCCCCCCTCCTTATGCCTCCCCCTGGACATTTAAAACAATGCTTTGCTTTAAATAGTTTCACAAATAATATGGTGGAGATACTCAACTATACACTTAAACTATGTATGGAGGTGAGCATGGCCGAATATATCAGAGCGCTCGTTCTTAAGTATCTGGTGTGCTGATGCCGAGGCAGCGGGTTCAACCCCTACACCGGTCAGTTGGACTAAAATGTTGACATCTCGTCCTTGACGTGGGGACGTAAATTACAAGTACCTCTGAAGTCGGAGTGGGTTCGCCTGATAGCGACGGACACTGGTAATATGAAAAGCTAATTTACACGCAAAAATCAGTCCAGTGCATTAGAAGTTATAGCAGGTATATGGACTACGCTTGAGCTCAAAGCGAGCGATCGAGCGAGCGTTTAAAAGAAAAAAAATCTATGTATGGAAACTCGAAGAGACAGAAAAACCCACTCCTCAGACGAAGACAAATTGCAGTGGTTTTATAAACATATATGGATGTTGCCGTGGCACGACTACACCACTGGTCGTACCGTTAAGACACAGCACTACGTCCACATGATAGGTGGTATAGACAGTAACACGTCGGGCCCTTACTGTCCAGTAGAACTTTCTGGTTGCATTCTCACACAGCCGTATCCATCGGAAAAATAGAAATACCTCCAGCACAGAGGACTGAATCCTTGCAGCTGTGTCGGTAACATGGTGCTATAAGCTTTGCATGACAACTCCTCTGGTAGAACCAGAGGTGAGAGGTAACGGATATGTCACAAAAAATACCCATTTACGGTTTTACATAATCAGGTTGCAAGTGGTACCTTAGTATTGGGATTATTCGCTGGCTGTTGAAGATGAAGACGGAACACGTATGAGAATGTGCCGAGTGCTGTGATGTGGATTCTTGACTGAGGGTTCCAAGTGTTAACAACTGCACAATGACCAGCTCACAGTGGTATCTTCTTCTTCTTCCTTGACCGCACACGGATCCCCATGTCAATGGCTCTAACAGACACATTGACTAGCTTCAGATTCTTGACATTCCCTAACACTTGTTGGCGAAAGGAAGTTGACTGAACCCACTTTTGTTTGCCTTCATTGTTGCAAGCGTGGCAGCATTATATTCCGTCATAGATCTATTGCCATATAGATATAGAATCTCCATATAGATAGATATTCGATCTTGAACCTTTGATATAGAGATTACCTTTGATATAGATATAGATTCGACCAGGCAATCTTGAACCTATGATATAGATATAGATTTGACTAGGCAATCTTGAACCTTTGAAATAGATAGAGATTACCTTTGATATGGATATAGATCCGACCAGGCAATCTTGAACCTCTGATATAGGTATAGATAGAGATTACCTTTGATATAGATAGAGATTACCTTTGATATAGATAGAGATCACCTTGATATAGATAGAGATCCGACCAGGCAATATTGAACCTTTGATATAGATCAATCAATCAATCAATCAATCAATCAATCAATCAATCAATCAATCCTCTTCTTCTGCGCTCATCCGGAGTGTTCTTTCAGACGTAATTGCGGTGTGTCTGTTAGGCACCCTTGGTCCAAAGCCCTTAAGCCAACTCATCCGACTTTAGCGGGCGTTTGGTAAACGGGTTTGCCTTCCCGTGGTTTCGAGGGACATTCGACTCTTACTGCTGTGGTGCTGTCCACATCTCTGCTAGTCAAGTTACAACGGCCAAAGGCTTTACGGTCAGCCCTCGAGGAAAGGCAGGGACAGTCCATGGGCATTTTCTGCCACCAGCGGAGGCTTCCATAATTGCAGAGCCGGCACATTGCGCTCTGAGACTGGGCTCACCCAAGGAATCGCCACGTCCTGTTCATGGCTGTTTTAATTCATCACTTCCATGTATTGGGTATTTCCTTCGCCACTGGTAATCAATCAATCAGGTGCCGTCTCCACAATGAAGATTGGCTGCAATGGATCTCCAACACTGTCTGTCTCTCACCCTGACTGTACATTCTGTAAGATTGATGTTCGTCCATCTCTTGATGTTATCTTCCCACTTGTATCGTTGTCTACCTCTTGCTAGCTTTCCCCCAACCTTGTCCTCCAGTATGGTTTTATAAGAGTATTATATCTTTTAACGTGGTTGAAATATTCCACTTGCCTCGCTTTTATTTTTTTTATCAACTCTCTTTTCATTCCCAGTTTTTCTAGAACCTCTGTATTTGATTGTTTTTGTTTCCGTTAAATACGACATATTCGTCTGTATATCCAGATCGCCAGGGCATCTATTCGACTTTCTAGTTGCTTGTTCAATGTCCAGGCTTCCGCGCCATACAGTATATATAACATTTGACAATTTTCATTTTCAATGCTTGCTTGCTTGCTTGTGTTCGTTGGCTTGAGCTCCAACGCGAAGTCCTGTATGTCGGATGAAGGCATCCTGTTGTCCAACATCAGTGTGATGTCATACAGGACTTGAGGTTTGCGTGAGTATCTGTTGTCCCATGTCTGGCTTATTGGTGTGCAGACTGGTGGTTCCTCGCCGTACAGGCAGACACTCTCCGACTTCGGAGGATCATTTTCAATGAGTTGTTAATATTTCTAGATATTAATACTGATTTCATGCTGTTGAAAGCATTATTGGCCATTCCTATTATCTTTTTGATTTCTATTTCGCTTCTGCCATCATCTGTTATTATATGTCCAAGATAGGAGAAACTTGTTACTTGTTCTGGTATCTCCCCGTTTACAGTGATATTCATTGATGTCCTGTCCTCTCCATTACTAATTAGTTTTCATTTTAGGATGTTAATATAATATCTAAGCCACATTCTGCACTATGCCTGTTTACTTATTCCACTAGGTTTTGTAACTCTTGCTCGCTTTCTGCTAGTAACACGGTATCGTCAGTGTATCTAAGATTGTTTATGATTCTTCCATTGATGTTAAGTATATATTGATATAGATAGAGATTACCTTTGATATAGACAGAGATCCGACCAGGAAATCTTGAACCTTTAGTATAGATAGAGATTCGATCAGGCAATCTTGAACCTTTTTTATAGATAAAGATCCGACCAGGCAGTCTTGAACTTTCGATATAGATAGAGATTACCTTTGATATAGATATAGATTACCTTTGGTATAGATACAGATTACGTTTTATATAGATAGAGATTACCTTTGATATAATCAGAGATTACCTTTAATATAGCTAGAGATCCGACTAGGCAATCTTGAACGTTAGGTGTAGATATTTTAGTCGATAATTTAAAAATGATTACCGGTTTTTGTCTTGAAAGTCGAAGACAAGCATCAACTCTCGCTGTGATAAGTGTAGATTTTATGAGATCCCAGCTATCTTCAAGAGACTTTTCCCCTTTCCAGTCACACAGCGTTCAGCAACATATTTTTCACATAACAAGATATATACCTCTGCAGTATGCACCTGACGAGATGCAGTGAAATATGCCAGGCAAGAAATCGTGCAATATTTTATTTACGGCGTCTGTGTTGAAATATGTTTCCAACCAGGCGTATGGCAGCTAATTCGTAATCTGGTTCAGCGAATATATCCAGGAAACAGCCACGAAAATCATCCTCGTGAACATAACACATCACATTTCTATAAAAACGTATTTAACATAAAATGTGCTTACAAGATAAAACCCCGTGACAGTGAAATAGTTAAATAACGAAAATTAATATAATAAACAGAGAATTGCATCGGCAAATTATTTTACATAATTGTCTAATAAACAATATTGCATGTATTTTTGTAATCACGTGCCTGTATACTATAAGCAGACAGTTCGTTCAGAATAGCAGCTTATAATGCATTTTTTTTAGGTGTTTGCATATCCTATTTACAGGACGTCGCTGTCAAAACCAGTATTTTACTGCTGTTGTTGATATCTTGGCAAGTTTACGTTCAGTAGTTTGCCATTGTTTCTGAACGGCCGGCTTTCATACCAACACGTTAAAACCCAGCGCCACACAAATCGGCCACAGCTGTGTTTGCAACTCGGGTAAGCGAGCTCACGAATCGCATCCGTATGCTCTTAGCACCTGTTATAATGTATTTAGCTTCACGAAATTCGCCAAGAATATTAGCGTATAATGTTTTAGTTTCACGAAATTTGCCCAGAATAGTAGCGCATAATACCATTTTTGACGATATCGGTCAAGAACAAAATTATATAATACTGTAGTTTCACGACATTTGTGAAGAACAACAGCGTGTAATACTTTAGTTTCACAATATTGGTCAAGAACAGCACGATATAATACTATAGTTTCACGAAGTTCGTCAAGAATAGCAGCGTTTATTACTATAATTTCACGAAATACGATAAGAATAAAAGCATCTAATACTTTAGTTACACGAAAATAAACTTTGACAGGCTGCGCATCAGAATGACAGTGTACCTAAAACGATTGCATGCATTCTCCCTAAGAACAAAAATAAAAAATAATATACCCTTTTGTAAAAGGAACAAATCTTTCCCCTTCCCTCCACCCCCTTTTGTTCACTCATGTGTCACTTTTCAATAACGGTGTCCGTTGGCCGAGGTATAGCGTGTCATTCAACGGTTGACGGACCGCACCCTCCGATCTTTTTATCTCCTGGCCCGTTAAACGTTTCGCTTGCAGAGCTGAATAAAATAACTTCGAGCCCCAATGTCGGATGTATTCGTTACCCTTCATGGCGTCTTTCCATTGGGAAATCTCATCCACTCCGCTGTCTCGATCCACCAATAGAAATCTTAGGACAGATTAAAATTTTAAGACTTTTCCCGTCTGCTGTGACAAACGCCTTTCCCCCCTTCCCAGGTCTTGTACAATTGCAAATCACATACCCGTTTATGTAAGAAAACATTGGCGAACAGTTAGTTAGATGTTGTTTGGTGACACGTCAGGGGGAACAACTCGACGAAAGACATTATGTGCATCGCTGAAAGTGTGTGCGTGTGTGCGTTTGGGTGGGTGGGTTGAAAGCGCCAGTGGAGAATGGGCCTATTTTTATTCTTATAGTGACACTTATGAATAGGTGTCTATATGTTAACAACTGCACAAATACTGGCTCAGTAGTGTTATCTTGTCCTTCTTGGTTCGTACGCAGACTTCAGCGTCACTGCCTATGTTAAATCTTCATCATTATCAGCATTTTAAAATTTATTTTTAATGTGCGCTCGCTTTGAACTCAAGCGTAGTCCATACAAGTGCTATTACTTCTAGTGCACTGAACTGATTTTTGCGTGCGGATTAGCTTTCCCTTTTACCAGTGTCCGACTTCAGAAGTACTTGTAATTTACGTCCCCAAGTTAAGGACGAGAACAACAATTTAGTTTAGTTTAGTCGATGGATAAATATCACGGCACACGGGTGTAAACCACAAATGCTCCGTTCTCCTCCTAACTCAAACCTGAGTGCGGAGAAACTCAGCTCAGTGCAAAAACTCCGTAGTACCGGCGAGGATCCTGAAATACTTGGGGTAGATTGTTAACTCGAAATTTTGCCCTGGCGGCGAGGTTAGGCTACTCTTTTTCGATTTAGAACTGCCAAGGGATTTTGTACGTGTGCAACAATACACACAGGCGTCCGATCACACTACCCAGAGACCAGGGGAAATTTTATTACTAGAAGTCCACGTGAAGATAATCCCGGTCCTCACCGGGGCTTGAACCCGGGACCTCCAGCACTCGAGGCGGACACAATACCTCGAGACCACGCAGCGGCCCTTTGAGAACAACATTTTAGCCCAACTGATCGATGTTGGGGTTGAACTTGCCACCTCGGCATCAGTACACCGGATGTTTAATAACGAACGCTCTAATTCATTCGTCCATGCTGACATCCTTAGATGTTATACAATACGGGGGAGGGGGGTGTTGCCAAGCGGTCACCCATCTAAGAACTAACCGCGCCCGACGTTGCTTGACTTCGGTGATCGGACGAGAACCGGTATTTTCAACGTGGTATGGCCGTAGATATTATCACCATTACCCTCATCATTATTATAATCATTATCACCATGTTTCATGTCGCAGGTCCGCATGGCCGAATGGGTAAGAACGCGTGTTCTTAAACATCCATTGTGCTGATGCCGAGGTAAGCGGTTCAACCCCTGCACCGGACAGCTGGACTAAAATGTTGCCCTTGACTTTGGGACGTAAATTACAAGTACCTCTGAAGTCGGAGTGGGTTCGCCTGATGGCGAGGGACACTGTTAATAGGGAAAGCTAATCCACAAGCAAAATTCAGTCCATCTCTACTATAAATAGTGTGTATGGACTACACTTGAGTTCAAAAGCGAGTGAGCGCAAAAAAAAAAAAAAAAAAAAAAAAAACAAACTGTGTCATGTGGATAAGCGGTCATGGTTCGCCATCTCACACAATCACCAATCTTGGTTCGCCATCTCACACGATCACCAATCTTGGATCAGGTCTGTGTTCTTGTCTCGATTATGCCACACGACCAAGCCACCCAGGTATTAATCTTTCTGCCTTCCCTTGTTCTTTTCTCCTCAATATTACCAGCGGTCACTAAGTTGTTTAGTGTATTCCTTCCCATTACGTGCCCATAAATTATTTACCATCCACCTCTAATTCCTCTAATCAATTTACTGCTTTCGTTTGTCGCTTGTAAAACTGTCCCATTCATTTTTACTGTCTGTTCATTGTATTCTTTGCATTATCCTCAGAAACCACATTTTCACTGACATTAGATGTTTCTCAGCTTTTCTAATTATTGTCCATATCCGTCTTCATGTCTCATTGTCAGTCCTTGATGTTTCGATCCTCTGACTCTTCATAAACGACTTGGTGGTTTGAGGAAAGATACAATTCTTATCACGATGCAGCCAAGTGAGCACTTTGACACGTCTATGTGTCTCATAATGTCTCTCTGTTTGATTGTCTTTCCATATTTTCATGATTAATTGATTATTTTTTTTTAAAAATCCTAGCACAGGACTGAGATGTTTACAAGAAGAGTTGGTTTACAATGATATTACTAGTCTCTGGAGATCGGCGTTCATGAAAGGTTTAATCTCTTACACATTCTCTCCTGACCGTGACGTAGTGGCTTCGTTCCACACACCAGTCAGTTGGGTTTAAATGTTGACTTCTCGTCCTTGACTTGCGGATGTAAATTACAAGAACATCAGAAGCCGGGAAGGGTTCCAGGTACATTGACAATTGGGAAGGCTAATTCTCACGTAAAATCAATCCAGTGCAGGCTTTAGTAGCAGCAACTACTAGTATTAGTAGCACGTAATGTGGACTACACTTAAGTTCAAAGCGAGTAAATGAAGAAAAAAAAACACGTTTCCCTAATCTCATGTGTAGTGAAATAGAATTCCTAGCCTTCTCAGATAAGAGCGAAAAACAAGTCTTCCCGTGTATATACAATGCACGATAAAATACTCAACGGAAATCACAAAAATGTAGGCTGCAAGACCACTAGACTGGCACAATTGATAGGGCAGAAAAATAACCCACGGAAAGAGAGCCTGTCGCCTTGGAAGGAATCTGTCTAAGGGAGTAAACCTTCTGTCCCTAGCAAACGTACCTCGAACCCACTCCAACCTCTGAGGTACTTGTAATTTACGTGCCCAAGTCAAGGACGAGAAGTCAACATTTAAGGCTAACTGATCGGTCAGTAGAGAAAGTTTAAGCACGTGGAACCTTTCATTCCTGTCTATCCCCTGAGCCGTGTGATTTAATGTAAACCAAGGCTTCTTGTACAAATTCTCAGTCCTGTGCTAGGATATTAAGGTAAGTAATCAATTCATCAAGAAAATATGGAAAGACAATCATCCGTTGTCGATGTCGGACACACTGATCACATAGGTGCATACTTCAATGTGACGCACTAGCCTGGAAAAAGAAACGGGCAAGATTACTTATATTTGTAAGAAGTGCTTTTAGCAAAGCTCGGAGAAGTTGTAACCCTGTTCCATGAGTAAATCAATTCTCACGAGCCAGTCCAACAACTGCACGGTGACAGATGGCGGTGTCATTTCTATAGATGAACACTGCCTGCTCACCTAGACCCTGATTCAAGTAATTAGTTAAGAAAGGAGCAACATAAGAACTACCTGATGTACCCGTTACATACCACCAAAAGAATAGAATGATCAAATCAGTCAGAAAGCATCCAAAACCTGCTCATGACGACTACAACCTTATGACAAATCAAAACAAATCATTATTCTGCGCCTCGGAACAAGACACAGTAGATTTACGCAACCGCGTGTATACAAAATTAAAGATTGACGAATCAGCCAAGTGCACATGTGGATTAGCGCCGCAGATAGCAGACATCATACTCCAAGACTGCCCGAAATAGGGCATATCAAGGCAAACCTTCTGGCCTAGAGAAACAACACTGGAATATAAACTCTAAAGACCACCGTATGAACTTAAAAAAAAAAAAGACAGGTAAATTCATACAAGAGACAACATTGCAGTTACAGAAGAAGAAAAAATAACTGATTCAAGTTCAGTTCCCATAAATATCAGAATTCTTTTTCCCGAAGAGTTCGGCCTGGAGTTGATCCGGGCTCATAAAATGGCAACCGGATAATTTTCGAAAACTTTCTTAGAAGTAAAGACGGCAAGGAAAGGATGATGGCGTAACATCAATAACATTAGCTATGCAACCACATGTATACAAAATTCAAGATTGGTGACTCAGCCATGTGCACGTGTGGTTTGGCGTCGCAGACAGCAGAGCACATACTCCAGGATTGCCCAAACTACAACATATCCAGGCGAACCTTCTGGCCTAGAGAGACAACATTGGAGGATAAACTCTATGGACCGCTGAATGAACTAAAAAAGACTGTTGGATTCATACAAGAGACAACATTGCAGTTATAAGCATATTTCAGGGTTAGAATTAAATTGTAAGAAGATACAGATTATGATCGTCACTAGGAAGAAAAGAAATACCACAATGCAATATACAGATAAATGAGAATATTATTAAACAACTGAATCGGTAGAACTATCTCGGAACAGTGGTAATATCTGATAGGAAATGCCTTGACGAGATTAGAACAAGAATCGCCATGGCGAAGGTAGCGTTTTGCGAGATGGAAAACAAATTGACTAATAAAAAGATGTCAATTGCAGTGAGAAAAATAGTGTTAAGTGCTACATAGAACCTGTACTTTTGTATGCATGTGAAGCATGGACAATAAACAGACAAGCTGATAAACATCTAATTCTTCTTCTTCTTCAGCGTTCCGAGCCATTGAGGTTCTTTGCTGCAGATACAATCCGTCTCCATTCATCTCTCTGGTGGACCTTCTCTTGCCAGTCGTTGATTCCAAGTGCTTGTAAGTCTGTATATGTATTATCTCTCCACCGCCTTCTTGGTCTACCTCGGGGTCTACGGTCATTTATTTCCTGAGTGTAAGCGAGTTTTGTTTCCCTATTATCTTCCATTCTTTCTATATGCCCCAGCCATTGTAGTCTATTAGCCTCCATGATACCAGTGATTAGCGGGGACTTAAACAGATCATAAATGTCTTTGTTACTTCTTCTTTTCCACTCTCCACTTTGTGTATCCCTAATGGGCCCATAGATGCGTCTTAAAATTTTGTTCTCAAAGGCTTGTAACAAGGCTTCGTCTCCTTTCGTTGTACTCCAGGTTTCAGAGCCATACAGCACAGCTGGCCTGATCAGTGTTTTGTATATTGTGATTTTGGTGTTACGAGATAGCGCCTTTGATTTTAGTAGATGTTGTAGTGCATAGTATATCTTATTTTCAGAGTTGATTCTAGTTTGTATTTCTTCCCTTATGATGTTGGAGCAGTTGAAGATTGTACCCAGGTATTTGTATGTTTCCGTTCTTTTAATGGTCATTTTATCTATTTGTATGTGGCCAGAGTTTTTAGCCATTCCGTTTCTTGAAATTACCATATATTCTGTCTTATCTTGGTTGATAACCAGCCCCATCTGTTGGGCTTTTCCCTTTAAGTTAGTCAATATTTCCAATGTCTTTTGTTCACTTTGCCCTATAATATCTATATCATCTGCATAACCAAGCAGCTTGGATGTTCCTCCAATATCACATTCCTCCTTTACCTTCCTTACAACTTTCTCTAGAGCTAGATTAAAGAGTAGCGGCGATAGTGCATCACCCTGTTTCAAGCCAGATGTTATTTGGAAGGGTCTGATTTCCTGCCTTTATTCATTCATTCAGTAGCATGCCCTTTGCAGAACCTCGCTCCCATAACAACCTTCCGGAAAGCTTCTCGATCACAAGCAAGATGTCCCGCGTCTGATACACCCATCTGGAGATCATCCGCCACATCCTACACCCATCTTCTCTTTGGCCTTCCTCTTCCTCTCTTCCCAGGCATATACCCTTCCATTATTGTTCTCTCCAAACCTTTGTGACGTTTCAAGTGACCAAAATACTTCAATTTTCTTTGTTTTATCGTCTTTAATAGCCACCCCTCCTCAATATTCAACTCTTGAAGTATGGATGCATTTGTTCTTTTCTTTACCCAAGATATTCTTAGAATTCGTCTATAACATTTATATTCAAAGGCGTTTATGCGCTGTTCAGCTTGTTTAGTAAGTGTCCATGTCTCACAGGCGTATGTTGCAATGGGAAAGATGCATGCTCTTAAAAATCTAATTTTTGTAGTTCTGTCTGTCCCACTCCATAATGTATTCATCTGTTTTAGTCTTTGAAGAGCAATGGATAGTCGCCGTTTAATTTCTTTCATTGTGTCACCGTTATTGGTAATCAATGACCCAAGATATTCAAAATTTTCCACCACCTCCAATTTTCCCCGATTAATGTATATTTCTTTCTCCATAGTAGTTTTATCTGTATGCATTATCTTTGTATTTGCTATGTTAAGATATAAGTTGTGATTTTCACTATTCAATTGGGTTGAGGCTATTAGGTTTTCTATGCCATTCTGTGTTGTGGATAGTAATACTGTATCATCAGCATATCGAATCTCTGGTATGTCATGACCGCCGATATTTAGGGCATCATATAGCTCCCTGTTTATATCATCTCTTACATTTCTCATTATATTTTCGGCGTACAGGTTAAACAAATAGGGTGACAGCACGCAGCCCTGACGGACTCCTTGCTTGATGTCAAACCAATCTGATGCCTCGCCATCTATTCTAACTGCTGCTTGTTGGTCTAGATAGAGCATTTTTATGAGTTGTACTACATGTGATGGAAAGCCCATAGTCCTCATGATTTCCCAAAGTTTCTGATGCTGTACACAGTCAAATGCCTTTGAATAATCCACAAAACATGAGTATAGGTTTACATTAAATTCTCTGCACTTCTCTATTATTAAACGCATGTTGAATATGTGATCTCTTGTTCCTCTTCCTTGTCTAAATCCAGCTTGAACTACGTTAATCTCTTCTTCCATTTTCTTACGAAGTCTTGCCATAATGACTTTTAGTAGGATTTTACTTGCATGACTGATCAGGGCAACAGTTCTATAGTTGGTGTATAATTTCACGTTGCCCTTTTTTGGTATTGGAATGAAGATAGTTCTCTTCCAATCTTTTGGCCATATACCATATTTCCAAATCTTTGTACATAATGCATGATATATGTGTATGCTTTCTTCTCCTCCCGCTTTAATTAGTTCAGCTGGTATCTCATCACATCCAGGAGATTTACCATTCTTCAGGTGCTTTATAGCCCAAGCAATTTCATCTAATGAGGGTTCAGGTTCTGTCTCTGCTGTCGTTGGCTCATGTATCTCATTCATATCCTCACTTTCACTCATATCATACATTCCACTGCAGTACTCCTGCCATCTTTCTAGAATTTGTCTAGATTCTGTTAAGGTATTTCCCATCTTGTCACAGATAACATTCAATTGAGGTTGAACATTTCTTGTCAATAACTTCATTTCTTTGAACATTTCATAATCTCTTCCAGCCTTATGATATTGCTCTATTCTGGTACAGCAATCTTGTATATATTGATTTTTGTCCTTTCTTGTGTTCTTTCTTATTTCTCGAGTTAAAGATTTATACTTCATCCTGTGGTTAATTGATTCATCTCCTTTCTGTTTCAGCTCCCTTCGTTGTTTTATTAATTCTAACGTGTCTAATGTAATCCATGGCTTAAGTTGCTTTTTCTTGGTCGGAATTAGATCTTTGGCTGCATTTATCAAGATATCTCTAGCTTGTACTGCCAGTTCATCAGGTGTCATTTCTTCTTGTACAGACATCAAGACCCCAAATCGATTCCTAGCTTCTATGTTGTATGCGTCTGGTATGTTTGTGAGATCAAAACGAAGTGGCCTTGGTCCTCGGGTAAGCTTTTTGAGTTTTAATTTCAGATCTGCTTCTAATAACTGATGATCTGTATCACAGTCTGTACTTCGTAGGGTTTTTGCAGATGTTATGCTTGATCTCCATCTTCTATGTATTAAAATATAATCTATCTGATTTTTGGTAAAACTGTCTGGAGACTTCCATGTCAAGAGTCTTCTTGGATGTTGTTTAAAAAGTGTGTTGACTATTGTTAACTCATTTTCTGTGCAAAATTCAATTAATTTGTCACCTGCATCATTTCTATTTCCTAATCCAAATTTTCCTAAGACGTGTCCCTCATTTTCAGCTCTTCCTGCACCTACTTTTGCATTAAAATCTCCCATTATTATTGCTATATCATTATGACCAATCTTATTTAATGTGTCTTGTAGTGTGTTGTAAAAATCTTCAATTTCGTCCTCCTCTGTTGTTGTAGTAGGTGCATATATCTGTATGAGAGTTGTGTTTTTTGGACGACCTTTAAGTCTAATAGTGAGGATTCTATCACTAACTGGATTATATCCCATTAAAGTTTTTGCAGTTGTCTTATCTAAACAAAATGCCACTCCACTCTGGCCTCCGACATCTCTACCAGAATAAATGAAAATACTTCCATTTTCAGTCGTAAAATGTCCCTTGCCGCTCCAGCGATGTTCACTAATTCCTAAAATTTGAATGTTTAACCTCTCAATCTCATCACACACTACTTTAAGTTTTCCCTCATACAAACTTCTCACATTCCACGTTGCCATTCTCACTCTGTTTCTTAGTCTGACACAGGGGATTTCCTTGGTAACACAGTCAGGATTAACTCCGTCATCACGATTACTAGTACTGGTCCCTGCGTCACACTCTTCCCCAGTGTTATCTGATCTGCCTGGCCTGGGGGTCTCGCCACCAGATCTCTTTCTTATTATGTTTTCTTTCATGGTTGTTATGGTACTTTTATATGGATGTGAAGCGTGGACAATGAGCAGTCAGGCTGAAAAACATCTGATAGCTGTAGAGATGTGGTTTCTGAGGAAAATGCAAAGAATACCATGGACAGCCAGAAAGACCAATGAACAAGTCCTTCAAGAAAAAAATGAAGATCGTAAATTGATTAGAGAAATTAGACGTAGACAGTCAAAATTTTTTGGACATGTTATGAGAAGAAATGGATTGGAGAATTTGGTGACAACTGGTAAGATCGAGGGGAACAAACCAAGGGGAAGACCTAGAAGCAAGTACCTGGATGGCTTGGCCTTGTGGCATGGTCGAGACAGAAACACGGAGCTGATCCACGACTCTGGTGATCGGGTGAGATGGCAGAACATGACCGCCCACGCTTACCGGCATGGCACATGATGGATGGATGGATGGTTTCTTGGCAAGTTTTGCAGAAGGTAGTTTGCCATTGCTTTCCTTCTGGGCAGTGACTGTACTAGTCGGAGGCCATAGCCATTGTCTCTACTGATGAGATCATCTGCCTATCGCCGCAGAGTGCAAGACCATAACCAAAAACAATCTGTCGGCTGCTCTCACACTCCATCCACTACCTGCTTCCATGGCTTCACGTAACCCTGATCGGGGGGCTAAACGGGTACTCCACCTTGCCCAAGGGTGTCCCGTAGACTAACGGAGGAAAGGAGGCGTCTTACATCTCCTTTGATAGGGGATACCCCTACCCCGCTAACCTGCCTTTATATGTTACTATATTATAAGTATCTTCCATGCATAGTCTGGTCATGTTGATTAACTTCCTTGGTATTCCAAATTCCTGCATAGCATTCCATAGACTATTCCTATGGACACTATCATAAGCCCTTTTAAAATCCACAAAAATGTTATGGAGATCTCTTTTATATTCCCAATTTTTCTCGGCTATTTGTCGTAAGATAAATATCTGATCTATTGTTGATCTGTTTTGTCTAAAACCCGCCTGGTAGTCATCTAATATGTCTTCTGAATATGGTTTTAGTCTATTTAGTAATACTGCGGATAGTATCTTATAGCTTGTGGACAGTAGTGATATTCCTCTATAATTTCCACATTGGAACTTGTCTCCTTTCTTAAAGATAGGTATCAATAATGACTCTTTCCAGTCATGGGGTAATTCTTCTGTCCTCCAGATTTTTATTATTAGTTCGTATAGCTTTAGATGTAATGCATGGCCACCTGCCTTTATAAATTCAGCAGCAATTCCATCAGTCCCAGTTGCCTTATTGTTTTTAAGTCATGTGATTACATATAGGATTTCTTCAAATGTAGGATCTTCAATTTGTGGTTCGCATGTTAGAACCTCTTCCTGTGGGAAAATGTTACTTGGAGCTTCACAATTTAGTAATTCAACAAAATATTCTTTCCGTGTGTTGCACATTTCCTCATTGGTATTTATCATATTCCCATTTTTGTCTTTTAAACCATATGTGTTTTGTTGGTGCCCTCGTTTCATTGACTTCAGTTCTTTAAAAAATTTTCTGGATTCATTTTTCTGGTGATTAGTTTCCATATCTTTGATTATATTACTCATATATTCTCACTTCTGCTGTCGGACTATTTGATAAACATCTAATGGCTGTGGAAATGTGGTTACTGAAGAAAATTCAAAGAATACCATGGACAGACGGAAAAACTAAAGACCAAATCCTACAAGAAACACATGACAATCGTAAACTGATTAGAGAAATTAGACGAAGACGGTCACAATTTTGTTGTTCTTGGATACGCAAAGAAGTAAATACCTGGATGGTTTGGCCATGGGCATGGCCGAGACAAGAATACAGAGCTGATCAACGACTCTGGTGATCCTGTGAGATGACGAAATATGACCGTCCACGCTTATCGGCATGGCACATGCTAATGAAGGAAAGGAAATGACAGCCTCATTCCTTATGCTATGACCAAGAATATGTCAAACCCTAACATTTGGCAGGGAGCCGAGGTAACGTCCCGGCTAGACGCTTGCCTGCGCCAACAGTTGGCAGGAAGCCGCAGTAATGTCGTGGCTAGATGCTTGCCAGCCATACCTGTGGCATTGGGATCGATCCCCAGTGGGGCGGTTTCGAAATGTTAAAGTTCACAGATCGGTCCAGCCTAAAATTGGTACCAGGAACTGTCTAGGAAAAAGGCGGTCAGCAGGATACCGACCACATGGCCCACTGAGTGCCGTTTTGTCTATACAAATAAGGGTATTTCTCCATATGACCGGCGCCTCCTTCCACTTCTTCTCATCCTCTTCCTACATTTACCCTAGTGAAGTGTTGGTGGGAGGGAAAAAAGGGTGGCGGGGGGGGGGGGGGGGGGAAGGGGGTTTAAGGATACTTTGTTGGCGCTTCTCAGTGCCCTTTGTAGCTTGGTATTCATTGCTCTAAGGTTGTTCTTGATACCTCGTTGTTACGTGGCTTTCCCCTCTTGCGTTTCTTCAGTGGGGCTGTTTGTGATAGTTGGTGCCAGGGCACTTTCGTGAGATACTAACATTTGGCCCTCCAACCGCGATATCGGCCACAGGTCTACGTGTGCATTGCTGGTGGCATTAAGTTGCAAGAATTCAACGGGAAGTGATGTGGGGACACGGCTTACAAAACCGTGAGTAAGCTTTGCAACATTGAATATATTCTGAGTGCGATTTTATGTCGGCCAGGGAAAGCCTCTTCATTGTCTTATCATACTTGTCTGTGTATTCAGAGAAGGATGCCATGACGGGAAAAAAACTCAGAAATATTAGAATAACTACACATATCTGCTTATGAAAAGTAGACATTCATACATACATTCATGCATACAGACAGACCCCGGGAAGGTTAACCCGGTCAACAAATGCCCGCAGAAGTCGGATGTATCGGCCTAACGGCACAAGAACGCAGCTCTGCTGTAAACAGACACAACGCAATCACGTCCGGAAAAAAACACTCCGGATGAACGCAGAAGAAGAAGAAGAAGACAGACAGACAGACAGACAGACAGACAGACAGACAGACGGACGGACGGACGGGCGGACGGAGGGACGGACGGATAAAGGACGGACGGACGGACAGACCGACAGACAAATAATTGGTTATTTTTAATCGTAAAACAAAGTGTGGAAACATAAAATACGTGAAGTATCACGTGTATGCAACAGAAAATACTCTGAGACATTGGGGGGGGGGGGGGGGGAAAGAAATAATTAGAATAGGGTTGCATGCTTTTTGTTTGCATTAGAAACAAGAGAATGTATTCTAGCTAGAGAGTGTAAATCTAGCTGGCTGCGTGACCTCATTGTAAAGGTAGAGAAGTTCAAATGGAGAGAGACGACCGGCTCTGAAGACATCCTACACAAGATACATGATCTGCGAGGCTTATATTTCAGAAACCAACAACGGCACACAAAAAAATGTTATAAAACACCCATCCCAACAATTTATATTTATTTCAAAAGCAAAGCAATACAGCAAAAATGAAATTAAAATGGGCGTCAACAATGTCTCGAGAAGCCAGTGTAAAAATAACCAGTTCGGGTACTAAGGTATGCGGGATTTTCTGTGCATATAGGAATTAATGTGGCCTTGTGAAGAAATTTAATTTTTCCCTGTCGTATAATTATTTTCAGGGTGTCCAAAAATTAATAAAGCAATAGTATTTACGAGAAGCGCGGTAGTATAGTTACTAGACGCTCGCATACTTGTGCGATAATCATGCATTCGAATCCGCATCGGGACGGATTTTCAAAATCGACTTGAGACATTGTAGCCTAAAATGGGTACGAGGAAATGTATTGGGAAGTAAAAGCGACCGGTGTGAGACTGACCATATTCCTCAGTGAGTGGCGAGTGAGAAATAAAAATACGACTCTAGCACCATATATCCTATTCGCTTTAATGGGAATAAAAGGGCTCTCTACATTCTTACTAATTGAAGTTGAGGGGGCTGAGTGGTCTCGAGGTATGGTGTCCGCCTCGAGTGCTGGAGGTCCCGGGTTCAGGCCCCGATGAGGACTGGGATTTATTTCAAAAATCCACCTGGAATTCTAGTAATACAATTTCCCCTGGTTTCTGAGTAGTGAGATCGGACGCCCGTGTGTATTGTTGCGCACGTAAAAAATCCCTTGGCAGTTGGAAATCGAAAAAGAGTAGCCTAACAGCGCAGCCCGGGCAAAATTTCGAGTTAAAAATCTACCCAAAGTATTTCGGGATCCTCGCCGATGCAACAAAGTTCGTGCATTGAGCTGAGTTTCTCCAGACTCAGGTTTGAGTTAGGAGGAAAACGGAGCACTTATGGGTTAAATCGTGTGCCGTGATGTTGACCCAACGACTAGACTAAACTAAACTAAACTTACTAATTGAAGTTACATTGTGTATGTTCGTGATGAATGCAGACCAGCTGAAGTGAGAGGGTCAGTCGTTATACTGGCCAATGCTTCTACTCCACTCCTGGACTCCGGGTAAACAGACACATGTGTGGGTAACGAAAGAATAACCAGATATGATCGCTACCGAGATTGCAAGGCTCGCAGCAGCTCTGCGCTATGGTGGTGTCATGCGATCACAGTGGATTAACCAGATGATGATAATACAGACAGTCTGATTTACGGCGTGTTTTCAAGGCCACACTTGTTTTTAACCGGTACAGAAAAAACAGTCTGTGTTCGCAGCTGCAACTTGTTTACTTCTAGTCGGCGAGATAGGAACGGTCGGGAGACCTTGAGAAGTTTCCGACATCAAAACGAATTGTCGGCTTTTTGTTGAGACCCGAAATCAAGGAATGCAGAAACGCGAGCTTGTTTTGGGTGTCAAAACAAGGAAAGACAACTCTGACATTGATTAAACACAAGGGAGATAAGATTCTGGAAATAGTTTGTGCCCCTTGAGAATCCGGTGTGAACATCAAAGGAATGTCATGTGAACAATTCAAGGCGTTTGCCAACAACAAAAAAAACAAACAAAAAAAAACACTATTTGATGACAGCTAGTGTAACTCAGACACTTAATTTAGGCAGAAGTGCTGTGGCACTGCAGTTATGGATTTTAATAACATCTAACGTGTGCGGGATTAGTTAGATTAATTTTACACGTGCCTGTCATGGCAAACTTAGATGTGATTGAGAAGAACTGCGGTGTTGCCTAAGGTAGTTCATATTGTATAATTAGTCCTAATTACTTTAGGCAGTAGCATGGTTGAAACTAAATAGAGTAGTGAAGTGTTGATAAGCTCTACTAGTTGAGAATTGAGTAATGGGGGATAATTGGGATCTTCCAGTGGGGTGCTCCCTGGTGGGGGGGGGGGGGGGTTCCGCACTCTGTATGTTTTTTTTTCTTGTCTTGGCCTGATGAAAACCTATGTGTTGAGCTCATCTGTCCCTGACAGAGTGGTTCACTGTATTTTTCTGAGCGAGGCCGATGGCCCACGATCATCTAATAAGGATCAGTGACGGGGAGGCTCTCACCAGTTGTGTTATATATTTTACAGGTTCCCTCTGGTTGGGATGAAGAACACAGAACCGTTGAAAATTCAGATCCCGGATAATTTTTGGTGCAGGAAGATTGGCCAGCAACTTTCTCACTGGGCCTATGCTAGAAGAAGTTGATAAACATTGCTCGGTGGAGCTGAATCGTATAAGTATCCCACAGGATAAATACTGAGAACAGTACTAAGAAGATTTCACACTACCTGTGGACAGCAACATAGTAATGGGTTTTGATTTTCATACCATTCGTGGATATCCCAGTGGTAATGGATGTTCAGTCCACTTATTACTAGAACAGTAGGGATTGATCTTCACATTACATGAAACCAAAACATTGGAGAGTGTTTGTTCCACGTATCAAGGAAATCATAACATTAAGACGTTATCTAGAAAATTAAGAGATCTATTTGAGTCTAGATACAATGACTGTTTTAAGAGTGAAAACTGTAGAACATTTCGCAAGAAAGAAAAAAACGTCATTTCATGGGACAGTGTTCCATTTTTCACTGGGCAGGAATTGTGTGGTCTCAGTTTCTATAAACTATTAGGAACAGTGTTTTTTAGGAACAAAAATAGTATCATTCCCGGACTGTAGATTTGAATGGGAATCAGACCTCATGGTTATCAAAGCTCCTGGAGGAGGACATGTCTGGCGGGAGAGACGCGGAATTTGGTGAGGTCCATTGTGCTGATTCTTGTGATGTCGGGTAATCCCTGCCATGATGAGTGGACTCTGATCATGAGCTTTGTAGTCTGACCTCTACATTTACATTAGAATACACAACACACATTTTCTTCGCATACACGTCTCACGTACATTAAACGTTTCTTTTAATAAATTAATCTTTATTAATTTTTAGAAGCAAGAGTTGTTGAATATGTTGCGTTGGGGAAGAATGAGAGGGGGCATAGTACGACAGTGATAGAGAGAGGAAAAGGTGTCCGTGAACCGAAGGAGTGTGTTGGACGGAAGCTAGTGGATTCTCCAGGATATTGAAAAGGGGTAAAATATAATGTGGGTGTTGACTCCCCTCACTCCAGGGACGACACTTTAAAGTAAGACACGACAGGTGGTAGAGAAGCAGTACCCACGTCTTGCCCACGCAGGTGGAGGGCTGGTGAGTAAGTTGGAAACTAGAGTGTTCATTGCCTGAAAAAATGGAGCTAAGTCTTGCACCGCACTCTTCCTCTCCTCCAGCTCCGCAATTCTTCAATGAAGATTGAGCTGTTCGAATCGATAGTATCAGCAATAGTCACCAACATTGCCACCACCAATAAAATCAACTGTAATAACAACATCATCTTCATCAACAACAACATCACCATTAGCAAACATTCTAATCGATAATAACAACAATAGTCACCAACATTGCCACCACCAATAAAATCAACCGTAATAAAAACATCATCTTCATCAACAACATCATCACCATTAGCAAACATCCAGACAACAAGCAAAATTACACCACCACCACCACCACCACCACCACCACCACCACCACCACCACCACCACCACCACCACCACCACCACCACCACCACCACCACCACCACCACCACCACCACCACCACCACCACCACCACCACCACCACCACCACCACCACCACCACCACCGCCGCCGCCGCCGCCGCCGCCGCCGCCGCCGCCGCACCACCACCACCACCACCACCACCACCACCACCACTACTACTACTACTACTACTACTAATAATAATAATAATAATAATAATACAACCTGAAGACAAACAATAACAACAAGAAAAACAACAACAACAATAACAACTCCACCAACAAGATGTAGTCCGATCTACTATCCCAGAAGGCCAGATGTCGGATCTACTACCCCAGAAGGCCAAATGTCTGATCTACTACCCCAGAAGGCCAGATGTCGGATCTACTACCCCAGAAGGCCAGATGTCGGATCTACTACCCCAGAAGGCCAAATGTCTGATCTACTACCCCAGAAGGCCAGATGTCGGATCTACTACCCCAGAAGGCCAGATGTCGGATCTACTACCCCAGAAGGCCAGATGTCTGATTGTCAAGGTCTCACATCCGAGGTTGCGACGCGTTGTCTGTACCAACGCCAGACAACATAACAACACGCAACCCTGAGTAATGGTAAACACGGCAGAGAGAACGCGGCGTCGTTACCGACGCCCGGATAGGTAGCCACGCACAGCAATTGAGTTCACCCCGTGAACCGTGCAGGGGACACCAGCTGACGTGTGCGTGTAAGCGTGTAGGACGCCAGAACTGGCAGACGGGCTCAGATCGTTGAAAGGACAGGTCGCAAGGGAATGCGAGTTGAGTTTGAATCTGCCTTGAGAGCTAGCCTGTATGACAGTGGGAGACTAGTTCGAACGCTTGTATAGTTTGACTGTAAGTGAGATGTTTATTGCTTGCATGTATTATTATGTATTGTAGTGATATTGTTCATGCTATAATGATTGTTATGGATTGTCAGTGCGCGATGTTTGTGCGATGATAAATGCGGCGCGTCAATAAAACGTGTGAATAATACTTTCGGATATTCACTTCGTGTGATTTGATAGTTTGATATTACTTCACACTTGCCAGAAAACGAGCTACTTGTCTTGTGTTATGCAAGACTCTGACAAGTGCGAATGTGGGGGCTCGTCCGGGATGAGAGAGCGGCCGAAAGAGCATTAAAGCAATCAGAAGTTGATCTGAAAAGTAAAGAGGCAGACTCAGAAGCTGCTTTAAAGCTTCAACAAGCACATTCAGAAGCTGTTCTGAAACGTAAAGAGGCAGACTCAGAAGCTGCTCTAAAGCTTCAACATGCACAAGCAGAAGCTGCTCTAAAGCTTCAACAAGCACAGTCAGAAGCTGCAGTGAGGCAAGCTGAGATCTTAGCACAAAGTAAGAAAGAAGAGCAAGAAACACAAATGAAAATTGAACAACTAAAAGCTGAATGTTCTAAAGATAAAGTGAATAGAGAAACAGACAAAGATCAACCTCATAAGAAGTATCAAGGTCTGATCAGAAGTTACAACACAGGTGATTGCATAGCGGCATTTACCCAAAATTTTGAATTTGTTATGGATCATTACAAAATCCCTAAACCTGAATGGGGGATAGTGTATGTAAGAAGTCTTTCTGGGGAACCTCTTAAAGTCATAGAGTCGATCCCAAATGACCTGAAAGAAGATTATTTTTACATTAAAGCAAAAATTATGTCACATTTTTTGCTAGATGAATCAGGTTATAGAGAACAGTTTAGGAAGTTGTCTCCTAAGCCAACACACACGTTCTCGGATTACATCTCAGAAATTCAAAATATTTTTTCTAAATGGCTGTCAGCAGCTAAAGTAAATGGAAGTTATGACAAATTAGTTGATCTTATGTTGAGAGATAAGATTATTGCATCTCTCCCAGCCCCCTTTTCTAAATTTTTGTTGGAATGTCAGTGTGAAAGTGTTCAACAGATTGAAAGTCGTGGCTCTGGTTATTTTGCAGCCAATAAGCATTGTTTCTCTAGTAGTCTGACCAGCACAGACTTTGTAGCAGCAGCTACATATGGCAAATATCAGGCAGGGTCAAATACCAAACAAAGACCTTATAAACAAGGTGCAGAGAAATTATATCAGTGTAGATATTGCAACTATACACACAATGAGCATGATATGTGCGACCAACATCCTGGGTACACTGCTTACTTGCATAATTACATTTCTAAGCAAGATAAAGAAAGGAAGAACTACAAAAAACTTACAAAATGTTACCTTTGTAAGGCTTTTGGTTACTGGCGCAAGGATTGTAAAGGCAAATCAATGACCAAAAAGGCTAATGCAGCCATGTTTGACAGTTCTTCATCAGAAGACGAAAGTGTACAAGATCACCCAGTAAACTCAGCACATTCCATTGAAGTGTTCCATCAGGAAAAATGTACCATTTGTGATCAATTTCATGAGGATGGCGTGTTAACATGCGGCCATCCTATACCTATTACCAGTGAGGAGGCCAATTCTGTAGTAAACTCCAAAGGTAGACTGAACATCGACCAGGGGTATGTTAATGGTAAACCTGCCACAGTTTTTCGTGATAGCGGAAGTACTCTCATTGGTGTAAAGAGAGATTATATTTTACCAACACAATATAGTGGTAAATATGTCACATGCAGGACATTCTCAGGGAACATAGAGAAATATCCACTTGCATGGGCATATATAACTACACCATTCCTTACAGGAAAGGTGAAATGCGCAGCATTAACCAATCCTTGCTGTGATATTATTATTGGAAACCTTCCTGAAGTGAATGACATACCACATGACATCAATACATCATCTGTCAGTTGTAATATTGATACTACCACTTCACCTTCATCACCAATCACCATTCATGATGTATTACCACCTGTAATTGAATGTACAAATACCAACCTGGCTATGCCAGAACATACATGTAATTGTGTGAATGTAACATCAATGTGTGATGAGAATGATCGTTGTAATGTAGTAAACGCAGTAACTAGATCTACTGCGCAGATGCAAGATCGAATCGATCAAACAGAGGCTTTACAACGAGTAAGTCCTGTTGTAACATCTCCTGAGACAACTAGGGAGACGTTTATAACATCTCAGAAAGCCGATCGATCTCTGCAAAAGTACTTTAAACTTATAGGCCAAAAGCCAAGAGTAGCAAAGAATGCTCAATGGTACTTTGCTCTCAAGAACGGAATTCTAACACGGTATTACACCAGAGGTTCCAGCACTATAGAACAAACAGTGCTACCGTTAGAAAACCGCAAGCAAGCATTGAACATAGCTCATGACATACCCTTTGCAGGACACATGGCTTATGCTAAAACTAGAGCAAGGTTACTTACTCAATTTTATTGGCCAAAGTTTTGCAACGATACCAAACAGTATTGCAGATCGTGTGACATCTGTCAAAAGCTTGTAAAAAAGGGTAAACACCCACAAGCGGAATTGCAAGTTACTGATTTGGCTAGTAGACCGTTTGAAAAGATCTCGGTCGATATAGTTGGTCCTCTGAACCACATAACATCTAAAGGTAATAGATACATTGTAACACTCATTGATCTATGTACTCGTTGGGCAGAGGCAATTCCAATGAAGAACATAACTTCCAACGACATCATGGAAGTGTTCTTTCATATTTTTGCGAGGGTAGGATTCCCTGATACCATCCTTTCAGATCGGGGTAGCCAATTTATTTCCTCGGCTACACAAGCCGTTACCAAAATGTTGGGTGTTAAACAATGCTTCAACAGTCCATATCACCCACATTCGACCGGTATAGTAGAAAAGTTTAATGGCGATATGAAACATATGCTCTCTAAGGTAACCCAAGAACATCCTGAAGATTGGGATACTTATCTGCCTGCCATTTTGTTTGCATATAGGGAAGTGCCCCATTCCAGCACTGGGTTCTCGCCATTCGAAATGTTATATGGTGCACAACCACGCGGCCCATTATCTCTGTATGAATCTGTGTTGACTGGAAGTACAACTGTGTCTATACCCATTTCACCATATGAACATGTAACATCATTGCGTGATAGAATTATGAAATCATGTATATTAGCTAAAGAAGCTCTACAAAAATCAGGAGCTATTTACCGACAATATGCTAACAGAGGAAATAGAACTATTACACTGACGCCAGGACAGGACGTTCTTCTTCTTTTGCCAAGTGATAGACATCTCCTAACTGACTCATGGCAAGGACCGTTCAAAGTGCTACGACAAAATTCGACGGTAGATTACGAGATTGCAGTTAGGGACAAACATAAAATTTTCCATATTAACATGCTCAAACCTTATCACCACAGGCAAGACGAACAAGTAGAGACTGCAGCAAGCACCCCCATAGTGGACCAGACGGACGACAACGACACTGACGAGATACCGGCACCAGTTCTTGACACGACGACCAACTTACAAGACATTAAGGTAAATCCTAACCTGACACAGACACAGACTAACAGTTGCAGACAACTGATACAAGACTACAGGACTATCTTTTCTGACAGCCCAGGACAGACAGATTTAGTGCAACACCAAATCATCTTAACATCTGACGTTCCTATTAAGTGTAGACCATATTCCATCCCTATACACTATAAAGAAAAACTACATCAAGAAATCATTGATTTAGAAACAAATCATATCATTCGACGTTCACAATCTCATTTCTGTTCACCAATAGTTTTGGTACGCAAAAAGGACAACACTATTAGACTTTGTGTGGACTATCGTAAGCTCAACAGCATTACACAGTTGGATTTAGAACCAATGAGCAACTGTGAAGACATCTTGACTGAACTATCTGACTCACGTTATTTTACTAAACTTGACATGACAAAAGGCTACTGGCAGATAGCTGTACATCCTGATAGTATACATCTGACTGCATTTGCCACACCTTGGGGTTTATACGAATGGTGTAAACTACCTTTCGGATTAGTCAATGCACCAGCTACCTTCGTCAGAATGACAAGAATTCTTTTGACAGACATTGCTAACATCATTTGGTACATGGACGACATTTGCATACACACAAAGGACATGACAGAGCACATAACAGCACTACAGCAGACATTTGACAGAATTAGACATCATGGACTGACTGTAAAACCTTCCAAAGTGGATATAGCCTTTCAGGAAATTTCATTTTTGGGCTATAAGATCTCAAATGGCTTTATATCAACTGACGATAACATCATGTCCAGAATTTTGAAATTGTCGCTTCCGACAACTAAGAAACAGTTGCGAAGTGTGTTAGGTCTTTTAAACTATTACAGACAGTTTATTCCTCATTTTGCTGAATTGACCAAATGTTTCACTGATCTACTAACAAATAAACACCCCAATGTGATTGTAAACAGTGAATGTTTAAGGCCAGCATTTACAAAAATTCTTTCATATTTTTCTAAATCACCTATTCTGAAATTGCCAAATTTGAATATTACTTTTAGATTAAGATGTGATGCGAGCTCCGTAGCCATTGGAGGTGTGCTTCTCCAAGAACACGACCAAATCTTGTACCCAGTATACTACGTCTCTCGAAAACTGAACACCAGCGAACGAAATTACAGTACACCGGAACTCGAGGCTCTTGCCATGGTATTTTCGGTACGTAAACTTTCTAGATTTTTGCTAGGCAAACATTTCATTATTGAAACAGATAATACTCCGCTGACAATTGTTACCAGAGGAACGCCTATTAACAGCAGGGTGGCAAGATGGTCCCTTCTTCTTCAGGACTATAGCTATGAGGTTAACCACATAAAGGGTTCACAAAACTGTCTTGCAGACCTTTTGTCGAGATGTCCATACAACGAAGCTAATACCCAGTCGACACCAGAGCACAGTGCAGAGGGTGTATAAAACTGCAACGTAGATAGTGCTCAGTACCACAGCCAATTGTGACAATGTGTCAGTAACGCTGTGTACACCATAGTGATGGGGAAGATTGTATCTCCCAATGTATATAACTTATGTACATATTGTGATTCTTATTATTATCATGCGAATGAATGCGTGTATAATTGTGAGATATGTGAAAGAATGAAATCAGTATTATGTAAACTAATGTGTTGTATAACTGTGAGATATGAGAAAGAATGTAATTATTATTGTAAATAAATATTATAACAACCAGACACTACAGAGACGTGTCACGGGACAACAGTAGAGGATCCAAGAAGTTACCAAGCACTAAAACGTGAGGTAATCCTAAAGTATCCAAACCGAGGTGCCCAAGACGTTTTAACAAGGTACGAAAGATGACTGCGACAGTACAATCCGAGCAGAAGACGGAAGAGATGATCCAACAGCTGATAGTAACAACTACTACTCCGTTTATAGAAGATCCATCAAGAACGGACCAGCTTTGTTTGAATGACATCACAACACATGTAATAGTACAGCTGTATACTTCCGATTTTTTTGCATAGTAATATTAAAAGTATATAAATGTATGACAATTGTATTAAAATGTAATTTAAAATATTTCCATATACGGAATTGTATATGTCGATTTTTGTTTAGGATGTAATCTCAGCATCGTAACTTGATTGCTTCTTTACAAACGTGACTTTTTGTGCACATTTGTCAATAAGGATCAAATTATGACACTAAGAAATAAATTTCCAATTGTAATTTATGTCTTGTAAACGACGATAAATTATTGTTCCTAAATTTTCTGTATAATAACCAGGGGACATTATTCTAAATTGTTGGTGATATGTAAATATGTATTGTAACCATTAACATGTGTGCTTGATAAATAACATGTCAATGTAACATCATTTAGATATGGACAGTATATTGCCAAAACTGTTGACCTTCATTAGAAACTCTAAATAGAGGTCTGATGGAGGAGTCATCTCAGAGGGAGATGCTTACGGCTTGACCTGATTATTTTAGTATTTTTGTTCTTGGTTGTGAGGTAGGGGCCAGTTTAGCCGATACCTACCGGACTAGCTGGGTCACAGCGAGGTAATGGCCATTAAATAGATTGTACTTGACTGTTGTACTTCATAGTGCAACATAAGTGGTGTATACATATTGTTGACTATTCACCTGTATATATTTATTATAATTGTTAATGTATAATGTTCGACTTTGACATGTTTAATAACACCTAGATATATGTTGTACATGAAAGGAAATCCTTTCATGAAAAAGGGGTGTGGAGAGTGTCAAGGTCTCACATCCGAGGTTGCGACGCGTTGTTTGTACCAACGCCAGACAACATAACAACACGCAACCCTGAGTAATGGTAAACACGGCAGAGAGAACGCGGCGTCGTTACCGACGCCCGGATAGGTAGCCACGCACAGCAATTGAGTTCACCCCGTGAACCGTGCAGGGGACACCAGCTGACGTGTGCGTGTAAGCGTGTAGGACGCCAGAACTGGCAGACGGGCTCAGATCGTTGAAAGGACAGGTCGCAAGGGAATGCGAGTTGAGTTTGAATCTGCCTTGAGAGCTAGCCTGTATGACAGTGGGAGACTGGTTCGAACGCTTGTATAGTTTGACTGTAAGTGAGATGTTTATTGCTTGCATGTATTATTATGTATTGTAGTGATATTGTTCATGCTATAATGATTGTTATGGATTGTCAGTGCGCGATGTTTGTGCGATGATAAATGCGGCGCGTCAATAAAACGTGTGAATAATACTTTCGGATATTCACTTCGTGTGATTTGATAGTTTGATATTACTTCACACTTGCCAGAAAACGAGCTACTTGTCTTGTGTTATGCAAGACTCTGACACTGATCTACTACCCCAGAAAGCCAGATGTCTGATCTACTACCCCAGAAGGCCAGATGTCGGATCTACTACCCCAGAAGGCCAGATGTCGGATCTACTACCCCAGAAGGTCAGATGTCGGATCTACTACCCCAGAAGGCCAGATGTCGGATCTACTACCCCAGAAGGCCAGATGTCGGATCTACTACCCCAGAAGGCTAGATGTCTGATCTACTACCCCAGAAGAGTAGATGTTTGATCTACTACCCCAGAAGGCCAGATGTTTGATCTACTACCCCAGAAGGCCAAATGTCAGATCAACTACCCCAGAAGGCTAGATGTCGGATCTACTACCCCAGAAGGCCAGATGTCGGATCTACTACCCCAGAAGGCCAGATGTCGGATCTACTACCCCAGAAGGCCAGATGTCGGATCTACTAACCCAGAAGGCCAGATGTCTGATCTACTACCCAGAAGGCCAGATGTCTGATCTACTACCCCGGAAGGCCAGATGTCTGATCTACTACCCCAGAAGGCCAGATGTCGGATCTACTACCCCAGAAGGCCAGATGTCTGATCTACTACCCCAGAAGGCCAGATGTCGGATCTACTACCCCAGAAGGCCAGTTGTCGGATCTACTACCCCAGAAGGCCAGATGTCTTATCTACTACCCCAGAAGGCCAGATGTCAGATCAACTTCCCCAGAAGGCCAGATGTCTGATCTACTACCCCAGAAGGCCAGATGTCGGATCTACTACCCCAGAAGGCCAGATGTCGGATCTACTACCCCGGAAGGCCAGATATCTGATCTACTACCACAGAAAGCCAGATGTCTGATCTACTACCCCGGAAGGCCAGATGTCTGATCTACTACCACAGAAAGCCAGATGTCTGATCTACTACTCCAGAAGGCCAGATGTCTGATCTAATACTCCAGAAGGCCAGATCTCTGATCTACTACCACAGAAGGCCAGATGTCTAATCTACTACCCCAGAAGGCCAGATGTCTGATCTGCTGCCACAGAAGGCCAAATGTCTGATATACTACCCCAGAAGGCCAGATGTCTGATCTAATACCCC
Source organism: Cepaea hortensis (assembly GCA_963921405.1). NCBI lineage: Eukaryota > Metazoa > Mollusca > Gastropoda > Stylommatophora > Helicidae > Cepaea > Cepaea hortensis. The sequence continues at coordinate 98,709,024 of OY992879.1, read as the reverse complement.
AGAAAGCCAGATGACTGATCTACTACCCAGAAGGCCAGATGTCTGATCTGCTACTACAGAAGGCGAGATGTCTGATCTGCTGCCACAGAAGGCCATATGTCTAATGCACTAGCCCAGAATCAAATGGGTTATATCATACTTATTTCTTACTTTATGAAAATGAGGGTCGTAAAAGAATAGAACTCGGTCTGCACAAACCAGAGCAGTCGTGGCAACCTCTAAGCCACTCTGCTCCTTTATTAGACAAACAAATACGCATGCAGTAATAACTTCGGTCCAGTATTACAAACATAAACACCTATGCAATAATAACTCCTCCCTGTTATAGAACGCTTTAACACACATGTAGCAATAACTCCGCCCCGTTAGTAGCTACGTAAATAAACGTGCAATAATAACTCCGCCCCAATATTAGAGATATAAATTAACATGCGATAGTAACTCGGCCCCGTTCTTAGACTCATAAACACACGTGCAACAATAACACCGTTCCGTTATTAGACACATAAACACATATGCAATATTAGCTCCACCCCGTAATTAGACACATAAAAAAGCATGCATTAACAGCTCTGCCTCATAATCAGACAAGTAAACATACGCATTAATATTTGTCACATACTGTCTTTATTCATTTTTTCCCCCCGCATATCCTTTACAGGACATCGCTGTCAACACCAGCATCGTTCAGCTGATTGTTGATTTCTTGGCAAGATTACGCTCAGTAGTTTGCCATTGCTTTCTGAGCGACCGGCTCA
>OY992879.1:98608266-98705766 GCA_963921405.1 Cepaea hortensis | reverse complement strand
AATTAATGCTGGCGTTTCTTTTGTGCTACTGGTGTTGTTGTTGCTGTTGCTATAATGTATGTTCTAGGGGTTGATATGGCTGTTATGTTTGTTCTTGTGGTGGTTATGGCTGTAATATTTGTTCTTGTGGTTGATATGGCTGTAATATTTGTTCTTGTGGTTTATATTGCTGTAATGTTTGTTCTTGTGGTTGATATGGCTGTAATGTGTGTTCTTTTGGTGGTTATGCCTGTTTGTTTGTTTTTGTGGTTGTTATTGCTGTAATATTTGTTCTTGGGGTTGTTATGACTGTAATGTTTGTTTTTGGAGTTATTATTGATGTAATGTTTGTTCTTGGGGTTGTTGCTATTGGCGATGTTGTTGCTGTGGTTGGTGTTGGTGTTGTTGTTGGTGTTGTAGTTCGGGATGGTAGTGTTGGTGGTTATTGTTGTTGTTACATAGTCCATTCAAATAGTTCAACCTTGCTCGACTTGAAGATGTGAGAAAAAAAGGGGGTACGTGATCTGGTGATGGCTTAGTTCCACCCTGGCAGACAATCTAATCTCATCTCATCTCACCTCATCTCATCTCATCTCACCTCATCTCATCTCACCTCACCTCATCTCATCTTGTTCCTCGTGTACCTTGCAGTGTTGAGGTGAAGCATAAACTTTGGGGAAAGTACCCGTTTATGGGCTTAATTTATCGAGATTCCCATGGACTCTCTTATTCCCTGTCCATCGTTCACATGGTTGACTTCTTCTTCTGGTTCCATTTGTTATGTACACCCATGCTTGTTGGGTATACTGTTAGTTGGGAGCCTTGTTATGTGACAACCAATTAACTTACTGTTTTGTAATGAAATCTAGCGCTGCTGTAATCACAACTGTAGTCCTGATTTAATCATTTTTTTATTTTCTCTTTTCTTGATATCTTGAGTATTCTTTTCAGGAATATCATTTCCGTTGTTGTAATTTCTCTTTTCTCCTTTTCTATCATTTTCCAGGTTTGGTATTGGTAGCATAGAGTTGGCAGGATATTGTGTTGTAGAGTGCTTTTATTTTGGGATCTACTGATACGCGTTTATTCTTTATTATTGGTACCATTTGTCCAATGAGTTGCTTTGCCTTATTGCGTCTATTTTCGATCTCGTCTTCTGATTTGCCATTTGATGATATTATACTTCCTAAGTACTTGACGCTCTTTAGTTGTTTCAGTGTGTGTTCTTTTAACTGAATCTTTGCTGTTTTTTCTTCTTTGGTTATATTCATTACCTGCCTGCCTGCCCGCCTGCCTGCCTGCCTGCCTGCCTGCCTGCCTGCCTGCCTGTCTGTCTGTCTGTCTGTCTGTCTGTCTGTCTGTCTGTCTGTCTGTCTGTCTGTCTGTCTGCCTGCCTGCCTGCCTGACTGCCTGTCTGCCTGCCTGTATATAACAAATAAATGTTGTTAGTTCGTTCGTTCGTTCTGTCTGTCTGTCTGTCTGTCTGTCTGTCTGTCTGTCTGTCTGTCTATCTGTCTGTCTGTCTGTCTGTCTGTCTGTCTGTCTGTCTGTCTGTCTGTCTGTCTGTCTGTCTGTCTGTCTGTCTGTCTGTCTGTCCAGTCATTCATTGATAAATGGATCAATCGATCCATCCATCCATCGATCCACCCATCCATCCGCCCATCTGTATGTCTGAGTGTCTGTCTTTTTGACTGCCTCCTCTGTCTGTCTGCGTGCATGCCTGCCTGTTTGTCTGTCTATTCTTCCAACCGTCTGTCGGCTTGTCTATTTCTGTGTCCCCCTTTTCGTCTATCCGTCTGTGTAATATATAATGCCTAGCAAAGTAACATAGACGTTCATGTCCCTCCTCAGTTCTCGGCCCTCCCTTGGTGTTCTAGATCACCTCTTCCAATGGAAATCCCCCATAGAATCTTCTTGGACCACGAAGCACCACTGTACCACTTCCTGTATCAGCCTCTTCTTGGACCATGAAGCACCACTGTACCACTTCCTGCATCAGCCTCTTCTTGGAATACGAAGCACCACTGTACCACTTCCTGCATCAGCCTCTTCTTGGAATACGAAGCACCACTGTACCACTTCCTGCATCAGCCTCTTCTTGGACCATGAAGCACCACTGTACCACTTCCTGCATCAGCCTCTTCTTGGAATACGAAGCACCACTGTACCACTTCCTGCATCAGCCTCTTCTTGGACCATGAAGCACCACTGTACCACTTCCTGCATCAGTCTCTTCTTGGACCACGAAGCACCACTGTACCACTTCCTGCATCAGCCTCTTCTTGGACCATGAAGCACCACTGTACCACTTCCTGCATCAGCCTCTTCTTAGACCACGAAGCACCACTGTACCACTTCCTGCATCAGCCTCTTCTTAGACCACGAAGCACCACTGTACCACTTCCTGCATCAGCCTCTTCTTAGACCACGAAGCACCACTGTACCACTTCCTGCTTCAGCCTCTTCTTAGACCACGAAGCATCACTGTACCACTTCCTGCATCAGCCTCTTCTTGGACCATGAAGCACCACTGTACCACTTCCTGCATCAGCCTCTTCTTGGACCATGAAGCACCACTGTACCACTTCCTGCATCAGCCTCTTCTTGGACCATGAAGCACCACTGTACCACTTCCTGCATCAGCCTCTTCTTGGACCACGAAACACCACTGTACCACTTCCTGCATCAGCCTCTTCTTGGACCATGAAGAACCACTGTACCACTTCTTGCATCAGCCTCTTCTTGGACTACGAAGCACCACTGTACCACTTCCTGCATCAGCCTCTTCTTGGACCATGAAGCACCACTGTACCATTTCCTGCATCAGCCTCTTCTTGGACCACGAAGCACCACTGTACCACTTCCTGCATCAGCCTCTTCTTGGACCATGAAGCACCACTGTACCACTTCCTGCATCAGCCTCTTCCACCGTTGAAGCCGTATCAGTGTGTTCTCCCGTGCCTCCCGCTTCATTGCGTGACCAAAGAGCAACGCTTGTCTTTTTCTTATGGTCGTTTCCTGACTCGTCAAATGCATCATACGAAGAGATCCTTAGGGTTGATCACTCACTCCGTAGCACTGGCGAGAATCCAGATGTAGCCGTGCACTGGAAGCACGCTTGCAGTAAATAATCTGGCAAAATGAAAACCCTAACCTGCACAGTTCGCGGCGACTGCATTAGCCAGGCAGACTTAATTCCTCAGGTTCAAGAACCCCTTGCCATACACCGCAAGGTACTATATAGGCAGTAAATGACAGTTAAATGACAGTAAATAATCTGCTTTTAATCTGAAACGTAGTTTTGACAGTATTTTACCCCTCCCCCCACCGCCCCCTCCCACACACACACGCTGTGGGACATAGTGCCTCAACCATTTTCCACCAAACCATTGCAACCCCAGCTATCTCACGAAGCTCCGTCCATAATTTCCCCCACGTTATTTCCTAATATTCTTTTCCGTGTGTTTGTAGTGAACCTTACTGAACACTTCTCCGTTTAATTAGAGTCAACTATACTAAACACTTCTCCGTGTGTTTGTAGTCAACTTTACTAAACACCTCTTCCGTGTGTTTGTAGTAAACTATAATAAACACCTCCTCCGTGTTTTTGTAGTCAACTTTACTAAACACCTCCTCCGTGTGTTTGTAGTCAACTTTACTAAACACTTCTCCGTATGTTTATAGTGAACTTGACTAAACACCTCCTCCGTGTGTTTGTAGTCAACTTTACTAAACACTTCTCCGTATGTTTGTAGTCAACTTGACTAAACACCTCCTCCGTGTGTTTGTGGTCAACTTTACTAAACACTTCTCCGTGTGTTTGTAGTCAACCTTAATAAACACTTCTACGTGTGTTTGTAGTCAACCTAACTGAACACTTCTCCGTGTGTTTGTAGTCGACCTTACTGAACACTTCTCCGTGTCTTTGTAGTGTACCTTACTGAACACTTCTCCGTGTGTTTGTTGTGAACTTGACTAAACATCTCCTCCGTGTGTTTGTAGTCAACATTACTGAACACTTCTCCGTGTGTTTGTAGTCAACCTTACCGAACACTTCTCCGTGTGTTTGTAATGAACCTTACTGAACACTTCTCCGTGTCTTTGTAGTGAACCTTACTGAACACTACTCCGGGTCTTTGTAGTGAACCGTATTAAGCACTTCTCCTGTGTTTGTAGTGAACCTTACTGAACACTTCTCCGGGAGTCAACGTGGCGAAGTGGTCAATCCGCCTGTCTCGCGCACCGAAGGTTGTGGGTTCGAGTCCGGCCTACGTCTTTAGGTTCACTAGTACATTTTTCACGGAGACTCATGGGGGTCATCGCTGGAGCTACGGGGTTCGTGCTTCGTGCGACGCTTCCGGCAGGCCAAATTGCGGAAAGTGACCGAGTAATATGGGATAAAACCCGGTGCAATGAAGTCGATCTTCTCGACTTTTTAAGACTTTTTAAAATAACACTTCTCCGTATATTTGTAGTGAATTTGACTAAATACTTCTCCGTGCTTTTGTAGTGAACCTTACTAAACACTTCTCCGTGCTTTTGTAGTGAACCTAACTAAACACTTCTCCGTGTGTTTATAGTGAACCCTACTAAACACTTCTCCGTGTGTTTATAGTGAACTTTACTAAATAATTCTCCGTGTGTTTGTAGTGAACTTTACCAAATACGTCTACTTTTTTTTTTTTTTTGCTCTCGCTCGCTTTGAAATGAAGCGTAATTCATACACACTATAGTAGTGATGGACTGAATTTTGCGTGTGGATTAGCTTTCCCTATTAACAGTGTCCCTCGCCATCAGGCGAACCTACTCCGACTTCAGAGGTACTTGTAATTAATGTCCCCAAGTCAAGGGCGACAGGTCAACATTTTAGTCTAGCTGTCCGGTGTAGGGGTTGAACCGCTAACCTCGGCATCAGCACACCGGATGTTTAAGAACACACGTTCTTACTCATTCAGCCATGTGGACCCGCGAGTGAACCTTACTAAACACTTCTCCGTGTGTTTGTCGTGAACTTTTACTAAACACTTTAAACGGATTCAGTGCGAAACAAAAAGTAGGTTTGGACCAAACATGGCACACAATCAAATGAACAAGTATTATAATGTAAGTTTCCATCACTGAGCTTTAAAATTGCGGAAGATGCCACGAAACGAAACAAATAACACGATGAAATAGTAAAGGGCTTATGTCATCCTTCTGTTCAAATGGAAGGTCACATGTGGCAATATATTATCCTTCGGCAGTGAATCAGTTAACAAAACAGGAAACATTAATTTGTCATGGAAACATTAAATTACATACCCCACCCCATGTAACAAAACAAAGACGTTGTAGAGGCACGCATTTCAGACAAAGATTACAATGAAATAGCCATTATATGAACCCAACATTACATCGATCTGAATCGTGATACTGCAGCAAGAACTCATAAATTAACCCCAGCGCTGAGAGCAGCAACTATATACACATGTGGCTCATTTGTCATGTCCATACACTCCCTCAGATCAAACGGGGATCGCACATCTATTCAGCCAAGATTTAGAAAGACAGAAATAAACTTGGAAAGTCGTCTTAAAGCGTGACAGACGCTACTATTTATCGTCTATGTCCATTGTTGAGCAATTTCTGACGTAGGAAATTAACGGACAAAGATTTCACGCTGTCTTGAGTGACAAAATTGGTTCTAACGGCTTTTAGGAGCAAACGCGAACATACTTCGCGGCAATCAGGAATTTACTGTCATCTTGAAATTGCGGTATTGAGTAGATGGATATACTGTTATTTATGTGTTTTTAGATTTATGGCTAGGTTATTTTTAGGCTTTCTATGGACGAGTGTAAACAGTGTGTTTATTTCATTTAGTCAAATGTCATGAAGATGTGAAAAGTGGAGCCGTGTGAAATAAATTCACGGGTATTGTTTCCATTCATTGAAGATAAGAGAAAGAAGCAGAAACAGAAGGCGCAGTTTAAAAGTGTGAAAATTGAGAACTTTATGGGATTTTGTAAGCTATGAAGATTTTAAAGCTACTAAAATGCCAAAAGTATGAACATTTGAACGGTGTTAAAGTTAAGAAATCTATGGGGAATTTGAAAGCTGTGAAAATGTGAAAGTACTAAAATGTGAAAAGTATGAACATGTTAAAGGCATTACAATGTGCGGATTTTACAATGCTGACATCTTTGAGCACACAAAAGGAGCCATGATAGTGGCAGGACACATCCCGCACCAGTGATAATGTGTTCGAGTCCCATTCAAGGCACGGCTGTCCTTCTATGAATGTGGTCCCAAGTCGACCCAGCCAAAAGTGGGTACCAGGATAAGCCTTGGGAAGTAAAGCGGTCGGCTTGATACTCACCACAAACTATGAGGCTAGCACCATATGGCCAATACGTCAAGAGCCAAAGTTAGCTGTTGTTGCGTTTTGGGTGCGCAATACGCTTTGAGCGAGTCGCGCACTTTAAATGAACACGGGAGTGAAGGGACTGTTGAAAAACGACGCTTGAGCTAAGACCATTGCTGGGAACGCATGGCACAGAGTCAGAGTCGGCAATGGCAAAATATATATTACCGCCGATGTATTATCATTTTAGATCAGTGTAGAGTACTTTTGCTTTCTTTCACCCCAAACAAACTTTGCCAGCTATATTTAGAGTCACCAGCTATATTTAGCGCCGACGGTGATCTCCTCTGTGTTCGGGTGGAATGCGTGTCAGTGCGTTTCAATTGCCCCACACCACAGTGTTGTTTCTTTGGGCTGTGGCAACCGTTTCTGTCTCCCTTCGATCCTCATTTGCATCGGTCCTGCAATCACTTTCCGGTTAGGGTTAGGGGTAGGGTTAGGATTAGGATTAGGGCAGGGTTAGGGGTAGGGTACACACACTAACCCTAACTCTAACCCTAATCCTAATCCTAACCCTACCCCCTAACCCTAACCCTAACCGGAAAGTGAAAGAATAGCGCACCACCGCCGCCGCATAGAATTGCGCACCGAGCTACGGCGCAACACACGGAAACCCCCTAAATGTTCGGCGCAACACAGGGAACCCCTGGATGTGACGTCATACCCTGGGATTCCCTTTTGTTTGGGGTGAAAGAAAGCAAAAGTACCAAGTGTAGTATGTTTGTTAGTATGATTGTGTGATCATGTGAAACAATGTGAACCGTGTCATCAGAAGAGAAACATTATATTATGAAAGAACCGTTATCCTGCCGTGCTTCAAGGTTCGAATTATAACACAATAAACACAAGCACCCTGTCACTTGATGCCTCACCACTGGCATTGTAAGATGGTCCTTCACTATACTTACAACAACAGAAGCAGGACATTTGGCTTATGATATAAATAAATCTGATGGGTCGTTCTGGATGTACAATTCTGCACAAGTCAAGTCACTAAATGATGATGGTGATGATGATGATGATTATGATGATGATGATGAAATAATGATACGATAATATTTGGAATATTTCAGGATGCCCTTGTGATGATGTGTCTGGGTGACTGGCTTTACGCTACAAAGAGTGTTGAAGTGCTACCTTGAACCTAAACTTTTGTATGATTGTGAAACTTGGACGATGAGAATACAAGCTCAAAAATATATAATGGTCGTGGATATGTGGTTTCTGGGGAAAATGCAAAGAATACCATGGACAGACAGAACATCCAATGAGCAAGTCCTACAAGAAAAAAAACAGGAACAAGATGAGATAAGATGAGATTGGAGAAATTAGACGTAAACATTTGGATATGTCACGAGAAGAAATAAACTACACAGTTTGGTGACAACTGGCAAGATTGGTGGGAAAAGAACCAGGGGGAGGCCGAGAAGTTAATATCTAGGTGATCGTGTTGAGTTATAGACATATTTAAAGCGAACGAAAGAAGAAGAAAAGGCGAAATATGGAAGCCAATGCTTATCGGCATGGTGAATGACGATGTTGATGCCGTTAGCTTTAGCTGTATACCTGCGCAAAATGGAATACTGAATACCGGATTAAAGAATCGACGTCATCATATTCTGAACATTGCCATACATGCCCCGTCGCCCTCTTTGGGGGCCACCAAATCGTTCCTTGACTGATTATTCCATGAGCAATTTGATTAAAGGTCGACCCTGTTTCTCCTCTGTGCTTTAGGTATTATTTATATTTTAGTTTAGTCGATGGATCAACATCAAGGCACATGGGTGCAACCCATAAGTGCTCCGTTCTCCTAACTCAAACTTCAGTATGGAGAAACTCAGCTCAGTGCACGAACTCCGTAGCACCAGCAAGGATCCTGAAATACTTTGGGTAGATTTTTAACTCGAAATTTTGCTCGGGCACCACCGTTAGGCTACTCTTTTTCGATTTCCAACTGCCAAGGGAATTTTTACGTGCGCAACAATTCACACGGGCGTCCGATCTCACTACCCAGAGACCAGGGGAAATTTTATTACTAGAAGTCCACGAGAAAAAAATCCCGGTCATCATCGGGGCTTGAACCCGAGACCTCCAGCACTCGAGGCGGACACCATACCTCGAGACTACATATCCCCCAAGGAGGTATTATTTATATCCTATACTGGCTCTTTTGAACCAATCTCTCCTGACATGGGTACTCCGCCTGTTCAGCCGCATTCTCTACCCGATTCTTCGTATTTGTTGCCACATAATGAGAAGGAAAAACAGACTGGAACATATAATGAAAGATTTTTGGAAGGAGAGATTGAGGAAGACAGAGAGAGAGAGAGAGAGAGAGAGAGAGAGAGAGAGAGAGAGAGAGAGAGAGAGAGAGAGAGAGAGAGAGAAAGAGAGAGAGAACATTCTTGACAGTCTTGTGCAATGACACTGAAAGGAGTCAGCACACAAATTGATACATGCCGTTGGAGGGAGATCACAAGATGCGGAGAAACATGATCGAACACACTTGTCGGCAAGGTAATTGATGATAATGATGATGATGAATCTGTACACGCATTGTGATGAAGTCAATATCACGCCAACCGCCATTTAAGTCTAGACTTGAGACGTATTGGAGAAATAACAGGAGGACATTTATTTAGTGGCAACGGACAAACTTGATAGGAAATGTGCAATCGCAGGATAGGATATTAATACAACATGGATGGCTTAGACAAATGACATAACCAGAACACGAACAGCGCCCTTATCTGAGACTACGTTGAAGGTGTGGGGCGGTGAACCATGATTGCCCGCGGATATCGGCAATGCTTATGATGACCAGTTGATCAAAAAAACAAAGATGAGACAAGTGAAATATTTCAGCCACGTTAAAAGACATGATACTCTTATAAAAACCATACTGGAGGGTAGGGTTGAAGGCAAGCAAGCAAGAGGCAGACAACGATACAAGCGGACAGATAACATAAAGAGATGGACGAACATTAATCTGACAGAATGTACAGTCAGTGCACGAGACAGTGTTAAAGATCCAATACAGACATCCTTTATTGTGGAGACGGCACCTAATTGAATGATTGATAGATCGATTGGTGATGATGATAATGATGGTGGTATGACAGTGATGTTTTAGGATCAACCTTGGTGTGACAAAACCACCAAGATCACGTGTTTTCACACGGCGGAAAATCCTATCGGTCGGAAATAGACAAGTGGTCTCCCGTCTGGTCTTAAAATAGCTTGGGTAAACCCCTGTTATCTTTGTATTTTCTAGAGAATTCCAGACTAGTCGAGAGGGAAAGATCCAGTGTCTACGTGATGTTAGCAGTCACGTAGGACAGCAATTCACATAGGTATCACGGGGATCTGGAATTTTCCATGACACAGGAGATTCTCAGGGGTCGAGTGGGATTCGAAACTTTGTGCAATAGCACAGTTGAGTTCAGTCGCCATCTGTCTGTCAACGAACACGGGCGCCATATTAGGACTGTGGAGAATTGATGTCTTTAGAACGCATGCAAGGGCGTGACACCGATGCAGTCTATAATTGCAGTGACTCTCTAATAAAGGTAAATACATTAATACTTAGAATCTGTTCTTAGGAAGCGCCGGCTGCGTAAATGATTGTTGCCGACACGCGATTGTTTTCTGCCCGACCGTATGAATATGTAATTAGCGGTATTTATCGGCTAGTGACTATCTGGGTCAAGAGGACCACAGTTTACACAGGTGTTTGTTCGCACTGACACATTACGGCGTGTATAGCTAGAAGTACATGATGAGTCCTTTAAAATAGGCTTATTGTAGGAAATATGACTACCGTTGCTATGTTGATAATATTCACATTGATTGTTAGAGCATTATATTTGCTACGAATTTAACACTGCTACTTGTAAGTGTGCTTTGGTCAATCTAATAACTGTATGTTTAACAACTGTGTTAACCTGCTTGTTTATTGAATTGAATATCTAGGGCTGTGTTAAATCCTTGACAATAGGTAGGCTGTGTGATTTTAGTTGCCTAGCTAGTGATGATTTATCTGCCTTAACAAGTGAGTGATGTGTTTTTTGCTTAGCTAGATAGCGAAGTAATTTAGACGTTAGATAGCTGGTGCGCTGGGAATTCATGGAACCAAGGTATTGTGTTATTTCCACTAGGACGTTTAGTGAAGTGATTGCTATGTGAGGATGACAGTGTTGTTACACCTCTATGCAGGAATGCTTTGTAGTTACCTGAGTGTGGTAGTCATTGATTATCTGTGGAATTGTGATGTCCCTATGTGTTTATTTTGCATGCCCGACCGAGAGTGATATGACGCGTTGTAAACGAGGCCGTTGCGTTTGTACCGATTAGAAATACGAGTGGAACGTTTGATGAAGACTCTACTTCTCTTCTCTTTCGTAAACCCGACCCTGTTAGTGGGGGAAATCATCTACTAGGGGGAGGGAGGTGCATATGAGGGCCTTGATCCACACTTAAGGGAGACATGAAGATTTATGGGATGAGGTGCTGGGTACCATTCTAAATAGGATAACGTGGTCTAACTCGCCACGGAAACAGGGTACTCTTTTTCTACATGTGATCTCTGGGGTAAAGACTAAGGTGGATTGCCACCAAACCTGCGATAGACCTGCACAGTCTTGACCTTCAGGAGATGAGGTCAACTAAGAAAGGTCATACCAGTTCTGGGACAGAGATCCCAGGGCAAAAGCATTTGCTTGGCTTATGAGTTTGTTAAGGCTGTAAAATTATTAACGAATTCTGATTATTTAATTTATTAATGCTGTTTAGTCATTAATGAATTTTGTTTAATTAATTAATTAATGGGTTAAATAATTAATTAATTGTTGAGTTATATTGATGAGGAGGACTTGTTCGGCTGGACACCTCCTAGATATTAAACCACTACATTGAAAGATAAGTAGGTGTATTCTACGGTTGTTGTAGGAGAAGAAACGGAGGAACGGAATAATACCAGGTAGTAGGATCGTATGACAGTGTCAAACAGACTACTCTGGTACTATCGGGCCAAATGTTGCCCAGAAGAGTTATTTGACTATCTACTTGCTCACTAATGCACTCTCATGCATGGACCTCCTTGTTAGGAGAGATGATCTACTATGTTGATGATCTATTATATCATTATGTTATGATATTATGTTCTGATGTATTTGATGTTGTTGATGTGCATGTTAGTCGCAGTTGTAGCCGAATACTCTATCCGACCTCCTTGTTTTAGAATCTGTTTATACGATGAAGATTCTAGAGTTATACCATGAACTCAATTGGACCAGCTCGTTCCAGTGTCAAGCAATATGATGTTCTGGGGAAATACTGGGAGCGGTCACACGAATTTGTCAGAGTCACCACATATGAGAAACGTGAGTTTCGGGAAGTTCACGGTGTGTCTAAGCTGAGACAACCGCTACGAGTCCGACGAAGATTTGGTCAACAGATCCAAGTGGGGTCTAGGACTGATGCGTCTTCTGATTCACGCCGGTAGGTAACCGGGCGTTGTCCCATGAACACCCTGAGGGAAACCTCTGTATAAACATATGTGTATATTTGATGACGTATAGTCAAGTTAAACTGGCTGAAGAGAACTCGTATGAACCAGCAACTACTATAGCAAAGTTCAACATGTTTCATACCCAGCCGGGTATTAGTGAGGTCCAGTGTATATTTATATACCCAGCTTCAATGTAGGTCTACACTTGTGCACGTTTCCGAAACCTTGAACTTGATCAGAGTTATACTATAGTAGTTTGCTATTTTCATGACCATCTGAGGAACATCCATGTTATGGTAGGGCGCTACTATATTCCTAAGTAGCTGATGATGAACAGTGTTCATACTAGTGTGTGGAGTCATGATATTCTTTAACTTCTTTTTTAAGTTGTTGAACAATAACATGGCTAGTGTGCTGAGTCATTATAATCCAAGTTGGTGGTGTTGAATAGTGACAGTACTAGGGTGCTGAGTCATTACATTCCTAAGTTGGAGTTATTGAATAGTGACAGTGCTAATAAGAGGAGCCAACGCTCCAGTCTTATGTTGTAGAATAGATCATTCAAATAACTGTGTGATGTTGAAGAGCAACCAGGCTCTGGTTGTGTGCTGCAATACTTACCATCTAATGGGACACCTAGAACCATTGGGGCGCCTATATTCCATCAGTAGTGCGAAATCTGTTGCTAGTGATTACGTCATCAAAGGGACGTCAATCGAACAGTGTTGAAGTGCCAGTCCGATATCATACTCACAGTAGCCGGAGAGGACTCTGGAGTGGTCTACTCCTTGGAGGTCCTTGGTACCGGAGGTTCATCGGGTGAGCGGTTAGCAACGACTGGACGACGGCACGAACAGATATCACATGCTGTATGACGAAGACCGATCATATCTGTAGATCTTCTCACCGCTCTCATACAGCGTTGTACATATGTTGTCTTCTATCCAGGCTTTTCAGCCATCCCTCTCTGAGTTTAGGTTGACGTATTATGAAATTAAATTTGGCTTTTGTTGACCATGGCTGTGAGTATAAGTATGACTGTTGTCTTGTACGAGCCCCCTGTGGGTAGGAATCCATAGGTGGGAAGGGAAGGTCAGCTGTCCCGGCTTGTGTGGGTCCCTGTAGACTGAAAGTCCCATTGGGGTGGTCGGACCAAAGGCTGGGGATACAACTATTGGTAACATACCTGTCCAAGCCACGGGGGTCTTGTTACACCAGGTTAGGAAAATAAGTCCTCTTTTATGTAATACACCGGCTCTGTGGCGAAGTTGTTACGGATGCAATTCGTAATCCCGCATTCCGCGATCGAAGCACAGCTGCGGGCGATTTGGCAGCATACCGCCTTGCGTTAGTTTGCATAATATTGTATGAGTGTGGGTCGTTCAGAAAGCAATGGCAAACTACTGAACGTAAACTTGCCAAGAAATCACAAACAGCCAATAAATGCTGGTGTTGACTTCGACGTCCTGTACAGGATATGCAACTAACTCATTTAGTGTAGTCGAGTTTAGTCGACGGATCAACATCACGGCACACGGGTGTAACTCATAAGTGCTCCGTTCTACTCCTAACTGAAGCCTGAGTCCGTAGAATCTCAGCTCAGTGCACGAACTCCGTAACACCGGTGAGGATCCTGAAATATTAGGGACGTTAATTTGAAACCCGTTCCAATGGTTTTATTACAAAAGCATGAAAGAAACATTAACAGGTGTGGTAGAATTAAACAAAGCATTCATTTTGAATGAATTATGCACCATGGGTTGGTCAGAAGAAGTCGCCGTAGGCATTCGGACAAGCATCCCATTGCTTAGGTAGGCGGCGAATGCCGTTCGCAAAAAGAGGATTGTGGTTGCTCACTGAACCAAGTGTTTACCGCGTTCATTACGTGTGCATCTGTGTGAAATCGTTGCTCCTTGAGAGCTTTTTTAGAGGTACAAACAAATGAAAATCACATGGTGACAAATCAGGACTACAGGCTGGATGTTGCAGAATTTCCCACTTCTTCCTTGCGAATGCTTCCTGCACAATCTTTGCGACATGCGGACGAGCATTATAGTGCAACTAAATCACACCGCGAGAAAGCATGCCGGGCCGTGTATTCTTGATGACTTTTTGCTGCTTGTCTAGTGTTTGCAAGTAGTGGGTAGAGTTGATGGTGACACCAGGTTCTTTAAATTCGGTCAACAATAGCCCTTCATGGTAAAAAAAAAATGCGCTCACACCTTACCAGCGGAAACCTGTAACTTGAATTTTTTGGCTTTTGGTGATCCAGCATGCTTCCATTGCATGCTCTCACCTTTGCTGCTCGGCTCAAAGTGGTGACACCATGATTCATCGCCTGCCACTATGTGGAAGAGAAATGCATCATCCTCCACTCTGTAATACAGCAAGTGGTTCAAACACCATCCCATGCGTTCCTCTTTTTGGTGGTCTGTCAACATCCGTGGTACCCACTGTGAACACACCTTCCGATATTGCAGTTTCCTACGAACGAACTTTTGAATTGTCCCAATTGACACATAAAATTCTTTCGCTAGCGAACATATGCTTCGACAAAGGTTCATCTGTACTACTGCATCAATTTTCGCAATGTTTTTTTTTTCGGTTGCATCAATATGCGCTTGACCCGGCCGTCGAAGATTTGTCGATTCACTTTTGTCTTCGACACATATTTGTTACTGTACGCTGCCTGCATTCTTCGATGAATGTCCACTGGTCGACATCTTTCAAATGAAAGAAAGTGAATAACCGCTCTTTGAGCTTCTTTGGACGGATTTTGGATCAACCCGGCCATTTTCTCAACGGTCAGAAACAGAACCTATGCATCATGGGACGATAAGCACGTGCTCTTTTATTCATTGGTAAGTAGTTATCACATGACTGTGACATGATCATGTTCAACGTACGCAGTTACGCGCGGTGCGGCACGAACGGATTTGAAATGAACTCCCCTTATACTTTGGGTAGATTTTTAACTCGAAATTTTGCTCGGGCAGAGCCGTTAGCTACTCCTTTTCGATTTCCAACTGCCAAGGGATCTTTTACGTGCGCAACATTACACACGGGCGTCCGATCTCACTACCCAGAGACCAGGGTAAATTTTGTTACCAGAAATCAACGTGAAAAAATCCCATTTAAGGAGGTCAGTTCGTCTGGTCGGGAAAAAAAAAAATATTGGCGCATTTGCTGCAAAATTGAACCCGGAACACTAGCTGTGTAGGTAAGCGCACTACCAACTAGCCCACAGTGTCCAGTAACAACTGTAATAGAAAAAGATTAGAAATAGCTCCGATAATCCTGCCGGGGTTTCCTTCCTTGACGTTTGACGTAGAGCACAGTCAATGGCGCGGTTTGACACTAATCCAGGGGTCGTTCCTTTGCCAGGTCTGCAGGTTTCAGCTAACGGTTCCCCCAAGCTCCCAATGTCAGAGGTGTCCTCCTACCTGTAGGACATTCAAATCCAACGATATACAAGCAGAGTGACACGCGAGGACGGGGCTCTGTGCAACACAGAAAAGTCAATAAATAACAGATGTTTGTAAATGAAGACCGTTACAATTTTATAAGCCTGAGTACATGGAAGAATAAGTGACCAGTTTCTTTCTCTTAGAGAACGGCGTGTGCAGGCGTTGTATCTTCGTCAGTCCGCGCTAATAACTTTATCCGCGCAATATCCTACCTATTACATTAACGCGCCAAATATGCTGTTCCTAACACATCACAGATCCATTGTAGGTTCCTGATTGCGGAATTGTTTCCCCCGTTTTATAAACGAATGCAATAGCAAGCAACTGAACTTAAAAATTGCCTAATAAATTTAAAATAGCGAAACAAAAATGTAGGGGTTTGTTGGAACGTCCTGTAAAGGACGTTTAACAGACTTTAAAAGAAAAAAAAAACATGAAAGGGAAGCCACTGTAGCGCAATGGCTAGCACTCTTTTCCACCGACCAGGGGTTCGTGTGTTCGAATCACTCTTGAAAAGGGGATGGTTTTCAAACAGACCTGGGCCTTCAAGGCGACGCAGCCTGCAATGTGTTCCACATAATGTTCTGTGAAGTAAAGGCGGTGGCGATATTCACTAAGCCACCAATTTGGTGCAGAATGGTCTCATTCATTGGCACCTTGCCGTCTTGACAGACGATAGTTTGTGCTTTAAAAAGGCATAATAACTTTTACCTATGGCGGTTGCGTATGTGACTGATAAGGCCATTTTGCGCTGTAAATGTCCGTTCACAGTGGGTGCATGTGAACACAAGGTCATTTCCACCATCATGCACCATCTTACGTCTCAAACGCTCGGTGTGTGACTTATCTGCAATAATATTCTCCTTTGTCTTTATTCCATTTCTGATGTTTTCCCTCCATGCAACACGTTCAGCGGCGACTTGCTCCCAGTGTGCATTATCAATGCCTGTATCAATCATGTCCCGCTTACACACATCTTTGTATCGTAGTAGAGGCCGACCCTGAGATCTCTTACCCATCTGTAATTCACCAAAAAAGATGTCCTTTGGTATTCTACCATCATCCATCCTCCTAAGATGTCCTATCCATCTAAATCTACGAAGACTGAGCATGGAATAAACTGTCACACAACCTGATCTTTCCAATACTTCAGTATTTGTGATTTTGTCTTGCCACTTAATACCAAGAATTCTTCGCAGACACCGCATATGAAAGCAGTTTAAAGGTTTCTCTTGGTGTGAGTAAGTTGTCCAGGTTTCACTGCCATAAAGAAAAGTACTAAGGACACAGGCTTGATAGACAAGGACTTTTGTTTTTGCAGTAAGCTTCCTGTTCACCCAGACTCTTTATCTTAACCTGTTCATTCTTGTTGCTGCCTTACCAATCTGGATGTTGATGTCCTGATCTAGGGATAATTTGTAAAATGGTCTCCCATCTCTAGTTCGGCGTCGTCAATAAAGATTGATGGTACCCCATGTGCACCTTGTGACATAATATGTGTCTTCTTTTTGCTAATTGTTAAATCAAATTCAGAACAAGTATTGGAGAATGCAGATAGTAGACATTGCAATTCTTCCTCAGAGTGGGTCGTAACTGCAGCATCATCTGCAAAAAGCAACTCTCTGATCAGTACCCTCCTAATCTTGGTCTTGGCCTTCAATCTCTGAGCATTGTAAATGCCGCAATCTGAGCGTGAGTGAATGTATATACCATCATCCTGATCACGAAAGGCATATTTCAGTAGAAGTGAAAAGTATATTCCAAAGAGGGTGGGAGCTCGTACACAACCTTGCTTAACTCCACTCTTGATTTCAAATTTTTCAGAAGTTCCACCATCAAACTTGATTATACCTTTCATGCATGTGTGGAACGATACCACAATGGACAGAAGAGTTGGTGGGCAGCCAATCTTCTTTAGTGCCTTGAAAAGATCCTCACGACTGACCAAATCAAATGCCTTTGTGAGGTCGATGAAGGCAATAAACGGTGGTTGATTCTGTTCACGGCATTTTTCTTGCATTTGTCACAATAGAATATCATATCAATGGTAGACCGATTCTGTCGAAAGCCACACTGTGATACGGGGCAGACTTGATCTCCTAGGACTTGAAGTCTACGCAAGTAGTATACAATGTTGTAACTAATTAGCAAATATGGATCCAGATGCGCCTGGTGACGTAGTATTTTACTATATAAAAAGTCATGATCCATCGTGATGACATCAAAAAGCGGATCCATCGGCGACCACATTTTCAAGGGATGCAACACGTGAATAAATAATCGAACATATTTTTGCACGGTTACTTCCCTTTTTGTGTGATAAATTTTATATCTTTAAAATTTTATATTTGCTGGTATTATTGATTGTAGCGGGGTGGGGCTTAAAAAACTATCAGCATACTAGTGATGCTGTTAAGGTACAGTGCTCCTCCTCCTCGGCCTCTTTTTTTTCGTCTTCTTTCTTTATCTGTACTGGGTCGGGCATAAATACTATCATCATTCTATTGGTGCTGTGTAAGGCTTAGGGCTATAGTGTATTTCCTTGGGGTGGTCTAGGGGCGGGCCTGCGTGGGGATGGGGGTTCAGTGGTGGGGCACGGGTGTCGGCGTGTGGGGCAGGGCTAGGTGGTTCGAACCTCTTTCATCTTTCTGGTTTTTCATTGTTTTCATTCTGACGGCTACGCGAGCTTGTTTTTTCATTTTGAATGTAGCGCAAAATTGTGGAACAATTTACACATACACACACACAATATGGAACAATGAGACGACCAAAGTCACACAAGAACAAAGACACAGTAGAACAGAGAGACACCTACAATATCACACAAGAATGTTCATCCAAACTTATAATTATCTCAGCGAAACTTATAAAAAGTAGGACACTTTGTTAACCAAAGTGAAAAATCTTAACCAAATTACAACCATACTTATAAATATCTCAACCAAACTTATGAAAAGTAGGAAAATTTGTTAATCAAGTGTGACAAAGTTTGGCCAAATTTCAACCAAACTTATGAAAAGTAGGAAAATATGTTACCCAAATGTGAAAAAATATCACCCAAAGAGAGAAATATAGCCATGGACCGGAAGTCAACCGGAAGTAGCCATCAGGACAACCGAAAGTAGTCATTCAAACCCAAGAAATTACCCGCCAATTTTAAAAAAATGAGGTTGGCTTTTATGACGAAACAAGATGGCGTGGTAACGCCGTATAGAAGGATTTATTTGAGGTTGCAAACCTCATTTCATCATTAAATACAACCTCATTTTCAAAAAAATGGCGGGTGTTTTCTTGGGTCTGGGTGACTACTTCCGGTTGTCCTGATGACTACTTCCGGTTGACTTCTGGTCCACGGCTACCCCCTACCCAGGACCCCCTACCCAGGTCCCCCTATCCCGTACCCGGCCCAGCGCGAACCAGACCGAAAGTCGGCGCGAACCGGATGTCGGCGCGAACCGAACCGAACCGAATCGGGGCGACCCGAAAAAAAAAAATTAACAATTAAATTTCTACGTGAAATATTCAATTTGGAAACATGAAGAGAAATTTATTTGTTATTTTTTGTATTGTTGAAATTTTATTTTTTCATTCAACCATAGTGACTTATTACATAAGATACATTGAAAATTTCTGAAATACAGCTGTTGTTTGCATAGGGGACAGGCAAATATCTCTATAGGGTGGGATGTAAAATGACAACGTGAGATATTTTTTTCCCTTCTGTTAAGGAATTTTCCTACTTTCTATAAGTTTGGCTGAAATTTGGCTAAAGGTTTTCTTAATTTGTTAACAAAATTTCCTACTTTTCATAAGTTTTGCATGAAATATTTCTTCACTTGTCCAAAAAAAAATTCACAATTGGTTAACAAAGTTTCCTAATTTTTATAAGTTTCTATGAACTTTGGCCAAACTTTTCACATTTGGTTAACAAAGTTTCCTACTGTTTTATGAGTTTGTTTCAAATTTGGTCAAACGTTTCACATCTGGACAACAAAATTTCCTACAAATTTTCCACTTTTCATAAGTTTGGGTGAAATTTGGCCCAAAATGTTCCCCTTTGGTTGACAAAATATTCCTACTTTTTATAAGTCTGGACGAGCTATTTCTCTCTTTGGCTAACGAATTTTCTTATTTGGCCAATATTTTTCCTATTTGGCTAACACATTTTCCTAGTTTTCATAAGTGTGGACGAGATATTTCTGTATCTGGTGACATTTTTCACTTATGGATAGCAGCTTTTCCTACTTGACCTAGGTTTTCCCCTTTTGGCAAATAAAGTTTCCTACTTTTCATCAGTTTGGGTGAGATATTTCTGTATTTTGCCTAACATTTTCCCATTTGCCTAACAATTTTCCTTCTTTTTATAAGTTAGGTTGATCTATTTATAAGTTTAGTTGAAATATTTCTCTCTTTGGGTGATATTTTTTCACATTTGGGTAACAAATTTTCCTACTTTTCATAAGTTTGGTTGAAATGTGGCCAAACTTTGTCACATTTCATTAACAAATTTTCCTACTTTTCATAAGTTTGGTTGAGATATTTATAAGTATGGTTGTAACTTGGTTAAGATTTTTCACTTTGGTTAACAAAGTGTCCTACTTTTTATACGTTTCGCTGAGATAATTATAAGTTTGGATGAACATTCTTGTGTGATATTTTAGGTGTCTCCCTGTACTACTGTGTCTTTGTTCTTGTGTGACTTTGGTCGTCTCATTGTTCCATATTGTGTGTGTGTATGTGTAAATTGTTCCACAGCTTTTCGCTATATTCAAAATGAAAAACAAGCTCGCGTAGCCGTCAGAATGAAAACAATGAAAAACTTGAAAGATGAAAACAAGCCAAGCATACCACTGGGAAAAAAAAAATAACTTCATAACTTTTATTTGGTCCACCAAATGTAGTATTTTCACGTGCACAACATTCAATATATTTTTTTTTTAAATTTTCAATACAAATAGCATTTTAATGATCGGTGAAAATGTGACAGAGAGTAACACACAACATTGAGTCTTTTATTTTCGATGATACTAACAATTCACTGTACCACACATGCAAGAATATCACACATATGACCACTTTAATTTTTAATAGAACATAATATAGCCAGCAATCAACCTAGTGGGTGTTCAGTGAAGTGGTATATATAGAAACTAGTCGCAGGGATTGTCTCTACCAGATACTTAGTGCCCGGTCTGTTGTGTAGGGCGTAATTAAACATGTAACTGTCCTGAACTATTTCTATGAAATCATTAAAGTCTTGTTCGTTTGTAACTAGGTGGGGGATTTCAAGCTGACATGCATTATTTGAGGATGGATGGAAAAACCTAAGTTTTCTTGTCTCCTTATGTCGTAAAATCATGTGATGCGAATAATTTACCTTAAATCTACATGTCTGATTAACAAATATTGGTTTTAATGTCGCGGTCCAGTCAATTGGTTGTGTTGAGTTTGGTCGATGAAAAAAATTGTAGGTCGATACATGTTTGTGGATGTTCTGATGTGTCCTAAGATAGGGCCAGATGTCTCTATATTTCTGCTGGACTTCAATGTCGCGGATGGTGTCTACAGTCGCTCGTTCTTCATCTATTCTCTACTTCTTTATCTATCTCTACTATATCGGCTTCCTCTGCTTCCACTTGGTCAAGTTTCTGTTTTTTAGTTGTCTGTGTGTCTGTTGGTGCTGTCCTTTTACGCGCTGTAGTGTCTGCTGGTGTAGTGTCCATGTTTGATTGTGTAGTGGTCACAGGTGTTGTTGTAGTTGATGTCTGGTGATCAGTTTTTATGTGTCGTTGTAGGATGTCTTTCCGTTTGTATAGATTGCCACAAATGTGGCATGCGTGAGCTGTAGTTTTGTGTACGGTGTTAATGTGTCATGTAAGATTGTTTTTTTCCCCAGTGAATTCTTTACCACAAATATGGCAGAGATAGATATCTTTCTGACTAGTGGCCATAATTTTAGGGGGGTGGGAGGAAGTGGTGAAAAGACAATAAGTAGCTTCTGGTGTTAAATAATGGCTTGATAGTAGCTCAGTAATATTGTCCAACACGTTTGTAGCTTCAGGTATTAAATAATGGGTTGATATTCAACGAAATAAGCTCGTGTAGCTCCAATTCATAAGGTATAGTGACCACTATAAAATTTTGTAATATGCCACGCTTCTTTTACAATTGTTGTAAATACTGGACGTCACCAGCTGTGAAGAAATCCCCCCCCCCCAACAATTAAAAAAAAAATCATTACAGATATTTTTACAAAAGATGTAACACCACGATGATAGCCTATCTGCACAAAATATTTCATATCATATAGATTGTTAGGAAATATCAAAAGAAAGAGGTTTTGAGGCTTATGATGTCACACATAGTAAATTATTTCATTTTCTTTTTATCCTTACAGAAGGTCTTCTCCGTAACTATATTTTTGTGGTGATGGTTAGCAATGTCCTGGTTCGTAATTCTGTTCTTTGTGCTATTTTATATTGTATGACGCAGAGTTGTACTATGTTAGTGAGAAATGATGACTACATTTGGTGGTATCCACCACTTAGGGGTGAAAATATTTAGTGATGACTAGCAGTTAGGGAGAAATGATGAAAGCATACATACTAATATTTTGTGGTAGACTGTTCGTTGCCTTCCTTTCTTATACACATCTTAATAACTTCGAGCTTTCACTTGTTATCAGCTATAGCCTCGAGATTTAACTTTTTGTAAGCAACTCAATAGTCTCAAGATTTTTCTGTGTCTGGAAATTTTCAGTCTGGAGAAAGGATAAAGATGATATAACAAGGAACAGTAAAATTACACATACTGAATTTGACACCACATAATTGACTTTTATGTAGCTTTGACACATTTAGAAGAGTCAGGGTATTTTGAGATCGTGTACATTAGTGATATATATTCATTTAATACATTAGTGGCCACAGAGCATGACTCTAGATTCTCCTGTCTTAGTACATTTTGTTTAACTCTGGAGAGTGAGCGGGATAATAATCGATACTGAGTGTTGAATAAGCCTTTTCCACACACTGTACAGAAAGAGGATATAGGCGTAAACACATATATTTATATATACTTTTCCACTTTTCACATCGGGCAGTTGGGAGCGTTTTATGTGATATTAACTGGCACAGGAACGGAGCAAATGGGGACGACCCGTTGCTGTGAAGTTGGAACCGTGACTAACTAACTAACTAACTAACTATCTAACTAACTAACTAACTAACTAACTAACTAACTAACATATAACAGGAACGGAGCATAATGGGGACGACCCGTTGCTGTGAAGTTGGAACGTGACTAACTAACTAACTAACTAACTAACATATATTTATGTATATTACTCTACACTTAATCGAGACCTGATATATACACATACCTGTATGCGTTCCAGAATTGATGTGATCCACGTGTCAATGAGGGACTGGTCGTCTTGGTTTGAATCTGTAGATGAACAAAAGCATATTACTTTTTAGTGAACATAGAAAACATACTTTAATGATAAAACATGTTTCATATGTACACAATTGGAATCCACCAAAGCAGCTACCCTAACGGATTACAGCAGAGGACGCCTGAGAATACAGATAATCACCCGGCATGACACTATTCAGTGCCACCCATCGAGTGGTGGGGCGCCATTTCTCCCACGCGTCACTTGACGGCAAAAGTGAAGCTGATGATGGTATTTTATGATGATATTTTATAAACGACCGTCGTTAATATTTGTATTAGTATTCATGTATCGGACGGTTAAACCTAGCTATGTCTTGTTAATCGACTCATGTAACTTCTGAGATATACACTAGGGACAGCATATGAAACTTGACGACATGTAACGAGACAATATAGCATACACACAGTGCTACTTACCACAACAATTTCTTCGGTGAGCTTTTTCGATAGGTCTTGTTGCAAACGTAGTGTCTCTAGCCCACCTTTGCGATCCTTTTTATACAGACTACGCGGCTAATGCAACATAGAAAACATATCTAGCCATGTTCAAGCAGGTTTACCTCGATCAGTATGATTTGAGTCATCCTCCGGTTTCCCCCAAAGACATGTCTGAACACGTTCACGTACGTTCACCCCCGCCTACATAGCCCTGTGATGCGTCACACAGGCGGTCAACGTCAGATCAGCCATCTACGAGTTCAGTCTTTAGCCTTAATATGAGACTTAACCTCCGGGTCTTATCAAGGATCGGACGTATTTATCTAGCCACCCCGCCACTCGATCACCCCTTACAGATGATCAGATGCACCTATCTAGCCTTTTCTCCATTCACCCACCCTGTACATTCGACAGAGAGTCTTTATGTAGCACTTCCTCCAGCTCTTATCAGAGACCGGCCGTATTTATCTAGACACTCCACCACTTGCTCATCCCTTAATAGCGATCAGATGCACTTATCTATCTACGCCACCACTCACCCACCCCTTACCAACGAATTTCACTAAGCCATCCTCACTACATCTGATAATACCTGTCATCTTTACATTTTTAAGGTTTTCATTTGAAGCTCTGAAATCGTATGATGATAGTGTTCAGAACCACTTATCTACCTACTCCACCACCCACCCACCCTTACCAACGAATTTCACTAAGCTATACCCGCTACAATCAAAACTATCGGTCATTTTTACTTTTCAAGGTTTTCATTTGTAACCCGTATGGTGATAGTGTTTACACTACTACGACCCTCTACAGATCAGTACTACCCGCTACCCATCCCGTACCAACGAATTTCACTAAGCTATTCCCGCTAAAATCGATTTCGCCTACCAGTTTTATTTTTTAAGGTTTTCATTTGTAACCCGTATGATGTTAGTGTATAGCTCACTCCGACACTCTAAAGGCCCGCTACGCAACCCTTACCAATGAATTTCACTAAGCTATACCCGATAAAATCATTAGTATCGGCCATCTTTACTTTTTAAGGTTTTCATTTGCAACCTGTATGATGATAGTGTTTACACCACTATGACCCTCTACAGGGCGCTAATAACCGCTACCCACCACTTACCAACGACTTTCACTAGGGTATACCCGAGGTAAACACTAATATCGACCATCTTTACTTTTTATGGTTTTCATTTGTAACACTATGATGATAGTGTATTGGCCACACGACACGCTACAGATCACTAGTAGCCGCAACTCACTCCTCACCAATGAATTTCACTAAGCTATACCCACTAAAATCAATAATAACGATCATATTTACTTTTTATGACTTTCATTTGTAACCCGTATGATGATAGTGTTTACACCACTACGACCCTCTACAGATCACTAATAACCGCTACCCACCCTGTACCAAGGAATTTCACTAATTTATACCCGTTGCTGTCACTATTATCGACCCTTTATACTTTTTAAGGTTTTCATTTGTAACCCGTATGATGATAGTGTATAGATCACCACGACACTGTACAGACCACTAATAATCGCTACGCACCCCTTACCAATGCATTTCACTAAGCTATACCCGCTAAAATCAATAATATCTGCCATTTTTACTTTTTAAGGTTTTCATTTGTAACCATATGATGATAGTGTTTACACCACTACGACCCTCTATAGATCACATACCTGCCATATATACATGCTTACCTATTACGTTTTTTGATATGACACCTGTCGTGGCTCGAGGTTCGAACCACCTAGCCCTACCCCACACGCCGACACCAACGTCCCACCCCTGAGCCCCCATCCCCACGCCGGCCCGCCCCTAGACCACCCCAAGGAAATACACCATAACCCTAAGCCTTAAACAGCACCAATGGAATGATGATAGTTTTTATGCCCGACCCAGTACAGATAAAGAAAGAAGACGAAAAAAATTAGCCGAGGAGGAGGAGGAGCACTGTACCTTAACAGCATCACTAGTATCTTGATAGTATTTTAAGCCCCACCCCGCTACAATCAATAATACCAGCCAATATAAAAGTTTTAAAGATATAAAATTTTTAACACAAAAAGGGAAGTAACGGTGCAAAAATATGTTCGATTATTTATTCATGGTTTGCATCCCTTGAAAATGTGGTAGCCGATGGATCCGATTTTTGACGTCATCACGATGGAACATGACTTTTTATATAGTAAAATACTACGTCACCAGGCGGATCTGGATCCATATTTGCTAATTAGTTACAACAGTGTATACTACTTACGCAGAACAATTCTGGCAAATATTATTCCAACAATACACAGAAGTGAGATACCCCTATAGTTGTTGCAGTCGCTCCGATCACCCTTGTTCTTGTACAGTGGTATGATGCTCGAATCTTTGAAATCCTGTGGGACTTGTCCTTCTCGCCAGCATAGCTCTATTAGCTGATGGATCTGTAGAGTGAGTGTATCTTCCCCACTCCTGATAACCTCTATTGGAATCCTATCCTTACCTGGAGCCTTGCCAGATGCAAGTTCATGTATAGCACACTTAACTTCTGTTATGGTGGGAAGTGTGTCCAGGTGGTCAAGAGTTGGTAGAGCCTCTATGGCGTTGAGGGCATCATCCGCTAGTTTGGTCTCACTTGAGTTAAGCTCCAAATAGTGCTCTACTCATCTGTCCATCTGCTGTTCTTATCAGTGATGATTTCTCCAGTCAAGGCTTTCAATTGTGCACTTCTTTTGATCACTGGACCACAGGCTTTCATTATTCCGTCATACATGCTTCTTATGTTTCCCTTATCACTCGCGATTTGAATGGACTCACATAACTTGATCCAATAATCATTTGCACACTGCCTGGCAGCCTTTTGCACATCCTTCCTAGCTTGCCTTAGCTCACTCAGAGTATTACGCGTTGGTCTTTCCTTGTGTCTTAAGAGAGCTTTCTTCTTCTTATCAATCAAGGACTGCAAAGTCTCGCTGTTTGCCGCAAACCAGTCCTGCCTCCTATGATCCATAGTGCCGTAAACCCCTACGGCAGTTTTATAAAGAGTTTCCTTAAGTTGACCCCACTTTTAATTTACTGTACAATGTTCTGGTGTATCAGTGAAAGCGTCTTCAAGTTGCTGTTGAAACTGAAAGCACTTTTCAGGATCGTGAGTGTTAATAATATTAATCCTGGGGCTAGATTTGTTTAGCTGTGTAGATTCTCTTTGGTCTCAGTCTAACCCTTGCAACAACCAAAGAATGACCCGTATCACAGTCAGCACTGTGGTAACTTCGAGTCAATGATATATGGTTCAGATGTTGTCTCCGTGTGATGATGAAGTCCAGCTGATGCCAATGGCCGGATCTTGGATGTTTCCATGTGACCTTATGCATCTCTTTTGTTTTAAAAAAGGAGTTTGCAATACATAGGTCATTACTGGTGCAATTCTCCAGCAGCCTTTGCTCATTTTCATTCATGCGACCGATGTTGTATTTTCCAAGGTACACTGGCCATGAACTCGAGTCCTTGCCCACACGAGCATTGAAATCACCGAGCATATAAATGTAGTCAGATTTTGGAACTGCCTTGATCACGGATTCTAACTCCTCATGGAACGAATCCTTCACATCATTAGAGGAATCGAGTGTCGGTGCATATGCAGTAATAATGGTGGCAAAACCACAAGAGGTTGCCAAGCGCAGGGATAATAGTCTTTCATTTCCACCTGCTGGAATTTCAATCATTCCCAGTAGCGAATTCTTCTCTGCAAAGCCCACACCGTTTGCCTTTTTTCTGCCTGCCCTCTACCCTTCCAAAAAAAGATGTAATTGTTTTCCCTGAGTGGCCCTTCCTCAGCGAGGCGAGTCTCCTGCAGGCCAGCAATATCAATGTTAAGACGATTTAGTTCGGCATCAATCACAGCCGTTTTTCTCACATCGTCAATATTGGTCAAGTCAGTGGAAAATCCAGGACACATGGTTCTCACGTTCCAGGTTGCAAGACGTAGCTTGAGGTTTCTATTTTTATTTGTACCTGGTGCATTGGTTCAGATTTTGTCCTAGCCCCAGGCACCCATTGAAGCAGGCAGGCTGTGGTGGATCAGCACCCAATTTGCCGGGGGCTGTCCAGCTTGAGGCGGGCTGTAGCTGATCAACGACACCTGTAGGTGTCTCCCACCGTCAGAGGCAACGCGTGACGCCTCATGTCTACGCCAATTGACAGGGACTTATAACCCGTATCAGGTGCCTCTCGCTTTGATTCCGAGACCAGTTAAGACCAGGGATGGAGTTATTGCCTCTCCATAGCACAAAGCCTGGGCTAAAGTATAGAGATCATGTGTTGCCCATGCAGCATGATCCCTCTCTCTGCCTGCCTAGTTCACTCCAGAGGAAAGGTAACACCCGTACATCTGGAACAAGACAAGCTGCAGAAGCTGCCGGATCAGCAAAGCAATGCTCTAACTGTCCGCCTGTCGGAGCTTCGATCCTAGACCAGCCGCCAACCAAGGCTTAGGGCCTGGTCTGCCCTGCCATGACATTTTGTCTTTAGCTTGCATTTCCTCGCACCAGGGTAAGGCTTGTGCCCTCCCAATTGTGCTCTTCCACCCGAAGCCGTTGGCACAATGTGGGGTTTCGGGTTTGGTAAGCGCCGCCCAACGTTCGGCGCTAACAGAAAGCAGGTAGTACCGTCTACTGTTATACGGTAGCTCAGTCATATCTGACTAAGACCTGACACGCAGAATGGTCTATAATTAATTATAGAATGGTCTATAATTAATATAATATTGTGCATTTACGCAAGTGATGATTTTTTTTTTTTAAATTTTATTTTCAAGCAAATAACTTCATGATTTGTGCGTCAATCGGGGAAATAACACAAACCTATTGCCTATCACAGGCTATGCGTGCTATGTTTGTCCTATGGTTGCTAATGTTTCAACGTTGAATTGATCATCAACTTATTCTTGATGTTTCCCCTTACTTCCATAATCACACATGTGATTATCGACCCCAATCTTTGACAGCAATATCCGCATGGCATGAAATATTGGTGTCACGAATAGATGCGATGTGTATTCAGTGTGTGGCTATATTTTACCAGCTTTATGAAGTATACTTTCACCATCCCTACTTCTCATATAACCGGTGCTTGCGACCTAGATGTAAGTGACACTCTCAGTGGCCAATTCCCGGACAAGAGTTTCAAATCTGCATTTGATATTACATACCTATTCGGCCTATTTGTCAGATATGATTGGGCTACCGTATGGCAGTAGAGTAGACAGTACAACCTGCTTTCTGTTAGCGCCGAATGTTGGGCGGTGCTCACCAAACCTGACACCCCATATTGTGTCAACGGCTTCCTGCGGAGGATTGCAATTGGTAGGGCACAAGTCTTACCCTAGTGCGAGGAAATGCAACCTAAAGACTAAATGTCATGGCAGGGCAGACCAGGCCCTAAGCCTTGGTCGAAAACTGGTCTAGGATGGAAGCTTCAACAGGCGGACAGTTAAAGCATTATTTTGCTGATCCGGCAGCTTCTGCAGCCTGTCTTGTTCCAGACGCATTGGTGTTACCTTTCCTTTAGAATAAACTGGGAAGGCCGAGAGAGGGATCATGCTGCATGGGCAACTCATGGTCTTTAAACTCATTCCAGGCTTTGTGTTATTTTACAAACTATCGTCTGAAAGACTGCAAGGTGCCAGTCACTTCGGCCTATTTGATAAGACCAAAGTGCAGATCACTTCTCCACACCTTACCGAGGATTCGAACCGGGGTCTCCCGAATGAGAATCCGGCATTCTAGCCACTCGGCCAGCCGCTCCTTCACAGTGGGACTAAGAGGGCTTAAAGAACAGAAAAGAATCGAGGGTTGGAAATCAACTGCGGGCAACTTGAAAGGAAGCCGTTGTGAAATGATTCCGAGAATATGAGGCTTTGGTCGGTAAGAACACAATATCAAACATGGCAAACTACTGAACTAAAATCACCCAGTAAATCAAAAACAGCTGAAAAATGCCGGGGTTGATTGCAACATCATTTAACTTCTGATACAAGATGCGTGTGTGAACGCGGTCTCACAATCACGACATATCAGGTTAAAAAACAGCCCACGGTAGATTTGGAAGCAAACCGCTTTGAGTTGAATATTACAATTGTATGAGCGTCGGTCATTAAAAAGGCAACGACAAACTAGTGACCGTAGAAAAATGCCAGAAAATCACAAACAGCAAAAATGCTCGGGTTGGTTGCGACGTCCTGTAAAAGGACATGGAACTAACTTTGTTTACTTTCTGATACATTGATGCCCTGCTATTGTAATGCGGATTGTTTGTTGTAATGCTTCCTGTATCCTCCGTGGCCAAGGTGTTACGAACGCTGTTCGTACTCCCCATACCCGGTTCGAAACACAGCTGTGGGCGATTTGGCAGCAGGCCGTTTTACGTTAGTTTTTTTAATGAAATGGTACGGGGTGCCGGACGTTCAGAAAGCAATGGCAAACTATTGAACGTAAACTTGCCCAGGAATCACGAACAGCCAAAAAATGCTGGGTTTGACCGCAACGTCCTGTAAAGGATATGCAATAACAATGCTTCCGACGTTTTTGTGTGTCTTTTGTGCTGTATTTTATTTCCAGATTGTGTATTTTAACGTATCTAGTCTGATTGTGTTTATTGCCCAGCTCTGCACGTGTGACGTTTGTCTTTCTATATTATTGTATGTACTGGAATAGACTTGGCTGTCTTTCTTTGTTTAATGTTCCCCGTGAATTCGTTAGCCAGCTTGTTTTCTTTCACTGGCAAGATGCCATTTACGGTTTGTAGATTAAATGAAGATTATTTATAGAATGTGTGATCCTAGTATACAAATGGTTTAAATCTCGCAATAGTACGCAGTTCGTGAACTTTTCTGAAATTCTCCTTGTCTGATTTTTTAGACGAGACTGAAGCACTTACAAAGATATCAATGTGCCATAAAATGCACAGTTATACCAACATCACAGTAAAATACAATGTTTTTCTCAACGAACAAAGAAAGAAAAACGCAAACAAGATTAGTGAGTGTCCGAATTCTTCTATGCTAAAAGCTTCTGTTCTTTGTTATTGTTGTTTGTGAATCATTTGGGCGACTGAATTATTCCCGTGTAAGAGCTCTCTCTCATCTTAAGTACCCAAAGAGTGTGGGAAATGCTTTCACGGACTCGGCGCAATGAATGGGGAAAACCCAACCGTACCTTCTTATTGGGTAGAGGACCGGCAGAAAACAAACATACACATCAAGACTAAATAACCTTAATCAGCAAACATCGACCACTCCAGTAAAGGAGCAACAGGAAATCATTAAACCATTCTCAGCGCGACTATCTTTTACTGTATTGTGTTTGCTTTCTACACTCAAGACGTGTATCAAAGGTTGTAATTGTCTATTGCTAACTGCCCAATATGTTTGCCCGTACTTCAGAATCTCAATGCTCTAGTGAACGGGATTTCCAGGGTCGGCGAGTCCTTCTTGGGCGATGATTTGTTGTTGGCGATCTTATTATAGCCTCGTTGATGTACGGACTATAATAACTGCGGTATTACGTGTAGTGGCCTGTAGAAAGACCGGACACACATTAGTGTCTATACATATATATCACCATCATCATGTGCGTTACCAGCTGGCGTAGGCGTTCATGTCTTTTCAGAGATCTCGGTCCTTGGTATTCTGGGTCAAAGCTGCTGATGATATACCCCCATGCCACTGTCTCAGGATATCTCAGAGAGAGAGAGAGAGAGAGAGAGAGAGAGAGAGAGAGAGAGAGAGAGAGAGAGAGAGAGAGAGAGGGGGAGGGGGGGGGAGCTGCGGAAAGAGATTGAGCTATATGGGATAAAAACCCTGTGCAGTTACGTCAACGCTGTCGACTTTTAAGCGAACTTTTTAAGGACCAAAAAGCAGAAAAATACTGACATTCTACAAGATCTAAACATGGAAGTTAATTAATTCATAGTCACAATCATGTCTCGGAAACTGTAATAGCCTGGTTATACTAAACGTCACAACCATCATGTACCATGCCGATAAGCGCGGGCAGTCATGTTCTGCCATCTCACTCTATCACCAGGGTCGTGGATCAGCTCTGTGTTTCTGTCTCGATCATGCCATGTAGCCAAGCCATCCAGGTATTTAATTCCTGGTCTTCCCCTTGGTCTGTTCCCTTCAATCTTGCCAGTTGTCACCAAGTTCTCCAATTAATTTCTTCTCATAACGTGCCCAAAAATGTTGACTGTCTACGTCTAATGTCTCTAATCAGTTTACGATCTGTATTTGTTTCTTGACTTGTTCATTGGTTTTTCTGTCTGTCCATGGTATTCTTTGAATTTTCCTCAGAAACCACATTTCCACAGCCATCAGATGTTTTTCAGCTTGTCTGCTCATTGTCCACGCTTCACATCCATATAAAAGTACAGGTTCTATGTAGCACTTCAACACTCTTTTTCTTGTTTCAATTGATATATTTTTATTGGTAAGTATGGTTTTCATCTTGCAAAAGGCCACCTTCGCCATGGCAATTCTTGTTCTAATCTCTTCAAGGCATCTCCCATCAGATGTTATGACTGTTCCGAGATAATTGTACCGATTCACTTGTTTAAGAATATGCCAATTTACTTCTATATTACATTGTGATATTTCCTTCTTCCCAGTGACCACCATAATCTGTGTCTTCTTACAATTCAATTCTAACCCTAGGTGTTCACTCTGTGTAACAACCGCATCTACTAAATGTTGCAGGTCCTGCTCATTGTCTGCAATCTGCATATCTAATGTTGTTGATGTATCGTCCCCCAATGATGATTCCTTTCATATCTTCTATATTTCTGACAATATTTTCACTGTACAGGAAAAAAAGATCTGGAGACATTACACATCCCTGTCTCATACCTCTCTTAATAGGCTGATATTGACATAATCGTTATTAATTCTTTTGGCAGCTTGTTGTTTCCAATATATGTTTTTTTTCACAAGTCTAAGGTCTTTCCCATCAATTTGTTGATCTTCAAGCATCCTTATCATGTCGACATGTCTCACTTTATCGAAAACCTTTGTGTAGTCAATAAAGCAGAGGTGTAGCTCTTTGTTTACTTCTATAGAGTGTTCACTTACTGTTCTCAATATATATACACACAGCATTTACTGTATCCTTGCCTTCTACAAACCCACATTGTTCCTCTCCTATTTCAGGTTGTATTTGCTTCCCAACTCTATGCATGATAATTCTTAGCAAAATCTTCATGATGTGACCATTATACTAATTGTTCGATGTTGATCGCATTCCAAGGCTCCTGATTTCTTTGGGATTGCAATAAATACAGAATTATATAATTCATGAGGTATATCTCCATTGTCATATATGGTATTCAGGAGTCTGGTAACTCTATCTATTCCGTATTCTTCTAAAGCATTAATCATTTCTGTTAAGATGCTGTCTGATCCGGGGCTCTTGCCAGATTTTATTTGGTTAAGAGCATTCTGAACTTTCATCTTTAAAATTGATGGTCCTTCATTATTATTTTTAATATCATACTGTTCTTCTATGTTATCACCATAAGGTATTTCACATAATCTGACCATACATGTAAAATCTGATCTTTTTCTATTATGATTTTTCCATCTTTCGTCTTTAGGCAGCCTGCTGATGTATGTGTTCTTTGATTAGTAAGCTCCTGAATTCTTTTGTGCATTAGTTTGGTATTTTTACTGTTGTGTTGTGTTTCAATTTCTACGCAATTTTTGTCGAGCCATGCTTCTTTTGCCTCCTTACTTAATGTTCTGACTTTTCTGTGAATTTCGTTATATTTGGCAGGATAATTTTTGTTCAGTCTTATTGTTTCCATTAGCTGTAAAATTTCTTCAGTCATCCATGTCTGACGACACACTTTCTTCAATTTTGGAATAGTTTTTTCTGCAGCTAAACTGATTGAATTCTTCAACATTTCCCATTGATCTTCCACATCTTGAAATAGGATCTCTGGATCAGACAATATATCAGATTTGTTCTTTCCTTCTATGTTAAAATTATCTTCTATTTCTTTGTCAGTTTTCAGTTTGCACAAATCATATTTAGTGTTTCTGGTTGTATACTTGACTTTCTTTAACTTTGCCCTCAGTCTGCCTGTAATTAATCTTTGATCACGGTAACAGTCTGCATTGGGAACTGTTTTTACGACTGTTAGAGCATTTCGAAACCTTCTGCTAATCAGGATGTAACCTATCTGGTTTTTAATCCTGATGTCTGGACTCTTCCATTTCCATAATCTTCTAGGATGTTGTTTAAACGAGACGTTTCCAACAACCATTTCTTGTTCTTTTGCCCATTCTACAAGTTTGTATCCTCTTTCGTTTCGCTCTCCCAAACCATGGTTGCTTACACTGCATCCATCGCCGTGATTTCCCACTTTTGCGTTGAAATCACCCATTATAATATTTATTTCTGATTTTTTACTTTTTTTTCAAAGCAAGCTCCATGTCATTATAGAATTCATCTATACTTTCTTCACTGCATTCACTTGTTGGAGCATATAATTGAATAACATTTATTTTAAAATGTCTTCCGTTTAATTTTACTAATAGAACTCTGTCTGACACAGCCCAATAACCTTTAACAGAATTTGATGTTTGCCGATCCAACATAATGGCTACACCTCTTTGCTGTTCTTCTCCTCCAGAATAAATAATCTTACAATCCTCTCCTGTCTTGATCCCTGCCCCTCTCCATCTGATTTCACACATTCCTAATATATTAATATTCTCTCTTCCCATTCCTTGTTTGATGTTATCCAATTTTCCATCTGCATTCATTGTTCTGACATTCCAGGTTCCTACCTTTAATGATAATAATCTTTTGCACCTAGTAGCCTGCTGACGGTCTGGAGTCACCTGGTGCGCATGACTATCCCTACGGGGCGAGGCTGCTCCTATAGAGCACCCATTTACGCCGTTTCTCTGAATGTCGATGATATTGCAAATCATAATTTTCTTGGCATCTGTGAAGAAGGTAGTTTGCCGTTGCTTTCCTTCTGAGCAGTGACCATTCTGGTCAATGACCGTAGCTATTGTCACCAAAAAAAAAAACAATAATTAAAAAAAAAAAATAAATAAAAAATAAATCCTCTGTCTACCTTTATACTGGAGACCATAATCCACAACTATCTGTCGGCCGACCTCATCCACCACCTGCACCCACGGCTTCGCGTAACCCTGATAGGAAGGCCAAGCCGGTACACCACCTTGCCCAAGGGTGTTCCGTAGGCTAACGGAGGAGGCACCTTACTTCTCCTTTGGTAGGGGATACCCCTACCCTGCCACCCGGAGTCTCCTGGTGCACATGACTATCCCTACCGGGTGAGGCTGCTCCTATGGAGCACCCATTTACGCCGTTTCTCTGAATGTCGATGAGTGGCGTGGAAATAACATTGATGGAAAGCGTTGTTCCTGGTAGAAAGCGCAATGGTCATCTCCACGAGATATGTGTTGCAGAGCTCTCATGTCCCTCGTCAAGTTCAGAAACCAACATAATGTGCAAGACTGGTATTGTAGCTTCACATCAGGGGAGAAGCATTGCCTTCATACAACGCTGACTAGATTAGGGACACAGATTGTGGATAGGTCCAAGGTGTGCAGAAACATAACCCTCTTACAATGCTAGCCAAACTAAGGACAAGCAGCGTGGATAGGTGCAAGAGGTACTCCACCGACATGGCCTGTGTGGGACCTGATCCTGCGACATCACCGACTGAAACAGAATCATGTGGCGTGTACTGTGTAAACGTCACTCTCAACACGGCCCGCCGTAAAGAGTCTCGATACTATGCCACTTCCCTTGCCTCAGATAGATCATCACGGCCTGGAGAGAATGGTGCTGCCGGGAGTGACCAGGGGATCTGACCAACACTCAGGACTTCGAGGAGAGGCCAGATGGACACATAATCAGACTGCTACTAGTTCCATTATTATTGGGATTCTTCGCGGGTTTGGGAAGTTCAGGATGGAGCGCGTATGGAAACGTCCCGAGAGCTGTCTTGTCGGTTATTGACTCAAAGCAACATATCCCATGTATTTTTACACTCAAACTGTTTTGAATACCATATTTCCATCTTCGTGCTGGCCGACATTCTGTCTCTTCGTCCAGGAACTATTCCTTCCATTACCGTCCTTTCCAAACCTCTGTGGCTCTTAATCTGGCCACAGTATTTCAGACAGCTACTTGATGATAAGCCTGCTCCGTGGCGAAGGTGTTACGGATGCAGTTCGTAATCCTGCAGACGGCGTTCGAAACACAGCAGCGAGCGATTTGGCAGTAGACCGCTTTGCGTTGGGTATTTTGCGAAATGGTATGGGTTTCGGTCGTTCAGAAAGCAATGGCAAACTACTGAATGTAAACTTGCAAAGAGATCACAAATAGAAAAAAAAATTAAAATGAAATGGAAACATTACAAACAAGCGCAGTGGTTGAAGAGCAAAGCGGTCGAAGAGCAACCAGGAATGCGATTACATAGAATATAGAATGGCGAGAAGACATGTGAATAGAATAGTAAAGAGAGAAAGAAAAAAAAAAGACTGGGAGGAGTATGGAGAAACCCTACATAAAAACTACAAGGAGGCAACTAGAAACTTCTACAAAAAGGCAAGTGCAATGAGAACAGGAGGAACACCCTTTGACCCAACTGAAATAATTAAAAGCGACAATGGAGGACCAATAAGTGAACAAAAACAAATCCTAATAAGATGGAAACAGTACTTCTAACAACTTCTCAACATCCCATCAGATGTTACAGGAATTCAAGAAACCGACACAGATGCCACCGAATTTCTAGAACCAGACATACTGAAAGAAGAAATTATAGAAACCATGAGATTAGCGCCATTAGGACAAATCACCAGGACAAGATGAAACATTACATGAACTAATTAAAGCAGCAAGAGAAGTAGGAACAGCATGGCTACATAGACTATTCAACCATGTTTGGGTAGAACAACAGATACTTCGAGACTGGAGAAACGCCATAATTGTCCCAATTTGGAAAAACAAAGGCAGCAAAAGAGACTGCACACAATACAGATAAGTATTTCACTGTTGAGTCATACTGGGAAAATATTTAGCAAAATTCTTGAGAAAAGATTACGAACTATTATAGAACCTCAGCTAAGCGAAACACAACTTGGATTTAGGAAAAACAAAGGATGCACAGATGCCATTTTTGCTCTTAGACAACGTATAGAAAAATCAATCGAATTCAATGAAACACTCTACATAGCCTTTGTCGACCAAGAAAAGGCATTTGATAGAGTAGATAGAAACAAGCTGTGGGAAATCTTTAAACAATATGGAGTGAGTACACATCTAACAAACTTATGTAGAAGCTTATACAACAACAGTGAATGCATAGTGAGAGCACCTGGAGGACACTCAGAACCTTCACCATAAGATCTGGAGTACGACAAGGTTGTGTCCTGTCCTCTCTCTTGTTTATAACATATATAGACAACATATGTAAAGAAACCAGCCAAACAGAGGCCACAAGAACACCGCATGACGAGAACACAGAAGAAGAACCATCTGCAAATCTAACCATTAAAGAACTCCCGTTTGCGGACGACCAAGCACTAATAGCAAAATCAGAAGCTGAATTACAAGACCACATGAACAGTCTAAACGAAATGTGTAGGAAACATAACATGAAAATTATCACATGTAAAACAGAGGTACTGACTATAACTAAAGAAGAAAAAGCAACAACGATTCACCTAAACGAACATCCATTGAAACAAGTAAAGAGTTTCAAGTACCTAGGAAGTATAATATCATCAAATGGCAAATCAGAAGACGCGATCGAAAATAGATGCAATAAGGCAAACCAACTCATTGGACAAATGGCACCAATACTAAAGAACAAACGTGTATCAATAACTACTAAGAAAGCACTTTACAACACAATCTTCCTACCAACTCTATGTTACCAATGCCAAACCTGGACAATGATAGAAAAAGAGAAAAGAAATATCACAACAACAGAAATGAGATTCCTGAGAAGAATACTCAATGTATCAAGAAGAGATAAGATCAGAAATGAAGAAATCAGGACTAAAGTGGGGGTTATAGCTGCACTAGATTTTATTAGAAGACAGCAAGTCAAATGGTTTGGCCATGCAAGTAGGTTACCAACTAACAGTATACCACAGCAAGCAATGATGTACAGACCAGAGGGAAGCAGAGGAAGAGACTGACCACCTAAACGATGGACACAGGGAATAACAGAGTCCATGGAAATATCGATACATGAAGCCCATTCGCGGGCACTCTCCCGCTGATTATACTTCACCTCGACACCGCAAGGTACAAGTGGAACATGATGAGATGAGATGAGACAAACAACCGCGGACAGATATAAAAGCATTTCACTGTACATAATGCCGTCGCCAGAATGCCAACACAAAAGTCCTCCACGAAAAATACAGTTCATCGTCGATGAAAGCGGCAGTCACTAGAACACTAATAGCAACACATTTCTGTATAAGGCAAAACCAATCAGTTCTGAGAAAAAGCCGGCCGCCATTATTCCGAACAGCTGTTCACGCTCCAAACAACCGCGGACAAATGTAAAAGCATTTCACACGAAATTTACAGCTCACAGTGTCACGCCACGCACTCAACTCAGTAGCAAGGCGACGGAACCATGCACTACCAGTTCAACGTGGGGAAAATGCGGATTCAAACGGTAGCCACGAGCATAAACACTCCAGAGGCCTTAAGCGTTTAAATGCCTATCCTGCATGTTCGGGGCCGGAATTCACTTCACAATAAAAGATAGTCCCATAGCAGACACTAACGTCAAGAGGTATGACGTGTTAGGTCCTTGTCTATTCTAGGCCATCATATATGGGGATGAGATGGCCAGTTTCCTTCCCCACATCCGCTCCTTCCCATGCAATACCCGATATATTCTGAAAATTGCCTGGCACTCATTTCTGTAAGGCTGGGAAGACCCCCCAGGGCCATACTGATAGCAACAATTTAACCTACTTCGCCGGGGACTGAACCAGGACAACTGGCTTGGCAGACCCGCGCACTAATCACTTTGCCATTCGTCTGTAACCACCAGTCAGTATAAACGCTCGTACGTTCGTATATTAATAAAAATAAATATGAGCTATATGAAACACAAGCAGACAGCTAGCTTAAATAGATTAGATAGATAGGCAGGCAGGCAGGCAGGCAGGCAGATAGATAGATAGATAGATAGATAGATAGATAGATAGATAGATAGATAGATAGATAGATAGATAGATAGATAGATAGATAGATAGATAGATAGACAGATAGACAGATAGACAGGTAGCTAGGTAGGTAGGTAGGTAGGTAGGTAGGTAGATAGGTAGGTAGGTAGATAGGTAGATAGGTAGATAGGTAGGTAGATAGATAGATAGATAGATAGATAGATAGATAGATAGATAGATAGATAGATAGATAGATAGATAGATAGATGTACACATGTAATACGTTCGAGTATTATCAACAAACAAGATCAGCTATATTAAACAGGACACATGTTTTTGCTTGGTCTAAGCTCATGAAACTTGCCAACTAGGTCTAGTTCACACAGAAATGGTATGCACACAGCACAAAGCAACTATTAGCATCACAAGCAGGCGTTCTGCATGTACCGGAAGC
The DNA here is from genome assembly GCA_963921405.1 of Cepaea hortensis. Classification (NCBI taxonomy): domain Eukaryota; kingdom Metazoa; phylum Mollusca; class Gastropoda; order Stylommatophora; family Helicidae; genus Cepaea; species Cepaea hortensis. Next base: position 98,666,810 of record OY992879.1, on the reverse strand, counting down.
TGAGCAGTCATGACCTAGTGGCGATGACAGGGGAAGAGATAAGAGGGATGAGAGAAGGTCAAGATATAAGACAGCCGGTCCAGTTTAGCCTGGAACGAGTTACGAGACTCACTTTCTCGTGCGACCTCGAGCTAGGATTAGGAAGTAGGTGAAAGCGAACATTTTTTGGTCTGGGAGCTGAGCAATTCTGCTGGCTTTACACTTCTGTGAATATGTGAGTATTGAGTGTGTTGTGTGCTGTTTACTGTTTACAGCATTATATATATATATATATATATATATATATATATATATATATATATATATATATATATATATATATATATATATATATATATATATATATATATATAAAACTGTGTGTGTGTATTAATGATTACTCGCTTTGAACTCAGGCTTAGTCGGCTTAGTCCATCATACATGTGCTAACACTTTTAGCAGTAGCCACTATTTTTGGACTGCACTTGACTGATTTTGCGTGTGGATTAGCTTTCCCTATTATCAGTGTAACTCGCCATCAGGCCAATCCACTCCGACTTTTGAGGTACTTGTAATTTACGGCCCCAAGTCAAGGACGAGAAGACAATACTTTAGTTCAGCTGACCGGTGGAGGAGTTGAACCCGCTACCTCGGCATCAACACACCAGAAGGTTAAGAACGAGCGCTCTGATCCATACGGCAATACTTACCCCCTAAACTACTTGGCCGGTCTCCCTGGCCAATGTATTAACGACTTTGTTCGTAATCCCGTATATTCACGTGGGGGGGGGGGGGGAAACAGGACATTGCAGTCAACACCAGCATTTCTCAGCTGCTTTTGATGTCTTGGCAAGTTTTACGTTCAGTAGTTTGCCATTGCTTTCTGAACGACCGGCTCACATACCTTTCCGTAAGAAACCAACGCAACGCGATCCGCTGCGGAATCTCGCGCAGCTGTGTTTCGTACGTTGGTATACGGGATTACGAACAGCGTCCTTAACGCCTTCGCCAGGGTGACCGGTACAGAGGGCGCACTAAACAACATAAAAATTAAAAGCTATAGTTACCGACCAGGATTCGAACCTGTCACGCCCAAGTGACGACGGCGCCTCGCTGCAGGAACAAGTGTACTTTGACGCATGACCAACTAGACCAGTGGTTCTCAACCCCACGGGATAATTGTAGGGTTTCCAGTGGGGGGGGGGGGGGGGGGGGATTAAGATTATTTCAAGATCGCGTTAATACAAGAACCGATTACTTGATATTGTTTGTCCCTCCATACTTTACGGTTCTGTACTTCTCGCTCTTATGAAATTCGTGTTATAACGTAAGTAGTCCCGCAAATCACGTTTTATGAACGAACGAACAAACCTTATTTTCAAAGGGTTAAGAATTGGGCACACAGGCCCGTCTAACATTCTAGTCGTCTAGACTTGTTCTAGTATGTGTTATTAAATGTAGCTTCCATTTTTACGTATACCGTGTGGGGATTGTTTTTTTTTCGGGGGGGGGGGGGGGATCTATAGGGAGGAAATATGAAAAAAGGGGGGATGACATTCTGAACATATGGTGAAGGGGTGCATGGGCCAAAAAAAGTTGAGAACCACTGAACTATACACCCCTATAATATGTTTTCATTAGCCAGGTCTATCATACACATGATCTCACAACTATGGAATACTGACAGATTGCGTATCTAACCATTGAAATAGCACCATAGTTCTCTGAATTTTATATTAAACCAGAATATGTCAAATAACAAACATACAAACACACCAGACCGTAATGATGTGTCCAGTATATTCACAAACATTTAAAAAAGAGAAATGATTGGTCGGCTCCAATGTTGTACACGCATTACACAGGAATATCAAGAAACAACGGCTAAAGTGAAGGAAAGACTGATCACTTATCCATCCGTGCATCCAGGCATATACATGTGATGACCCTGGCACAACACACACCACAGCAGGCTCCTTCTTAGGGACTTGTGTGTTGTTGTTGATTGTTTTTTCCATATCCTATTTACAGGACATCGCTATTAACATCAGCATTTTACTGCTGTTGTTGATGTCTTGGCAATAAACAAAATGTTTTAATTGATGTCTACTCCGAGTTAGCTATCCACTCTGTCCTATTTGTTATTTAAATTAGTTTGTCCTAGCTCGTAATTTAAATATGTACGTCCCAGCTATTACTTTAAATATGTGTGTCCTATCTATCTGTCTCTCATTTACTGCCTATAATACCTTGCGATGTAGGACAGAGAGGATGGGGGGGGGGGGGGGGGGGGGCTTAAGCCTGAGGAATTAAGGCCGCCTGGCTAGTGCAGTCGCTGCGAACTGTGCAAGTTGGGGTATTCTTCTTTTTATTTTCACCGACAGAAAATAAAATCTACACCTTACCGAGTATTCAAACCCGGGTCTTCTTCACGAGAACCCGGCGTCCTAGCCACTCGGCCATAAATATGTCTGTCTAGCGATTAATTTAACTGAGTTTGTCATAGCTATTACATTTAGTGTGTCTGTCCTAACTGTTACTTTTAACGTGTCTATCGTAGCTATTAATTTGGATATGTCTGTCTAGCTAATACTTTAAATGTTTCTGTTTAGCTATAACTTTAAATGTGTCTGTTTAGCTATAACTTTAAATGTGTCTGTCTAGCTATAACTTTAAATGTGTCTGTCTAGCTATAACGTTAAATGTGTCTGTCTAGTTATAACGTTAAATGTGTCTGTCTAGCTATAACGTTAAATGTGTCTGTCTAGCTATAAATTTAAATGTGTCTGTCTAGCTATAACTTTAAATGTGTCTGTCTAGCTATAACTTTACATGTGTCTGTCTAGCTATAACTTAAAATTTTTCTGTCTAGTTATAACTTTAAATTTTTCTGTCTAGCTATAACGTTAAATGTGTCTGTCTAGCTATAACGTTAAATGTGTCTGTCTAGCTATAACTTTAAATTTTTCTGTCTAGCTATAACGTTAAATGTGTCTGTCTAGCTATAACGTTAAATGTGTCTGTCTAGCTATAACGTTAAATGTGTCTGTCTAGCTATAACGTTAAATGTGTCTGTCTAGCTATAACGTTAAATGTGTCTGTCTAGCTATAACTTTAAATGTGTCTGTCTAGCTATAACGGTAAATGTGTCTGTCTAGCTATAACGTTAAATGTGTCTATCTAGCTATAACTTTAAATGTGTCTGTCTAGCTAATACTTTAAATGTGTCTGTCTAGCTAATACTTTAAATGTTTCTGTTTAGCTATAACTTTAAATGTGTCTGTCTAGCTATAACTTTAAATGTGTCTGTCTAGCTATAACTTTAAATGTGTCTGTCTAGCTAATACTTTAAATGTGTCTGTCTAGCTATAACGTTAAATGTGTCTGTCTAGCTATAACTTTAAATGTGTCTGTCTAGCTATAACTTTAAATGTGTCTGTCTAGCTATAACTTTAAATGTGTCTGTCTAGCTATAACTTTAAACGTGTCTGTCTAGCTATAACTTTAAATGTGTATGTCTAGCTATAACTTAAAATTTTTCTGTCTAGCTATTACTTTAAATGTGTCATTTTAGCTGTTACTTTAAACGTGTCTGTCCTAGCTGGTACTTGACATATGTATGGCCTACTAATTATTTTAAATTTGTATGTCCATCTACTACTTTCAGTGTGTCTATTATAGCTATTACTTTAAAAATGTATGTCCTAGATGTTACTTTAAATTTGTCTGTCCTATCTGTTACTTTAAGTTTGTCTGTCCTAGCTGTTACTTTAAATGTATCCGGTCTAGCTATTACTTTACTGTGTCTATTACTTTAGTGTCTGTCCTAGCTATTAATTTAGTGTCTGTCCTGTCTATTACTTTAGTGTCTGTCCTAGCTGTTAATTGAGTGTCTGTTCTGTTAGTTGGCTAGCTGGTTGTGAGTCTCCAGAAAGAAAAAAGACAACTTAATGTCAACTCTTAATTCCGATGCATTGGCGTTCAGGTAATCAAGCCCTCAACAGAGCTTGAATCAACCCAAGAGTGTTTGATGTATAGACTTTACTTCCGATCCATTAACAAAGTACCGTTTCCGTGGAGACTGTCGTAGAGCTTTCCTTCTCCCTTTCCAGGCTCAGACAATGCGGTTGTCCAAGGCCTGTACTGGAACTTAGCATGCGAGGAGAGGCATATCATGATGTAGCCATGTCAGAATTCAGGACAGCGTTTTGAGGATGGCTGGCTTCAGGCCTACATTGGTCATGTTTTCTTCATGGGCTGTAGGTATTTCATTGTGGAAAGACACCAACCCAGTATTCAGCCGAGCTAAGGAATTAGAGTGCATTATTACAACAATAAATAGTAGTCCTTAATAGTAGTAGTATTATGAAAAGACATAAATTGGAGAATTTTGTGACAACTGGCAAGATTGAGGGGAAAAGTAGAAGGGGAAAGCAGAGAAGTAAATACCCGTATGGCTTGACCACGTGGTACGGTGGAGACAAGAACACAGAGCTGATCTACGACTCTGGTGATCGTGTGAGATGGCGAAACAATTCCGCCCACACTTACCGGCATGACACATGATGATGATGAATAGTAGTAGTAATACTAGTAGTAGTAGTAGTAGTAGTAGTAGTAGTAGTAAGAGTAGTTGTAGTAGTAGCAGTAGTTAAAAAGTCAGTTGCATATCATTTAGAGGAAGTTGCAGTCAACTCCAACGCTTTTTGGGCTGTTTGTGATCTCTTGGCAAGTTTACGTTCAGTAGTTTGCCATTACTTTCTGAACGACTGACACCATGCCATTTTATTTTAAAAAAACCAACGCAAGGGGGTCTGCAGCCAAATCGCCCACAGCTGTGTTTCGAGCGCGATATGCGGGATTACGAACTGCGTTCTTAACCTCTTCGCCACTGAGCGGGCTGTCTACTACTACTACTAGTAGTGGTAGTAATAATAATGATAATAATACCAGTAGTAGTAGTAGTAGTAGTAGTAGTAGTAGTAGTAGTAGTAGTAGTAGTAGTAGTAGTAGTAGTAGTAGCAGCAGCAGCAGCAGCAGTAGTAGTAGAAGTAGTAGTAGTAGTAGCAGCAGCAGCAGCAGCAGCAGTAGTAGTAGAAGTAGTAGCAGTAGTAGTAGTAGCAGCAGCAGCAGCAGCAGCAGCAGCAGCAGTAGTAGTAGAAGTAGTAGCAGTAGTAGTAGTAGCAGCAGCAGCAGCAGCAGCAACAGCAGCAGCAGCAGCAGCAGCATCATCATCATCATCATCATCATCATCATCGGTATTGGGTATCATAATTCCAAAGAGAAACAACCGGTAAATCACTTGTTTAACCTCGAAGTTTGATCACAAGAATAACAGTTTATTATTCTAGTGTCTAAATTATAAGGCGGAATGCGACAGCTAAGCCAAGGGTCACATAACTGGTTTGCTCCTGTTAATTTCGATTGAAACTGTCAATAACACTTAAAACTAGCAATCAACCACATTTAACCCAGTTTGGGGACATTGCTAGAAACATCTCATTAGAAACAACGGGAGCTAAATATAGTCTGTGCTTGTCTTCCCACACTCAGGAAATTGGTCAATTTGACGCTTCCTACTATTTCTGTAGGCCGACATGTTTTGACCACAGCTCTCGCATCTTCTGTACCGCGTTGTCTCTGCGTTATCTCACTTCCTGTGTATACAGTCCCTGGTTTCTTGTCTTTCTGCTTACGTCGCCACAATTTTAACTAACACCGCTTCTTCGGCTGTGGCATAGCTACCGGCTAGACTTGGTTTTCGTAAAGAATAACTTCCATTACACACATATATCATCATCATCATGTGCCATGTCGATATGCTTGGGTGGTCATGTTTCGCCATTTCACACGATGACCAGAGTCGTATATCAACCCTTGTGTTTTTGTCTCGACCATGCCATGTGGCCAAGCCATCCCAATATTTACTTCTCTGCCTTTCCCTTGTTCTTTTCCCGTCAGTCTTGCCAGTTGTCGCCAAGCTCTTTAGTTTATTTCTTCTCATAACGTGCCCAAGAAATACACACACAGACATACCCATACGTTTAAATCTTGGGAATCTGGTACCGTGTCCAGAGTGTGGGAGATGGGAGTAAATAGGGAAGCCGGGTACGATCAGTCAGTATACGCTGGCGGGAATATTAAGGAGGAGGGTGGAGATCGGAGCACCTATGGGAGTGTCCGGAGTGCGATGATGACGATCCTCACCAATCCCCATACGTAAAACAACCTCCTATTCTGGATCACAAAAAATAGTATCTCATCACAGTGCATTTACTCCGTAGCATCTGCAAGGTCTTAAATGTCGGTTTACCATAATCAAACATGCTATACATATTCTTTTGTGGATATAGTTTTTAATGAAAAATTTTGCTTGGGCAGTGTCTTATACGGCCTATAATTTCGGTTTCTACCTACGAGGGATTTATAACGAGCTTAGCGTGCATGTAGTTCTTCCTTGCTTTTGTTGTTTAAATTGTAGTCCATGAGAGCTGTTCGCCGATTAACTACCCAGGATCAAGGGAGAGTATCCAATCATACGCTCCATATTCTGCACTTTATCTGCCATTTGATAATAGGCCCTTACCCAACTCAAGCCAGAATATCCTATTTTCTGCTTTCTCCTGCATCTCCATCCAGCTCGTCCTCGTATTATTCATCTGTACCTAATTCTTGTCTCCTTGTAGTTTAGGACTCCTTCTATTTCGTTTGTCGTGTGGTTTCCAGTCAAAGGAGTTTCTTGCTGTATTGTTATCAGGTTTTCTCACTGTGACCAATCCAGCGCCAGAGTATTTTCTTCCCCTCTCAGTTTGCTTGAATCTGTCTAGTCATATCTTTAAGCTCCACATTAGTGCTCCTGCAATACCATTTCAGTCCATTTTTTTTCTGCACAGGCTCCAGCTAACGAATATTCGTTGCTTACTATTAATTGTTTTAGTCGTTCTATATGTTGCCGGTCCATGCAGCAGTATGGATTTGACCTCAATCAATCATGTGCCATGCCGGAAAGCGTGGGCGGTCATGACTCGCCATTTCACTCGATCACCATTGTCGTGGATCAGTTCAGTGTTCCTGTCTCGACCATGCCATGTGGCCAAGCTATCCAGGTATTTACTTCTCGGTCTTCCCCTTAGTCTTTTCCCCTCGATCTTGCCAGTTGTCACCAAGTTCTCCAATTCATATCTTCTCGTAACATGTCCAAAAAAAAGTTGACTTTCTACGTCAAATTTCTCTAATCAATTTACGATTTTCATTTGTCTCCTGTAGTACTTGGTCATTGGGTTTTTTTTTCTGTCTGTCCATGGTATTCTTTGCATTCTTCTCAGAAACCTAAGATTTGACCTAAGAATTACATATTCTATATTTTGGTACTAGTACACAACCACTTACTTCATTTGTAAATATTCAAACCATGAATCACAGAACATCTGCTCGATCTACAAGGGTCTGTTGTACCTCTTCCTCTACACAACGTCGCTCCCCACAGTTGCTGGAAAGATCTCCCAAGTCCGACTTTAAAAAACGACTGTATACAAAATATACACAGGAGACCCGCGAACGGAAAGACAAACACAGGTGCAAGCCAAAGTTTCCACAGTTACCGATAACAACTTTCATCGAAATGTTCGTTTGTATCCAGTCTTTTTATTTCGAAGGGGACTGTCTTCTTGGTTGAGTGGTCTAGTTGTCTCTTCACGCTGAAAAAAGGTCTTTGGTTCATTTACGGCTTTTGGTTCACGAGTGCAGTATTTTCAGAGGCGCCTGGGTGTCTTTGCTAGAGCTATGGAGTTCTTGTCATGTCCGACTTTTCGACAGGCGGCATCGCGGAAAGAGACAGAGACAATCTGGATAAGACCCGATGAAATGAAGCCCAGCCTCTTGCCTTTACACCCTCTGCCTTTCGTCGAGCTTATTTTACATTCATTCGTCCTTCGGTATCAGCTCGGCAGCTGTCACTCCACTTCTCCCTTTTCAAGAGTAAGAATAAGAAAGACACCACCCACACAATTTTAGAAACTGTGATACCTCTCAAGATAACATCTGAATATTCCAATTTAGGGACGAGATTAAGAAAGACACAGGAACTAGTTTTACAAACTGATATATCTCTCACAGATAACCTTATCTGACTATTCCAATGTTAGAGACTAACAACTACTTGTTTTACAAACTGTGAGATCTCTCAAAGATAACCTTATCTGACTATTCCAATGTTATAAATTAACAACCCATTAGTTTTAAAAATTGTGATACCTCTAAAATATAACCATATTCCAATTCCAATGTTAAATGAAAACAGCCCATTAATTGTACAAACTGTGATACATCTCAATGATAACCTTTCCTGACTATTGCAATGACTAACAACCCACCAGTTTTACTAACTGTGATACCTCTCAGAGATAACCAAACCTGACCCTTGCAATGTTAACAACCCATTAAAAAGGAAAAGCAACGGTTGCAGCAGGATATAACAATGTGAAATACAAACAGTTAGGTATATGTAGCTCCTGCGAAAAGATGAGACATACTAAACACAGACACAGTGTAAACACCTGACAACGGATTTCATAAAGGCATCCACAACAGTATTGATTCCCGGTGGATGGATGCATCCCAGAGAGTTGCTTCTCTAACAACTTCATTAGGTTTAAGACTGAAAGTCAGTTAATAAACTCTCTAGGATGCATCCATCCAGTGGGAACAAATACTGTTGCGGATGCAGCTGTATAACTCTGCTCACGTCCCTCTGATATTCATATCTGGCTGTTTGCACACCTTTGGCCACACATGTCTTATTTGGCACTTTTGCAGCTGAATTGGACTAAACATTTGTAGAAACAGAGCACCTTTCAAAACCGAACTGAACCCAACTTTTGTGCCTTCTTGAGAACGAAGGATCTGTGTTTTAATATTATTTTATAATTTTATGTTTTTTCTGTAGATCTGTTTGTGTTGTCCCGTCCCTTATGAAGATTTATAAAATCAAAACCATTAATTTTATAAACTGAGACATCTCCTAAAGATAACCACATCTATTCCAATGTTAGAGACTATCAACTCATTAGTTTTACAATCTGTGATAACTCTCAAAGATAACAATACCTACATTTCTATCCATTCAGGTCAGTTCTAAGTTCCACCGATTCAAGAGATGTTAGCAAACCCGTCTGTAAATCCAAGGAGATTAAAGTTCTTCAGATCTGCACGTGGTTAATGCTCGCCCTGTGTCTAACATCCACGATTTGCAACTGCAACCCCGTAGACGCGGATTCAGGAGCCAGAACACGAGCCACCGGCCTAGACGGATGCATGTTCAACTGCTACGATGTTTTCAATGACTGTTACACGAATTGTACTCACGAGGAGGTCATCGTATGTGTTTCCGACTATAACTGGTGCTTCAACGACTGCTATGATCGACACTGGTGATCTGTACCAGCATCTGGCTTGAATGATCATGAAGCATCAATGATCGACTGTTGGTACAACCTTCTACTAACATTGATAACCATTTACCATACTATCTATGTTTATATATTTACGACACTCGTCAATGATACTCACCATACTTAACCAATATATTTACCATTGTTTAAAAGTACCCACCTTATTCAGTCTATGAATACCATAGAACATGTTAATATATTTCATAGAGATCTGAAATCTTTGTAAATCCACACTGAATATATGGTTCGGGGTGTGGTAGTTAATTGCAGGCTAATTTGATAAGTAATTTGATAAGTGATAAAATACGTACACAGGACAGAAGCAATTTGCTACTTACTTAATTTAATTTAACTATTTCGTGATGTAGCTTGTAAAGATCGCAATTGCTTCTTTCTTGAAGAATTTCCACCAAGAGGATTTAGTTATTGAGACAATAGATGGTGGTCTAATGTAGGAAATACTAGAAGGCAAAATACAGCGGAAAGGGTTAAACAAACAGCACAACATAAAGCAACTCTACCGCAAAGGTATGTAAGAAAACCAGGGCGAGCTCTTACACAGAGCTGAAGATAATTGCTGGGGACAGGAGGTACTGTGATGACATCATCAGGCGACTTCGTGGCTTCGCACGGACTGATGATGTGATGATGATAATTGTCCATCTTCACTGATAGGTTCTGTCTGGTTCGGATGTACCCGTTGAGTGTCAAGCCACAGATCAGTGGCTCTCAGAGTTCAAGAAGACTTTGAGGCCACATCTCTAACCCCCCCCCCCCCCCCCATCCCAACACACTTACTCAGACACACACGCGCGCAAGTACACACATCTTTCTTGGTGTTAAATCTATTGAAACTAAACACCACATTGCTCCCTTGGATTTGTTTATACACCCTGGATTTGTCCATCGACCACTGGATTTGTCCATGACACCCGAATTTGGCCACAGACCCCGGTAGGGCCAACTTTTGGTAGCACTCTCCCAGAATACAGTATATTAACAGCTTCTGCTCCAGATATGTCATACTTTCATTCCCTTCGACTTGCGCAGCCGTTACTGCTTTGACCCCCTCTACCGAGACAGTTTTCCTTTGTGTCCAGACACACACAAAAAAGTTATTATTTACGCCCAAACACCAGATAGTTATTGTTTAAGCGTCATAACCAGGCTGTTATTTTTTAAGCCTCAACATCAGGCAGTTATTGTTTGAGCCCAGACACCAGATAGTTATTGTTTGAGCCTCGACAAGAAGCAATTATTGTTTGAGCATAGACACCAGATAGCTATTGTTTGAGCATATACTCCAGATAGTTATTGTTTGAGCATAGACCCCAGGCAGTTATTGTTTGAGCATAGACCCCAGGCAGTTATTGTTTGAGCCTCGACACCAGACAGTTCTCTGAACCGAGCTATTTATTGCTTAAAACATACAGCTTTCTGTGAGAGTTCAGACATTTCGTACGAAATAGGCAGATCAAATCACTTTAGTATAACCGTACAACAACAACATCAACATCAACAACAACAACAAGAACAACAACTACTACTACTACTATTACTACTACTACTACTACTACTACTACTACTACTACTACTACTACTACTACTACTACTACTACTACTACTACTACTACTACTACTACTACTACTACTACTACTACTACTACTACTACTACTACTACTACTACTACTACTACAACAACAACAACAACAACAACAACAACAACAACAACAACAACAACAACTACTACTACTACTACTACTACTACTACTACTACTACTACTACTACTACTACTACTACTACTACTACTACTACTACTACTACTACTACTACTACTATTACTACTACTACTACTACTACTACTACTACTACTACTACTACTACTACTACTACTAATGTCGCTGCTGCAACACCTCCTACTAAATATAAATCACATAACTGAAAGACACATTTTCTCACACAGCCAAACAAATTGTTCCCGATGCTTATTTGCTCCCGTTTGCTTATTTTACATTACATCTATAATTAACTCATCTACATTAACAATGGCAAAGCTCATGTTATCGATAATAATTGCATGCTAATGTTCACAGCAAGTTTTCATTTTTTAATATTCACAGCAAATATTTTCAGACTCATTCACCGTGTTAACATGCTGAAGCGTTTGTGAACATTTTATAGAAATAACCTTCTTACACTGGGTGTTCAAGGGCAGCAAAAACCCTCAAAAAAGTGACCGTGCCTGGCAGTTAACCACTAGCAACTTCCTACACTTACAGCCACTTATGGAACATGACTATCTGTTCCCTTTAATATAAGTCGTAGAATACTCACTTCATTTCGTAGTCAACATAATATTCTTCTTAATTGCTTGTGTCAATTATTCGTGTCAATTATATCTCAGCTTTCAACCTTGAACTTTCATTTACCGTACAATATCTGATGTGACATGTCTTTTCATTAATTAAAACCGAAAGTTAATTCATATTACTAAAAATATATTCGTACATTTTCTATTGTTTTAACTATGTATGTTCAAGGCAATTGTTACTTAAAAATAATAACACAAGTCAAAAGAAATTAACTCCCAAAAGCCGAAGCGCAAGTATATGGGGCTGATATTTCCAGGCGTTCAAATGTGGGATCATGTCACTGAACTTATTGTTTCATTTTGTCTTGGTTATACAGGGTGTTTGTAAAGTCTCACTACACTTTGTATGTAGAACAAATATGAAAAATTACGTACATGACGTCATAAGAAAATGTGCTACCATCGTGAAGCAATATGCAGGGAATGACTGTCGTCTGTTGGAGTAATTCTTTGCTGTAAAAAGTCAACAGGGTCGACTTCATTGCGCCGGAATTTTCTCCCATATAGCTCAGTCTCTTTCCGCTGCGCGGAAAACGTCGCACAAAGCACGAACTCCGTAGCTCCGGCGACGACCCTCAGGAGTCTCCGAAAAAATGCACTCGTAAATCAAAGGATGCGGCCCGGAATCGAACCCACTACCTTCGGAGCCCGAGTCAGACGGCTTGACCACTTATGTGTAATGGTTATTACGTTACATGTAAAGGTGCAATGGTTGGAACGTTACGTGTAATTGTGTAACGGTTATGACGTTGCGTGTAATGGTTATAACGTCACGCTGGTAAGCTCGATCGTACCATGGTTCGGTGTCAACTCTCGTTGCTCGCTAAGGCAGGGCAAGACCGGCCACCTACTTCTCCATGCACTGAGACCCACAAAATATGGTGGTCCTAGCACTTTAGATACCCAGAGCAGGCTCCTGATGGGGGAACTTATTTGTGTTTGTTTGTTTACTGGCTATCTGTTATTGAAGAGGTTCATGTGAAAACTAGGAGAAAGACAGAAGGTAACATATTGGATCTATGGGTGTGAGACAAATAACTGTCTGGGATTCAATCAATCAATCATGTGCCATGCCGGAAAGCGTGGGCGGTCATGACTCGCCATTTCACTCGATCACCAGTGTCGTGGATCAGCTCAGTGTTCCTGTCTCGTCCATGCCATGTGGCCAAGCCATCCAGGTATTTTCCTCTCGGTCTTCCTCTTGGTCTGTTCCCCTCGATCTTGCCAGTTGTCACTAAGTTCTCCAATCCATTTCTTCTCATAACATGTCCAAAAAATTTTGACTGTCTACGTCTAATTTCTCTAATCAGTTTACGATGTTCATTTGTCACCTGTAGTACTTGGTCATTGGTTTTTCTGTCTCTCCATGGTATTCTTTGCATTTTCCTCAGAAACCACATTTCTGCAGCCATCAGATGCTTTTCAGCTTGACTGCTCATTGTCCAAGTTTCACATCCATACAAAAGAACAGGCTCTATGTATCCCCTCAACACTCTTTTTCTCGTTTCAATTGACATCTTTTTATTGGTCAGAATGTTTTTCATCTTGCTAAAGGCTACTTTCACCATGACGATTATTGTTCTAATCTCTTCAAGGCATCTCCCATCAGATGTTATAACTGTTCCAAGATAATTGTACCGATTCACTTGTTGAAGAATATTTTCATTTACTTGTATATGACATTGTGGCAGTTCTTCCTTCCTACTGACGACCATAACCTGAGTCTTTTTACAATTTAATTCTAACCCCAGTTGCTCACTGTGTACAACAACCGCATCTACTAATTGTAGCAGGTCCTGCGCATTGTCTGCAATTAATACTGTATCATCTGCATATCTAATGTTATTGATGTTTCGTCCTCCAATGCTGATTCCATTTATATCCTCTACATTTCTGAAAATAGTTTCACTGTACAGGGAAAAAAGATCTGGAGACATCACACACCCCTGCCTAACACCTCTCTTAATTGGCTGATACTGTCCCACTTCATTATCAATCCTGAAGGTGTAAAAGGCGATTAAAAGTAGTTTGGTTATACAAGGGTAACACATCAACATATAATGCCTAGATTGTAAGAAAATAAATTAAACAAATATAGTAATAAGCAGTCAATACCCAAAAACTCCGCTTGTCAGAAATGTACAATACCTGAATGTGGACTTCTGAAATTATCTAACTATTTATAATGTCTGCATACGTATGTATTTGTGCATATGTGTGTGCGTGCGTTTGTGTGTACGAGACTACATAGACACGGAATATAGCAGACACACTAGAAGTAGCTGGAACTCGCATACAATTACATTTGTTTCAGTCTTGGACCTGTGTGCTCTGGTTATCATAATGAATAAACCAACAAAGTTTGCCTATTACCCTATTCTTTGTAATTTCTTGAATTTGACTTTTGAAAATGTTGTCTAAGAATGCAGAACACTGAAAACTTTTAAAATCATAAAAAGGACTTTAATTGAAATGATATGTTTGAGGGCTGCAGGTGTAGCGCAATGGCTAACACGCTCAACTGTCACCCAGTGGTCGTGTGGTCGTATCCTCTTTGAGGCGGAAACCCTTTCCTTCATTAACCTGGCTCCTAGGTCGACCCAGGCTTAAGGTAGTTACAGGAAATGTCTTAGGAAGTAAAGGTCATGTCTGACAGGTCAAAGGGTAGGAACCAGACGAAGAGAGACACAAACATGCTGCCTTGTAGAGGTTGACCGAAGGAAGCCAAAGGCTAGGGAAAGGAAACTTGAACATTTTTTTTGTCGAGGTCGGATGTACTGAGCCACAAGCTTGAGGAAACCGTGCAGAACAACTCACCGTATTTTTGTCTCTTTTTGGCGCTTGCTCGCTTTGAACTCAAGCGCAGTCCATATATACTACTTCTAGTAGCACTGGACTAATTATTGCGTGTAGATTAGCTTCACCTATTATCAGTGTTCCTGGCCACCTGTCAAACCCTCTCCGACTTCAGAGGCACTTGTAATTTACATCCTCGAGTCAAGGACGAGAAGTCAACATTTTTGTCCAACTGTCCGGTCTAGGGGTTAAATCCCCCCAAATGATGTCAAATATTCACCTCAGTACTACTGTATGGACCAGAAACACAGAAAACGAAAATGAGCAATGACTTATATGTGACACACATTCAAAAAGAGTAGTCAACCAGTCAGCCAACCAGCCAGCCAGTCAGTCAGTCAGTCAGTCAGTCAGTCAGTCAGCAAAGGCGCCATGTACACGCCTTAAAACGTACTGTGTCAAACCCATATTTTTATAGGTCAATCGGACTCCAGAGAAGATGTGGTCAGATCACACGTGCCGCCTTCACCCCCCAAGAATTTCCTGATATCAGTTTCTAGACTGGGTCGATCCTGGAGCCCAGGTTCATTAAAAAAAAACCGTCTTGATGCAAATTCGAACCCATGACCAGTCTAGCCACTATGCTACGGCGGCTCCCATTCATTAAAAGGCGAAGAAAACACTAAAATGGTATGACAAACTCACATTTGTTGGTCTCATGAATAGGGAGAATTGAACTGGCTATCTGTGATTGAAGAGGTTAGTGTTAAAACTAGAAGAAAGACAGTCGGTAACATCTTGAACCTATGGGATGAGACTAATAACCAACTGAGAGTGACGAAGAAGTAGAGGCAATTAAAAGTAGTGTTAGTTGAGGAGATGAATTTGGAGTCAAACAGGAAGTGAGGAGAAGAGGCTGGCTCTTGATACCACCCCCATCGAGAAAATCACGTAATAACAAACATGAACGATGGTGACTTCGGTCGGAAATGCCGACACAAAACTGATACAAATTGAGATGTTAGAATCCCGCGCCGAGACAATAAACACACAATAATACACACAGTAAAAAAAAAACAAAAACACACACACACACGCACGCACGCACGCACGCACGCTCGCGCGCGAGCACACACACACACACACACACACGAAGAAGAAGAAGAAGAAGAAGAAGAAGAAGAAGAAGAAGAAGAAGAAGAAGAAGAAGAAGAAGAAGAAGAAGAAGAAGAAGAAGAAGAAGAAGAAGAAGAAGAAGAAGAAGAAGAAGAAGAAGAAGAAGAAGAAGAAGAAAAAGAAGAAAAAGAAGAAGAAGAAGAAGAAGAAAAAGAAGAAGAAGAAAAAGAAAAAGAAGAAGAAGAAAAAGAAGAAGAAGAAGAAGAAGAAGAAGAAGAAGAAGAAGAAGAAGAAGAAGAAGAAGAAGAAGAAGAAGCAAGAAGAAGAACTAACTAAATACAATACAAGACAAGGTATTCCTTAGTGAACTAAAACACAGAAGCCACAAACAATATTTTGCACTGTTTATTAACTGAAATTACCGTGTGGATAACAAATGTTTTACATTCGAACAATACATGTGACCATGTGTGTTAATTGTTTCAGCTGAAGTATTATTCATTTATTCACTTGATATGATATATAACTCTGCAGCATATTCCTGACGAGATGCAGCGAAATATGCCAGGCAATATATCGTGTAACATATTGTTTGTGTCTTCTGTGTTTAAACAATACAATACATCAGTTGCCTCTTTCGCAGTTAACGTTTATTTATATCCTCATTCAGTTAGCGGGTTATTCTTGTAAGGTTGTCTTCCTGTATGCTTTTCTGTACTAGCAACACTTTACGAGATTGATTCATATTAACCCTATTTTAAAAATTACCAAACAAATAGCCACGATAGAGCAATGGAAAGCACGCTTGTCTGCCGTCTGGTTATGATGGGCTCGAACCCTTCTGGAGGCAGGGCTTTATATAAACCAGTTGACCTGGACTAGCAGGTCGATCCATCCTAAAATGTGTTCTGAGAAGTAAAGGCGGCAGTGGTGATACTTCCAACATGGCCCAACGAGTATCGGCTGGTCTACTAAAATATCGGGCTCACACAATGTACCAAATACTCACACAGGCGTGGAAAGGGGCCCTTTACTTACACTGAGAATGTTACAAAACATGGTTCTTGAGCATCTTGTTAAAGTAGTACATTATATGCAACAATAAGAAAGAGACAAAAAGTATTCTTTGGTCATGTAATGAGAAACGATTCATGGATAACCATCGGGACGACCGGAAAGATCAGTGGGGGAAAGGGCAGAGGAAGACGAAGAGGATTGATGCTCGATGGACTGATACGATGGCATTGAGACATATGATGAGCGGAGTTGATCCAGAAAACCAAGTACCGAGATCTGTGACATGAACACATAAGCCTGCTGGCTGAGCACTTGATGATAATGATTATTTAAATAAATGAAATATCAATTGCCGAAGAAAAATTGAGGCCGTTAAAATAATGTAGAAACTACATTCACAGATATTGATAAACACTTATAGAAGCAAAGGTAAGACGTATAGATAAGAAAACACACCAGCAGAGCACTAGGTTTCGAACCTACCACCCTCTAACAACCACAACCTCACTGAAGGCAGATGTGTACACTGACACAGCCGAACTAGACGCCAGTGCGAGAAGGTTTACAGATTCCATTTCTAATCTTCGTCTTTTTCTCTGTTTGTCTTTCAACGCCAGGACATGATAAGAATTCTGGAATGTGCTCTGCTATGCAGCGCATACACGACGTTGCTTGTTGTCTGACCTACTCAGTTTATCCATGTTTAAGTGTGGGAGATATTGGGTGGTCTGCCCGTTATACCCCAGCAACGTCCGATTTTGTGGTGTACTGTTAGTTGATAATTGCCACATTTTAAATATATTTGTGATATAAGGTTAATTTTTAGCTAATACAAAGAAAACTTTACATGTGCTTCTACATCATTTGGTTGAGCTGAGTTGAGTTGAGGTGAGCTAAGAACCGACATCACTGAACCAGGACATTCCTATACACGCTCCGACACCTTATTCAACAGCCAGCGAAGTGTCATACTACTAATCGTTTCCACCGCTACCTGATTGAAAGTTCTCCTTGTCTTCCCTTTCAGCTTTGAGATTCTTCCAGATCCCCTGCCGATCCCCAGCAATATCATTCATTCCACATACGGGTTCTTAATTTGTTCCCCCGCCTTCTCCACCTGGTCAGACAGGCGCTCGACCACCTCTCCCTTGTCCATAAGTAATCTACCACCAAGAGGTGCCTTCACTACCAACCTATCAGCCTGTTCATTCCTGTCACCTGTCGTCCCTGGGGGGAAGTGGAATCAACAAGCACACTTTTTAAATTCCCTATCATCAGCTTGAGCGTATGCCGGACCTTTGTCTACACACCCCCTTTCAGTCTCTGGATCACTATCTCTCTCTCACTTCTTACCATAAGACAATACCCCTTTTCATATTCCTCCAGAACATACCACACAACTCTGGCTTCTAAACAATGATAAAAACATTTAATAGAGCAAAGTGTCACGTGTGTGCAATGTATGTGTATAGAATGTCTGTAGTATAGTCTATTGTGTATGCGAGATGAGGCCAGTCATTTCAGGATCTTTCATCATAGTGTGAGGCCTTACCACAACACAATACAGCAAGTTCAGATGGACCTCACCGAATGAAACGTCTCTCCGGTCAGTGGTCGACTTCTTGGAGTTGATCGTGGATAGTCTGGGTGCCTGGATACTAATGTTGACTGTGATAGAACACTATCCCTGAGTTCGGCACACACGGTGTACCTGGTACTTCACTGAAAAATCCGTTTGCCCTAGGAACAATGGCACATTTCTCACACAATTTCCGAAACAAACTGATGGTATCTGTTCTAGTAAATTCCTACTGTCTATCTGGAAATTGTTACCGATTAGTTCTCCTCGTCATTCAACTTCTCTTCATAATACTGTCATAGTCCAGAGAAGTAATTACAGTTAATTACTCCAAGCAGTTTTGGGAACTCAATCACTGATACAGGAACCTTTTCAGGTTAACCCCTTTTAGCTCAGACGAGACCATGATTTGTGGAACGGTGTCCCATTGCCGGGGCAATTTAGTAAACTGCTCTCGGACCTACTACCATTGTCCTCCTCTCTGAGTTATCATTTAGTTCTCGAGTACAGTAGAACCTGTCGAAAAGAGAACACAATGTGAGAGAAACCCGATTCGAACCCACTATATGTGAGTGTAGGCCGAAGGCCACACTCAGATATTTATTTCCTAATTAACATTGAACTAAACTCTGACAGACGGCAGAGTAGTTCATCACATTGGCCTGAGACGTGATAAGAAAAAGGAAAGACTAAAGGAAAATTAGGACCCCCCCCCCCCCCAGTAGACACCCTACCGGAAGATCCCACCACTGACATTTCCTTTATCCCCCAACCACTCTTAATCTCACTGAATATCATCCCACGACATTGGTCTTAACCTGCCGAGTTAAACGATATATCACTCAACCTAGTTCAAACACCGCATCAGCCTGCTGCTGCCGACGCTCCTAGACTAGGTTCACACAACGCACCATCACTACGCTCAATTTCAAGTATCTCCCAATTGTGCATAGTCAATTGCCTGCCTAGTATTAATCACTACTTCCATTGATCTCCCTTTCCCGGTAATATTATTCCGACGCGGGTTGCAGACAAGTTGTGAAGCACTGCCTTTTCATTATTTATACCTAATCTCTATCTATTTAATACCTTATGTTATCTATTCCTGTTCAGAATCGAAACCACCACTTCAAATTATGGAAAAATGTCCGTCGCTGCTAAACAACACCAGACACTGTGGTATCTTTTCTTATTTGGAACTGGAACAGATACACACTCCATTTCGTGTTAATCCAGCCTGCACACTGATTGCAAACTGTTTATCCACTGCCGCTAACTGTGTGTCTGAATGACGTCACTGCCTTGGCCAGAATCCAGGTTCCGACAGACTCTCTTCCTCTCATTCTGGGATCGGGTAAACAACATACCGACTTATTCCTCTTTGATCCGAGAATTCCTTCCCCGGCGCTCAAAGAATGCTGGTCGGCGTTTGATCTGGAAAACTTCCCTACAACAAATGGTTGCGGCGCCTAGCGACGGCTGTTTTGGGCGCTTCATCATTCTGATCGGCATCTCCAGTAATTCCGTGACAATTCCCCCGCACTCCCGCAAAGCCAGGGCAACAAAGAAAAATCCATACAATTCTTACAGTCAGTGACCTCTGAAGTGGGCATAGCCATTCCACACGAAAAGTTCCTTTCTCCACCTTACTAAGCATACTCCTAGAGTCCGTAATGAATGTAACGTGTGTTGCAGTGGTCTCCTCTAACTAGTGGAATCATAGTGCAAGAGAGGTCCAGGGTATACAAATGGAGATTGGTGGCTTAAGTTGGAACATCATAAATGTATATGCTACAGTGGACTGTTTTGTCAGAAAGGAACACTGGGACTGGCTTAAGGAACTGGAGGAATTACCAGGTGATAGGCTACTCATATGTGGAGACTTCAATGTAAGGTACAGAGATTGGGACAGTAGTGGAGAAAATCGACAGGGAATTGCCCTTGCGGATGCCATGGTGGACTCCGATGTGGTCTGCATAAATGATGGTAGGCCGACTAGAATGGCAATGACGCCTGGTGGTGCAGACACAGCTATTGACTTGGCACTTGTCTCCCAGTCATCAGTCCTTGATGTAAAGTGGACTGTTTTGAATGACCATGGGAGTGATCACATGCCGTGCTCAGTCCTGATCTCTAAGTCCAGGAAAGTTAAGGCTGGGAGAGCGCGCAAGACATTCCGGTATGAGTGGTCCGATAGCCTTCTTGGACGCCTCAGACAGGGGGATTGCAACAGGAATGTTAAAACTTATTTTTTGCATCCCCCATGGTGGACCCCAGAAGTAGACCAGGCCTGGAAAGCAAAAAGAGCTGCAGTGAAGCAGCTAAAGAAAGTGCGACAGACACCCCGAAGCTCACGAGAGGAAGTGGACACCGCGGAAAATGCCAATAAAGACAAGGTGGAGGTTTTAAAGCGCTGTGCTGCAGAAACCAAAAACGGAAAATGGGAATGTTTCATGAAGGAGATTGGAGGTGATAAAACACTGCGAAAATTCTGGAAACTGCACAGACAAATGCAAAGAAAAGATCGGCCTATGACAGTAGGAACAATTTGTAGAGATGATGGTGTGCGCTTGACAACAAAGAGAAAGGGGAGGCGTTTCTCCAGAGATTTTTAAAGCAGACCAATCATAATGATGCGGACACCAGGGATGCAGTTAGAGAGTAATTATCTGGCACCATGAAGAATATGCATTATGAAGACATCATACAGGTTGAAGATGTTAAACATATTTTGAAAAAGGCAGAAGACACGGCACCAGGGCCCGATGGGGTTAGGTATGGCCACACGAAGGCTTTGGGCGATGCAGACCTGAAGGAGATGACCGACTGCTTTAACCAGAGCATTAGGACAGCATCAGTACCGCAGGATTGGGTGCACAGCTATCTCATCACTCTCCCAAAACCATTTAAGGATCAATCAAAGCTTAGTGGCTTTAGGATCATCACCCTTCAAAATACATTTGGGAAAGTTCTAGAGAAGATAGTCGCTGTCAAGCTGCAAGAGTTCTTGGAAAGGGGGAAACTTCTTCCAAGAGGCCTGGGGAGCTACAGGCCAGGAAAAGATACCTGGTCAAATGCAGCCACTTTTGCCTTTGATGTTTATGAGGGGTTCCAGAGTAGACAGGAAACGATGGCGGCAGCGCTTGATCTCGAGGATGCATACAATATAGTTCGATATGATATTGTGATGACCGTACTGATGGAGAAGGGGGTCAATCCCTGGTTAGTGAACTGGATAGCAACCGTCCTACATTCTCGTCGGGTTGCTCTCCGTCTGGGTGCATGGACCTCAGAGCCACATATTTTAACTCCGGGACTGCCACAGGGATCAGCAATCTCACCGGTGCTCTTTAATGTGTATACGAGCAAGATTGCAAACCTAGAAGCACCAGGGGTTGGAAGGATACTAACATTTGCAGATGATATTCTTGCATATAGGCAGGGGAGAGATAGGGAGCAAATAGCCCAGGAGCTACAGGCGACAGTAGACAAAGTGATTGACTGGTGCACATAAATGAGTGCTGTCATCCACCCAGAAAAGGCAGCTGTGTTGTGGTGCTCTCTGGACAACAGGATTGTGAGAGGTTATGTCCCAAGCCTCACGATAGATGGTAGAAGCGTCAACAGAGATAACAAACTGAAGTATCTGGGAATCACATTTGACAGGAGCCTGTCCTTCAAGGACCATGTGGAGACGGTTGTGACAAGGTCTCAAAAGGGACTCAATGCACTTAAAACTATGACTGCAATGGACACAAAGCAGAGAATGCTTTTCACACTATACTAGCACTTGATCCTCTCAGTGATTGATTATGGACTAGGACTGCTCACAGTCTCAAAGAGTCAGCTGGTGAAATTAGAGCGCATACAGAACGAACCTATGCGAGTCATTCTGAGATGCACCAGAGACACCCCAGTTGTGTGTATGCGTTACATCCTCGGTTTGCCGACTGTCGCAGGTAGTCTCAAGGTGATGCAGGCGAAGGCATACCCCAGAGTAGCTGCAGACACAGATCACCCTTTGCATGAGGCGCTGGACGCCGTTAAGGGTCAGCGACTGATAAGAGGGAAATCATTGATGGCTCAGGCGGAGGATACGATCAGACAGGTGTGCCCCTTAGAGAACATTAGGAGAGGAGAGGAGTGGGTCAGAGTGCCAGCGGAGCAGTCAGACTTTTGCAGAATTATAATCACATTAAGCCGGGAGTGCAGGGAGTGGCCAGCAGGGGCCACGGAAGTGGAAATCCAGCAACTAATTCAGGATAATGCTCGCTCGGGTGATGTGATTATCTACACAGATGGGTCGGTGTTGAGAGGTAGGAGAAGTGCCTGGGGGTTCTTAGCAAAAGCTAATGGTCGACGTTTGGTGCAGGAGAGCCTGGCATATGATACCACAACATCTAGCTTAAGAATGAAGGTGGAGGCGGTCAGTGCAGCTTTCCGCTGGATGGAGAATACGATACACACACACATCGTGATTGTAACTGACTCAGAAAGCATGCTGAGTAGGGTGAGGACAGGCAAGCTTCGTGCAGAGTGGCTTGCTTCGCTTCGGAAGTCACGGGTGACAAGCATCGTCTGGATCTTTTCTCCGGGGTATGCCGGTGTGCTGGGGAATGAACAGGCGGACAGATTGGTTGGCTCGGCAAAACTTGGTGGAGTATTGATGCATGACAAAGCAGACGTGGCTGCGGCCTTGTGGGAGCATGTGTACACCTCGGAGGAACAAATGGATCACCATGGTCTGGCAAGAATGCGACAGCGAGGGGTGACGAGGGGATCTGGCCGACGATCGACGCTCTGAGGAAAGGCGAGACGGACATATAATCAGATTGCTACTGGTACTATTGGTGTTGGAACTCTTCGCTGGCTGCTGAAGATGGGGACGGAGCGCTTATGGGAATGCCCCGAATGCTGTGATGTCGGTTCCTAAACCAACCAATCAATCAATCAATCAATCAATCAATCAATCAATCCTCTAACCATTGGAAAGCCGCATGGCCAGGGCAAAATATCCATACATCATTGGATCAATCTGCAGTAATGTCAGAGAGGCAGCGGGCTGTTAAAAACCATCTGCTCACATATAAATGGATACTATTATCAACAATATCTTCTTCGTCTTCGTCGTGGGCGTTATCGTCGTTTGCACTGAGGTTCTCTCTACGCAAGAGCTTAACTGATTTCACAGCCACATTTGGAAACACAAGATTTATAATTGTCACAGCACAGTTTCGAACAAACGGTTTTTAATTGTCACAGCCATAGTTTCGAACAAACGGTTGTTAATTGTCACAGCCATAGTTTCGAACAAAAGGGTTTTAATTGTCTAAATATATCGGCGTTATGGCGAAGGGGTTACGAACACAATTCGCAAATCCACAAACCACGTTCGAATCACAGCTGCGGAAGATTTGGAAGCAGACCGCATTGTGATGTTTTTCATACAATGATATGAGTGCAGGTAGTTCAGAAAGAAATGACAAATTATTGAGCGAAAGCTTGCTAAGAAATCACAGTCAAAGATACAGGGCTTGCCTGCGATGTCCGGTAAAGATATGCAACTAAATTAAAGGAAAAATATCGGTTATGGTATCTGTTGTTGCTGTAAGGTTTGGTCGCTTTGAACTCAAGCACAGTCCATACACGAGCTACTACGCATAGTGCACTGAACTTATTCTTGTGTGTGGATTAGCTTTCTCTCTTTCCAGTGTCACTCGATATCAGGCGAACCCACTCCGACTTCAGAGGTACTTGTAATTTACGTCTCCACGTCAAGGACAAGAAGTGAACATTGTAGTCCAACTGACCGGTGTATGGGAATGAACCCGCTACCTCGGCATCAACACGCCGGATTTTTAAGAACACGTGTTCTTGTCTATTCGGCAATGCTGACCTCCTGGTGCTGACCTCAATGCTGATTTCAACTGCTCCAGGCATTTAATATCATCAGTGGCATCTTCTTGTATAATTGGTGGACTACTAATCTACTATCATCGATAAATTTTGTGCTTTCTCAATGATAGTTAGTCAGGCAGTAGTTAGTTAGTTTATTTAGTTAGTTAGTCGGCAGATCATCCTCATTGCACATCGAACCATTCATAGGGACTTCGTAACTAGGGAAGGACGCTGTTTTAAGAAAGTTCAAGGTCATTGGGTTCACATACGACTTCCTGTGGCCGGTGAGTGGAGTATATGAAAATTACCTTCTCGTGTTTCCTATTGCATAAATGCGAAACTATTTTTATGAAAATTGCGAATGACAACTTTAACTATGGTTCAAAGGTCAATCTCACCTAGCGTGGCAAAGAGCACTTGAATGGTTTTCATTCTCGAGAACAGGTTGAACTCTACTGCTCAAGGTAAGAAAGTTTATAGTTTGCCTTGTCTATTATCGAATTCATTGTATTTTATACCACATTTTTGAATTCTGTGCCCATTTTTACATTTAAATGTATAATTTCAACAAGCTGCGTTATGCTAGTGGTGTAAAATAAAAATGTTTTGTGTGATGGGGTTGCCCACCCAGTGGGCACTTTTCATGACAGGGAGATTATTCAGTGATCCCAATGGCCGAGTTGTGACATATTGGATGGATTTCTGTTTTTATTAATAAAACAAAGAGATTTAGAATCCTAAATTAAACAGAATATCAATGTACGTTTAAATTTTATAAATAAATTATTTTATTGCTTTAATCATGCCAAATGCCTTAAAATTTATGGAAGTCAATTCAGTTTTCAAACCCCTTCACAGGTCCATGGATGAATTTAATTGACTTCCTGACAGATCTATTTGTCTCTGTTATTATTTGAATTATCTTCATTGTACTTTTTCTTGCATTTATGAATTCTTTGTCCATTTTTACACATTATATTGAAGGTTTAACAAGATTCATTATTCTAGGATGTAGAAAAAAAATATTTTATGAGACTGCCTGGTTACACTTTTATGATCAGGGAAAATTCACAATGGCGGCATCCCAGCCAGCATATCAGAAATTTCTTCAGATAATTTATGTTGTTGCTTGATTTATCAGTAGTCATTAGAATTAAATTTTCTAAATCTGCAACCATTTGTTGTATTATTACATTTGTGCTTTTATTTTCTATTTCTCTTAGATTAATCAATCATGGCAAGGAAGAGGAATCTTGATCATCTAAGATCTCATCTGTCGGTGTTTGAACCTGAATATCCCATTGAGAAAGGCTACGCTGCTCGGCGGTTGATTGCGGATGGTCGTACTGTAACAGATGTGCTTAATGAAGTGAGAGCCATTGTGCAGGCGAATAATCCCAGCAAGGAGTTACATGAGAGAAGTCTTTCAACTCATTTGTATGAATTAAAACAAATTATATTACGTAAAAAATTTAATTTAGCAGCAGAATGGCAGTCACTTATTAGTCTCTTCCTTGAACTACGTTCAGTAGTTTGCCATTGCTTTCTGAACGACCGGCCCCTATACCTTTTTCGAAAAAAACCAGCACCACTGTGTTTCGAACCCGGGTATACAGGCTCACAAACCGCGTTCGCAAGCCCTTAGCCACAGAGACCGTTTCTTTTCTCGTCAGATTTAAATTTAATAATTAATAATTTATAACTTCTTCATGTTATCTATCTTTATAATTTTAAGATCAATTTATTATAATGTAAAACATTTTTAAAATCAATATACCTTTAATTAATAATGTATAAATTCTTCATGTTATTTTACAGCATTTTTTTTATTTTTTCAGATTTAGTAATCTTTTTATTTTCTCTTTTCAGGTTCTGGAAGACAGAAGAGATATTGGATGCCAAGACAGGTCAGTCACCAACAGAGGTAGTATTTCTCTAATTAATGACATTTTTCTACGGTGAGTTGAATTTACCTTTATAGTTTTAATAACTATTTATTATTATGTACAACTTTTTAAAAATAAATATACAGTATCTTTAATTTCTTTTTCATTTCTTCTCAGTGTTAAAGTTCACAGTTAGTTAGTCAACAAAGCATCCTCATTCCACATCGAACAATTCAATGCATAAGTGTTCAGTTTATTAATCTTCTTTGGCTTTCTGCATACTGTTCTTGTTTACTTCCATAGTCAGGCTACTTGTGATCGAAGCAAAAGCACCGGAACCTTTCTTTGCAATGACAGTGTCACCTTCTGTCCGTAGTTCCTGACTAGTTAGATGCAAATCTGAAATAATTAATAATTTATAACTTCTTCATGTTATTTTACAGCATTTTATTAATCTTGTTTTTCTTCTTTCTTTTCAGGCTCTTTTCAGAATCAACTGATGTCAAGTTGCATATATATTGTAATAATAAAAATATAAATCAGTTATATAATATTAATAAAGATTATTAACGGCAAACTATACGAGTACATATTCATCTGTTGACACTTGTGTGCAAATTTACTAATTTTGTTTTAGACGAACCTAACAACCATTTGTCCCAATAATATACCTGTGATAACCAATAATAATCAGTGCTCAATGAGTTGATTTTGGTGAGGCCGAGTCAAAGCGAGAGTATTATTTGATTGAATCAATTTTGTTTTTAAACGAACATCTTAGCAACCATACATCACTGCGACCGGGGTTGCCAGGCCTAATTGCTCATTTTAATTGCTAATTAGGTCACCACACATCATACTGACACAGCAGACACAGCAAAGAAACCATAAGGTCTGTAGCATCATTCCGCATATTACCAAATTCATCTTGTAATATTTAAAGCTAAAATTAAGAAAACGTACGCTAATTTGTGAAATAGTAATTAATTAGCGGCCATTTTTAATTGCTAATTAGGTCACCACACATCATACTGACACAGCAAAGAGACCATAAGGTCTGTAGCATCATTCCGCATATTACCAATTTCATCTTGAAATTTTTAAAGCTAAAATTAAGAAAACGTACGCTAATTTGTGAAATAGTAATTAATTAGCGGCCATTTTTAATTGCTAATTAGGTCACCACACATCATACTGACACAGCAAAGAGACCATAAGGTCTGTAGCATCATTCTGCATATTACCAAATTCATCTTGAAATTTTTAAAGCTAAAAATTCAGAATAAGTACGCTAATTTGTGAAATAGTAATTAATTAGCGGCCATTTTTAATTGCTAATTAGGTCACCACACATCATACTGACACAGCAAAGAGACCATAAGATCTGTAGCATCATTCTGCATATTACCAAATTCATCTCGAAATTTTTAAAGCTAAAATTAACAAAACGTACGCTAATTTGTGAAATAGTAATTAATTAGTGGCCATTTTTAATTG
Organism: Cepaea hortensis; assembly: GCA_963921405.1. NCBI lineage: Eukaryota > Metazoa > Mollusca > Gastropoda > Stylommatophora > Helicidae > Cepaea > Cepaea hortensis. Next base: position 98,639,220 of record OY992879.1, on the reverse strand, counting down.
CTAATTAGGTCACCACACATCATACTGACACAGCAAAGAGACCATAAGGTCTGTAGCATCATTCCGCATATTACCAAATTCATCTTGAAATTTTTAAAGCTAAAATTAAGAAAACGTACGCTAATTTGTGAAATAGTAATTAATTAGCAAAATAATTAGCGGCCATTTTTACTTCCTAATTAGGTCACCAGACATCATATCAAAAAATAAATAACATGACCAGTTAGGCCTTGCAACCCCGATCGCAGTGATGTATGGTTGCTAAGATGTTCGTTTATAAACAAAACAGATAGTCTCAAAAAACACCAAAATTTTGATAATCTGGGCCAGATTTTGACCAGGACGCAAAAAAATCCTTCAGTGAGCACTCTTTTGTGAAAATTTTAGTCCAAAGGTCCATCCATCCATCCATCCATCATGTGCCATGCCGGTAAGCGTGGGCGGTCATGTTCTGCCATCTCACTCGATCAACAGAGTCGTGGATCAGTTCCGTGTTTCTGTCTCGACCATGCCACAAGGCCAAGCCATCCAGATACTTGTTTCTAGGTCTTCCCCTTGGTCTGTTCCCCTCGATCTTACCAGTTGTCACCAAGTTCTCCAAATCATTTCTTCTCATAACATGCCCAAAAAATTGTGACTGTCTACGTCTAATGTCTCTGATCAGTTTACGATCTTCATTTGTTTCTTGAAGGACTTGTTCATTGGTCTTTCTGGCTGTCCATGGTATTCTTTGCATTTTCCTCAGAAACCACATTTCTACAGCCATCAGATGTTTTTCAGCCTGGCTGCTCATTGTCCAAGCTTCACATCCATATAAAAGTACAGGTTCTATGTAGCATCTCAACACTCTTTTTCTCGTTTCAATTGACATCTTTTTATTGGTCAGTATGTTTTTCATCTTGCTAAAGGCTACTTTTGCCATGGCGATTCTTGTTCTAATCTCTTCAAGGCATCTCCCATCAGATGTTATTACTGTTCCGAGGTAATTGTACCTATTCACTTGTTGAAGAATATTCCCATTTACTTGTATATTACACTGTGGTATTTCGTTCTTCTTAGTGACGACCATAATCTGTGTCTTTTTACAATTTAATTCTAACCCTAGTTGTTCACTGTGTGTAACAACCGCATCTACTAAATTTTGCAGGTCCTGTTCATTGTCTGCAATCAAGACTGTATCATCTGCATATCTAATGTTATTGATGCATCGTCCCCCAATGTTGATTCCTTCCATATTTTCAATATTTCTGAAAATATTTTCACTGTACAGGGAAAACAGATCTGGAGACATTACACATCCCTGTCTCACACCTCTCTTAATAGGCTGATATTGGCTTACTTCATTATCAACTCTTATGGCAGCTTGTTGTTTCCAATATATGTTTTTTACAAGTCTAAGGTCTTTCCCAAAGGTCACGACACTCAAATTTACATAACTCAGCTTAGAATTGAGACACACAACTCATTGAGGTACCGTTAGATTTGGTTTTTCAAGGCCTATCTATCTGTGGTTCTCCCAATAGTAAATGATCAATTTGAAAATCATGGCTCAGATCTCCTCCTCAGTAAAACCCGCAGCGTGTAATGGACACCCGTTCTGTGTTGGTTTATTAATCTTGTATGGCTTCATGCAAAGTGTTCTTGTTTGGCCACACCTCTTTGAACTTCCTGTTCTCGCAGCCTGACTATGGGTGTAGATAAAACTATCTATGTACTCATGTTCTTTATCATATCCTCCTCCGTTACCGTATTTTACGGAGGATAAGACGCACTTTTTTCTTCAAAAAATTGCCTCCAAATTTCAGGTACGTTTTATACTCGAAATTAATATAAAAATGGTAAAAATGTTATTTTTAAAAAAAATTGCTTAAAAATTAAGGTGCGTCTTATAGTCCGTAGCGTCTTATAGTCCGTAGCGTCTTATAGTCCGTAGCGTCTTATCTATATCTATAAAACAGAGTGTATGTTTGTTTGTTTGTGGGTTTGTGGATTTGGATGCGTTCGATAACGGTACATCCGATTGAGATGAAATTTTCTACACGTCTTCCTTTCATTCCTGTGCAACCGACTATAATAATTTCTGAATGTAAAATCTTCTACTTATTTAATAACATTTACTTTTCCATTTTCATTATATAATGTCTATATAGCAGGGGGACTTCACACTAGAAAAGTTATTTCAAGGGGCATAACTTTTAATAACATTTCTAAATACTTTATAGTCATATTGTTGGACTTACCTGCACTATTGTTAAACTCTTTGTCTATAGTTATTTTTAGGCATATGAGTTATAGTAAATAATGATATAATCTTTAAGGTATTTTTACAGTTGGCATAAAAATAATGCATTATGCATAACATTTTAACCCATCTTTTTCTGCTTACAAAACTTATCAACTGTCATGTCGGTGATTAAAAGCAGTTTTCATTAAAAATAATGAATGGTGTGTGGAAGGACATTCTTTTAAGTTACTGTGCGCCAGGAGCTGGGCGAAACCACGCCGGGTCAGATAGATAGACAGATAGTCGGGAACGGAAGCTTATTTGACTACTTATATGAATTAATTAAATGACATGCTCCCCACCAGGGACTGGGTGAAGCCGGGCCGGGACAGACAGACAGACAGATAGACAGACAAACAGATAGTCGGGAACGGGAGAGCTTATATGACTACTTATATTAATTAAATGAGATGCTCCCCACCAGGGACTGGGTGAAGCCGGGCCGGGTCAGCTAGTAGTCCATAAAATACTTTTCCTGTCTTCCAATTCAAACAATTCGTGTTTAATAGTATTGTTACCCTGCTTGTCAAATCATTGATTTCTCTGTGCATATTTTTGTTTCTTGAACATAATTTATTGCAATTTTGTTTCACTTCTCGTTGACACAATTTTCGTTTGCATTTGTGCTTGATTTTATTTATTTTTTTTAAATTTATCGTATAATATTCTTCTGTGATTTCTTATTGTTTTTCATTTGTCCCTCCATCCATCATTTGCGATGCCGATAAGCGTGGTCGGTCATGTACTGCCATGTCACTCGATCACCAGAGTCGTGGATCAGCTCTGTGTTCCTGTCTCGACCATGCCACGTGGTCAAGCCATCCAGGCATTTACTTCTCGTTCTTCCCCTTGGTCTCTTCCCTTCGATCTTGCCAGTCGTCACCAAGTTCTCAAATTCATTTATTCTCATAACATTTCTTCTACGTAGACAGTCATTTGTCCAACAACTTTAAAATGCAGACAGTCATCCTTTTCTTCTTAGCTTTCTTTTCGTCTTCGTGTTTATAGTATATGCTTGCTTGTTTGGTGAATGAAGTTTTTCCGTACTTCACATGCTCATTTATGCTTTGCATTTTATCTGTTTCTCACGATAAATCCGTACCGTTCTTAAATTTCTTTACATGCTCTTAGAATATTTTTGTGGAGTCTAACAAATACATTCTTAACCAATATACCCATTTTTTAAAATCTTACTGTCGTTAATCCAAACAAAAAAGTGGGACGTGACCACTATTCCAGAGCCAGTCAATGTGTGTATGTAAGTATATACTATAAGCAGTTATAAATTTTTTACAAGTTAGAGCATTGTTTTGCTGTTCCGGCAGCTACTCTGCGGCTTGTCGTGTTCCGGATATATTGGTGTTACCTGTCCCCTGGAGTGAACTAGGCAGGCCCTGAAAGGGATCAAGCTGCATGGGCAACACAAGGTCGCAACAAATGAGCTCAGACTTTGTGCTATGGAGAGGTTATTATGCCTTTTTTAAAGCACAATGTAACAGGTGGCAGGCTGTCATGTGTCAGGACAGCAGGATGCCAGTACAGTATTTATAACATTTTATAAACAAAAATACAAAAAAAAAAAAAAAAAATTAAAGTATGCTTTAACACGCCTTGAAGTGTATTGGGTATATGGTGCTAACTCCATGATTGTATGGCCCAATTGTCACTTGATGTGTCACGTGTTCAATATCGTCTCGGTCGCCTTAACTCCGCAAAACATGTTCTGTTATCTATTTATGCTGGGTCGATCTGGGAGCCGAGCTCACATAAACATAAAAAGTCCTTGAGTTTACGATGTATTCTGTTTATTAGACATATCACAAAAGTATCATGCACAACAAAACTTTAAAATGTTGTTCCTAATGTGTCAATATGATGGCATGTCGAAATTCGTGAACCCGGGCCTCAAATAACTTACAGACTGTTATTACAAAGACAGTTAAAGGTTAGCTGCATATCCTTTACAGGACTTCGAGGTCAACCACATCATTTTTGGCTGAGTGTGATTTCTTGGCAAGTTTACGTTCAATAGTTTGTCACTGCTTTCTGAATGACCGGCAATCATATCATTTTACAAAGCCAACTCAAGGCAGTCTGCTGCCAAATCGCCCGCAGGTGTTGTTTCAAACGCGGTATGCGAGATTACGAACTGTGTCCGTAACTCCTTCGCCACAGAACTGGCACAAAGACAGTTAACAACAAGTATTAACCAAAGACAGTTAACAACAAGTATTAACCAAAGACAGTTAACAACAATGATTAAACAAAGATGACTGCACAAAGTCATCTAGTTCCTTGATTACCCGAAGATGACTGCACAAAGTCATCTAGTTCCTTGATTAACACAGACTTATAAATAGTTTTTGATTGTCATTTAAAAATGAAGGAGGGCACAAATCGACTGAAGTACACTAGAAAGAACGTGTTCATTGACGTAAGGAACCGCTATAGCGTAGTGGCTAGACGCTCGTCTGCCGACCTGGTGATCGAAGGTTCGATCCGCATCGGGGAGGGTTCGGATTTTAAACTGACCAGATCTCCCATTTCGACATAGACTTAAATGGGTACCAGGAAATGTCTTGAGAAATAAAGGCGGCAGGCGTGATACTCACATCACCCACCGAGTGCCGACTGGTCTGTGAAAACACGGGTTTCCGTGGCGATGGCGTTGCGGACGCGATTCGTAATGCCGCTTACCCGCGTTCGAAACACAGCGGTGATCGATTTGGCAGCAGACCGTGTCGCCCTGGTTTTAACGTGTTGGTATGGGAGCCGGTCGTTCAGAAAGCAATGACAAAACAACTGAACATAAAACTTGCCAAGACATCAACAACAGCAGTAAAAAGCTGGTGTTGGCTGCACCGCCCTCTAAAGGATATGCAACTATTAAAAAAGCAACATATGCCAACTGCCTTAAGGCGTGTGAAAGGTCACTTTACTTAAATACAGACTGTTGTGGCCAGTACGAAGTTTTTCTTAGGCTTTAGAATATGTAATATGGTTTGGACCAGCTGATTATGTGTTCTCTATATGTGATTTGTCCTAGTGTAGGTAAGGGACTTTAGTCTCCGGAACATTTAGACTTTTAAAGTTTATATAAACGTCTGTATGTTTGTGCACACACGATCTTAGTCTCAAGAGCATTCTATGCATGGTGGACCAAATATTGGCATGTCAGGTTGTGTGATGTATGTTTACTGTGTGCGTGGCACGTTAATCTTTTAGTGTACTTATCTGTTGAGATGCTTTTTTGTACTATACGTAAGTGTAAAGTATGCTTGTGTGTGTGTGTGTGTGTGTGTGAGAGAGAGAGAGAGAGAGAGAGAGAGAGAGAGAGAGAGAGAGAGAGAGAGAGAGAGAGAGAGAGAGAGAGAGTGGGAGAGAAATCTTATTCTCTAGACTGTATACCCGATGAACTCTAGACCGACCGCTGACCTGTTGTGTCATGGTTTATCATCATGTACTAGGTCATTTGCACAACGTCGCCTCATTCTGGCCCGCTGAAAAGCCTCCCGATCCGTTGCCAGTTCACTTGCCTCTGGGATGCTCTTTGCTGTTAGCGAAAGTACCACCTTGACAACTAAAGAGAATGATAAAGGCTGATGACGTAGTACACAGCCGTGCGAATGTGGAAAACAAGGAGAAACTGCCACATTATACATCCCCAGAAGCAACGCGTTTTGTGGTTGGTGCAAGTGTAATATTTGGATACAAGCGTGTGGTACATTGCATGATACATTGCATATTACCCCCAACGTCAATTGTAATAAAATTATAAAAAAATGACGAGATTCAATATACATCTCATAAAACACAAAAAGTTGTCATGTTCTGCGTAACTGTTCAAAACTGAAGCCATGGAGAAGATCGATTAACTAGCATGTGCAGCAGTCAAGAGTTCTTGGAAGAGATCCTTAGCTTCTTGGGCGCAGTTCTCGAGATCCTGGATTTTGTCCGTCAGACATTCTGTTGGCTGAAGAAAGTGCTCCAAACCTGTGCAGGAGGTCATTTCAGTCCTGAAATGTAATAATAGAAAACTTACTGCAATTAATTACATAAATCAGACATAATAATCACATAAATGAATGCCCACCTCCAGTTTCATGGGTCTGTCATGTTTTGCAGGTCTGAGAGCAAGGAGGAAACGTGCCAATCTTCCCCTCACTTTAACCAGCTGCGAGCCCAGGCATCGAACTCGTGCCCGATGGTCACATTTAAGGAAAAATAATAGTGATAGTTCATGGTCACTTTATAGAAAGATACTAGTGATAATTCATGGTCACATTTATGGAAAAAATAACAGTGATAGTTCATGGTCACTTTATAGAAAGATAATAGTAATAGTTCATGGTCACATTTATAGACAGATAATTGTGATAGTTCATGGCCACATTTATGGAAAAAATAACTGATAGTTCATGGTCACTTTATAGAAAGATAACTGTGATAGTTCATGGTCACTTTATAGAAAGATAACTGGGATAGTTCATGGTCACTTTATAGAAAGATAACTGTGATAGTTCATGGCCACATTTATGGAAAAAATAACAGTGATAGTTCATGGTCACTTTATAGAAAGATAACTGTGATAGTTCATGGTAACTTTATAGAAAAATAACAGTGATAGTTCATGGTCACTTTATAGAAAGATAACTGTGATAGTTCATGGTCACTTTATAGAAAGATAACTGTGATAGTTCATGGTCACTTTATAGAAAGATAATAGTAATAGTTCATGGTCACATTTATAGAAAGATAACTGTGATAGTTCATGGTCACATTTATGGAAAAAAATAACAGTGATAGTTCATTGTCACTTTATAGAAAGATAACTGTGATAGTTCATGGTCACATTTATGGAAAGATAACTGTGATAATTCATGGCTACATTCATGGAAAGATAACTGTGATAATTCATGGTCACATTTATGGAAAGATAACTGTGATAATTCATGGCTACATTCATGGAAAGATAACTGTGATAGTTCATGGTCACATTTATGGAAAGATAACTGTGATAATTCATATTCACATTTGTGGAAAGATAACTGTGATAGTTCATGGACACATTTATGGAAAGATAACTGTAATAGTTCATGGTCACATTTATAGAAAGATAACAGTAATCAACGACTGGCAAGAGAAGGTCCACCAGAGAGACGAATGGAGACGGATTGTATTTGCAGCAAAGAACCTCAATGGTTCGGAACGCTGAAGAAGAAGAAGAAGAACAGTAATAGTTCATGGTCACATTTATAGAAAGATAACTGTAATAGTTCATGGTTACATTTATAGAAAGATAACTGTAATAGTTCATGGTTACATGTATGGAAAGATAACTGTAATAGTTCATGGTCACATTTATAGAAAGATAACTGTGATAGTTCATGATTACATGTATGGAAAGATAACTGTAATCATTCATGGTTACATGTATGGAAAGATAACTGTGATAGTTCATGGTCACATTTTTAGAAAGATAACTGTGATAGTTCATGGTCACATTTTTAGAAAGATAACTGTGATAGTTCATGGTCACATTTATAGAAAGATAACTGTAATAGTTCATGGTCACATTTATAGAAAGATAACTGTGATAGTTCATGGTCACATTTATGGAAGGATAACTGTGATAGTTCATGGTCACATTTATAGAAAGATAATTTTGGAACGTAAGTAGTACTAGAGGGTCTCTATCCCTCGGAATGAGACATAAAATACCTCATATTGAGACATGCGGTATGAGCCATATGAGCCATGTCTCATTCTCGTCTCATGTCTCGTCTATGCCTCATGTCTCGTGGTGGGTGGGTTGTGGCCTGCCTCATGCCTTCCAGCTCCTGCCTCGTTTTTTAAGTGTCAGGTGTGGTTTTTAATCAGAGCATCGGGGTTAACAATGAAAAGATCAACTGAACTATGGCGCCAGGTTTGCTAATTGATTCAGAAGATGTCAGCCGGTGAAATGAATTAATTAGGTTCCCGTTTGTATAGACGGTATAACAAACCCGGCAACCAGCAGGCTTTTTATCATATAACATCTGTAAGCAAAAAGTCGATATTGCCGGCAGGTGTATATTAGTGTCGGGGTCGAGGGAGGTCGCTGGTGCCATCTGTTTTTAATCAAGGGCGGTGTCGGAATAAAATAATAGGCGCAAAAGAACGATGTGTAGGGTGGGTTGGTAAGTGGTGAAAGACGGGGGTGCGTAGTTGGTCATAGTGGGATATCACCAACGTGTAACAGGGGTTCTAGTTACTGCCATTGCACTTGACAGGTTCGAATCTCACTGTGTGGTTGGTGTGTGCGGGGTGGTGGTCGAGTATGTAACGGAACTAGGTTATATCATTGGTGGTTCGAATCACGCTGTGGGTCGATAAGGGTGTCCACCATAGGCGGAGCTTTCTAAGAGTATATTAAGACGTAAATGTATAACAATGGTGTCTAGTTGCTGCCACAGCGCTTGACAGGTTCGAGTCCTACTGTTTGGTGGGACAGTGTGGCAGTGGGCGAGTATGTAACGGAGCCAGGTGGTGTCACCTGACTCGTAATTTACTCTGTAATGCCCATAGTGCCAGTTTTCCTATAGCGGTTATTAGTGATCTGTTGAGACCTGTCGTGGTTTATGTTTTCCCCCGTTTCAAACTTCATGTCTCTACTCTTATGTATTACTGTGTTAGAAATAAAAAAGCATCTCACACTATAGACATATACTACCATAATGTATACAGAAAGAAGCAACAGGCATATGCACAATATAGAAATATACTAAATACACAGTATGTTAATAAAGACAATTACATTATTACAAGTTAAGTTACATAACAAAGCGAACATAGGCGCCAGAGAAGCGTATCACGATGTGTCGTTTTGCATTCTTCTCAGAAACGTCAGTTCCACAGCCAGCAGATTCAGCGGTACTGCTCAGTGTCTTCACATTCATACAAAAGTGCAGGTTCTATGTAGTACCGCAACATTTTTTTTCTCGTAGCAATTGACAACTTTTTATTGGTCCTTATGTTTTTCATCTTCGCCATGACGATTCTTATTCTAACCTCTTCAAGGCATCTCCCAGCAGCTGTTATGACTGTTCCGAGATTCTTGTATCTATTCACTTGTTTCAGAATATTCCCATTTTCATGTATATTACATCGTGGTATTTCATTCTTCCTAGTGACGATCATAATCCGTGTCATTTTATAATTTAATTCTAACCCTAGTTGTTCACTGTGTACAACAAGCGCCTCTACTAAATATTGCAGATCCTACGCAGTGTCTGTTGATTACATAAATTATATGAAGGCCGTTGACAAGTTAAATTTGATGAAGACATTTTATTACAGAAATTAAATGAAGATATTTGACTAGAAATATTTAATAAAGCTACGAAAAAACAAACAAACAAACAAACAAACAAACAAACAAACAAACAAACAAAAACAGAGATCTACCGGTGTGAGAAAAGCATATAAGTATGGTAATGTCAGTTCCTGTGAACATATTTACCATAAGCATTCTGAATAGTATAGGAATATTTAGCTTTAAGGTGAAATCAATACGGCTGTACCGATCGGAAACAAGAAGAATGACTAAAACAAATACTAATAAACAACAATCATTTATTAACTGGTGCCCACGTAGTTCACCATTGGCGTTCATGTCTCATTCAACAATTAGTATAATGTCTGAAGTCACATTTGCGACTTCAACATATGTTTTCATAGTATATGTATATATGAAGATATATTCAAGGTGATTTCTAAGAACACATTTCCTCATATCACACTCTACAAAAGACATATTTCGCTCAAACTTAAACATTAAGAGTGGAAAAGAGTATGTTGTAGATATTGTTTTTCCTTTGTTTCTAGGGGGACTTGATTATTTGTTGTTCTATCTGGGCATGGTATGTATATTTTCAACATATCTTCACTGATGTTTTTCATCTTGTCTGCTCATTGCGCCCGCTTCAAAGTCATACAAAAGTACAGGTTCTATGAAAGACAGAGACACTTTGCGGTTATTGTTAACCAAAATGACAAATGAGAGGTCGATTAATATGTAAGTATTTGTAAATAAATAAATATACACAGGGCTGGCTGGTATATAATGATAACAAAGGTAGCTAGTTTTAGAAAACGAAATAGACGTGTTACCATAATAATATCCACACAGAATTGGTGTTACAGATTTCGCCTACTCCTCACCAAAATCAGACACCGAAGAAGGGTAATGACATTTTTACAGTTGCGAAGTGCCGTATTAGAAGCCCAAATATTAACCTCAAGGTGCGGGTTAATCCAAAGCTAGTGAGTGTCTTCATTCTGATCTAGAGTTGTTTACCGTGCCTCCCACGCAAACAGAGGTGGAATAGTGACTATGTGTAGCTTAACTGTGGTGGCACCATCTGGAGATATTAATCAGATACTTGGTACCCAGTGAAGATGACAGATAACTGATGCGGGATAGGTCGCGTGGCCCTCAACAAAACATACAATGAAATAACGGTGAAATGAAATGTTGCGTCTCCGCGAAGCATTATTTTAGAAACCAAAGATTACAATCGATCTGAGAGGGTAACAATAAACAGGTTAATCCTACCAGAAAGAGGTGTCTTATACAGTGGGTACCAACGACAGACAGCTGGCCAAAAAGAACAATACGGGTCTAGAGGGTACCATAGATCATATGGAGGTAACAGCTTCGATTCCGACGGGGTTGTGTGACGGAAATATTGGTTGTTTTAATTAGCTGTGATGGAGTTTACAGCTCCGATCAACAGGTTTTGAGAGGTCTAAATAGGCAGTATTTTAAAGAATTCAAGTATATTATTACAAGTTAAATTACATAATAAAATAAATACAGTGATGTGTATAAAATTATAAAAAACAAAAAAGTAAAAAACACCAGTGTTACATTAGCAAATAAGTGAAAAACACAACGGTATGAATACATGGGTGTATTAGTTACATACAAATGGTACATACAACATACCCTCATGCAAGCGTAACGGCCTAGCTGTTAAATCACATGACCGCTATCTGTTCTATATTGTGACCAAATTACACCGATCGCCCCTCACAGCAGCGTAACAGACTAACACTTAAACCAAGCGCCCGCTATCTGTTCTATATTGTTGCCAACAATTATGTGCATGCCGCCATCATTTGATGTGAGTTTGATGATGAAGCCTGTCAGGAAACAACCATAGAGACATAGTAAAAGTGTAGTGAGAATACAAATCCAAGCGTATTGACTCTCGGTGTATCGTTATTCAGTTAACGTTTCCTGTTTCCTGCTCCAGTCTATTGTTGTAAAATCTTACCGAGGTGGACACTGTGGACCAAACCTACATGAGTGAAGTAGGATAGATACGGTTGTCATATGTGTCTTATAGGGATTGGTCATTGGTTTTATAAAAACTTATCGATGGAAGAAATGGCCCTTATACTACAAACAGAATAAACATTTACATTAATAATAACCACAACAAACACAGGACCAGCTACACTGGAGGTGACAAAAGTGACAGTCTGCTTAGAGAAAACAGCGAATTTTCAACGAAAACATAGTCTATTCCATCTCCTTGGAAACGTAAATCTGGTTATATTTAAATCACCCTATGCACTCATGTCTCCCATGAAAACTAGCGTAATGTCTGAAGAAGTCAAATTTGAGGCTTCAAAATATGTTTTCGTAGTATATGTATATATGAAGATATATACAGGTGTTTTCTAACAACAAATTACCGCATGTTGCGCTTTACGTCCATACACAAGTATAGGTTCTATGAACAACACAACACCTACAAGTTGCTAAGATTGGCACCGAGTTACCAACAGCATTTCTGTATAGAGTCAATACCACAAGACAAGACAATGTTTTTTTTCGGCCTCTGATTGAGAACAACAGATATAAACGTAATTATGCAATTAACTCTTTACCACAGTACCGAGAAAGTTAAAAATATCATTTTAAATACTCTGACCACCATAGTAACACAACCAGTTAATTCTGCTTGCTCACTTTGTGTATTACCCACACCTACTATAGAGTGTAGACAATTTTCATTTCTACAACCAAGTTGAAAAATATCGGTCAAACTTATAAATGTCTCGTCCGAATTCATAAAAAGAAGGAAATAATGTTAGCCAAATATGAAAAATATCGGTCAAACTTATAAACGTCTCATCCAAACTTACGAAAAAATGGGAAAATTTGTTAACCTAAGGAGAAAAAATATTGACCCTGTAAAGAAACATTTACAACAAACTTATAAAAATTAGGAACATTTGTTAACCTAATGAGAAAAAAATATCGACATAGAGAGCAATATTTCATCTTATCTTGTAAAAAGTAGGAAAATTTGTCAACCGAAATGGGAAAAGGTCGGTCAAATACATAAATATCTCAACAAATTATAAAAAGTAGGAAATAATAGGGGCCAAGTAAAAAATAGCTTACCCAGATTTATAAAAGGTAGGAAAATGTGTTAGCCAAAAGGGGAAAATATTGATCAAACTAAGAAACATGTCGACCGAACTAGGAAAATAAGTGAACCAAAGTAATAAAAAGGTTGGGTAAATACAGAAATATGTTGACCAAACTTATAAATATCGCTGCTAAACTTATGAACACTAGGAAACTTTGTTAAACAAATGTGAAAAAATATCGACCAAACTTATAAAAAGCTCCGCCAAACTTACGAAAAGTGGGAAACTGTGTTAACCAAAGTTGAAACTATATCGATCAAACTTATAAATGACTCGTTCGAATTCATAAAAATTAGGAAATAATGTTAACCAAAAGGGGCAAAATATTGACCAAGTAAAGAAATGTCTCGTCCAAAATTGTAAAAAGTAGGACACATTTGTTAATCAAAGGTGAAAAAAGATCGGCCAAACAGATAAATATTTCAACTAAACTTAAAAACAGTAGGAAAAATGTTGCTTCTATAGTTATGTCAAACGTGTCTTGATCTTTTATTTGAAAAGACATTTCACAATACATAATCAGCAACGTCAGCACTTTCCCTCTTTTACATTACTGAAAGCTTCAACTTATCATTCCAGCGTTTCTGTTTAAGAACCACTTATACAGACTAATCACTCATCACTCCATACTCTTGATTTTTTTTTCTTTATAACACAAAGTGTCTCTGTCTTTCATAGATAGCTTCACAACTTTTCCATGTCACAGCACCAAGAGCTCCAAACCTTCGTTGTACATGAGCTTCAACGACATAGTAATAACAATATTTATGGCAATGCAGTCTATGGCTCCACTTGGGATAGTTTCGATATCATCTGAGTATTCGTCAGCAAAGATCCATTTCCCATAACTGATATCTTCAACTTTCCATACCACAATGTCTGCTATACTAATCTTCGATTGTTCCAGCTATCAACACTGCAGGTGTTTTCTAGAAGTCTAGTGAAAATTTCATTTCTCACTTTTTCCACCTCTATTTCACTGTGTCATTTCACAACCAACCAACAGTGTCTGTTGCGAGGTCGGTCTTTCTTAATACAACATCTGCCATATTGACCCCTTGAATACCAGCGAATACATCTTCTAACCAATTTTCAACGTTTCATATCATTTAACACTAACATTCTCTTTGCTTACAACACAACCGGTTTTCTGCTGACTGGGTAAATTCCCCAACTTACTGGAGATAAATCGACTGTCCCCTATCTGACAAGACCCTTTATTAGACAATGACTATGAGCATCAACCAGGATGGTCACTGCTAAGAAGAATACCAATAACAAACGATCTTCTTTACAGACGGCTATAAAATTATGATGCTATTAAGTGTTACAATGAGAAGAATAAGGAAGACAATAAAGGGTGAAAAGAGGTGACGTGTAGTAAGGATGTATGGAAGGAAAAGAGACACAATAGGCAAGATATATATTAAGAACACTAATAGATAGATCAAAATAGAAGAGAAAAGGCTTAATAAAGTGGATAATTTTATATACTTGAGGTCATTTATAACCTCAGATGGTAGGTACACAATAGAGCTTAAGAGCAGAATACGGCCAACAAAAGAGGTATTTCAGAAAATGAAACGTGTCTTAGGTGATAAGTCACTATCATTGAAGGAACAAATAAATAAACTTTCAACAATAAAATTACAAAAATTAATTTTCGACAATAAAAATTAACAATTAAATTGCTACCAGAAACATTCAAATTAGAAACAATAAAGAGAAATTTACTGTATAATTTTTATTGTCGAAAATTAATTTTTGTAATTTTATTGTTGAAAGTTTATTTATTTGTTCCTTCAATGATAGTGACTTATCACCTAAGACACGTTTCATTTTCTGAAATACCTCTTTTGTTGGCCGTATTCTGCTCTTAAGCTCTATTGTGTACCTACCATCTGAGGTTATAAATGACCTCAAGTATATAAAATTATCCACTTGATTAAGCCTTTTCTCTTCTATTTTGATCTATCTATTAGTGTTCTTAATATATATCTTGCCTATTGTGTCTCTTTTCCTTCCATACATCCTTACTACACGTCACCTCTTTTCACAGTTTATTGTCTTCCTTATTCTTCTCATTGTAACACTTAATAGCATCATAATTTTATAGCCGTCTGTAAAGAAGATCGTTTGTTATTGGTATTCTTCTTAGCAGTGACCATCCTGGTTGATGCTCATAGTCATTGTCTAATAAAGGGTCTTGTCAGATAGGGGACAGTCGATTTATCTCCAGTAAGTTGGGGAATTTACCCAGTCAGCAGAAAACCGGTTGTGTTGTAAGCAAAGAGAATGTTAGTGTTAAGTGATATGAAACGTTGAAAATTGGTTAGAAGATGTATTCGCTCGTATTCAAGGGGTCAATATGGCAGATGTTGTATTAAGAAAGACTGACCTCGCAACAGACACTGTTGGTTGGTTGTGAAATGACACAGTGAAATAGAGGTGGAAAAAGTGAGAAATGAAATTTTCACTAGACTTCTAGAAAACACCTGCAGTGTTGATAGCTGGAACAATCGAAGATTAGTATAGCAGACATTGTGGTATGGAAAGTTGAAGATATCAGTTATGGGAAATGGATCTTTGCTGACGAATACTCAGATGATATCGAAACTATCCCAAGTGGAGCCATAGACTGCATTGCCATAAATATTGTTATTACTATGTCGTTGAAGCTCATGTACAACGAAGGTTTGGAGCTCTTGGTGCTGTGACATGGAAAAGTTGTGAAGCTATCTATGAAAGACAGAGACACTTTGTGTTATAAAGAAAAAAAAATCAAGAGTATGGAGTGATGAGTGATTAGTCTGTATAAGTGGTTCTTAAACAGAAACGCTGGAATGATAAGTTGAAGCTTTCAGTAATGTAAAAGAGGGAAAGTGCTGACGTTGCTGATTATGTATTGTGAAATGTCTTTTCAAATAAAAGATCAAGACACGTTTGACATAACTATAGAAGCAACATTTTTCCTACTGTTTTTAAGTTTAGTTGAAATACTTATCTGTTTGGCCGATCTTTTTTCACCTTTGATTAACAAATTTGTCCTACTTTTTACAATTTTGGACGAGACATTTCTTTACTTGGTCAATATTTTGCCCCTTTTGGTTAACATTATTTCCTAATTTTTATGAATTCGAACGAGTCATTTATAAGTTTGATCGATATAGTTTCAACTTTGGTTAACACAGTTTCCCACTTTTCGTAAGTTTGGCGGAGCTTTTTATAAGTTTGGTCGATATTTTTTCACATTTGTTTAACAAAGTTTCCTAGTGTTCATAAGTGTAGCAGCGATATTTATAAGTTTGGTCAACATATTTCTGTATTTACCCAACCTTTTTATTACTTTGGTTCACTTATTTTCCTAGTTTGGTCGACATGTTTCTTAGTTTGATCAATATTTTCCCCTTTTGGCTAACACATTTTCCTACCTTTTATAAATCTGGGTAAGCTATTTTTTACTTGGCCCCTATTATTTCCTACTTTTTATAATTTGTTGAGATATTTATGTATTTGACCGACCTTTTCCCATTTCGGTTGACAAATTTTCCTACTTTTTACAAGATAAGATGAAATATTGCTCTCTATGTCGATATTTTTTTCTCATTAGGTTAACAAATGTTCCTAATTTTTTATAAGTTTGTTGTAAATGTTTCTTTACAGGGTCAATATTTTTTCTCCTTAGGTTAACAAATTTTCCCATTTTTTCATAAGTTTGGATGAGACATTTATAAGTTTGACCGATATTTTTCATATTTGGCTAACATTATTTCCTTCTTTTTATGAATTCGGACGAGACATTTATAAGTTTGACCGATATTTTTCAACTTGGTTGTAGAAATGAAAATTTTCTACACTCTATAGTAGGTGTGGGTAATACACAAAGTGAGCAAGCAGAATTAACTGGTTGTGTTACTATGGTGGTCAGAGTATTTAAAATGATATTTTTAACTTTCTCGGTACTGTGGTAAAGAGTTAATTGCATAATTACGTTTATATCTGTTGTTCTCAATCAGAGGCCGAAAAAAAACATTGTCTTGTCTTGTGGTATTGACTCTATACAGAAATGCTGTTGGTAACTCGGTGCCAATCTTAGCAACTTGTAGGTGTTGTGTTGTTCATAGAACCTATACTTGTGTATGGACGTAAAGCGCAACATGCGGTAATTTGTTGTTAGAAAACACCTGTATATATCTTCATATATACATATACTACGAAAACATATTTTGAAGCCTCAAATTTGACTTCTTCAGACATTACGCTAGTTTTCATGGGAGACATGAGTGCATAGGGTGATTTAAATATAACCAGATTTACGTTTCCAAGGAGATGGAATAGACTATGTTTTCGTTGAAAATTCGCTGTTTTCTCTAAGCAGACTGTCACTTTTGTCACCTCCAGTGTAGCTGGTCCTGTGTTTGTTGTGGTTATTATTAATGTAAATGTTTATTCTGTTTGTAGTATAAGGGCCATTTCTTCCATCGATAAGTTTTTATAAAACCAATGACCAATCCCTATAAGACACATATGACAACCGTATCTATCCTACTTCACTCATGTAGGTTTGGTCCACAGTGTCCACCTCGGTAAGATTTTACAACAATAGACTGGAGCAGGAAACAGGAAACGTTAACTGAATAACGATACACCGAGAGTCAATACGCTTGGATTTGTATTCTCACTACACTTTTACTATGTCTCTATGGTTGTTTCCTGACAGGCTTCATCATCAAACTCACATCAAATGATGGCGGCATGCACATAATTGTTGGCAACAATATAGAACAGATAGCGGGCGCTTGGTTTAAGTGTTAGTCTGTTACGCTGCTGTGAGGGGCGATCGGTGTAATTTGGTCACAATATAGAACAGATAGCGGTCATGTGATTTAACAGCTAGGCCGTTACGCTTGCATGAGGGCATGTTGTATGTACCATTTGTATGTAACTAATACACCCATGTATTCATACCGTTGTGTTTTTCACTTATTTGCTAATGTAACACTGGTGTTTTTTACTTTTTTGTTTTTTTATAATTTTATACACATCACTGTATTTATTTTATTATGTAATTTAACTTGTAATAATATACTTGAATTCTTTAAAATACTGCCTATTTAGACCTCTCAAAACCTGTTGATCGGAGCTGTAAACTCCATCACAGCTAATTAAAACAACCAATATTTCCGTCACACAACCCCGTCGGAATCGAAGCTGTTACCTCCATATGATCTATGGTACCCTCTAGACCCGTATTGTTCTTTTTGGCCAGCTGTCTGTCGTTGGTACCCACTGTATAAGACACCTCTTTCTGGTAGGATTAACCTGTTTATTGTTACCCTCTCAGATCGATTGTAATCTTTGGTTTCTAAAATAATGCTTCGCGGAGACGCAACATTTCATTTCACCGTTATTTCATTGTATGTTTTGTTGAGGGCCACGCGACCTATCCCGCATCAGTTATCTGTCATCTTCACTGGGTACCAAGTATCTGATTAATATCTCCAGATGGTGCCACCACAGTTAAGCTACACATAGTCACTATTCCACCTCTGTTTGCGTGGGAGGCACGGTAAACAACTCTAGATCAGAATGAAGACACTCACTAGCTTTGGATTAACCCGCACCTTGAGGTTAATATTTGGGCTTCTAATACGGCACTTCGCAACTGTAAAAATGTCATTACCCTTCTTCGGTGTCTGATTTTGGTGAGGAGTAGGCGAAATCTGTAACACCAATTCTGTGTGGATATTATTATGGTAACACGTCTATTTCGTTTTCTAAAACTAGCTACCTTTGTTATCATTATATACCAGCCAGCCCTGTGTATATTTATTTATTTACAAATACTTACATATTAATCGACCTCTCATTTGTCATTTTGGTTAACAATAACCGCAAAGTGTCTCTGTCTTTCATAGAACCTGTACTTTTGTATGACTTTGAAGCGGGCGCAATGAGCAGACAAGATGAAAAACATCAGTGAAGATATGTTGAAAATATACATACCATGCCCAGATAGAACAACAAATAATCAAGTCCCCCTAGAAACAAAGGAAAAACAATATCTACAACATACTCTTTTCCACTCTTAATGTTTAAGTTTGAGCGAAATATGTCTTTTGTAGAGTGTGATATGAGGAAATGTGTTCTTAGAAATCACCTTGAATATATCTTCATATATACATATACTATGAAAACATATGTTGAAGTCGCAAATGTGACTTCAGACATTATACTAATTGTTGAATGAGACATGAACGCCAATGGTGAACTACGTGGGCACCAGTTAATAAATGATTGTTGTTTATTAGTATTTGTTTTAGTCATTCTTCTTGTTTCCGATCGGTACAGCCGTATTGATTTCACCTTAAAGCTAAATATTCATATACTATTCAGAATGCTTATGGTAAATATGTTCACAGGAACTGACATTACCATACTTATATGCTTTTCTCACACCGGTAGATCTCTGTTTTTGTTTGTTTGTTTGTTTGTTTGTTTGTTTGTTTGTTTGTTTTTTTTTTTTTCTTTTTTTCGTAGCTTTATTAAATATTTCTAGTCAAATATCTTCATTTAATTTCTGTAATAAAATGTCTTCATCAAATTTAACTTGTCAACGGCCTTCATATAATTTATGTAATCAACAGACACTGCGTAGGATCTGCAATATTTAGTAGAGGCGCTTGTTGTACACAGTGAACAACTAGGGTTAGAATTAAATTATAAAATGACACGGATTATGATCGTCACTAGGAAGAATGAAATACCACGATGTAATATACATGAAAATGGAAATATTCTGAAACAAGTGAATAGATACAAGAATCTCGGAACAGTCATAACAGCTGCTGGGAGATGCCTTGAAGAGGTTAGAATAAGAATCGTCATGGCGAAGATGAAAAACATAAGGACCAATAAAAAGTTGTCAATTGCTACGAGAAAAAAGTGTTGCGGTACTACATAGAACCTGCACTTTTGTATGAATGTGAAGACACTGAGCAGTACCGCTGAATCTGCTGGCTGTGGAACTGACGTTTCTGAGAAGAATGCAAAACGACACATCGTGATACGCTTCTCTGGCGCCTATGTTCGCTTTGTTATGTAACTTAACTTGTAATAATGTAATTGTCTTTATTAACATACTGTGTATTTAGTATATTTCTATATTGTGCATATGCCTGTTGCTTCTTTCTGTATACATTATGGTAGTATATGTCTATAGTGTGAGATGCTTTTTTATTTCTAACACAGTAATACATAAGAGTAGAGACATGAAGTTTGAAACGGGGGAAAACATAAACCACGACAGGTCTCAACAGATCACTAATAACGGCTATAGGAAAACTGGCACTATGGGCATTACAGAGTAAATTACGAGTCAGGTGACACCACCTGGCTCCGTTACATACTCGCCCACTGCCACACTGTCCCACCAAACAGTAGGACTCGAACCTGTCAAGCGCTGTGGCAGCAACTAGACACCATTGTTATACATTTACGTCTTAATATACTCTTAGAAAGCTCCGCCTAGGGTGGACACCCTTATCGACCCACAGCGTGATTCGAACCACCAATGATATAACCTAGTTCCGTTACATACTCGACCACCACCCCGCACACACCAACCACACAGTGAGATTCAAACCTGTCAAGTGCAATGGCAGTAACTAGAACCCCTGTTACACATTGGTGATATCCCACTATGACCAACTACGCACCCCCGTCTTTCACCACTTACCAACCCACCCTACACATCGTTCTTTTGCGCCTATTATTTTATTCCGACACCGCCCTTGATTAAAAACAGATGGCACCAGCGACCTCCCTCGACCCCGACACTAATATACACCTGCCGGCAATATCGACTTTTTGCTCACAGATGTTATATGATAAAAAGCCTGCTGGTTGCCGGGTTTTTATACCGTCTATACAAACGGGAACCTAATTAATTCATTACACCGGCTGACATCTTCTGAATCAATTAGCAAACCTGGCGCCATAGTTCAGTTGATCTTTTCATTGTTAACCCCGATGCTCTGATTAAAAACCACACCTGACACTTAAAAAACGAGGCAGGAGCTGGAAGGCATGAGGCAGGCCACAACCCACCCACCACGAGACATGAGGCATAGACGAGACATGAGACGAGAATGAGACATGGCTCATATGGCTCATACCGCATGTCTCAATATGAGGTATTTTATGTCTCATTCCGAGGGATAGAGACCCTCTAGTACTACTAACGTATCCCAACCAGGAGACCGTAGTTGCTCTCTACGAAATGTAAATTAGGTCACTGTGTTTCTATTCTTTGCTTCTTTTATGGAGTCTCCGTGGCGAAGTCGTTACGTCGCCTGCCTCGCGCTCCGAATGTTATGGGTTCAATTCCGAGCTACGACATTCGGTTCACCAGTTCAATTTTCTCGGAGACTCCTGGGGGTCGTCGCTGGAGCTATGGAGTTCGTGCTTTCTACGACACCTCCGGGAGGCCGCCCTGCGGAAAGAGATCGAGCCATATGGGATAAAACCTGGTGCATTGAAATCGATCTATCTTGCCTTTTTAAACCGTGGTTGCTTCCTTTATGGGCCCCGATAACACACTAGTCTGCAGCCCTGAGGTGATTGTAAAGTGTCAATGATTATCATTTTCTCAGTTTCACTACGTTATTTTGTCTTTTTATATGTGAAACAAATAATACATTAAAAGGGTTGATAAAACTCCATAATCAAATGCGGGTCGCATAGGTACCATGATGGAAGCATCAACACTGAGTGTAAGTTAATTATAATAGTGTTTCCCGTAAAGATACCATGAAGGAAGTATCGACACCCAGTTTAAGCTAATTGTCATGGTGTTTCACGTAGAGGTATCATGAAGGAAGTATCGACACCCAGTTAAAGCTAATTGTCATGGTGTTTCACGTAGAGGTACCATGAAGGAAGTATCGACACCCAGTTAAAGCTAATTGTCATGGTGTTTCACGTAGAGGTATCATGAAGGAAGTATCGACACCCAGTTTAAATTAATTGTCATGGTGTTTCACGTGTAGTGCAACAACTGAAGCATCAACATTCAGTCTATGCTAATTATCATACTGTTTCACACAGAGCTGTGGCAATGAACAATCGGACAGGGGACCGTATAAGGCCGGCGAAATCATCTGGTCTAGCCCTGCTAAGACAACCGCAGACGGAACTCGAAATTCAATGAACCTAAAAGCGTTATAACCAGTCATCAATAAATCTAGTAGCATCGACCTTAATACTAGCTTGCATCACACGCCTCACTAAAGAGAAGCAGTTACAGCCATCACATTAAGGGCGAGAAAATTACATGTGTGATCAAACATAGAAGACTGATTTTTTTTGCTGACAATTTTGTATGACCCGTGAATGATGTTATACATATCCAAATGGGCATTGACAGGGAAAACAATTTCACCATTCTTGGAGTAGTGGTACCATAATGCAATGGGTAACAGTGAAAGCTAACTAATATAGCATTCTCGGGGACAAGAGATCTACCTGGTAGTGCCCATCGCCTATCTCAATATGTTGAGCTGAACTGACTCAAAATCCAACATCATTGCATCCAGAGCACTCCCACGTGCGCTCCTTCCTAATCTTAAACAGCCAGCGAAGAGACTCAATATTAATAGTCCAGCTGATTATGTATTTTCCCTCATAGTACTCAATGTCGGCTAGATCTTCTGGTCACTGCATTCCGTACCATTCTCTCTAGGCCGTGATGGTTTTATCTGTTATTCTACACTGTACGCACGATTCCAAATGGTCAAATCTCAACTCGCCTTACCGTGCACCAATACCCCATGTAGTAGTGTCAAATGAAGTAACAAGACTTGATCTGTACTAAAACTTTATACTTTATTCTCAAGATGACAAGCCGTGTCTTCTCAGCTGGACTATCGGATGTTGACTGCCCTTCACAACAACAATACGTCACGATTGAGCATCTCTCTCCGCTTTCACTCATAATGCTCAATCGTGCTGTATCTCTAATTCCCCACTAGATCCTAATTATAACCCAAACTACACATACTGTTACACCTCCCCATGTTTATTAAAGAATTTTCCTTATAAAGGAAAAATCTTTACTCCTAATCCCCTTACTCTATTCCCTCTTTTTCCTCTAATCTTCCATAGTTCTTCTAATCCTCCCCAAACCAACTCCAATTTAATTAAACATTCTATTTCTTTAACTCTTTCCCCAGCTATATAATCAACCCACTTCTTCTTCCATTTTACCTCTATACCTCGTACCATGTACTGTAACCCTTTTTTAACTTACCATTTCTACTCTTCTTTCATTTCCCCAAACTATATAGCAATCCACTATATATTCCTTGGCTCCTCAAGTTCCTATATAAAATATGCATATTATAAACAAAATGGCTCGTAAAATCGTATTTGTACAACTGGCATTAGGAAATCACTCGCATTTCTCAATACAAGACAACCCGAACAACGAGAACAACGTATTTAGAAGAAGTAAAGAAGGGGTGCACCCAGTAAAAGGAATAAATAGTCAAGATAAGCACAAAGAAACGCATATTCCACACAACCACATTTACCTCCTTTGCCAATAAAAAAATTTGTACAATCAAATTTTTTCTTATAAATACGTCATACAAAAATAGATCTTTGTTTTCTATAAACCAAGTTGATATAATGTTTTACAAGCTTTATATATACAACCCTATATGAAATAGAACTTTTTACGTAAGTTTCAAGCCTTATATCTTCAACATTTAAAATTTCCAACCACAATCTTGTCCAAATTGCGTTATCTCATCTTTTAGCATGAGATCCTGTTCAATTTTTATGAACACCTTTAATATAATTAAAGCTGGTTTTTCACAGCACCTATTTCTTGCCCCCTTCATGTCCCATGATCTGCCCTTTATCCCCCTATGTATTTCTTCTATATGCTGCTATTCACAGTTTTTCCCTTAAACTTCTATCTAGTTATACTCTACTTATATATTCGAAGCTTTTCAAGCAACCTAACCTTCCCAACAGCCTATGTCTCCATACCCTCCCTCAATAATTTTATAATTCCTTTCTGAACGAAAGGGCTTTTTTTTTTTTTTTTTATAAAGCCCCCTGTATTTGAAAAGTTAACTAATATTCTAACCAAACTTAAAACCAATTCATTAACCACATCACTTAATCTATCAATCCAACTGTTTACGCAAAACTAAATCAAAACAAGGCGTCACAATTATCCAATTAAAACACATTTTCAAAATTAATATGGCATGCATTTTATCAACCCAAAAGCAAATATTATATCATTATTAGACACTTTTACGGTCCAATAGTGTTTTACTCAAAGCACTATAAACTCAACGATCCTAACTTCCTTAAACTAACTTTTTATAAAACCAAACCAAGCATGAAATAAAACATAATACATATACATATAGCATTGAAACATAGTCTCAATAAAATAATCAATTAACAACCATCATTGCCCAGTTACACGAAAATAAAACTCCAAGTGAATCAACAAAGATTTTCCAAGTAAACTTTCTTAAAATTATTACGTATAGTGGCCCCAACAACCATACTAATAATGTACCAGATC
Organism: Cepaea hortensis; assembly: GCA_963921405.1. Classification (NCBI taxonomy): domain Eukaryota; kingdom Metazoa; phylum Mollusca; class Gastropoda; order Stylommatophora; family Helicidae; genus Cepaea; species Cepaea hortensis. The sequence goes on along the minus strand of OY992879.1, from coordinate 98,614,840 downwards.
TCTATTTATTCAGGCCATTCCATTTATATATTTCCTAACTCCATTCTCATTTTCCTACCTCATCATAGCCAATTGCTAACCAGAGACATACTTCCCAGTATATCAATAATACCAAAAACTCCCCACCAAATTCTCTATAAAACTTCCTACAACTCTCTGTAAGCGAACCGCTTTTAAATTTAAATTGTTCATTAAAATTATGATTGACAAAACTGAAGATATTTCCCTTATCCCCTATTTCACATTCTCACAGAAAAGATATGTTAGATTGAGTTAGTGCGCACTTAGGAAAATAAGAAAAAGAAAGGAAAAAGTAAGAAGTAATCACACTTCTCTTTCCATACATACTTTATGAATAAAGTTTCAAAATTTATCTTCAGTTTCCGTCAATAATAATTGTTATTATCAAAAAAAATATTGATTCAACACTACTAGCTTTTCTTTTTTTTTTTTTTTTTCTTCATTCCTCTCGTCAATTTCAAGTTTACCATTCCAAGTAAACCCATCAATTTAATGCTACATATGTGTATCTGTTACTTACAGACCAATATCCAAATCTTATAAGCATATCTGCCGATATCAATGATAACAAATAGTACAAACATCAATTCCTCCTTTTTCTAGCCTAACTCCAAACACATCATACTACCCGGAAAATCCTCTTAATTAATCACTGTAAACTACAGTACAAGTCCTCTTATCTATACTAATGTAGTATTCACCATCCACTCACCTATTTACTTGTGGCCCTACCTGCCAATTATTTCCCTTCAATTTGTCCAAGCTACTAAAAAATCAACCATCAATTCCACCCCATAGAGAAATAACCAAATATATACATATACTTCATTCAAAACTACCTCCATATTGATTATAAAAATACCAAGAGTCATCTTCTTCATTTTCGAATTCTAACACTTATAAATTGCTATCTGCAATATTCTCTACTTATCTACTTCCTACGGTTCCACTTCTTCAATAACTCCAAATTTCTTTGAACCAATGCTAATTCTACATCAATGTCTTCTTCTTCGTACAATCCATTTGTTTCCTCCATACTACTACTACTTGACTCTGACTTTTCATCCATTTCTTCTTCTTCGTCTGTATGTCTCTCTTTAGCTGCCGCTAATCTCTTTTGTTCAATATCCCATCTAATTTGTCGATCACTATTCCTCAAGGATCTTTCTAGTAACGGCATATCCTCTCCGCTCGTTGAATAATCCCTAATTCTCCTCTGTCTTTTCACTTCTCTATCTCTTTGTCTATCCATTCTCCTTTTCGTTGCCTGTCTAGTGTTCCTAAACGGAGCACTTATTTCCTCTTCCATACTATCATAATGAGTCTCATTCAACTTTTCTTCTTCTATTGTTTTCGGTATCGTCTGTTCTTGAGTATCATCAAAGCCTGGAGTTGCTAATAAGCGATTTTGTGCTGGATCTCTTCTAACGCCTGGGGTTACTGTAGCACCTCTAACGAGTTGTTCATCTAAAAACCTTGTGTCTGAATAATAATTATTATTATTATTATATTCTATCTCTTCTTCATCTCTCCTTAAGTGTTCCACGTGTGCCCTTGCTACATGTCCCGTGACCTGGTTCTTAATTTTATACGATACTTTACCTAGTTTTTCCAAAATATAATACCCTGGAATCCAACGATTATCAAACTTAGAGTTTCTCCTATGCTTCTTGTAATAGACCCTATCACCAACCTTAAATTCCTGCAAGTTTGTATTTATATTCTTGTACTTTTTCTGCCTTTCCCTAGCTTTAATTATATTATTCCTTAGTCCTACGTGTGCTTTATGCATTTCCTGTATTATAACCTCTTGAAAGTCTTCACCCATATATTTCCGTCTAGGTTTTAATAGATTGTCTATAGGTAGTATCGGTTCTCTCCCGTATATTAAATAATATGGTGAAAAACCCGTGCTTTCATTTTGATTAGTACGAATGGCGTTAAGGGCAGGTCCTAAAAACAAATCCCAATCCCTTTCATGTTCATCTACAATCTTTGATATAATGCTATATAACGTCTGATGTTGACGCTCGTTTCTAGCATTGGAAGTAGGTCTATAATATGATGTCTTTATATGTTTTATATTTAAATCATTTAACAACTTTTCAAATTTCTTATTTATAAATTCTTTACCATTGTCTGTAAGTATACTTTGTGGACAACTAAATCTTGGGACAAACTCTTGTAAAAAAATATTGACTACTGTATCTGCACTCTTATCCGGAATTGCATAAACCTCCGGCCAAAGACTGTAAACATCTACTATATGAATCAAATACACGTTTCCTGACAATGTTCTGGGGTGTGGACCCGATATATCTAAACTAATCTTTTGCATTGGGAACTGAGGAATGTCAGTATCCTGCAAGGGACACTTTATTGTTTTCATGTTCCTCAATCTGCACTTCTCACAGGTATCCACATATTTATATGCAGATTTAAATAAATTTGGCCAGTAATATTTACTTGTAAGCGCCTTCACCAATTTGTCTCTACCTAAATGTCCATTTTCATCATGATATGCCTTTAAAAGTTCATTTTCTAAATGTTTTGGAATGTATTTCCTCAGTTGTTCGTTCCTTTCAGACATGTAGTATAAATGTCCATCCTCTTGTAAAACCAAATAATTCCTTTTATATTTGTTATCTTCTGTTTCTCTTAATTTTTCTTTTATTTGTAACACTTTTGGGTCTAGGTCCTGCTCCTCTTTCATGTTAAATTTTTCTAAGTGTAGATCATCTTCCCTATGTTCAGACTCTTGTTCCGATGGTAGACTATCAAATTCTTCTCTATTTATTATAGCAGAATCTAAAATATTTACTTGCCAATTTCGATCGTCAATCTCTGGTTCTCCTTCATCTTCTGTGTCACCTGACGACTGTGGATAGGGAATCCTAGACAGTAAATCAGCGCATGTGTTAATCTTACCTGGAATGTACTCAATTTTCGTATTATATCCCTGTAAGTTCAATGCCCAGGTTTGTATTTTCCTGTTCTGCACTGGGGCTTCTAAAAAAGACTTTAAAGGCATATGGTCAGTTCTAATAACAAAATTTGCGTTATGTAAGTAGTAATTTAGTTTTTGAAGAGCGTAATGTATTGCGTAAGCCTCCTTCTCAATAGTCGTCCACTTTCTTTGTGATCTGCTAAGTTTATGCGACAAGAAGTATATAGGCCTTTCATTTTTAACCCCTGGTATTCCAGACTCTTTCCCTTCATATGGTTGCACCAAACACGCTCCTACTGCATTGTCTGAAGCATCTGTGTACAGTATCAACTGTTTGTTTAAGTCTGGATGTGTCAACAGTGGTACCAGTGTTAAACTGTTTTTTAAATACTCGAACGCTTTTTGACACTCATCATCCCACTTAAACCTAGCGTACTTGCCTGTTAAGTTTGTAATAGGTTCAGCTATTTTTGAAAACGCTGGGACAAACCGCCTATAATACGCGCATGTTCCTATAAAGGCGCGTACCTCCTTAACGTTAGTTGGAGCAGGTAACTCTTTAATAACCTTTATTTTGTCCTGGTCTGGTTTTATACCTTCTCTATTTATAATATACCCCAAATATTTTGTTTCTGTCTTTAAAAATTGGCATTTACTGAGCTTTAACTTCACATCATGTTTTCTTAACCTGTCAAACACTAACTTTATATGTTTCAAATGATCCTCCACATTTCCAGAAGTAAAGATCAGAATATCATCAATATAAGCAAGAGCGAACCTTTGCATACCTTCTAAAACTTCATTTATTAAGAGCATGTAGTGAGATGGCGCAGTTTTGACTCCAAAAGGCATACGTAAAAATTCATAAGAACCCATATGAGTACAGAAAGCACTTTTTCTCTGCGCGTCTGCCGACATCGGAATGCACCAAAATCCTGCTCTTGCGTCTAACGTCGTAAAAAATGTAGCGCCATTTAGCAACCCCAAAATATCATCTATCACTGGTAGTGGATATGCAACATTTTTAGTAATTTTGTTCAACGCCCGATAGTCGCAACAGAATCGACTCGAACCATCAGGTTTGGCCACAATTACCACCGGAGATGACCACTCTGATTTTGATCTTTTGATTATCCCTGCTTTCAACATTTCTTCTATTGCCTTTTCTACAATTTCTCTATTTCTTAAGGGAGTTCTATATGGTTTTAAGCTAATCGGCGGATGGTCTCCCGTATCTATCTCCATTGTTACCGTTTTTGTCTTACCCAACTCTAAATCACTAATTGCAAACACATCCTGATTCTCCTTTATAAACTGTTCCAATACTTCTTTATTTTCTGGTGAAGTCTTTAACTGTGCCAACAATTCCTGTTCTCTTGTCTGTTTATCTAGTGAATGTATTTGTGCTGTATTTCTTTTGAATGGATGGATCAATTCATTCATTCGTGTGTTTCCTCTACTTCCGCGTCCGCGTCTGTTATTACTTCTTTCACTAGAAGACTGTGAATAATTAGTTCCCGGCATTTCTACTCTATCCGTTGCCAATATTTCACTAACGTTCTGTTCTATTTTTGCTACTACACACCCTCTGTATAATTTAATTTCTCTACCTGTGTTGTTAATCACCATAACTGGAAAGGTTAAGTGTTTATCTAACGCTATTATTCCATCCGGAACTTCCAAACCAGGCTCATCAATTATTTCCTCTTGTAATTCAGTGATTCTGACTGTGTTTCCTTCTACATAATATGGGTTTTTCTTCAGCTTCACTTGTATCAAATTAACCGACTGTGGTTTTAACGTCGTTGTCATTTTAACTCTAACTAGTGCTGATATATGCATGTCTTCTTGCATATCTATATAGACGTCCCTGAATTTTAATTTGTGTAAATCATAGAAAAGTCTTACTCCATTTTTTATTAAAAAATCTCTTCCTATTAACATGTTTCTATTTAAACCCTTCACTACATGAAAAAGGTGTCTTATGTTGATCCCTCCTAACTTAAAATTTATTATTGTTTGTCCAACTACTTGTAAATTCTGTCCCGTAACAGAGTGTAAATTATTATGACTCTTAAATACTCTACAATTTCTTACTATTTTGTATAGAAAACTTTCTTTTACTACACTAACCTGAGCTCCCGAATCAATTAACGTACGAACTCTATACTTTCCTATTTCTAATATACAAGAACTATAATCTGTTTTATCTTCTATAAATTTCTTGACTTCATCTAGTTGAAAATATTCTCTGTTCGACCTATTATACCTGTTGTTAACATATTCTCTAACCCTTGGGACCTTATTATTTACCCTCCTATCATAGGTCCTGTCTAATAGGTAGGGCGCCGATTTTCCTGTGTTCTTGTACCTGTAAAATTCCTGTGTCCATCTACAACATTCCTACTCACCCTATTATTGTCATGTCTACCCTGTGTATTCGACTGGACATGCCTGTTATTACAAAACCGAAAAACATGTCCCCGTTGACCACAATTCCAACAGACAATATTTGTACTATTTGTGTTACCTACTGTTTCTCTTGTAGGGTATCTCATATTTCTTCTTTCCTCATTATCATACCTATTTCTACCTTGTAACGTCTGTATACCTCCTCTCCTATTCCATCCGAATCTTGTTTGTCCTATTTCCATAGGTTCCTCAACTCTGTCATCTCGATTACTTCCCACTTCTCGTCCTGTTCTTAATCTAAACCTACGTCTCAAATTTTCTTCTTGTACCGCGATATCCACCGCTTGTGATAACCTCTCAGGGTTTTCCCTCATTAATTTAAGTTTCAAACCATCAGACTTTATGCCATCCACAAAAATCCCTACCAACATCCTTTCCACCTCCTCTCCTCGTACATTCTGTCCTAAGAATGCCTCTTCAGCCAGATTAATTAATCTATCGCTAAACAATTGTACCGTCTCTCCGTTATTTTGTTTAGCCTGCCTCAACACCGAAAATGCATGTTGTGGATCCGTTATTTCTGCATATTTCCTTGCTAGGTCTTCCTTGAATTGTTCCCATGTCTCATCTACTCTAGCTTCTAGCTTTCTTCTTATATGATCCGAGACCGGTTCCGTTGCCGTCTGATAAGCCAGTCTCATTTTTTCTTCATCTGTTGCTGAGATCAAATAGGCATATTTTTCTATAGAGGTGACCCATTTCTTATAGTCTCTGGCCTGTCCACTAAACTTTACAATTTCTGTTGCCATGCCTTGTTGTTTAATCACCATATTAAGTCGGCCTACTGCTGTACCCACGCCTGTCAAAACCTGGGCCAAGTTATCCGGTTCCGCCATGCTGAAAAATACTGAAACAAAGCAAGCAACCAATCACACAATTACAATTTCCCAAATCCCAAACAGCACAATTCAGTTGGTTATAATATTGTAAGATATTACATTAATCAGAGGAAGCATCAACAATATCCTGTCTGAGCATAGGAAGAATGAACCCTGTCCTCAATAAAAAAAACTCAAATTTGTGGCAATCAGAAGGTTCCTTGTAGATATTTGTTTCTTAAACCGCAATAATGTCCTGTACTCCACTCTAATTAATAAATTCGGAAGCTCACGGGAGACCTCGAAATACACAACT
>OY992879.1:98438266-98598266 GCA_963921405.1 Cepaea hortensis | reverse complement strand
AGTAAGTAAATAAGTAAGTAAGTAAGCAAGTAAGTAAGTAAGTTAGTAAATAAGTACATTAGCAAGTAATAAAGCAAGAAGGTAATGAAGTACGTAAGTAATAATAAAATAAGTAAGTAAGTATGTAAGTAAGTAAGTAAGTAAGTAAGTAAGTAATAAAGTAATTAAGTAATAAAGTAAGTAAGTTAGTAATAAAATATGTAAGTAAGTAGTAAAGTAAGTAAGTAGTAAAGTGTCAGGTCTTAGTCAGATATGACTGAGCTACCGTATAACAGTAGACGGTACTACCTGGTTTCTGTTAGCGCCGAACGTTGGGCGGCGCTTACCAAACCCGACACCCCACATTGTGCCAACGGCTTCGGGCGGAAGAGCGCAATTGGGAGGGTACAAGCCTTACCCTGGTGCGAGGAAATGCAAGCTAAAGACAAAATTGTCATGGCAGGGCAGACCAGGTCCTAAGCCTTGGTTGGCGACTGGTCTAGGATCGAAGCTCTGACAGGCGGACAGTTAGAGCATTGCTTTGCTGATCCGGCAGCTTCTGCAGCTTGTCTTGTTCCAGATGTAGGGGTGTTACCTTTCCTCTGGAGTGAACTAGGCAGGCCGAGAGAGGGATCATGCTGCATGGGCAACACATGATCTCTATATTTTAGCCCAGGCTTTGTGCTATGGAGAGGCAATAACTCCATCCCTGGTCTTAACTGGTCTCGGAATCAAAGCGAGAGGCAACTGTTACGGGTTATAAGTCCTTGTCAGTTGGCGTAGACATGGGGCGCCACGCGTTGCCTCTGACGGTGGGAGACACCTATAGGTGTCACTGATCAGCTACCGCCCGCCTCAAGCTGGGCAGCCCCCAGCCAATTGGGTGCTGATCCGCCACAGCCTGCCTGCTTCAATGGGTGCTTGGGGCTAGGACAAAATCTGAATCGCAGGCTGTAAAACCAATGCACCAGGTACAAACAAAAATATAAATAGAAACCTCAAGCTACGGCTTGCAACCTGGAACGTGAGAACCATGTGTCCAGGATTTTCCACTGACTTGACCAATATTGACGATGTGAGAAAAACGGCTGTGATTGATGCCGAACTCAATCGTCTTAACATTGATATTGCTGGCCTGCAGGAGACTCGCCTCGCTGAGGAAGGGTCACTCAGGGAAAACAACTACACCTTTTTCTGGAAGGGTAAAGGGCAGGCAGAAAAAAGGCAACACGGTGTGGGCTTTGCAGTGAACAATTCGCTACTGGGAATGATTGAAATTCCAGCAGGAGGAAATGAAAGACTATTATCCCTGCGCTTGGCAACCTCTTGTGGGTTTGCCACCATTGTTACTGCATATGCACCGACACTCGATTCCTCTGATGATGTGAAGGATTTGTTCTATGAGGAGTTAGACTCTGTGATCAAGGCAGTTCCAAAATCCGACTACATTTATATGCTCGGTGATTTCAATGCTCGTGTGGGCAAGGACTCGAGTTCATGGCCAGTGTGCCTTGGAAAATACAACATCGGTCGCATGAATGAAAATGGGCAAAGGCTGCTGGAGCATTGCACCAGTAATGACCTATGTATTACAAACTCTTTTTTTAAAACAAAAGAGATGCATAAGGTCACATGGAAACATCCAAGATCTGGCCATTGGCACCAGCTGGACTTCATCATCACACGGAGACAACATCTGAACCATATATCATTGACTCGCAGTTACCACAGTGCTGACTGTGATACGGATCATTCTTTGGTTGTTGCAAGGGTTAGACTGAGACCAAAGAGAATCTACACAGCTAAACACAAATCTAGCCCCAGGATTAATATTATTAAAACTCATGATCCTGAAAAGTGCTTTCAGTTTCAACAGCAACTTGAAGACGCTTTCACTGATACACCAGAAAATTGTACAGTAAATGATAAATGGAATAAACTTAAGGAAACTCTTTGTAAAACTGCCGTAAAGGTTTAAGGCACTGTGGATCATAAGAGGCAGGACTGGTTTGCGGCCAACAGCGAGACTCTGCAGCCCTTGATTGATAAGAAGAAGAAAGCTCTCTTAAGAAACAAGGAAAGACCAACGCGTAACACTCTGAGTGAGCTAAGGCAAGCTAGGAAGGATGTGCAAAAGGCTGCCAGGCAGTGTGCAAATGATTATTGGATCAAGTTATGTGAGTCCATTCAAATCGCAAGTGATAAGGGAGACATAAGAAGCATGTATGAAGGAATAAAGAAAGCCTGTGGTCCAGTGATCAAAAGAAGTGCACCATTGAAAACCTTGACTGGAGAAGTCATCACTGATAAGAAACAGCAGATGGACAGATGGGTAGAGCACTATTTGGAGCTTTACTCAAGTGAGACCAAACTAGCGGATAATGCCCTCAACGCCATAGAGGCTCTACCAACTCTTGACCACCTGGACACACTTCCCACCATAACAGAAGTTAAGTGTGCTATAAATGAACTTGCATCTGGCAAGGCTCCAGGTAAGGATGGGATTCCAATAGAGGTTATCAGGAGTGGGCAAGACACACTCACTATACAGATCCACCAGCTAATAGAGCTATGCTGGCGTGAAGGACAAGTCCCACAGGATTTAAAAGATTCAAGCATCATAACACTGTACAAGAACAAGGGCGATCGGAGCGACTGCAACAACTATAGGGGTATCTCACTTCTGTGTATTGTTGGAAAAGTATTTGCCAGAATTGTTCTGCGCAGACTTCAAGTCCTAGGAGATCAAGTCTACCCCGAATCACAGTGTGGCTTTCGACAGAACCGGTCTACCACTGATATGATATTCTCATTGCGACAAATGCAAGAAAAATGCCGTGAACAGAATCAACCACTGTTTATTGCCTTCATCGACCTCACAAAGGCATTTGATTTGGTCAGTCGTGAGGGTCTGTTCAAGGCACTAAAGAAGATTGGCTGCCCACCAACTCTTCTGTCCATTGTGGAATCGTTCCACACAGGCATGAAGGGTATAATCAAGTTTGATGGTGCAACTTCTGAAGAATTTGAAATCAAGAGTGGAGTTAAGCAAGGTTGTGTACTAGCTCCCACCCTCTTTGGAATATACTTTTCACTTCTACTGAAATATGCATTTCGTGATCAGGATGGTGGTATATACATTCACTCACGCTCAGATGGCGGTCTCTACAATGCTCAGAGATTGAAGGCTAAGACCAAAATTAGGAGGGTACTGATCAGAGAGTTGCTTTTTGCAGATGATGCTGCAGTTACGACCCACTCTGAGGAAGAATTGCAATGTCTACTATCTGCATTCTCCAATGCTTGTTCTGAATTTGGTTTAACAATTAGCAAAAAGAAGACACAGATTATGTCACAAGGTGCACATGGGGTACCATCAATCTTTATTGACGACGCCGAACTAGAGATAGTAGACCATTTTACATATCTAGGATCGGTGGTAAATAGCAAATTATCCCTAGATCAGGAAATCAACATCCGGATTGGTAAGGCAGCAACAACAATGAACAGGTTAAGAAAAAGAGTCTGGGAGAACAGGAAGCTTACTGCCAAAACAAAAGTCCTTGTCTATCAAGCCTGTGTCCTTAGTACTCTTCTCTATGGCAGTGAAACCTGGACAACTTACTCACACCAAGAGAACAATTTAAACAGCTTTCATATGCGGTGTCTGCGAAGAATTCTTGGTATTAAGTGGCAAGACAAAATCACAAATACTGAAGTATTGGAAAGATCAGGTTGTGTGACAGTTTATTCCATGCTCAGTCTTCGTAGACTTAGATGGATAGGACATCTTAGGCGGATGGATGATGGTAGAATACCAAAGGATATCTTTTTTGGTGAATTACAGATGGGTAAGAGATCTCAGGGTCGGCCTCTACTACGATACAAAGATGTGTGTAAGCGGGACATGATTGATACAGGCATTGATAATGCACATTGGGAGCAAGTCGCCGCTGAACGTGTTGCATGGAGGGCAAATATCAGAAATGGAATAAAGTCAAAGGAGAAAATTATTGCAGAAAAGTCACACACCAAGCGTTTGAGACGTAAGATGGTGCATGATGGTGGAAATGACCACGTGTTCACATGCACCCACTGTGAACGGACATTTACAGCGCAAATTGGCCTTATCAGTCACACTCGCTACCGCCATAGTTAAAAGTTATTATGCCTTTTTAAAGCACAAACTATCGTCTGTCAAGACGGCAAGGTGCCAATGTAGTAAAGTAAGTAAGTAATAAAGTAAGTAAGTAAGTAATTACGTAAGTAAGTAATAAAGTAAATAGGTCAGAAAGTAAGTAAGTAATAAAGGAAGTAAGTAATAAAGTAAGTGAGTGCGGGGTTAAGCAAATAAGAAAGTAATACAGCATATACGTGAGTGAGGGGTAAAGTAAGGAAGCAAGTAATATTGTAAGCAAGTAAGTACAGGAAGGACTCGTTACACGCCTCAATGCAGATTTGGCAAATGGATGTGGTTTGAAAAGAACATCGATGGAAGGCGTGATCCCTGAAAGAAGAGTCACGGGTCAATCAACACTTAGGGGACACTGGACACTTACAGAAGCTATGGTCAGTAAAGTACATGAGGAAGGAGAACTGGCCTAAGATCGAGCATATACAGAGGACACAATGTTTATTGATATCTAAAAATACTCACAAAAACGGATCTTCCCAGCAGGCAGTGTTGGCTTCAAATGTGGCTTTGTTTGCGCACACCCACAGAGCCAGTTGGAAATCTGAGGTCTGGAAAGAAGCTGCCTCTGGCCAGTCCCCATTCTTGCACCTGAGGAGGAGGCTTTCGCATGAGCTCTTCTCCTCCAGCTCCGGACAAATGTCGGTCAGAAACTCGCCATTTGCAAACTTGAAGAAGTTGAGACTGAAGAGCGTGGTCATGACTCGGGTGGTTGGGATAGCGACTGGCCCGATACAGCTGGAGTAGGCGATGCAGGGGTTGGATCGCGGTAGTACTGGGGAAATTAATGTGTGGTACAGGTTTACAGGTTTAAAGGCGATGAGTCTCTTTTCGCAGGGTGACACAAAGCACACACTCAGTAGCCCCAGCGAAGACCCCTACGAGGCTCCTAGAAATATGCACTAGTAAACCAAATGACACGGTTTGAAATCGAACCACCAACTTTCGGAGTGCAACGCAGGCGGCCTAAATAATTCGCCCCGTGGAATCCGTAGTCCATACTCCGTATCCCATACCCCATAGTCCATACTCCGTAGTCCATACTCCATAGTCCACACCCCATAGTCCATACTCCGTAATCCATACATGTGGCACTACTTCAAGTGCACTACATTGATTTTTGTGTGCGTATCAGCTTTTCCTATTATCAGTGTCCCTCACCACCAGACGAACCCACCCCGACTTCTGAGGTACTTATAATTTACATCACTAAGTCAAGGACGAGAAATCAAGATTTTAGTCCATCTGACCAGTGTAGGGGTTGAACCCCTACCTAGGCATCAGCACACCGGAAGTCTAAAAGCGAACGCTCTTATCCATTCGGCCATGCAGGGCTCCATCCAATATATTGTAACAGGGGACATTATTGTTTATTGACAAACTGTTATGCTACTAGGGGAATTATTACAATATAGTTAGATGTGACTAGGGTGATCAATGTGGTGTATCTAGATTGTAATGTTGTTAGGTTAGTAAATTCATTAAACATTAGATTGTTACTACCTTCTTCTTCTGTCCATTATTTCTCAATGAGGCATTGACTCTCAAACAAACCAGGCCAAGGCGTCCTATCTTTCATCTCTGTGATTCTCTTCTCCGTGCGTTGTTGGATCTCCGGCTATTTCGTTTAACCTGGTGTTCAAGTGTCTATATACCCTATCCTCGGGTTTTCCAAGTGTGTGTCCTGTCCAGGGCCAGCACATAACCCAGTCTATAATCGCACAAAACCCAGCCTATAGTCGTACATAACCAAGTCCATAGTCAGCACATAACCCAGTCTATAGTCAGCACATAACCCAGTCTATACTCTGCAGATAATCCAGTTTATAGACACCAGACAGACAGACAGACCGGCAGATGGACAGACAGACAGACAGACAACGAAGAGCATCCAGCATTACCACTTGCGCGTCCATGTTGTACAACAGACTGTACTATTATCAGCAAGAATGCGGCGCTGCTTGTGGAGATCATCATGACTGATACAGCGTGTTTTCTGTGGATGATGGAACCAGCTTTACCGCCATTTTATACCAGCTCTAGAGATTGTAAACAACGCTGGTGTCATGACCATCAGTGGGTCAACAGAGGTCACATTTGTTAACCTTCAGCGGCGGATCCACAGATGAGCTGTAGGTAGGTTGCATGAGCGAATGTTCAGTTAACTTTTAGAATCAATACTGAGGTATACAGGGTGTATTTTTAATGACGGTGCGGTGTTTGAAAATATTGCCGGTCCAAGTTTTGTATTTACCTATTATGTTGCATGAACTTTACAGAGGGTGAATACAAAACTTGGACGGGCAATATTTTCAAACACTGCACAGTCATTAAAAATACAGCCTATATTATGCTTACACGCGATTGTGTAGGAGTAGCTTCGCATTCACAAACACTATCTGCAGTTGTGAAATCATTGTCAAGTTTAAAATATAAAATTTCTGTTAAAACTGCAAGAGAATCAAATATAATCTTTTCAGACAAAATGTTACAGAAACTGCAAGGCATTAAGTCTCGAAGGATAATATGTCGCCAAATGTGACCTCAATTTGGACAGAAGGGCGATATATCACCGTACTAAGGGTATTGTATTATTTGTTTCGTTTTGCGGTATCTTCCTCAATTTTAATGCTCGCTAAATGCAAATTTACATTATAATAATTGATTGTGTGGTTGTTTCGGGATTTTGAAATTTAAATATTGAGCACAACCCACTACTGGCAACGCCGATAGCATTCTGGTATGAACCTAAGGCCTATCCACGTCAATATGGAAGCACTATACTCGAGTTTCGCTCTCGTTTGAGCTCGTCAGTAGTGCATATCCCTGACCGGATCCGGAAACAGTCCCGGATCACGCGTGTGAAGCGGGTGTGTAACCACGCGGCACACACTGGACACACCAAATTATCACAACAGAACATCACAACGCTACCCATCGTAGGCTATGCTCAAGATTGCCCAATCGCCGCGACCGACGTCCGTCAATCGATGGGTCCCGAACGATCAGGACTTCTCACTGGCAAGGAACACCAGGCCTCCTAAATCAAGTGAGCAATAATCAATTGATTGTGTGGTTGTTTCGGGATTTTGAAATTTAAATTTATGGTGTTCCTTGCCAGTGAGAAGTCCTGATCGTTCGGGTCCCATCGATTGACGGACGTCGGTCGCGGCAATTGGGCAATCTTGAGCATAGCCTACGATGGGTAGCGTTGTGATGTTCTGTTGTGATAATTTGGTGTGTCCAGTGTGTGCCGCGTGGTTACACACCCGCTTCACACGCGTGATCCGGGACTGTTTCCGGATCCGGTCAGGGATATGCACTACTGACGAGCTCAAACGAGAGCGAAACTCGAGTATAGTGCTTCCATATTGACGTGGATAGGCCTTAGGTTCATACCAGAATGCTATCGGCGTTGCCAGTAGTGGGTTGTGCTCAATATTTAAATTATAATAATTGCTCATTTGATTGTGCACCATGTTTGGTCCAAACCTACCTTTTCATTTGGCACTTAATCAGTTAAGTTCTATTGATAAAATGACCCTTTCTAGGCGCCTCGAGGCCTATAGAGCGTATGGTGGAAGCCCCATGTTTTAAAGACCACTAGGCGCCAGTGTCGTGCTGCAGTCGATGTCACCCCGTCCGCCTTTACTTCCTAAGATGTTTCCTGATAGTCATTTTAGCCTGGGGTCGATCTGGAATCTCAGGTCAGTTTTAAAAATCCGCCATGTTACAAATTCGAACCCTGGGCACCGGGCATGTTAGCCGTTGCGCTGCCGCGTCTCCCAAAGTTCTAGTATCTATGTTATTATAAGGTCAGAAGTTCAAACAAGCAGTTAGAACCTATAATTAAAATAGGTAGGCAGGTAGACAGACAGGCGTGCAAGTAGACAGATAGGTAGCCAGACAGGTAGGTAGTCATGCAGGCAAGTAGGTAGGTAAGCAGACAGGCAGACATGCAGTCAGATAGGCAGGTAGGTAGGTAGGTAGGTAGATAGGTAGACAGACAGGCAGGCAGGTAGGTAGGTAGGTAGATAGGTAGGTAGACAGGCAGGCAGGCAGGCAGGTAGGTAGGCTAGGCAAGCAGGCAAGTAGGTAGGTAGGTGGGTATGTAAGTAGGTAGGTAGGCAGGCAGGTAGGTAGGTAGGTAGGTAGGTCACTGGGGCCGTTAAGGAAAGCAAATAATAGTAACCCTGTAACCTACCCTGCCGGTAATAAGAAGCCACTAGAGAAAGTTGGCGTGGGGCTGGCTACCCAATCTCTCAGACAGACTTAGATACAACATCCAACCAACCAGGAACACGTCTAAATAACTCAGCCAACATGATAAAACCAGACTCTTATTCTGGAAGAAGTATGAGGCGAATCGGAGAAAGTCGTTAGAAGTCTGGATCGCTGATTAATTTCCAGAATTGGCAACTGGAGTATTAGAATTATATATGAATTGGGAAAGACAGCATACGAGGTAGGGGATATGAAGTATTATAAGATAAGCTTGAGGGAATTGTGCTAAACACGATGTAATGGGGCGGGTAAAAGCTTCAAATCGTAGGTGACACAGTGCTGTTTTTTTTTGTTTTGTTTTTTGTTTTTTAGGCCGTACAGAGTAAAATGCCCCTCACAGTGATGGAGTGACAATAACACTGTCTAAAGAGGCAGAGAAAACATCAATAGAGTGGGGTGTGGGGGGGGGGGGGGCAGTGAGTTTTAGAAAATTATTATCAAGAATTAGAATCACAGAAATCAGTAAACATGAATGTGATCCAGTGTTTCGCACTAGCACACAATAAGGATGAGTCAGTTAAGGGGGAATTTTACAACAAACCCGAAAGTACTTAAGGTAATCACAGAACTGACAATATCAAAATGTGTATTCATCCATCATGTGCCATTCCGGTAAGCGTGGGCGGTCATGATTCGTCATTTCACTCAATCACCAGAGTCGTGGCTCAGTATTCTTGTCTCGACCATGCCACGCGATCAAGCCATTCAAGTATTTACTTCTCTGTCTTTCCCTTGTTCCCTTCCCCTCGATCTTGCCAGTTGTCACCAAGTTCTCTAATTCATTTCTTCTCATAACATGTCCAAAACATTTTGACTGTCTACGTCTAATTTCTCTAATCAGTTTACGATTTTCATTTGTTTCTTGTAGGACTTGGTCGTTGGTTTTTCTGTCTGTCCATGGTATTCTTTGCATTCTCCTCAGAAACCACATTTCCACAGCCATCAGATGTTTTTCAGCTTGACTACTCATTGCCCACGCTTCTCATCCATACAAAAGTACAGGCTCTATATAGCACCTCAACATTGTTAATGCTTTTCTTTGTGTGTGTGTGTGTTTTGTTTTTTTCTTATCTGTTTCCACCTTCTTAGTAGGTCGCGGTACATTCCGTCTTGTGTATGTGTAAAACTATAACGATATCTTCTTCCCCTTTCGCCTGTTATCCTCCATGGTGGGATATGCACTCAACCAACTCGCCACAAGCCGTCCTATTCCTAACTTTCTCACGCAGCTCCGTCCGTGCCCTCCCCTTATTATTCATTTATGTCTGTGTATCTCTTCTCCTTGTTGCTGCCTGGTTGGAGTTTGTAGCTAAACTTTTTCTAGTATGAGCAACCTTAAAAATGCTTACATATATTACAATACCAATTGTGCCAGTTTGACGTTGACTTCGATACTGGGGCGACAAAGGGCTTGTGAGGTTTCGAATTTTAAAAAAGAAATGGAACTGAGCTCCCAAGTTGATCCAGTCTACAATCTGTATCAGGAAATAATTTGGGAAATAAAGGTGCCCGCCATGATACCGCCCACATCAACCCACCTACCTTTCATGGCCTCTTACGACATGTATGACATGCTCAGGGCGTTACTATTCTTTGCTTCCCTAAAGCGTCACGGTAATACACGGGCGGTAACCTCATTAGTCACTTCTTGCGCCATGCATGGTAGCTTACATTATTACAAGTCATTGTCTCCCTTTTTGATCCCAGTAGCACTAACTATATTGCGAATTTTTAAAGACTGGGATTTTTGAAAATATTGCCACCCCAAGTTTTGTATTTACCCTCTGTCAACTCATGCAACTGTCAACAACTGTCATTTACTGCCAACATAGTACCTTGCGGTGTATGGCAGGGGGATCTTGAGCATGAAGAATTAAGGCTGCCTGGCTAGTGCAGTCGCCGCGAACTGTGCAGGTTAGAGTTTTCTTTTTGCCCCCGACAGAAAAAAACAACCCCACACCTTACCGAGGATTCGAACCCGAGTCTCCCGTAGGAGACTCCAGCATTCTAGCCACTGGGCCAGCCGCAGCTCCCATGAAACATGAAAGGTAAATACAAAACTTGGAACAGCAATATTTAAAAATAAAACTCCACAGCCATTAAAAATACACCCTGTATACAAATATAACGTACACTAAGCCCAATTAAGAGTCTTCTCAGTCTAAGCGGGTGAGTACAGCAGATTTCACTGGCAAGGCGAGGAAGGAGCTGGCCTGTTTACCTCATAATGCTGTACCTTCTATAGTTCTATCACATTACACTCTTACATGGGCTACCTTAGAACTATTTACACATTTTATAATAGCAACTGTGCCAGTTTGGCGTTCATTACGATACTGGGGCAACAAATGGCATATGAAGGCCGTGTCGAAGTCTTAAAAATTGAACTGGACACCCACATTACCCCAGTCTAAAATGAGCACCTGAAAATGCCTTGGGAAGTAAAGGCGTCGGCGCCACATCGACCACATCACCCACTAAGTGCCGTTTTTGTATATGCCTAACGTAGCCTAAACTGAATCCGTAGCGAAGGACGCAGTTTGTAATCCCACATATCGCGTTCGAAACACAGCAACATTGGTTTTTTATGAAATGGTATGGGTGCCGGTCGTTTAGAAAGCAATGGCAAACTACTGAACATAAAACGTGCCCAGGAATCACGAAGAGCCAAAATATGCTGGGGTTGACTGCTACATCAGTAAAGGATATGCAACTAACTTTAATATGGCTTATGCGTGAAAATGGGACCTTTTTTCTGATCTTTTAGGGCTAATAACACATCGGCTAGGACTGGTTTTCTTCCTCTTGTATATAAAATTAGAATACGAACCTGCAGTGAACACCATCGCTCAGGCGCTAGCTCTAGTCTTTATCAAAGGGCCGCCTCTGCAACAAAACCGTGCTTGTTTTGTTTATTTACCCGCCTTACTTCTGTCAATAGTATGTCGGTCGGTTAAGTACTATTTGTCTCAAATTTCATGTTTACATATAGTTGGTGTGCAGTTACTATCGCCGACAACACAGAATCTACTTTCAGAAAAAAAAATATATTCTGTGCCGATTTTCTAGCCCTGTCCCCTGTCCACGAATTAGTAATCGAAATACAGATTCTGCGCCCCAAGCGGATTTATGCTTGCAATAAATTTACTCAGTACAAAGGAAAGCATTCTCCGAAGTGTAATAGGCGGTATCCCGTTTCACAAAGTTTGTGGTGGTACCAGTGTGTTCATGACGTGGGCCATACGGCCCCACTGTTATTTGGTATGGTTTACGGTTGATATGTGAGGAAAAAACAATACAGAAGACTTAGGAGTGTCAGAAAAGGAGAACAGGTGAGACTTTATATGGCGTCCAATATTTAGTACAATATTACAGATTCCAATCATAACCACAATAAATTCAATGTATCATTGGGTAGCATGATATCCAGGGTTGTCCATGGGACATAATTTACATTGCGTGGTAATTTATGCATGTCCCATCCCATCCCGTACCATAGCACTTTCCCATGGGATTCCCATGTACATTGCCAATAACATTCCCATGGACAAGCCTGCCAGGATTGTCCATGGGACATGTTTCTCTGTCCCATCCAATAGTAATTTATGCCTGTCCCATCCCGTCCCATCCCATCCCTACACTATTAAGAAAATCCCCTGTTTTTCCCATGGGATTCTCATGGCCAAGCCTGATGATATCAGTATCAGCCGATAGAAGAATAACTGTACAATTCAACTTTCGTTGCGTTTTTAAAATAAATCAAATTCTACGCCTTCTTCTGCGTTAACCTTCAGACACTAATATGAATACATGCAAAGAAAAGAGTTAACTTAAGCTTCTTGACATGCCGATAGAGTGTGTCCTCGAATGCGGTGGGTGTAGCCCAATATACTTTTCTTTGTTAAATAAAATTAATGGATAAATCATACAGACATTGCTGTGCAAATACGCACCAATAGAAAAAAATAGCAATGGACATAGTCACCGTACTATTATTTTGTTACCAATATAAAACTTCAACAATTAGCAAAAAGAAGACACAGATTATGTATTAGAATCTTCATTGACGACGCCGAACTAGAGATGGTAGACCATTTTACATATCTAGGATCAGTGGTAAATAACAAATTATCCCTAGATCAGGAAATCAACATCCGGATTGGTAAGGCAGCAACAACAATGAACAGGTTAAGAAAACGAGTCTGGGAGAACAGGAAGCTTACTGCCAAAACAAAAGTCCTTGTCTATCAAGCCTGTGTCCTTAGTACTCTTCTTTATGGCAGTGAAACCTGGACAACTTACTCACACCAAGAGAAACGTTTAAACAGCTTTCATATGCGGTGTCTGCGAAGAATTCTTGGTATTAAGTGGCAAGACAAAATCACAAATACTGAAGTATTGGAAAGATCAGGTCGTGTTACGGTTTATTCCATGCTAAGTATTCGTAGACTTAGATAGATAGGACATCTTAGGAGGATGGATGATGGTAGAATACCAAAAGACATCTTTTTTGTTGTGAGAACGTACGACGATAAGTTCCTCACTACTTCTCTGTGTAACCTCAAGCGCACACAGAGTTCTGCCTACTGCGTCACCAAAGAACTGAGTTTGTACGGTCACTTGAAGTTCATTAAATTCTGCACAGAAACAGTGTACAAGGTGAACATCGCAGAGAATGCTCGCCTCAAAAAATCACTGAGTACTGAAAAGGTAACAACGTCAGCACTAGACAACCCAGAGAAGTATGTCAGGAACTTATCGTCGTACGTACTCAACAATATTGAAACTGAGGCCCTTGCATACGAGATTAAAATTCTGCATAAAGCCCAAACACATTAACCGCACTGAGTCGCAGGCACAGTTTGAAATGTTGTTTGATCAAGTCTCTAAGTTATCACCTACTTCTGCTGAGTCGGTCGGGTGGCTGAAGGCCAAACTGGTAGATTTAGAACACCAGTATCGCACATCACCCTCTAAACAGACATGCCCGCTGACCAATGAACACCTTACTGCATTAAAAGCATTACAGGCTAACAAAACGCTTGTATTACTGAAACCAGACAAAGGAAGTGGTGCAGTATTGATGGACATGTGAGACTTCCAGAGTAAAATGGAAGTGATATTATCGGATGCATCTAAATTTAAGTTAGATCAAACAGTAAACAAGTCGGAGGACCTGGATGCAAAAATGAAAAAAGAGATCCAGTCACTTGTGAATGAGGGACTTATCAGTGAGGCCACTGCAAAAATGCTCACACCACGTGACTCCCAAACTCCTCAAATGTACGGTCTACCCAAACTTCACAAGCTCGGAATCCCGCTAAGACCGATCCTGTCTATGGTTAACTCTGCACAACACCGGATGGCGAGATGGCCAGCTGAAATTTTAAAGCCAGTACGACAGTCGTTTGATCCAAAAATACTTAGAGATAAATTCGAACGGGTGAAATTATTAGATACTATGGACATAAATAATAAACACATCGCATCCATGGATATAGCCTCCCTATTCACCAACGTACCATTAGATGAGACAGTGACAATAATAAGTGAACGCATCAGAGACAAACAACTAAAACTAGGTATACCAACATCTATTCTGGAGAGGCTACTATTACTATGTACTGCCAATATAAAATTCAATTTTCTGAATAAGTCATACCGCCAAATTGACGGAGTGGCCATGAAGAGTCCTCTTAGCGGACATCTTCATGGCATATTTAGAAGAAAAGAGATCCTCAGACATTAAAAACTTGGCATTCTACCGTCGTTATGTTGACGATATATTAATTATCACCACAGATGAGCTACAAGCAACATCGTTCCAAGCCATAATGAACATGGCGCATAAAAACATCTCTTTAGCTATGGAACACGAACACAACGAAACGTTGCCGTTCCTGGATATCCTAATGAGACGTAGAGCAGACGGCAAAATTCAAAGATCGGTGTACCGCAAAGAAACATGGACTGGCCAATACTTAAATTTTCATAGCTTTGCACCTGTCCAGTACAAACGGGGCTTAGTGAGGACCCTGTTTGACCGTGCTAGGAAGATATGCACCCAGGACACACTGACGGAGGAAATGGAAACTCTGAAGAATGTCTTACACCTGAATGGGTACTCCATGGGATTTATAAAGCGCCACTGCCAACAGCCGACACTAAAATCAGACGTAACTACGGTCCCTAAGCTCAAGGCATTTATACAGCTAACCTTTCGAGGGGATGACGAAATGCAAACGTCTACAGGACCGGATCGTTACAGCAGTTGGCCGAACATTCTGTGCTGCAACTCCAGTTATTAGGTACAGAACCACACCTATTCCCACCCCAGCAATAAAAGAATATACCCCTCTGTACGCCACATCTAATTGCATTTACCAATTCACATGCAGGTGCGAGTCTACCTACACTGGCAGCACAGAGAGGCAGTTACATACCAGGATTGTTGAACACATACCAAACTGGGTTGACAAGAAACTACACACAAGCGATGGGATCATGGGAAGTGTGACACACCACAATTATAAACTTCCGGCGTCGTCCATTGCACGTCATGTCTTATAAACCGGTCATGTCATTGATAGAGACAGCGCTTTTCGTGTGTTGTTTCATACACAAAATAGTCTCTGTGGGTCTCTCTGGGAGTCTCTGTGGCGAAGCGGTCAAGCCGTTTGACTCGTGCTCCGAAGGTTGTGGGTTCGATTCCGGGCCGCACCCTTCGGTTTACGAGTTAAATGTTTCGGAGACTCCTGTGGGTCGTCGCTAAAAACTACGGAGTTCGTGCTTTGTGCGACGCTTTCCGTGCTGCGGAAAGAGACCGAGCCATATGGGATAAAACCCGGTGCAATGAAGTCGACCCTGTCGACTTTTAAGCGACTTTAAGCGACACAAAATAGTCGTTTGTTAAAGTTTGCAGAAGCGATAATGATCCATCTGCACAAGCCAATTTTGTGCAAACAGAAAGACATGATAGTCAATTTAAAATTACCATGGTAAACAACTGATATTACTGTGTGAACATGTGTATATTTCAGCTTGAACGATGAATCTAGTTATTTTACTCTACGTTGTGTGACATCTGCAGTAAGTACCTGACGAGATGCAGCTAAATGTGCCAGGCAATAAATCGTACTATACATGGTTTGTGTCTTCGTTATTCAAATTCACTACGGGAAAACATTGTTGTATTCTTATTTTAATATCTAAATCCTTCTATATGTGATGTGCTCATGGTTGACTGGATTTTGTGGCTTAATGTTTCTAAGTTATGGGTGTAACGAATACGAGAAATTATAAAAATAACGAAAAGAGAAGAAAACATACTGTGATGTTATGTTATGTTATACTCTGCCGAACGACATCACTGCATATTAGGCATTTCCTTTCGCGCTAGTCCTTCGATGCAGCAGCTATCCCAAAGTCTTTCTGCTCAGTTCCCATAAGAGTTGGTTACTGTATCGCCTCTCCTTCGCTCGAAGGCGGCATTGACCTGGCTTCACTTCCAGTTCATGTAATCTGCGTCGGGGTCTCGTCTGTGTCCGCTAACCGAGGCCGGTGATATTCTGAATCAAGTAGAGACCCAGCATCATGGTTCAGCTATACAAAACGCACCAGACAGATGGTCTGGTAATCTAAAAGGATTGTAGCAAGACACTGGCCCACACAGAGACTTATCGCATTGGCACGATAGAAACAGGGCAAAGGGTTGCCCCTGCAAACGTTGGATTTATAGGATACCTGAGGTTATAAAAACTACATTATATGAAAACACACCGTAGCTCTAACTTTACGTCTCTTTTCAATGGAGAGGGCGAAAAAAAAAAAGACTCACAGAAGACGGAAAATGAGGAGTAAGATAATGAAGATTATGTCCACTGGAGTCTTTTGCAGTTGTATTTCTTCCTTGTTTCTTGTATGTTTCATGGAACAAGTGGGTAAATTATGTACAATCTTGCTTGTTTCTTGTATGTTTCGTGGAACAAGTGGGTAAATTATGTACAATCTTCCTTGTTTCTTGTATGTTTCGTGGAACAAGTGGGTAAATTATGTACAATCTTCCTTGTTTCTTGTATGTTTCGTGGAACAAGTGGGTAAATTATGTACAATCTTCCTTGTTTCTTATATGTTTCATGGAACAAGTGGGTAAATTATGTACAATCTTCCTTGTTTATTGTATGTTTCATGGAACAAGTGGGTAAATTATGTACTATCTTCCTTGTTTCTTGTATGTTTCATGGAACAAGTGGGTAAATTGTGTACTATCTTCTTTGTTTCTTGTATGTTTCATGGAACAAGAGGGTAAATTATGTACAATCTTGCTTGTTTCTTGTATGTTTCATGGAACAAGTGGGTAAATTATGTACTATCTTCCTTGTTTCTTGTATGTTTCATGGAACAAGTGGGTAAATTATGTACAATCTTGCTTGTTTCTTGTATGTTTCATGGAACAAGTGGGTAAATTATGTACTATCTTCCTTGTTTCTTGTATGTTTCATGGAACAAGTGGGTAAATTATGTACAATCTTGCTTGTTTCTTGTATGTTTCATGGAACAAGTGGGTAAATTATGTACAATCTTGCTTGGTTCTTGTATGTTTCATGGAACAAGTGGGTAAATTATGTACAATCTTGCTTGTTTCTTGTATGTTTCATGGAGCAAGTGGGTAAATTATGTACAATCTTGCTTGTTTCTTGTATGTTTCATGGAACAAGTGGGTAAATTATGTACAATCTTCCTTGTTTCTTGTATGTTTCATGGAACAAGTGGGTAAATTATGTACAATCTTCCTTGTTTCTTGTATGTTTCATGGAACAAGTGGGTAAATTATGTACAATCTTCCTTGTTTCTTGTATGTTTCATGGAACAAGTGGGTAAATTATGTACAATAAATCTGCATGACCTGCTCAAGGACTAAAATACTTGATGACTGGCAATTTGTGAAGACCATGGAGATGAAGTTAAGCAAATACATAAGGAATTGGCTTGCATGTCCACCATGTCTTACGACGGTCGTACTATATTGTAAACAAAGTAAGCTCGTCCTCCCGTTCTTGTCTCTCATGGAAGAATTCAAAGTCAGAAAAGCCAGACTCGCGATGATGAAGCAGTCAGTACCTCACAACCCGCGTTTAGAATGGTAAGGAAGTGGGAAGTCGTCAGCGCGGTAGAAGATGTCCAGACAGCACTCAAGCTGAAGGAAGTCATGGGGCACACTCAATCGGATAGAAGGGGGTTCGGGCACCATGACAGAGCTCAGATGTGGTCGAAGGCGACGACCAAGGAACGCAGAGACATGGTGGTTCAGGAGATCCAGGAGGGAGAAGACGAAGAGAGGATACAAATGGCTGCCCAGCAGGCGCAGCAGGGCCAGTAGATGTCATGGGAAGGTATAGTGCAGAAGTCCCTTACCTGGAATGGTATGGCACCACTGCGCTTGAGTTTTGTCGGCCAATCCCTCTACGATGTCTTGCCATCAGCTGCCAACTTGGTCAATAGGGGTAAAGCACCGACCCGTCCTGTCTCCTCTGTATTAAGGTCAAGACGGTGGAACCCGTACTGTCCGCATGCAAAATAGTCCTATGCCAAAGCCGATTCACATGGCACCACAACAAAGTCCTTGCAGAGTTGGCAGCCATAGTTGATGTAGCCAGAATGCGGGCGAACAGCGGGACCAGGCCGAGGCCGCTGGAGATTTACATCGTCAGAGCTGGGCAGCAACGTAGAGACAAGGAAGGCTGCGTTGCCGACCTACCATCCATTTTCGATGGCGCAGGTGACTGGGAGCTGACAGTTTCGCTTGCGGCCTGACATCGTACTTCACTCCTTGGCGGCCAAACAGCTAACGCTGATTGAGATGACAGTCCCATATGAGTCGAATATCGATGGAGCAATATACTTACAAGATGGAGAAGTACAGTGACATGGTCGATAGTCTGAGAAAGGAAGGGTACACTGTCAGGCTGTTCGCCGTTGAGGTGGTCGCAAGAGGTCTAGCCTCCCACTCCGTGTATGGTGTGTTAAAACAGTTGGGCATAAGCGGCAAGCGAGAACTCGGGCACAAAAACAACTGGGTGCGGCTGCCGAAAAGGCCTCATGCTGGCTGAGGAATTACCGGAACATAGAATGGGACATGTTCCAACAGTAGTATGGTTAAAGTTTATGTCTGTATGAAAGGACAAATAACATCGGAACCAATCACTCAGTAAGAGCTAGAACGTGCACTGTCTCGCGTTTACTCCATAGCCTTCCCTCCGAGAGAGGGTAGTACATCTGAATACGGGACTGTTCGGTGGGGAAAATCGCAGGAAGGTAGCAGTCGCCAAGTAATTCAAATGTCGGCCGAAGTCCAACCTCCATACCAGGGCGGTAGCCCTCTTACAAAAGCCGCGCTCTGCAGCAAAGACCAAAAGAGTGGTCGAGGAACCCAATGAAAGAGCCGGCTTCCCAGAGTGCGGCGCCGTGAACGGGTCACGAAGAAGGAACATGGCAACCAAGACGAACGGAGGCGGCAGAGGCAGTGGCTGGGGAAGAAGCCGGCTACCCACGACCACAGGTGCTAGGATGGTGTGAGGGTACCAACACCGGGTACACAGGCTCTCCTCCCTGATGGAGAGTGGCTTGAGATCAGACATGTCCGCAGATATGGGACAAGCACGAAACAACACAAGGACAACGCAAACGATCGAACGTCTCGCACTGCAGGGGAAAAACGCCCGGGGTCATTACCCGGAAGGGCCCGCTCCTAGAGAATGTAAAGAGGTGAAAGAGTCGAAACATTCATGGAAGGGTGACCCCTTCTGACGATCATAAGCACCCTGAGTAGTATGTCAGGAGGTAATTAAGTAGGTTTTGGGGTCCGCTTCATGGGTCCGGACGTCGTATTTTCCTATATGAATGGTATCCCTCCCTCAGCGGACCACATAGAAAACGGACCCCAAATGACCCAGATATTTGAAAATGGCGGTTATTTTCTTGGGTCTGGGTGACCACTTCCGGTTGTCACTTCCGGTTGTCGTGATGACTACTTCCGGTCCATTGCTAACCCATACCCAGGTCCCCCTACCCAGGTCCCCCGTACCCGGTCCGACGCGAACCGAACCGGACGTCGGCGCGAACCGGGCCTCGGCGCGGGTGTGCACCCCGGCGGTGGTCACGTGGTGTGATCGAACCCCAGTCATATCGACCCTTCGATGAGGGAGATCGAAGTCCAATATGACAGAAATATGATTTAGTCCATCTCTCGAGCTAACCCGAGTAGGTCAAGTAATGACCGTCTTAATAAACTTTTGCACGGCTCAGTATGCTAATTCACCAGAATCCGATCCGATCCGATATGAAAAACAAAAATGGCAAACTCGGTCTCCCTCAACCTGCTTCTTTCAGCGTTGGTTAGATAGTCGATCCGTGGGTTTGTGTGGGTCTTTTCACCCTGGTTTTTACTTTTGCTCTCTTACGAGTGAAGTCTGGTTCTGGTGAATTAGTTTCCATTTGTATTGTATCTTTGTGGCATTGGCTTCTGGCTCATCTGATGGTGCTTTCTTGTATTAGCCCCCCCCCCCCCCCCCCGGTTGATTTGGCAGAATGTGTATCTTCTTCGGTCTAGTCCGGTAATCTGCAAACTTCGACAGGAGTGATCGTCGCATCTAGGCTGACTAGGCTTGTGTCACGTTTCCGATTGAAAACTGGCTTTCCCTTGAATTTGTTCGTAAATGTGAATGGGTTGCTGGCGTCTTCTTGAGGTTTTACATATGACTGAGACTTGGCTTCCTCGTGCGTCTGTTTGCTTTCTTTTCTATGTAGTGACTTTAGCAGCTTTTCTATGTTTTCTTGTTCTTCTACGTATGGTTCTTCTGTGTTCATTTCTGCATCTTCTATTGTTTTGGTTTGGGTTGACTCTCTCTCTGATTTTAGTAGTTTTCTCTCGTCTTGAATTGCTTGAAGTAACTCCTCGTTCTTCTTGATTGTCAACGCCATATACTCCACCTCTTGTTTTATGCTTTTATGAGTCTCTTTTATTTCGATCAGAATCTTTTGAATGTCGCTGGTCGGTGCCGGTCTTTGCAGAAGCTTGACTTGTTTTTTCAGCTCGTCGATCTCCCTCTGCAGCTGTGCTCTTTCATTTTGCGAGATGCCCGTGGCTGTCTCGCACCTCCGCATTGCGTCTTTAAATGGTGTCTTGGTGACAGTGGCGATTTTTAACACGTCCCTGTGTTTCACCAGAATTCACCAGAAGTCCGTACCCCCATGTATATCCTTTACGCGTTTGGTGAAAATCTGGTTTATGAATATTCTAATCGACCATAGAATTTTATTTAAAATTAAACCCAAAACTTAATTAAACCTTCTAAATTCTTGTATGTATAGTGGACCATATTAATTTCAATAAAAAACTTCTCGTCTCCATTAAAATAAGCCATACGTTCCCGAGATATACATTAAAATATACAATATTATTAAACAAATAACGTCCCCTTTTACAAACATAAATAGAATTAACAAAGGGAGATTAATCGTTGTCCCTTGACTCAAACCAGAATTGTTCCCCTTGAATGCCCCGTTACCTGCGCGCACAAACAACCAGTGACGCTTCGCCGAACACGGGTCGCCGGAGACGACAATAGCCAAGGGCCAGAGGAGTACTGATAACCGCTAGATAAGAACCTGAAGGTAATTACCAGTGACGGCTAGGCCAGTGGAAAATATGCAGTGGGCAGGCATACAAGAATTCAACACATATTTGTATTTCTATTTTGCTGTAAATATCTCTCTCTCTCTCTCTCTCTCTCTCTCTCTCTCTCTCTCTCTCTCTCTCTCTCTCTCTCTCTCTCTCTCCTCTCTCGCTCTCATGAAATAATACTGAATACGTGTGTGCGCGAGTGGGTGTACTGTCGAGTATGTGTGTGTGTGTGTGCACATGTAGGCGTGTGTGTGTGTGTGTGTGTATGTGTGTGTCTGCGTGGGTGTGCTATCAATTGCAGGACATCACAGTCAACCTCAGTATTCTACAGAGTGTCTGACTTTCTAAGGCAAGTTTTGCAATTGTCATTATGGACGACCGACAGTCATGAGGTGTGCGCTAGCGCGCGTGTGTGTATATACATGCGTGTGTGCATGCGCGCACGCGTGTGCTATCAATTACAGCCTCTACCTCTCTGTCTCTCTTACACTCTCTGTCCCTCTACCTCTCTCTCTCTCACTCACTCTCTCTCTCTCATTCTATCTCCTTCTCTCCTTCTATCTCTACCTCTCTAGCTCTCTCTCTCACCCTCGGTATCTCACTCTCTACCTCTTTCTCCCTCTCTACCGCGCTCTCTCTATCGTCACTCTTCCTCTCTTTTCTTTAATCAATTACAGGACGTCGCATACAGCCCCAACATTGATTGGTTGGTCGTGTGCCACCATGCTTTACCATGTCACCGCATGACCAAAGGTATACCCTGTACTATAATTATGTGTCTACCTATTACATACGGTAGTCAAGCTGTAAGGCAAGCCATTTACACGACGTCCCATATTTACAGGACATCACAGTCAACCCCACAATTCATTCTGTGTGGGCAAGGTTGCCGTTGTCTTTCTACACGACCGGCACCCATGATCTTCTGTAGTATCTCTCAGCATGAATACCATCAACAGCATCACCCAACACCACCAACAAACAAATCATCATCATCATCATCATCATCATCATCATCATCATCATCATCATCATCATCATCAGCTCATCATCAGCAGCATCAGCTGTGGGTGACCGACTGGGTGACGCATCACACGCTATGTCAACAGAGTGAACGTATGTGAAGTGTTCAGACATGTCTTTGGGGAAAACTGGAGGATGACTTACAGTGGCCTGACAACATAACGATACAACCGAGATACTTGGATAATTCTCACACCCGATCAAAGATGGCGCTGTAGCCGGTCTCATGCCTTATGGGATACACCCGAAACACGTTACTAATGGTCACAGATGGATTGGCATCCGGTCACATGGTCAGACAATATTCTGATGAGTCATTCTACGTAAGCAAATACCATGTATAAGACGACCAGCATTCGTCGAATAGAAGTACCGGGCTCAGTGATCAACAAAGTAGCACAACTTCTATGTTGCCTAGTGTGAAGACTGGTGATTCTTGTTTCTTCATCCCAGCTCTGTCATTAGACATGTTGTTCTGCAAGAAACCTACTTCTTGTAGTCAGACAACCGTAGGTCCACATGAGACAACATTTAAGCTGCTTGACGATTCTTCTTCAGATGAAAATATTGAACCTGTGTCTAGCGGTCATGAATCAGCCTCTGAGTTTCTCAAGAAAATCAATGCTTTATGGAATGAAAACTATCCGACCGCTGGTTTCCGAAGTTGCTCCGCTGTCGCAGCAGATGAAATACAACACCCATCGAGAAAGGTATGTATAAATAGTAACGGTCATGATCATAGTTTCCAAGAACAGGTGTGCTAGCTCCGATGTCTAATGATACATTCTATTATATGGTACTCTTTATTTCATTATGAATTACTAGACGCTGAAGCCTTATAAGTTTCAATGTGATTTTTTTTCTCTCCTACACAGGTTAATTTCGCAACAGATCCTCACTTCTTGACAGTTCATAGCGTTGGCACCGAAGAACGCAATGGCAACTGGCACCATGTAATCAGAGAACGAGAGAATTTTGAGCGACGTATACTAGAGATGGACCAAATGCTAACCCCAGTCCTGGGGACCAGTCACAGGGTCAAAGTCCTGGAGCAGAGAAAAAACTCAAGAACAACAGTGAAAGAGGCCGAGATAGTCTAACCCCCATATGGTAACTCGTAAATAAAATTAAAAAATATCAATCCACACTAGCGGACGTGTATTAAAACACCTACATAAAAACAAGATGGCTGTAATATACTTACAAACATGTCTTTAATAGCTGACCAGGCCGCAATACGAAGAAAACTACAAAGGGTGTGAGGAGACTGTATATGTATATCACGGGTATTCTGACTTCGCAGACTATAGCTCACAATGACTACAACACAAGTAACTTGGCGCCCTCTACACTATCTATTTCATCATGGTTAGAGGTCATGTGGCGATCATGACCCGCATTCCCCAACCCAGCTCAAACATACAACAGGTCAACGAGCTGGTAGTAGAACGCTTAGTCGCGCCATACAGACAGCCACGTCACGTAATCTGAACCGCTTGACCTAGGAAACTGGCTGAAACCGGTTTTACGCGTGGCTCAAAAACTATTATATAAACCCGAGGCTGGTAACATTCAACCATCGTGATCAGAAGATGACTACAGACCTCAAGACTGTGCCTGCTAACTGGGTTTACATGACTCGTAGTGGTGAGACTATTAGACCTGTGGGTGGTGGTGATAAGGCCGTGTTTGTCTCATCATACAGAGGAACGAGTACGTTACACATCCGAAGATTTTACGGTGAATCCGACAAGAAGTTCCCGACTAAGAATAGAATGACACTTACTCGGCAAGAATATGAACAGATGATCGCCATGCATCGCGAGATCCTAACTGACTTTGATAGACACAACCAAGTTATCCAAACCAGTAACGAACTCAAACAAGGTACTAACAGAGACAACCAAGTCAGTAACCAAAACATGCAAGTCAGTGCTCATGGCAAACAAGACACTACCAGAACCAATCAAGTCCAAAACACTCAAGTCAGCGCTCAAGTTAAACAAGGAACTAACCGAAACCACCAAGTAGACGCATACTATACCGCCAGTTTTCAACCCAACTGCAGTCAGATGTGTGATGACCCCAGCAACCAGATGTGTGATGAACCCAATAGCCAGCTGTTTGACGTGCAACAAGACATCAACCGAAGCAAGCAAGTCCAACACACTCAAGACAGTACTCAAGTCAAACAGGGTACTAAACGAAACCACCAAGTAGACGCATACTATACAGTCAGTTATCAACCCAGCTACAGTCAGATGTGTGATGACCCCAACAACAATTTAGGTGAAGAGCCCAATAGCCAGCTGTTTGATATGCCCAATACTCAGATGATTGATGGCCCGATTGTATACAATACGCAGATGTCAGCCCACCAATCAGGAGACCAGTATGACTACATACCAAGTGACCTATACATACCAGACTACCAGCCGGAAAAACCAACCTACTCAAACAGTGGTGTGAAGAAACCCAGAAACAACATACAATTTGTATAGCTCTGTATGTGAAAATAAAATGATGTGATGATACTATGTATACCGGATCATATCACATCATCCATTTCGTATAATGACATTATGCATGTAAAATGTACTGAAATACTGTAAATAAACAGGTATATAGATTATAAATACGTCTTGTTTGTTGAATATTTAGTGTTTACGGTGTATATACTTGTCATATGGTGAGAGAATGAAGAGTAAAAACATTGGTCAAGTAATAAAATTTGTTACCCAAATGGGAACAATTGTGGCGACATTTCAACCAGACTTATAAAAAACTCAGTCAAACATATGAAAAGTAGGAAAATTTGTTAACCAAAGTGAAAAAATGGTGGTCACGTTTCAAATAAACTTATAAAAATCGCATTCAAACTTATGAAAAGTAGGAACATTTGTTAACCAAATGTGAAAAGGTTAACCACATTTCAAACCAAACTTATAAAAATCTCAGTCAAACATATGAAAAGTAGGAAAATTTGTTAACCACATGTGAAAATATTGGCCAACTTTCACTCAAACTTATGAAAATGTGGAAAATTTTGTTGTCCAGATGTGAAAATATTGACCAAATCTCACCCAATCTTATGAAAAGTAGGAATCTTTGTTAACCAAATGTGAAAAGGTTAGCTGAATTTCAAACAAAACTTATAAAAATCTCAGTCAAACACATGAAAAGTAGGAAAATTTGTTAACTAAACGTGACAAGTTTGGCCAACTTTCACCCAAACTTATGAAAAGTGGAAATTTTGTTGTCCAGATCTGAAAAGTTTGACCAAACCTCACCCAAACTCATAAAAAGTAGGAAACTTTATTAACCAAATGTGAAAAGTTTGGCTAAAGTTCATTGAAACTTATAAAAAGTAGGAAACTTTGTTAACCAAATGTGAAAATTTTTGGACAAGTGAAGAAATATTTCATCCAAAACTTATAAAAAAGTAGGAAATTTTGTTAACAAAGTAGGAAAAATTTAAGCCAAATTTCAGCCAAAGCTTATAAAATGTAGGACAATTCCTTAACCAAATGGGAAAAATATCTCACGTTGTCATTTTAAATATCCAGCCTGCTAGATATATTCGTCTGTCCCCTAGGCAAACAACAGTTGTATTTCAGAAAATTAAATGTATCTCAATTAAATAAGTCACTATGGTTGAATGAAAAAATTAAATTTCCACAATTAAATTTTACAAAAATTAACAATTAAATTTCTCTTTTATGTTTCCACTTTGAATGTTTCATTTAGAAATTTAATTGTTAATTTTTGTACAATTTAATTGTGGACATTTTATTTTTTCATTCATTCATAGTGACTTATTACATGAGATACATTTAATTTTCTGAAATACAACTGTTGTTTGCCTAGGGGACAGACGAATATCTCTAGCAGGCTGGATATTTAAAATGACAACGTGAGATATTTTTCCTATTTGGGAAAGGAATTGTCCTACAGTTTATAAGCTTTGGCTGAAATTTGGCTTAAATTTTTCCTATTTTGTTAACAAAATTTCCTACTTTTTTATAAGTTTTGGATGAAATATTTCTTCACTTGTCCAAACGTTTTCACATTTGGTTAACAAAGTTTCCTACTTTTTATAAGTTTCAATGAACTTTAGCCAAACTTTTCACATTTGGTTAATAAAGTTTCCTACTTTTTATGAGTTTGGGTGAGGTTTGGTCAAACTTTTCACAGCTGGACAACAAAATTTCCCACTTTAAATAAGTTTGGGTGAAAGTTGGTCAAACTTTTCACGTTTGGTCAACACCTTTTCTTACTTCGCCAAGATTTTTACCATTTGGTTAACAAAGTTTCCTACTTTTCATGAGTTTGGGTGAGCTTTGGTCAAACTTTTCACATCTGGACAACAAAATTTCCCACTTTTCATAAGTTTGGGTGAAAGTTGGCCAAACTTTTCACAATTGGTTAACAAATTTTCCTACTTTTCATATGTTTGAGTGAGATTTATATAAGTTTTGTTTGAAATTCGGCTAACCTTTTCACATTTGGTTAACAAAGATTCCTACTTTTCATAAGTTTGGGTGAGATTTGGTCAAACTTTTCACATCTGTACAACAAAATTCCCCACTTTTCATAAGTTTGGGTGAAAGTTGGCCAAACTTTTCACAATTGGTTAACAAATTTTCCTACTTTTCATATGTTTGACTGAGATTTTTATAAGTTTGGTTTGAAATTTGGCTAACCTTTTCACATTTGGTTAACACATTTTCTTACTTGGCCAAGCTTTTTGCCCTTTGGTTAACAAAGTTTCCTACTTTTCATAAGTTTGGGTGAAATTTTGTCAAACATTTCACATCTGGACAACAAAATTGTTCACTTTTCATAAGTTTGGATGAAAGTTGGCCAAACTTTTCACGTTTAGTTAACAAATTTTCTTACTTTTCATATGTTTGACTGAGATTTTTATAAGTTTGGTTTGAAATGTGGTTAACCTTTTCACATTTGGTTAACAAATGTTCCTACTTTTCATAAGTTTGAATGCGATTTTTATAAGTTTGGTTGAAACGTGACCACCATTTTTTCACTTTGGTTAATAAATTTTCCTACTTTTCATATGTTTGACTGAGTTTTTTATAAGTCTGGTTGAAATGTCGCCACAATTGTTCCCATTTGGGAAACACATTTTATTACTTGACCAATGTTTTTACTCTTCATCCTCTCACCATATGACAAGTATATACACCGTAAACACTAAATATTCAACAAACAAGACGTAATTATAATCTATATACCTGTTTATTTACAGTATTTCAGTACATTTTACATGCATAATGTCATTATACGAAATGGATGATGTGATATGACCCGGTATACATAGTATCATCACATCATTTTATTTTTACATACAGAGCTATACAAATTGTATGTTGTTTCTGGGTTTCTTCACACCACTGTTTGAGTAGGTTGGTTTTTCCGGCTGGTAGTCTGGTATGTATAGGTCACTTGGTATGTAATCATACTGGTCTCCTGATTGGTGGGCTGACATCTGCGTATTGTATACAATCGGGCCATCAATCATCTGAGTGTTGGGCATATCAAACAGATGGCTATTGGGCTCTTCACCTATCTGGTTGTTGGGGTCATCACACATCTGACTGTAGCTCGGTTGATAACTGGCTGTATAGTTTGCGTCTACTTGGTGGTTTCGTTTAGTACCCTGTTTGACTTGAGTACTGTCTTGAGTGTGTTGGACTTGCTTGCTTCGGTTGATGTCTTGTTGCACGTCAAACAGCTGGCTATTGGGTTCATCACACATCTGGTTGCTGGGGTCATCACACATCTGACTGCAGTTGGGTTGAAAACTGGCGGTATAATATGCGTCTACTTGGGTGTTTCGGTTAGTTCCTTGTTTAACTTGAGCGCTGAATTGAGTGTTTTGGACTTGATTGGTTCTGGTAGTGTCTTGTTTGCCATGAGCACTGACTTGCATGTTTTGGTTACTGACTTGGTTGTCTCTGTTAGTACCTTGTTTGAGTTCGTTACTGGTTTGGATAACTTGGTTGAGTCTATCAAAGTCAGTTAGGATCTCGCGATGCATTGCGATCATCTGTTCATATTCTTGCCGAGTAAGTGTCATTCCATTCTTAGTCGGAAACTTCTTGTCGGATTCACCGTAAAATCTTCGGATGTGTAACGTACTCGTTCCTCTGTATGATGAGACAAACACGGCCTTATCACCACCACCCACTGGTCTAATAGTCTCACCACTACGAGTCATGTAGACCCAGTTAGCAGGCACAGTCTTGAGGTCTGTAGTCATCTTCTGATCACGATGGTTGAATGTTACCAGCCTCGGGTTTATATACTAGTTTTTGAGCCACGCGTAAAACCGGTTTCAGCCAGTTTCCTAGGTCAAGCGGTTCAGATTACACCCTTTGTAGTTTTCTTCGTATTGTGGCCTGGTCAGCTATTAAAGACATGTTTGTAAGTATATTACAGCCATCTTGTTTTATGTAGGTGTTTTAATACACGTCCGTTAGTGTGGATTGATATTTTTTAATTTTATTTACGAGTTACCATATGGGGGATAGACTATCTCGGCCTCTTTCACTGTTGTTCTTGAGTTTTTTCTCTGCTCCAGGACTTTGACCCTGTGACTGGTCCCCAGGACTGGGGTTAGCATTTGGTCCATCTCTAGTATACGTCGCTCAAAATTCTCTCGTTCTCTGATTACATGGTGCCAGTTGCCATTGCGTTCTTCGGTGCCAACGCTATGAACTGTCAAGAAGTGAGGATCTGTTGCGAAATTAACCTGTGTAGGAGAGAAAAAAAATCACATTGAAACTTATAAGGCTTCAGCGTCTAGTAATTCATAATGAAATAAAGAGTACCATATAATAGAATGTATCATTAGACATCGGAGCTAGCACACCTGTTCTTGGAAACTATGATCATGACCGTTACTATTTATACATACCTTTCTCGATGGGTGTTGTATTTCATCTGCTGCGACAGCGGAGCAACTTCGGAAACCAGCGGTCGGATAGTTTTCATTCCATAAAGCATTGATTTTCTTGAGAAACTCAGAGGCTGATTCATGACCGCTAGACACAGGTTCAATATTTTCATCTGAAGAAGAATCGTCAAGCAGCTTAAATGTTGTCTCATGTGGACCTACGGTTGTCTGACTACAAGAAGTAGGTTTCTTGCAGAACAACATGTCTAATGACAGAGCTGGGATGAAGAAACAAGAATCACCAGTCTTCACACTAGGCAACATAGAAGTTGTGCTACTTTGTTGATCACTGAGCCCGGTACTTCTATTCGACGAATGCTGGTCGTCTTATACATGGTATTTGCTTACGTAGAATGACTCATCAGAATATTGTCTGACCATGTGACCGGATGCCAATCCATCTGTGACCATTAGTAACGTGTTTCGGGTGTATCCCATAAGACATGAGACCGGCTACAGCGCCATCTTTGATCGGGTGTGAGAATTATCCAAGTGTCTCGGTTGTATCGTTATGTTGTCAGGCCACTGTGAGTCATCCTCCAGTTTTCCCCAAAGACATGTCTGAACACGTTCACATACGTTCACTCTGTTAACATAGCGTGTGATGCGTCACCCAGTCGGTCACCCTCAGCTGATGCTGCTGATGATGAGCTGATGATGATGATGATGATGCTACTGCTGCTGCTGCTGCTGCTGATGATGATGATGATGATGATGATGATGATGATGATGATGATGATGATGCTGATGATGATGATTTGTTGGTTGGTGGTGTTGGGTGATGCTGTTGGTGGTATTCCTGCTGAGAGATACTACAGAAGGTCATGGGTGCCCGTCGTGTAGAAAGACAACGGCAACCTTGACCATGCAGAATGAATTGTGGGGTTGACTGTGATGTCCTGTAAATATGGGACGTCGTGTAAATGGCTTGCTTTACAGCTTGACTACCGTATGTAATAGGTAGACACATAACTATAGTACAGGGTATACCTTTGGTCATGCGGTGACATGGTAAAGCATGGTGGCACACGACCAACCAATCAATGTTGGGGCTGTATGCGACGTCCTGTAATCGATTAAAGAAAAGAGAGGAAGAGTGACGAGAGAGAGAGAGAGAGAGCGGTAGAGAGGGAGAAAGAGGTAGAGAGTGAGATACCGAGGGTGAGAGAGAGAGCTAGAGAGGTAGAGATAGAAGGAGAGAAGGAGATAGAATGAGAGAGAGAGTGAGAGAGAGAGAGGTAGAGGGACAGAGAGTGTAAGAGAGACAGAGAAGTAGAGGCTGTAATTGATAGCACACGCGCGCGCATGCACACACGCATGTATATACACACACGCGCGCTAGCGCACACCCCATGACTGTCGGTCGTCCATAATGACAATTGCAAAACTTGCCTCAGAAAGTCAGACACTCCGTAGAATACTGAGGTTGACTGCGATGTCCTGCAATTGATAGCACACCCACGCAGACACACACACACACACACGCACGCCTACATGTGCACACACACACACACACACATACTCGACAGTACACCCACTCACGCACAAACGTATTCAGTATTATTTTATTAGAGCGAGAGAGAGAGAGAGAGAGAGAGAGAGAGAGAGAGAGAGACTGAGAGAGAGAGAGAGAGAGAGAGAGAGAGAGAGAGAGAGAGAGAGAGAGAGAGAGAGAGAGAGAGAGAGAGAGATTTACAGCAAAATAGAAATACAAATATGTGTTGAATTCTTGTATGCCTGCCCACTGCATATTTTCCACTGGCCTAGCCGTCACTGGTAATTACCTTCAGGTTCTTATCTAGCGGTTATCAGTACTCCGCTGGCCCTTGGCTATTGTCGTCTCCGGCGACTCGTGTTCGGCGAAGCGTCACTGGTTGTTTGTGCGCGCAGGTAACGGGGCATTCAAGGGGAACAATTCTGGTTTGAGTCAAGGGACAACGATTAATCTCCCTTGGTTAATTCTATTTATGTTTGTAAAAGGGGACGTTATTTGTTTAATAATATTGTATATTTTAATGTATATCTCGGGAACTTATGGCTTATTTTAATGGAGATTCGAAGTTTTTTTTTATTGAAATTAATATGGTCCACTATACATACAAGAATTTAGAAAGTTTAATTAAGTTTTGGGTTTAATTTTAAATAAATTCTATGGTCGATTAGAATATTCATAAACCAGATTTTCACCAAACGCGTAAAGGATATACATGGGGGTACGGACTTCTGGTGAATTAGCATACTGAGCCGTGCAAAAGTTTATTAAGACGGTCATTACTTGACTTACTCGGGTTAGCTCGAGAGATGGACTAAATCATTTTTCTGTCATATTGGACTTCGATCTCCCTCATCGAAGGGTCGATATGACTGGGGTTCGATCACACCACGTGACCACCGCCGGGGTGCACACCCGCGCCGAGGCCCGGTTCGCGCCGTGGTTCGCGCCGACGTAAGGTTCGGTTCGCGTCGGACCGGGTACGGGGGACCTGGGTAGGGGGACCTGGGTATGGGGTAGCCATGGACCGGAAGTAGTCATCATGACAACCGGAAGTGACAACCGGAAGTGGTCACCCAGACCCAAGAAAATAACCGCCATTTTCAAATATCTGGGTCATTTGGGGTCCGTTTTCTATGTGGTCCGCTGGGCGCGGGATAACATTCATATAGGAAAATACGACGTCCGGACCCCTGACGCGAACCCAACACCTACTTAATTACCTCCTGACATACTACTACCCTGTCGTGTCTGCTCCGCGGCGGAGTTTTATCACATTGTGCTTTAAAAAAGGCATTATACCTCTCCATAGCACAACGCCTGGGCTGAAATGCAAAGACCATGTGTTGCCCAAACAGCCTGCCTAGTTTAATCCAGAGGAAAGGTAACGCTACTTCATCTGGAACGACAAGCTGCATAAACTGCCAGATCAGCAAAGCAATGATCTAACTGTCCGTCTGTTGAAGCTTCCATTCCAGACCAGTTGCCGACCAAAGCTTAGGGCCTGTCTGCCCTGCCATGGCATTTAGTCTTTTAGTCTTAAAGTTACAATTCCTCGCCCCCTCGATAAGGCTTGTAACCCCCCCCCCCCCACCTTCGCTCCTCCGCCCGAAGCGTTAACACAATGTGGGGTGTCGGGTTTTGTGAGTGCCACCCAACAGTAGGCGCTATCGGGAGCTGCAAGAGGTGTGAAGAAAAGACAGAACAGAAAAACCGCTTCAGAAAATCCTCCTCCAGAAACGTCAAGCATTCTTTGTCCACGTCAAAGAACATTTCGAGCTAAAATAGGCCTTATCAGCCATCTTAGAACTCGCGGCTCCATACTTTCAACCCCACTGTATGAAATGAATGGTCATCATCATTCTTGATGGACAAACAACAAGGCGCTATGACGTTGGATGAAGAATGACTTGCGCGATGAATTGGATTAAAGTGAGGAAGAATTGCGCAATTCGTCGACCTC
This sequence comes from Cepaea hortensis, assembly GCA_963921405.1. NCBI lineage: Eukaryota > Metazoa > Mollusca > Gastropoda > Stylommatophora > Helicidae > Cepaea > Cepaea hortensis. Next base: position 98,565,675 of record OY992879.1, on the reverse strand, counting down.
ACTCTCTCGCCTGAGTCCATCTGAATCCAGTAGCAGGACAAGTCAAGACGACTGGAGACGAATACAGGTGCAGTGGATGACCAGGGCGCTCTACGTGCCTTGCTATGCTCATTACGCTTTGCAGGTAAACGCCGTCTTGCCCGTTGAATCAGGAATGATTTCTTCCGCGCAGTCTCCCGGATCCTGTCTTCACATGCTGGGTAGGCATACCCTTGTTTACCGCTTGGTTTGACACCAAATCGGCTACCCGCGCCTGCTTTAGCCAGCCTCTCACAGCTGTTGCCCGGGGGTGGCCGCTGTCGCATGCTGACAGCTACTAGGAGCCACAGGCGTGAGCTAAATGTCAGGCTTGGAACAGTGGGGGATGGGTCCTGAAAAGGACATGAGAGTCATCCTTACCAAAGGTGCTACCAATACCTGACACCCCGTATCCCCCCCCCCCCCCCCCCCCGCTTTTGATACAGTCAGCAGAGAAGGACTGTGGAAGATTATGGCAAAATATGGCTGTCCACGAACGTTTGTCCAAATAGTCCGGCTATTTCATGATGGTATGCAGGCAAGAGTACAGGAAAATGGTGAACTGTCTGAGCCCTTTCCTGTCACCAATAGAGCGAAACAAGGATGTGTCCTGGCACCAACACTGTTCAGCCTCATATTTTCAGCTATGTTGACGAATGCCTTCGAGAACAACGACATTGGAATAGACATCAACTACCGCATGGATGGAAAGTTATTCAATCTCATAAGGCTGAAAGCTAAAACCAAAATTGACAGAGACCGCCAGAGAGCTCCTGTTTGCTGATGATTGCGCTCTATACGCCAACTCAGAGGCGGATATGCAACATAATGTTTCAGCTTTCTCATATGCCTGTGCCAACTTTGGGCTCAATGTCAATTTGGAGAAAACTAGTTATGTACCAGCCAGCTCCAGGGAATAATCACACTGTGCCGAATATCAAAGTGAATGGTCATAGTCTAAGTGTGTGGACAAATTCACCTATCTTGGCAGTACTGTGTCAGAAGCTGCCACAATTGATGATGAAGTGAATGCAAGTATCTAAGGCCAGCGCGGCCTTTGGCAGACTGTACAAGAATGTATGGGACAGAAATGGAATAAGCCTGCAAACAAAGCTGAAAGTCTACAAAGCAGTTGTATTATCCACACTGCTATATGCTTGTGAAACCTGGACTGTTTATCAGCGATACGCTAGGAAATTAAACCACTTCCACACAGTCTGCCTTAGGAAGTTACTGAAGATTAAATGGCAAGACAAGATCCCAGACACCGAAGTCCGGGAAAGAGCGTCCATGCCCAGTATCCACACTCTACAAATGAAGAATCAGATTCGCTGGGCTGGTCACTTGACTCGCATGCCAGATCACAGGCTCCCTAAACGAATTTTTTACGGCGAGTTGCGTTGTGATAAACGCTCCCGAGGCGGCCAGAGGAAACGCTTTAAAGACACTCTGAAAATCTCACTGAATGCTTTTGGAATTAATCATGACACCTGGGAGACTGCAGCCAGAGACCAAAATTCGTGGCGTGCATCATTACGCAAAGGTGCAGTCACTTGTGAGGCAACCAGGGCTGCAAGAGCTGTGAAGAAAAGACAGAACAGAAAAACCACTGCAGAAAACCCTCCTCCAGAAACGTCAAGCATTCTTTGTCCACATTGTCAAAGAACATTTCGAGCCAAAATAGGCATTATCAGCCATCTTAGAACTCACGGCTCCATGCTTTCAACCCCACTGGATGAAATGAATGGTCATCATCATTCTTGATGGACAAACAACAAGGCGCTATCGGGAAGCAGGTAGTGCCGTCTACTGTCATACTTGATAATTTCGCATTTAAATAATGATTTTCTTTCTTTGTTCGTGTCTTTCCTGGAAGTGTGATATTTATATAATACTTCCAGATTTTTTTCTTTTCGCAAGTATTATACTTTTATTTCACATACTGCGCAGCTGTGGAAACATGGGCCATTTCCCAATCACTAAAGAAGAAAAACCGGGCTTTTGAACTAGCAAAGGACCGAGAACCAATTCGGCGGGTCGTGATAACAGTTCAACATTGCAGCTCGCTCCTTGAAAGTGCTATGCTATAGAACAAGAATCGCCATGTCGAAAGTAGCCTTTTGGACAATGGAAAACACATTGACCAATAAAAAGATGACATTTGCAACGAGAAGAAGAGTGCCGAGGAGCTACACAGAACCTGTACTTTTGTATGGATGTGAAATGTGGACAATGAGCAGACAAGCTGGGGAAAAAAAAACATTTAATGGCTGTGGTTTCTGAGGAAAATGCAAAGAATACCATGGACAGACAGAAAACCAATGACCAAGTCCTACAAGAAACAAATGAAAACCATAAACTGATTAGAGAAATTAGACGTAGACAGTCGAGGTTTTTTTTGTTTTTGTTTTTTTGGTGTGAGGCGGGAGGGAACGTTATGAGAAGAAATAAATTGGAGAACTTGGCGACAACTGGCTAGACTGAGAGGAAGAGAACAAAAGGAAGGGCTAGAAGTAAATACCTGGATGGTTTGGCCATGTGGTATGGTAGAGACAAGAACACGGAGCTGATCCGTGACTCTGGTGCTCTCGTGAGATGGCGAAACATGACCGCCTACGCTTATCAACATGGTACATGATGATGATGACATCAATTCGATAACGTTAAACTGGACGCCCTTCATAGTCTCGTACATGGGTTGCCATTCTCCGTAGCACCAAATAACCTCCTCTGGAGTCGGGGCGACCATGTCTGGGAGATAGGCCAGGAACTGCTGTACAAAGACGGATTTACCGCATCCTGTTGGTTGGGAGGGAGGAGCGAGAGCTAATCCACACGCAAAAATCAGTCCAGTACATTAGAAGTAGTAGTACGAGCACGGACTACGCTTGAGTTCAAAGCGCGCGAACGCAACATGAATCGGCATCTCAGAGTGCACAATGTCAGATTATCATCATCATGCAGTACCCACCCCTCCCCCATTTAATACCCACGCCATTTTTTCAACATTTCTCTTTATCATACGCCAGATGTGATTCGTGTGTCGCTGTCATGTGTAAATTATCTATCACATGTGTAATTCATCCACGTTGTGGTCATACTCTTCTCTGCCACCTCGGTACACTTCCGTCCATAATGACCTTTTATTCTTTTCAAGACTTAGAATTGCACTGACAACTGTAACAGTCAATTCTCGGTTGTGTTACTCAACTTGTAAAACACTATTTTCATTCATTTGACCCAAATTATTTTACTTCCCTCTTTCTAGGGCTATCCCTATTTGTGCATATCTTTTTACCGTCACAGGATGTGTGTAGTTAAGTCTGGTATGTCAAGAACTCCTTTCACAACACTGGCTGCATGTTTCTGGTCCCGTATTTTCGCAGTAGTTGGCACCCGATGGGTGATATGGCTAACACCAGGCATTTTCTGATTATCTCCTAAAAGTGCCACAGGGCCTGCCAGGTAGCGTGTTCCATTGGCACCTTTCCGTCTTGACAGACGATAGTTTGGTACATTGTGCTTTAAAAAGGCTTAATAACTACGATCCATGGCGGTGGCGAGTGTGGCTGGTAAGGCCAATTCTTGCTGCAAATGTTTGCCCACAGTAGGTGCATGTGAAAACATGGTAATTTCCACCATTTTGCACCATCTTACGTCTCTCACGCTCTGTGTGTGCTTTATCTGCAATCATTTTCTCCTTTGTCTTTATTCCGTTTCTGATAGTTGCCCTCCATGCAACACGTTCAGCGGCGACGTGCTCCCAATGTGCATTATCAATGCCTGTATCAATCATGTCCCGCTTACACACATCTTTGTATCGTAGTAGAGGCCGACCCTGTGATCTCCTACCCGTCTGTAATTCACCAAAAAAGATGTCCTTTGGTATTCTACCATCATCCATCCTCCTAACGTGTCCTATCCATCTAAGTCTACGAAGACTGAGCATGGAATACACCGTCACACAACCTGATCTTTCCAATACTTCAGTATTTGTGATTTTGTCTTGCCACTTAATACCAAGTATTCTTCGCAGACACCGCATATGAAAGCTGTTTAAACGTTTCTCTTGGCGTGAGTAAGTTGTCCAGGTTTCACTGCCATAAAGAAGAGTACTAAGGACACAGGCTTGGTAGACGAGGACTTTTGTTTTGGCAGTAAGCTTCCTGTTCTCCCAGACTCTTTTTGCTAACATGTTCATTGTTGTTGCTGCCTTACCAATCCTGATGTTGATTTCCTGATCGAGGGATAATTTGCTATTTACCTCTGATCCTAGATATGTAAAATGGTCTACTATCTCCAGTTCGGCGTCGTCAATAAAGATTGATGGTACACCATGTGCACCTTGTGACATAATCTGTGTCTTCTTTTTGTTAATTGTTAAACCAAATTCAGAACAAGCATTGGAGAATGCAGATAGTAGATGTTGTAATTCTTCCTCAGAGTGGGTCGTAATCGCAGCATCATCCGCAAAAAGCAACTCTCTGATTAGTACCCTGCTAATTTTGGTCTTGGCCTTCAATCTCTGAGCATTATAGAGGCCACCATCTGAGCGTGAGTGAATGTATATACCATCATCCTGATCACGAAAGGCATATTTCAGTAGAAGTGAAAAGTATATCCCAAAGAGGGTGGGGGATAGCACACAGCCTTGCTTAACTCCACTCTTGATTTCAAATTCTTCAGAAGTTGCACCATCAAACTTGATTATACCCTTTATGCCTGTGTGGAACGATTCCACAATGGACAGAAGAGTTGGTGGGCAGCCAATCTTCTTTAGTGCTTTGAACAGACCCTCACGACTGACCAAATCGAATGCCTTTGTGAGGTCGATGAAGGCAATAAACAGTGGCTGATTTTGTTCCCGGCATTTTTCTTGCATCTGTCGCAATGAGAATATCATATCAATGGTAGACCGGTTCTGACGGAAGCCACACTGTGATTCGGGGTAGACTTGATCTCCCAGGACTTGAAGTCTGTGCAGGACAATTCTGGCAAATACTTTCCCAACAATACACAGAAGTGAGATACCCCTATAGTTGTTACAGTCGCTCCGATCTCCCTTGTTCTTGTACAGCGTTATGATGTTTGAATCTTTGAAATCCTGTGGGACTTGTCCTTCTCGCCAGCATAGCTCTATTAGCTGGTGGATCTGTAGAGCGAGTGTGTTTTGCCCACTCCTGATCACCTCTATTGGAATCCCATCCTTACCTGGAGCCTTGCCAGATGCAAGCTCATTTATAGCACACTTAACTTCTGTTATAGTGGGAAGTGTGTCCAGGTGGTCAAGAGTTGGCAGGGCCTCTATGGTGTTGAGGGCATCATCCGCTAGCTTGGTCTCACTTGAGTAAAGCTCTAAATAGTGCTCGACCCATCTATCCATCTGCTGTTTCTTATCAGTGATGATTTCTCCAGTCAAGGTTTTCAGCGGTGCACTTCTTTTGATCATTGGACCACAGGCTTTCTTTATCCCTTCATACATGCTTCTGATGTTTCCCTTATCACTTGCGATTTGAATGGACTCGCATAACTTGCTCCAATAGTCATTCGCACACTGCCTGGCAGCCTTTTGTACATCCTTCCTTGCTTGCTTCAGCTCACTCAGAGTGTTACACGTTGGTCTTTCCTTGTTTCTTAAGAGAGCTATCTTCTTTTTATCAATCAAGGGCTGCAGTATCTGGCTGTTTGCCGCAAACCAGTCCTGCATCTTATGATCCACAGTGCCGTAAACTCCTACCGCTGTTTTATAAATAGTTTCCTTAAGTTTACTCCATTTATCATTTACTATACAATTTTCTGATGTATCATTGAAAGCGTCTTCAAGTTGCTGTTGAAATTCAAAGCACTTTCCAGGATCGTGAGTGTTAGTAATATTAATCCTGGGGCTAGACTTGTGTTTAGCTGTGTAGATTCTCTTTGGTCTCAGTCTAACCCTTCCAACAACCAAAGAATTATCTGTATCACAGTCAGCACTGTGGTAGCTTCGAGTTAATGATGTTTGGTTCAGATGTTGTCTCCGTGTGATAATGAAGTCCAGCTGATGCCAATGGCCGGATCTTGGATGTTTCCATGTGACCTTATGCATCTCTTTTGTTTTAAAAAAGGAGTTTGTAATACATAGGTCATTTCTAGTGCAATGCTCCAGCAGCCTTTGCCCATTATCATTCATGCGACCGATGTTGTATTTTCCAAGACACACTGGCCATGAACTCGAGTCCTTGCCCACACGAGCATTGAAATCACCGAGCATATAAATGTAGTCGGATTTTGGAACTGCCTTGATCGCAGAGTCTAGCTGCTCATAGAACATATCCTTCACATCATCAGAGGAAGCGAGTGTCGGTGCATATGCAGTGAGAATGGTGGCAAATCCACAGGAGGTTGCCAAGCGCAGTGATAATAATCTTTCATTACCTCCAGCTGGGATATCAATCATCCCCAGTAGCGAATTCTTCACTGCAAAGCCTACACGGTGTTGCCTTTTTTCTGCCTGCCCTCTTCCCTTCCAAAAAAAGGTGTAATTGTTTTCCCTGAGTGACCCTTCCTCAGCGAGGCGAGTCTCCTGCAGGCCAGCAATATCAATGTTAAGACGATCGAGTTCAGCATCAATCACAGCCGTTTTTCTCACATCGTCAATATTTGTCAAGTCAGTGGAAAATCCTGGACACATGGTTCTCACGTTCCAGGTTGCAAGCCGTAGCTTGAGGTTTCTATTCTTTTTATTAGTACCTGGTGCATTGGTTTTATAGCCTGCGATTCAGATTTTGTCCTAGCCCCAAGCACCCATTGAAGCAGGCAGGCTGTGGCGGATCAGCACCCAATTGGCTGGGGGCTGCCCAGCTTGAGGCGGGCGGTAGCTGATCAGTGACACCTGTAGGTGTCTCCCACCGTCAGAGGCAACGCGTGGCACCCCATGTCTACGCCAACTGACAAGGACTTATAACCCGTAACAGTTGCCTCTCGCTTTGATTCCGAGACCGGTTAAGACCAGGGATGGAGTTATTGCCTCTCCATAGCACAAAGCCTGGGCTAAAATAAAGAAACCATGTGTTGCCCATGCAGCATGATCCCTCTCTCGGCCTGCCTAGTTCACTCCAGAGGAAAGTTGACACCTATAATCTGGAACAAGACAAGCTGCAGAAGCTGCCGGATCAGCAAAGCAATGCTCTAACTGTCCGCCTGTCGGAGCTTCGATCCTAGACCAGCTGCCAACCAAGGCTTAGGGCCTGGTCTGCCCTCCCATGACTTACTTTGTCTTTGGGTTGCATTTCCTCGCACCAGGATAAGGCTAGTACCCTACCAATTGCGCTCTTCCGCCCGAAGCCGTTGGCACAATGTGGGGTGTCGGGTTTGGTAAGCGCCGTCCAACATTCGGCGCTGACAGAAAGCAGGTAGTACCGTCTACTGTCATACGGTAGCTGTCATATCTGACTAAGATCATTACCGTTGTTAATGTACATTTCTTTCCGATAACAACTGGTTCATTCAGAGCTATAATAAGCCAATCCTGATGTACGGAAGACTAAACACACAAAAAAAGAAGAATTAAACCAGACCTAGGTTTCAAAGCCTGACACCCTGGCCAAGGAGTCAACGGCATTGTTCGTAATTCCGTATATCCACGTGGGGAAACCAGCAGCTGCGAGTATCGGCAGCGGTTCACGCCGCTCTTGTAACTTAAGGGAGTATATGAATCGGTCGCTCAGAAAGCAATGGCAAACTACTGAACGTAAAACTTGCCTAGTACATCAACAGCAGCTGAAAAATGCTGGTGTTGACAGCAACGTCCTGTAAGGGATATGCAACATATAAAAACAAAGGTTTCAAAGGCTAATCGGCGATTTAAGCATAAGAATGTAACCACATCTAGAACTCAATGATTATCAAATCATTACCACTTATGTAAACACAATAATCTAAAAAAATCAGTAAATCAAAGAATATAATCAATGTGTAAACTTAAACACACATTTAAACACATTTAGAACTCAAAGACTGTCATAATTATAGATGTAAACACAAGAATTTAACCAAATCTAGAATTCAAAGACTGCCATAACCACTGAAGTAAAAACGAGAATTTAACCAAATCTTGAACTCAAGACTACCATAACCACTGCAATAAACACAAGAATGTAAACAAATCTAGAACTCAAAGACTACAATAACCATTGAAACAAACACAAAAATGTATCAAATCTAGATCTCAAAAACTACCATAGCCACTGAAGTAAACACAAGAATTTAACCAAATCTAGATCTCAAAAACTACTATATGCCATGTAGCGTCGGAGGCATGAGTCAATGGTTTATAATCGGATAAAAAAATTGTGGCAGACAAATAAAGAGAGTCACCGAGACGCGCATGAATAAAAAGGTTACTAGATGACGTCACAGGGACTACGGTTACCATAGGCAGTGAAGCTTGACATCTTGAAGACGGGCGGTCTTGATTGTAACACCGAAGGTTCAACAACAATAGCTAATTGAAAAGGTTATGGACACGCTATATGAGACTCCCGTCAGGAAATAAGGGCACAATCTGAATGGCAAGGAACAATTGGGAATGAATGCAGGGCGCAGAAGAAATGAGAAGAATTGAGCGCATCATAACTAACTGGCCGAGCGATCAGCAATTAAAAGCCATTGCGTCACACCAGACATAGATCATCTCAGATAAACATAATATAGGTACAGAACGATGGCCCACAGGCAAGTTAATTGTCATTTATTTATGAAATAGGATAGCATCGGATTCGGCAGTTGAAGTAATATATTTTTCAATAATTATTTATTATAATCTTGGCCAATCCTCCCATCAACATGGGAATGGTCATATAATCATTTGTTGATAATCTGTCCCACCGAGCAACACTATTAAAGTTCATTTGGACGTGGATTGCCAGCGTTTCTACCATCATTATCGTTGACGTTTAAGTTCTGGCTCCCGTTGAGCTGCTACAATGTTTTATTTGGACAACGAGCACGATTTTAAGAGAGAAGCATTCTTGTAGAAATTATAGGACACAAGCATCGTTGCACTATAGCCACTGAAGTAAACACAAGAATTTAACCAAATCAAGAAGTCAAAGACTACCATAACCATTGAAGTAAAAATAATAATTTTAACCAAATCTAGAACTCAAAAATTATCATAACCATTGATGTATTAGATCAGTGATTCTCAACCTTTTTTGGCCTGTGCCCCCCTTTCACCATATTTTTAGGACGTCATTCCCCCCTAACCATATTTTTATAACGTCATTCCCCCCCCCCCCCATCCTTCATATTTCCTCCCTAAAAATGTCCCCCTGCCCCTACACAGTATACGTAATAATTGAAGCTAAATTTAATAGCACATACTAAAACAAGTCTAGACATTTACATAAAGTGTGATTTGCGGATCTACTTACGCTGTAAAATGAATTTCAGAAGGGTGATACGTACAGAACCGTAAAGTATGAAGGGAAAAACAATATCAAGTAATCGGTTCTTGTATTAACACAATCTAGTAATAATTAATCCCCCCCCCCCCCTGGAAACCCTAAAATTCCCCCCTGGGGGTGAATTCCCCACCGGTTGAGAACCACTGTATTAGATGTTAGCACAAAATATTGAGTGGCACTCACTAAACCCGACACCCCACATTGTACCAATGGCTTCGGGCAGAGGAGTGCAACTGGGAATGTACAAGCCTTACCCTGGTGCGAGGATATGCAACGTAAAGATTTAATGTCAAGGCAGGGCAAATCAGGTCCTAAGCCTTGGTCGGCAACTGGTTTAGGGTGGAAGTTCCGATAGGCAGAAAGTTAGAGCATTGCTTTGCTGAACTGACAGCTTCTTGTTCCAGGCGTATTGGCGTTATATTTCCTCTGGAGTAAACTTGGCAGGCCGAGAGAAGGATCATGCTGTATGGGCAACATATAGCCTCTACAATTCAGCCCAGGCTCTGTGCTATGGAAAGGTATAACTTCCTCCCTGGTCCCCACCATGGTCTGTGGTTGTGCCATTTCTGAACCACAGTGTAACAAACTATTGTCTGTCAAGATGGCAAGTTGCCAGAGGTAGATGTTAACACAAGAATATAATTAAACATTGAACTCAAAGACTAATCATGTATACACACAATGTTTTTTTCTTTCTTAAAAGAACAAAACAAAATAAAAGACAATTAAAAGAGATAATAAAAAATATGTTCTCAAATAATGTTCAATGTGATTTCAAACACACAAATGTGAACAAACACTAAATTAATGAAATACAAAAAAGCACTAACTTGAAAAAATAAAATTTAAAAATCAGGCAATGACATTTCTTTTAACATGGCAATTTAGCAGTCTCCCCCCCCCCCCCCCCCCCTCACGTTTCCATCCTGTTTCAGGATATTGCGCTCAACACCAGCATCTTTCAGCTGTATGTTGATTCCTAGGCTAGATTACGCTCTTACGCTCATCAGCACGCCATTACTTTCTGAGCGACTGGCTCCATACTCTCATAAGTCACTGGCGCAACTCGGACCACTTCTAATTCTCGTGCGCTCATGTTAACCACGAGAGTATTCGGGGTTAACGGAGAAAGCTGCTTAACTCCTTGGCCTGGGCGCTGGCAATTTAGCAGTGATATTAAACAAAAATGTAAAACAGGCAAGCAATGGCATTAAGTGTAGTTAGCATGGTCATTCAGCAGTGATATGAATTAATCCATCACAAACAGACACTTGTCAAAATAAAACAGGAACATTTCAATTTGTTGAATGTAAACACAGAAAACTTTATTTACAGCAAACAATTACCACAGAGAAAATAAAAACAAGTGGAAAAATAAAACTCATGGTATACTGTGCTAGCAATTCTCTGGCTACTTCAGGTCTGTTGGTTAAGTTAGTTGCATATCCTTTACAGGGCGTCACATTCAACCCCAGGATTTTTTGGGCTGTTTGTGATTTCTTGGCAAGTTTACATTCAGTAGTTTGCCATTGCTTTCTGAATGACCAGCACCCATACCATTTTATGAAAACCAACACAAGACAGTCTGCTGTCAAATCGTCAGCAGCTGCGTTATAAACGCAGTAATGGGGATATCTAATTGCGGCCATAACTCCTTGGCCGCAGAGCCGGGCTATGCAAGCTAACTAACCCCTATTGCACCACACAGGATTTCTTTTACTTTAGTGGCATAGTACAGACGATCATTCACTTGTTACGGAATGAGTTAATGAAATGGTGGATAGACATTGGGAGATATTTTTCAAGTGACAAGAGTTGTCATTTCTGGCAACTATCAAAAGAAGAATGCATACAGAAAGAAACAAACATTTCCATCAAAATCTTTATCCAGGAATCAAAAACCAACAACAAAAATTCTTGGCTAGAAAATGTGAATGTCACAATCTCATGTAATTCACAAGTCCGAATGAAGTATTGGGCTTGTTGGCATAGTTGATGGGGAGCTACACAAATAATGACATGAACGTGGTTGGACAAGGGTTCAACACCTGTACTGGTCTCGTTAATTGGGAGAAACACTGGCCACCTTTTCCTCCATGAACACAGGCCTACAGAATGTGATGGGCCGGTCATACCACAGACTCACAGCAGCTCTCTGCTTCGTGCAATGTTTATGAATGAAGTCAAACCAAGCTGTCATCCCTATTTATTAATTCATTCAATCATTCAAATAGTTGCAAGTCCTTTGCAGAAAACCTCACTCCCATAACAACCTTCCGGAAAACTTCTTGGTCATAAGCAAGATGTCCTGCATCCAATACACCCATCAGGAGATCACCCGCTACACCCAGCACCCATCTTCTATTTGGCCATCCTCTTCCTCTCTTCCCGGGCATATACCCCTCCATTATTGTTCTTTCCAAACTTTCATGACGTTTCAAGTGACCAAAATATTTCAATTTTGACCAAAATATTTCAATTTGCTACGTTTTATCGTCATTAGTAGCTAACCATCCCTATGTCAATATCAAAAATAAATACTGCTCTGTATTTTTAACAAAAGAGTTCAAATTTACGCATATATGCATATGTGTATATAAATGACACGTAACTTATGATTATGTGAAACAATTACATATATTTTGCCTTGTGTAAAACATGATTTAATACACTGCATGACAATTGTGCATTAAATTAGATGGGAATAAAAAAACCTACAATTTACAGCACTAAGGCACAATTATAAGAGCACTGATTTTATGGAAAGGAAATGACTCAGTATGGTTTTGTTGATGCTGTATAGTTAAATGAGAAGGTTCAAAAGACAAACAAATATGTTAGTAATTTATTTAACGATAAATACATGAGTATCAGTTATTGCTTCACTTCAAAGAGTGGAATCATACACCTGTTTAACTCACAATGTAGACTAAGATTGGGGGGGGGGGGGGAGAGGAGAGAAAGAGATATTAAAATAAGACTACACATGACAAAAGGAGCGTTTGTGGCATTTGGAAGTTTGCGGAGTCAAAAGAAATTAAATGTAGTACAGAAGGTTAGAATGGGTGAATGGATAAGAACGCATGTTCTTAAACATCCGGTATGTGGTTGCCAGAGTAAGGGGTTCAACCCCTACACTGGTAAGTTGGACTAATATGTTGACTTCTCGTCCTTGACTTGGGATGTCAATTACAAATACCTCTTAAATTGTAGTGGCTTCATCTGATGGTGAGGAACAATGTTAATAGTGAAGGTTAATTCACACGCAAAATTCAGTCCAGCAATTCAGTCCAAAATTCAGTATGTATGGACTACGCTTGAGTTCAAAGCAAGCGAGTGCAAGAAAAACAATGTAGTAGTAAATTTTGAATATTGAACTCTATATGGACCAGACACACAGAGAATGACTAAAACAATCGCAAAAATAATCTACACACATTCAATAACTGGTGCCTGCACAGGACAGGACTACAATGACATGACAGAATCACTAATGTGGAGCTTAGGGACAGAATATGACAGATTCCAGATCATCAAGAGATGATGCTCCATAGGACATATATTGAGAGAACCTGGAAAGAGTATAACTAGAATATCTTTTTATTGGAATCTACAGAGTAATAGAAGGAGACCTAAAAATACACAAAGAAGAGAACCAGATGCAACATTTGATTATATGGGGTGGGCATGGAGGAAGCTGCAGAAGATAGCAAATGGATAGGGCGGACAGGCACGGGTTGATTTAAGGTCTGTGCTCCAATAGGGGATACAGGGAAGAAGAATAAGAATGTGTTACTGGTGAAAGAAGTGACATGGGCAGGCTAGTGAAGTTGACAGCGAATTGTGCTGGTAATATTATGTTATGAGCACCGGCGGACACAGGTTTGATGCCTGGGCTCATCGCTTGCCAAAGTGATAGCAAGACTGGCCACTTATTCCTCCATACATCCAGGCCTACAGAATGTGATGATACTATCATAACACAGACTCAAAGCAGGAAACTGCTTCGGTAAAAAAATTTTTGTTTATTAACAGAAGTTGAATAACCAAGACACAAACAATAGATTGCACGATTTATTGCCTGGCATATTTCGCTGCATCTCGTCAGGTAGAGTAATTAGACAAATCCTTCAAGCTGAAAAACTGAAATACTGAATTGAAATTAATGTGCAAATATGTGTGTATTTCAGCTTCAAAGATTTATTTATCTAATCACTTTATGTTGTGTAATTTCTGCAGTATGTACCTGATGATATGCAACAAAATATATCAGGCAATAAATCGTGCAATCTGTTGTTTGTGCCTTCGTTATTGAAATTCACTATGGGAAAACATTGTTTTGATTAACAGAAGTGACATCACTGCACTTGGGACACTTTCATAAGTGCTCCATCCTTCCCAGCAGATACTGAAGTGTTTGGATTCTGCTTACTCTCATCGCACTATGTTTGGAAAAACATCCCTGCAATTGACATACAGCACTAGTTCTAGTTTATATGTTATGTTCTTTCAGTTTGGGCATTGCTGTTTCGTTCTATGTTGTGTCCTTATACAAAAGTCTTTCCCTGATCCTCCAAACCTGTTTCCTATTAAATAAAGAAGTCTACCACACAAAGTTTCCTACTAAACAAAGAAGTTTACCACACAAAGTTTCCTACTAAACAAAGAAGTCTACTACACAGAGTTTCCTACTAAACAAAGAAGTTTACCACACAAAGTTTCCTACTACACAAAGTTTCCTACTAAATAAAGAAATCTACCACACAAAGTTTCCTACTAAACAAAGAAGTCTACCACACAAAGATTCCTACTAAACAAAGAAGTCTACCACACAAAGTTTCCTACTAAACAAAGAAGTCTACCACACAGAGTTTCCTACTAAACAAAGAAGTCTACCACACAAAGTTTCCTACTAAACAAAGAAGTTTACCACACAAAGTTTCCTACTAAACAAAGAAGTTTATCACACAAAGTTTCCTACTAAACAAAGAAGTTTTCCACACAAAGTTTCCTACTAAACAAAGAAGTTTACCACACAAAGTTTCCTACTAACCAAAGAAGTCTACCAGGCACAGTTTCCTACTAAACAAAGAAGTTTACAACACAAAGTTTCCTACTAAACAAAGAAGTCTACCACACAAAGTTTCCTACTAAACAAAGAAGTCTACCACACAAAGTTTCCTACTAAACAAAGAAGTTTACCACACAAAGTTTCCTACTACACAAAGTTTCCTACTAAATAAAGAAGTCTACCACACAAAGTTTCCTACTAAACAAAGAAGTCTACCACACAAAGTTACCTACTAAACAAAGAAGTTTACCACACAAAGTTTCCTATTAAACAAAGAAGTTTACCACACAAAGTTTCCTACTAAAAAAAGAAGCCTACCACACAAAGTTTCCTACTAAACAAAGAAGCCTACCACACAAAGTTTCCTACTAAACAAAGAAGTCTACCACACAAAGTTTCCTACTAAACAAAGAAGTCTACCACACAAAGCTTCCTACTAAACAAAGAAGTCTACCACACAAAGTTTCCTACTAAACAAAGAAGTCTACCACACAAAGTTTCCTACTAAACAAAGAAGTCTACCACACAAAGTTTCCTACTAAACAAAGAAGTTTACCACACAAAGTTTCCTACTAAACAAAGAAGTTTATCACACAAAGTTTCCTACTAAACAAAGAAGTTTATCACACAAAGTTTCCTACTAAACAAAGAAGTTTACCACACAAAGTTTCCTACTAAACAAAGAAGTCTACCACACAAAGTTTCCTACTAAAAAAAGAAGTTTACCACACAAAGTTTCCTAGTAAACAAAGAAGTCTACCACACAAAGTTTCCTAGTAAACAAAGAAGTCTACCAGGCACAGTTTCCTACTAAAAAAAGAAGTTTACCACAAAAAGTTTCCTACTAAACAAAGAAGTCTACCACACAAAGTTTCCTACTAAACAACGAAGTCTACCACACAAAGTTTCCTACTAAACAAAGGAGTCTACCACACAAAGTTTCCTACAAAACAAAGAAGTTTACCACACAAAGTTTCCTACTAAACAAAGAAGTTTATCACACAAAGTTTCCTACTAAACAAAGAAGTTTACCACACAAAATTTCCTACTAAACAAAGAAGTCTACCACACAAAGTTTCCTACTAAAAAAAGAAGTTTACCACACAAAGTTTCCTACTAAACAAAGAAGTCTACCACACAAAGTTTCATACTAAACAAAGAAGTCTACCAGGCACAGTTTCCTACTAAAAAAAGAAGTTTACCACACAAAGTTTCCTACTAAACAAAGAAGTCTACCACACAAAGTTTCCTACTAAAAAAAAAGTCTACCAGGCACAGTTTCCTACTAAACAAAGAAGTCTACCACACAAAGTTTCCTACTAAAAAAAGAAGTCTACCAGGCACAGTTTCCTACTAAACAAAGAAGTCTTCCACACAAAGGTTCCTATTAAACAAAGAAGTCTACCACACAAAGTTTCCTACTAAACAAAGAAGTTTACCACACAAAGTTTCCTACTAAACAAAGAAGTCTACCACACAGTTTCCTACTAAACAAAGAAGTCTTCCACACAAAGTTTCCTATTAAACAAAGAAGTCTACCACACAAAGTTTCCTACTAAAGAAAGAAGTCTTCCACACAAAGTTTCCTATTAAATAAAGAAGTCTACTACACAAAGTTTCCTACTAAACAAAGAAGTCTACCAAACAAAGTTTCCTACTAAACAAAGAAGTCTACCAAACAAAGTTTCCTACTAAACAAAGAAGTCTACCAAACAAAGTTTCCTACTAAACAAAGAAGTCTACCAAACAAAGTTTCCTACTAAACAAAGAAGTCTACTACACAAAGTTTCCTACTAAACAAAGAAGTCTACCACACAAAGTTTTCTACTAAACAAAGAAGTTTACCACACAAAGTTTCCTACTAACCAAAGAAGTCTACCAGGCACAGTTTCCTACTAAACAAAGAAGTCTACCACACAAAGTTTCCTACTAAACAAAGAAGTCTACCACACAAAGTTTCCTACTAAACAAAGAAGTCTACCATACAAAGTTTCCTACTAAACAAAGAAGTTTATCACACAAAGTTTCCTACTACACAAAGTTTCCTACTAAACAAAGAAGTCTACCAAACAAAGTTTCCTACCAAACAAAGAAGTCTACCAAACAAAGTTTCCTACTAAACAAAGAAGTCTACCAAACAAAGTTTCCTACTAAACAAAGAAGTCTACCAAACAAAGTTTCCTACTAAATAAAGAAGTCTACCACACAAAGTTTCCTACTAAACAAAGAAGTCTACCACACAAAGTTTCCTACTAAACAAAGAAGTTTACCACACAAAGTTTCCTATTAAACAAAGAAGTTTACCACACAAAGTTTCCTACTAAACAAAGAAGCCTACCACACAAAGTTTCCTACTAAACAAAGAAGCCTACCACACAAAGTTTCCTACTAAACAAAGAAGTCTACCACACAAAGTTTCCTACTAAACAAAGAAGTTTACCACACAAAGTTTCCTACTAAACAAAGAAGTCTACCACACAAAGTTTCCTACTAAACAAAGAAGTCTACCACACAAAGTTTTCTACTAAACAAAGAAGTCTACCACACAAAGTTTCCTACTAAACAAAGAAGTTTACCACACAAAGTTTCCTACTAAATAAAGAAGTTTATCACACAAAGTTTCCTACTAAACAAAGAAGTTTACCACACAAAGTTTCCTACTAAACAAAGAAGTCTACCACACAAAGTTTCCTACTAAAAAAAGAAGTTTACCACACAAAGTTTTCTACTAAACAGAGAAGTCTACCACACAAAGTTTCCTACTAAACAAAGAAGTCTACCAGGCACAGTTTCCTACTAAAAAAAGAAGTTTACCACACAAAGTTTCCTACTAAACAAAGAAGTCTACCACACAAAGTTTCCTACTAAACAAAGAAGTCTACCACACAAAGTTTCCTACTAAACAAAGAAGTCTACCACACAAAGTTTCCTACTAAACAAAGAAGTCTACCACACAAAGTTTCCTACTAAACAAAGAAGTTTATCACACAAAGTTTCCTACTAAACAAAGAAGTTTACCACACAAAGTTTCCTACTAAACAAAGAAGTCTACCACACAAAGTTTCCTACTAAAAAAAGAAGTTTACCACACAAAGTTTCCTACTAAACAAAGAAGTCTACCACACAAAGTTTCCAACTAAACAAAGAAGTCTACCAGGCACAGTTTCCTACTAAAAAAAAAAGTCTACCAGGCACAGTTTCCTACTAAACAAAGAAGTCTACCACACAAAGTTTCCTACTAAAAAAAGAAGTCTACCAGGCACAGTTTCCTACTAAACAAAGAAGTCTTCCACACAAAGGTTCCTATTAAACAAAGAAGTCTACCACACAAAGTTTCCTACTAAACAAAGAAGTTTACCACACAAAGTTTCCTACTAAACAAAGAAGTCTACCACACAAAGTTTCCTACTAAACAAAGAAGTCTTCCACACAAAGTTTCCTATTAAACAAAGAAGTCTACCACACAAAGTTTCCTACTAAAGAAAGAAGTCTTCCACACAAAGTTTCCTATTAAACAAAGAAGTCTACTACACAAAGTTTCCTACTAAACAAAGAAGTCTACCAAACAAAGTTTCCTACTAAACAAAGAAGTCTACAAAACAAAGTTTCCTACTAAACAAAGAAGTCTACCAAACAAAGTTTCCTACTAAACAAAGAAGTCTACCAAACAAAGTTTCCTACTAAACAAAGAAGTCTACCACACAAAGTTTCCTACTAAACAAAGAAGTCTACCACACAAAGTTTTCTACTAAACAAAGAAGTCTACCACACAAAGTGTCCAACTAAAATTCCTACTATACACAGAATCCTAGCATACACAAAATTCTACCAAATAAAGATTCAAATGATTGATTGTGATTGATTGACTGATTGATTTAGGAACCGACATCACAGCATTCGGGGCATTCCCACAAGCGCTCCGTCCCCATTCTCAGAAGCCAGCGAAGAGTTCCAACCCCAATAGTTCTAGTTTATATGTTATGTTCTTTCAGTTTGGGCATTGCTGTTTCATTCTATGTTGTGTCCTTATACAAAAGTCTTTCCCTGACCGTCCAAACCTGTTTCCTATTAAACAAAGAAATCTACCACACAAAGTTTCCTACTAAAGAATGAAGTCTACACACAAAGTTTCCTACTAAACAAAGAAGTCTACCAAACAAAGTTTCCTACTAAAGAATGAAGTCTACACACAAAGTTTCCTACTAAACAAAGAAGTCTACCAAGTACACCTCAGGAGTTGTGCAATCAAATAATTTATAAAAACCAAATAATATGGGAAATAACCAATATAAACCATAAAAGAGATACATGAAAAAGACAGCCATAAAAATAAACATATACATATTAATTATTTATTATACCAAAAAGTCATATAAATACACTTTATGCACAATTTTGTATACATTTTGTATTAATATAACAATTATTGTTGAATACTCAAAAGTTACATATATGGAACAGCAACAGATAATTGCATGTCTTGCACCATGCAACATAAAACTTATGTATGTACAGATGATATCTTTACCACATGCAATGCACTATCACTGTACAGTATCTGAATACGGTGCTTATTTTTTTATTGTTGAAAATTTCATGTCCTTTGCAGGAGAATAATTTCACAGAAACACAAAATTAATTAACTCTTAAAGCATGTTTTTCATTTCATTGAGCTTTCATATAAAGCTGAAATTTCAAGTTAGTTATTTCCATGTTATTTTGACCAAAACTATATTCATTTAATACACATTTATAAAGGAAGCGGTTAAAAAGTAGAACGAAGGGGAAAACAAAACCAAAAAAGTTAATGATTACTGGTTTCCTAATAAAAATAAGGAAAGGACCTTTTCCCACACCATGAGGCATACAGGATATACGAATGTAGCCCCATATTGTTTTTATAGATCAATAGGCACTCAAATGAGCAATCTGGATAATTTGAGGGTAGCTGAGTCACAAAGACAACTTGTCACAAACATCAGAAAGAAGCAGTCATCATGTTTTGGCCACATTATGAGTAGACAAAAACTGGAACATGTTGTGGCAATTGGAAAGATCTGTGTAAATAGAGATAGAGGAAGACAGTGTGAGAAGATTTATGACAATCTTGTGTCATGGCATGAGAGGGCATCAACACACAAATTGATCTAGGCCATCGGCAAGGCACTGGATGATGATATGATGAGGCACACAATGGCTGATGTGGTCAATATCAGCGACCTTTATTTCCCACAACCTTTCCTGGTTTCCACTTTAGGCTGAGCTGACCTGAAAGCCCAGGTCAATGTTTAAAAAATCCTCCCCATGTGGGGGTTCAAACACATGACAACCAGGCCATGCTAGCCACTGTGCTATGTAGGTCCCAGCTGCCCAATATTGGCACCAAGTATGGGCTCTTCAGTCTTAAAGAGTTAAGAAAGAAGTCTTTTGCTCTAATATGTTACAGTTTAAGATAAAAAAGAAACATGTTTTCAATATAAAGTAATTATGCTTTAACTCTTTCGCTACCGTGATCCCATCTATCGGCACGATGTATTTCCCGAGATGGCAGTCCGCCGTTTTAGTGGCACAAAATGATCAGTGGTTTATTTCACATATTTCTGCTCCGTTTCGGAATTTTAAGTTACAGTAAACTAAAAAGTCGTACAGCCGAAAGATCTCTACGCCATTTTGGTGCGGTCATTCGTTTTATAATTTTGGATTCTTGTGAATTTTCAGTTTTAAGGTAGTGTTAATTTGTTTTTTCACAATGGAAACGCCCACCAGTTTGCGTCCACGTAGTATGACTTGAGATCAAGCTAGATTATTGTTTATAACTGTTTTAAACAATAGTGATTCCCTTATCAGTGAATATTTAGAAAGAATTTTTAGTTGTGTCTAAAGTTTTAGCACGTAGTGATAAAGAAAAACCAGTGAATGTTCGTCAACAGCTGAGTGTTTGACAACGAAGCACGAATGGCTGAAGTTTACGTCTGTCATTATTGCTATGGGACTTGATCCAAGACCATGTATCAAAGACTACTGGTGTACAAGTGCACATTTATATACTCCTTGGTATGCCACTGCCACTACGTTTCCCAGTAATCAATTAGAAAATTATAATATATTTATCACACCATGTTTCATGTATGTCAACCTGAGGGTACCCACAAAAAAAAAAAAAAAAAAAAAAAATTGATCCTCTTGTTGACATGATTCTGAAGAATATCCAGGAAGCATTTTACCCATTTGAAAATGTGTCCATTGATGAAATGATTATTTGGTGGAAGGGCTAAATAAAGCTAAAAAACAAACATGCATTGTTGTCTCTACAAAGTCTGTAGTTAGAACTGTTGAGAGTGGATTGTGAAAACCGCAAAGCAAGCCGAAGATGGTCTCCATGAAAATAACACAGCGATGAATGGCTGCGACAGAATGGACCAAATGGTTGGATATTATAATATCCATGATAGGAAAACCATTAAGTGGTGGAAGAAGATCTACTACTAGATCTTTGAAATTGCACAGATCAATGCTCACATCCTACATTCCATATGGCAAACAGAGAAAGGAGGATAAAAATTGTTATAGAAGGATTTCAAGTAAAGGAAAGTGCTCATCGCAAAGTAGCTCAGAGTATTCCTGAAAGTTTGACACTCTGCCTGCCGAAGAATTTCAGTCTGTTGCAGGAAATTATGCCGAAAGATTTACATGAGCCAAGCATTTAATTTAATGAATTATAATAGAAATAATATAATATAAATAATAGAATTTGTCGGTGTCAATAGAGACTGTGTTTTTTGTAGCACTCGAACTAAACGACACATATCATCTTTTGTTTGCTCCGGCTGCACTAATAGACCAGACTTGTGCGCCAAAGTTTGCTTTGCAGCCTATCACAAATAGACTGCCACATATAGTAAATAAAAACAAACAGACATGACAATTAAATGTAAATCTGCCAAGTGTTCTCCTAACTTTTGTCTGAAAAAAGAAAAATACATGATTCAGAATCTGCGGCAAAACTTCTTTTCGGATGATTGATTCGGAGCAATTGTATTTATAGTTTAGAAAAGTGTTGTTTGTGCAGTAAATTCAACAGGATTAGCAGTGATCAGGATATTGGATAACAACGCCCCCTTGGTAAGTACAATGTTTACATTATTTTTACCTACTTTTGTCCACATATTTTACAAATTATATTATTATTTTTATTTTATTTACAACCTAAAGCAGAAATTCTCCTACCAACATATTCCTTGTGCAATCCCCTTTATTTTGATATATAATACAACATTTCTGCTACAATTCTAACCATTTTCATAACATTATTGCGACATACACCAACTTCCAGATTGCGGCCATTAGTTTTTTTCATTTTTGTGACAAAGACATGGTTCAGAATATGCACCAAAACTTCCTTTTTGTTGATTTAAATGAGCAATACTGTTTATATTCTTGAAGACAAGTGGTGTTTGTTTGATTATTCAGTAAATTAAACATTATTAGCAGTATAGGAGTGTAGAAAACACATTCTAAGTGCAATGTTTACATTATTTTTACCTACTTTTGTCCAATTATTTTACAAATTATATTATTATTTTTATTTTATTTACAACCTAAAGCAGAAATTCTCCTACCAACATATTCCTTGTGCAATCCCCTTTATTTTGATATATAATACAACATTTCTTCTACAATTTTAACCATTTTCATAACTTTACTGTGAGAGACCCCACCTTCCAGATTTCAGCCATTATTTTTTGTCATTTTTTGTTAAAAAGACATGGTTCAGAATATGAACCAAAACTTCTTTTTGGGTTACTTTAATGAGCAATACTGTTTATATTCTTGAAGACAATTGGTGTTTGTTTGATTATTCAGTAAATTAAACATGATTAGCAGTATAGGAGTGTAGAAAACACCTTATAAGTGCAGTTTTTAAAATAATTTTTACCTCTTTAATTTCAGTTGTTATTATTAAACCTCTCATTATTGTCATAATATTTGTAACCTATCAATTAATTATTAACCCTGTCATGTTCCTTGTGCAATCCTCTTTAATTTGATATGTAATACAATAGATCTGCTACCATCTTAACCATTTTAAAAGCATTATTGTAACACACCCCTAGTTCCAATTTTCTGCCATAAATTTCTGTTTGGTCACAGCCCAGTTTTTGTTTGGTAGTGAAAGAGTTAAGTAATTAGATAATCAATAAGACAGCATTTCAAGGCGATTATAATATGCTGTATGACATGAAGTAAAAATGAATCAGAACTGCATGCATAAAAAACAGAAACAATATTGTATTAAGTCATAAATGACACATTCAATTATTATATTAAATATTAAAATATGGTTAATTCTGTGATCACTGATTCTACAGGAGAGTAAAATATTAAGTTCTTCATGAGCTTGCCAAATGTGGTGACCATGTCACTTCCTCACTCGTTTTCCTTCCTCGGCTCATGTAAGAAATTATGTACCTATTTTACAACTCTCATTAATTATTTAAATTAACTTTACTTCTGATTAATGTTAGAAGAGTGGTTAATAACACTGTGGATTGACAGAAAGAGCATTGAAGGTATCCTGAAATAAGTTAACTCATCAAGAGACCACATCAGAAGTGGACAATCCTTATTCTTTACACATGTCATGAGAAGGGGAAAGCTGGAGTATGTCATCACAATGAGAAAATTAGAGGGAAGGAGAGGCAGCGGGAGATCAAGAGAGAAAGTTCTGGAGAGTTTGACATGGAGAAGTTATTGGTAGCACAGGGGGGGGGGGGGGGGGGGGGTGGCTGTAGACAGACATGATCACCAATGTCATACTGCATGGACTATATAAGAAGAAGATTAATGTCTTTAACCCAGTTATAGCAGCTATTAAATTTGTCTCTTAGCTGCTGTGCAAATCACAGGCCAAATTATGAAGCAAAACAGTTAACAAATATCTTGGTCCAAACCTCCTTTTTGTTTGGCACTGAATCAGTTAAATCCCAACCATCATGTTCACTTACTTTTCACATTTGGTCACAACTTACTATAAAAATCTGGCTTCAGCAGCGACAGCTTTTACTATGTATTTAACCACACTGAAAGCAATGCACCCATTGATTATTCACATTGTTTATACAGAAAAAAATGTGATATAAGGATGTGTGTAAACAAGATGTGAAAACCCTTGGCATAGATCCAGACATGTGGGAAAGAGTTGCAACAGACAGATGTTCCTGGAGAAGAGATGTATGAAACGGACTGGTGCACTTTGAGCGCAATCTGATCCAATAAACTGAGGATAAGATGCACAAGCATAAAATGCAGTCACTTGCTGTGCTACCTAGTGAGCAGTCTTACAGATGCGGAAATTGTGACAGAGTTTTTCACCCTCGCACTGGACTATACCAGCAGTGCTGTCAGGTGCCTCCCCAGCGGCACAACTCTAGGTACTTCAATTTTAATTCACCGCAAACAAAGGGAATTCCAGGGCACACGTTATATCCTGGAGTCCCCTTATTCGTGCTGTATCTCGGTGTGCATGACCTTGACCGGAATAACGTTGTCGGTGTGCAGCAAATGGTTTAGTTATGTGTGTGAGTTGACCTGAATATTTCAGTGGTTGTATACTCTTGTGCACACTTAGGGGCTGTTATTGTTTGCTAATTTGTGACCCTGAAAAGGGCCCGTTCCGTTATGACATTCTTATAGTGGCCCTGAAAAGGGCCCATTGCTGGATGATACTGCTGTATGCATGAGTTGACAATCATATTCTGCAGACTAGTGTTGCGGCGGTGGCCAGACTGCAGACTATTGTTGGGGTGGCCAGAATCGAACAATGTCAGCTAGAATGGTGTTGAACACATCTAGGCCAGCACATTTAGTGCGACGACGCCACATGAATTCGCACATGTAGGCTTTTTCGCGCCATGACACGCACTGAAAAAAACTTTAATTGAACGGAGATCCCCCGCCAGTGCTATATATAGCTGCTAACTACGCTATATATAGCTGCTAAAGCTAAATATAGCCTCGTGACGTCTGTTGCAGTGAATTAAAATTGAAGTACCCAACTCTATAGTCCTACAGAACTGAAAGAGGCCTACTACTACTATAAAGAAATCCATGCAGGATACTACGTCTAACATATTTTTGAGCTCAAAGTACAGATTTCATTTTGCCACAGGGTGAAGATATCTTTGTATTTGGTTACACCTTTATTCCATTAACGGCAAATTAAAAGTGCTTGATCAACACTGGAAGCTTTCTATTATCACAGTAAGGCAAAAGCGCAAATTGGGTTCAGAGTGTATAGAAAAATAGCCACTAGGGTTGATATGTGAGACATTAGAGTCACAGGATGGGAGCCACGTCAGCACGGTGGCTAGCACATTTGCCTGCCAACCTGGTAGTTAGGTGTTCAAATGGGGGATTTCGAGGTGGTGATTTTTTTTCTTCAAAATCACCTGCGTTTCCAGGTGGACCAGCCAAAAACAGGTACCAGGAAATATTCTGGGAAATAAAGGTTATCTGTGGAGATATTGATCATGTTTTTTGTGCCCGCTCGCTTTGAACTCAAACATAGTCCATACACACTACTTCTAGTAGTGTTGGACTGAATTTTGCGTGTGGATTAGCTTTCCCTCGCCATCAGGCGAACCCACTCCGACTTCAGAGGTACTTGAAATTTATGTCCCCAAGTCAAGGAGCCTTAGAATGTGATCAACATCGAACAATTAGTATTACGAGTCGCATAATGAAGATTTTGCTAAGAATTATCATGCAAACAGTTAGGAAGAAAATACAACCTGAAATAGGAGAGGAACAATGTGGGTTTGTAGAAGGTAAGGGTACAGTAAATGCTGTGTATATGCTGCGAACAGTAACTGAACGTTCTATAGAAGTAAACAAAGATATACATCTTTGCTTCATTGACTACACAAAGGCTTTCGATAAAGTAAGACATGTCAACATGGTAGAGATGCTTGCAGATCTACAAATTGATGGGCAAGACATTAGACTTATAAAAAACATATATTGGAAACAACAAGCTGCCATAAGGATTGATAATGAAGAGGGTCAATATCAGCCAATTAAGAGAGGCATGAGACAGGGATGTGTAATGTCTCCAGATCTTTGTTCCCTATACAGTGAAAATATTTTCAGAAATGTGGAAGATATAAATGGAATCATCATAGGGGGACGAAACATCAATAACTAACATTAAACATGATGATACAGTATTGATTGCAGACAATGAGCAGGATCTGCAACAATTAGTAGATGCGGTTGTTGCACACAGTGAACAACTAAGGTTAGAATTAAATTGTAAGAAGACACAAATAATGGTCGTCACTAGGAAGAACGTAATACCACAATGCAATATACAAGTAAATGGGAATATGGACAAGTGAATCGGTACAGTTATCTCAGAACATCTGATGGGAGATGCCTTGAAGAGATTAGAACAAGAATTGCCATGGCAAAAGTAGCTTTTAGCAAGATGAAAATCACACTGACCAATAAAAAGATGTCAACTGAAATGAGAAAAAGAGTTTTGAGCCTGTACTTTTGTATGGATGTGAAGCTTGGACAATGAGCAGTCAAGCTGAAAAACAACTTATGGCTGTGGAAATGTGGTTTCTGAGGAGAATGCAAAGAATACAATGGACAGGCAGAAAAAACGACCAAGTCCGACAAGAAACAAATGAAAATCATAAACTTATTAGAGAAATTAGACGTAGACAGTCAAAATTTTTTGGACATATTATGAGAATAAATAAATTGGAGGACTTGGTGACAACTGACAAGATCGAGGGGAAGAGAACAAGGGGAAGACATAGAAGTAAATACCTGAATGGCTTGACCACTTGGCATGGCTGAGACAAGAACACTGAGGTGATCCATGACTCTGGTAATCGAGTGAAATGGCAAATCATGACTGGCCACGCTTACCGGCATGGCACATGATGGATGGATGGAAGTCAAGGATGATAGGTCAACATTTTAGTCCAACTGTCCGGTGTAGGGGCTGAACCCCTTACCTCAACATCAGGACACCGGAATGTTTAAGAACATGTGTTCTTATCAATTCGGCCATGCTGACCTGCATATTGATCATATGACACCACCAGCTGAGTGGTATAAAACTATGAGGTTAGAACCATACACTCAATACACATCAAGCTAAGGAAAAGGGTTCTTTACTTTACTGAATGGGTCACAGGGTTCAGGTTTATCCCTGCAAAGGAAACATAACCAACTCAGGTCTATTCCCAGCTTGTCCATATTTTGAGTGCTGAATCCTGCCCTACTGCGCCGCATAAAATAGACAGAACCTTAAATAAGTTGCTTTGAAGTATACTGACATCTTATGTTTTGTAATGCTAGAGGCTCAAACATTTCAGCTATTTAAAAGAACACAATCTGCCTTAAACAAAACTAAGAGTAAATGAAACAAATCCCCCACATTCGAACAATACCTGTAACTATGTGTTTTAAGTATTTCGGCAAAAGTATTATTCATTTATTCACTTCATATGATATATAACTCTGTAGTTAAGCACCTGATGAGATGCAGCAAAATATGCCAGGCAGTAAATTGTGCAACTATTGTATGTGGTTTCTGTGTTTAAAGTAGATGAAAAGTTTAAAGACAAGAACACTAACATGCAAACTTAAACTTACATACACATATGGGCTATGAACTTTGTTAAGAGCAGAAATAATTCACCACCCAAAACCCACAAGTTATTGCTTTAAGAAAATATGTATATCAGCTCATCATATATGACAAGTTATCATGATAGTTTGCTGAATTATCATTATCACACTTCCCTGTTACAAGAATGGATGCTGTATTCAACTATTTTTTGTTGGGCAAGTTCTTTTTGGATGAAACTGATGCATGTTTCAGAACTATAGAATGGACAACCTTATACACAACAGACACAATTTAAAAGAAAACAAAAACAAGGGGATTAAGTATATTACATCTGGTTCCATTGCATGTAGCTCAGTCTTCTTTCTGCATAACGGCCTGCTGAAGGCACCAACTCTATAGTTTCATTGACAACCTCAAGATATACAATAAACACCTGGCTTAAAGGACAAACTAAAAGGGGCCACTATACACATACTAGGTGTATAAATAACTAGTGTATATGACAATACACCAGTATTTCGAAACCATTGAACTAAAAAGTTTTAATAAATTGATTGTTTCCGAAGCAACATGTTTACCTTGTCAGCCATGTTGCGGTTAATAAACAATTAAATACAAATTCAAAACAATGTATTAAATTAGCGCAATTTAAACACAAGCGCAAATGACAAATTGACAATTGCTACCATCCATACCTTACCACACAGCAACAAATAAAAATATAGAATTTCAATTCAAACAATCTGCTTGTTAATTAAATACTAGTGGTATTGAAGTTAAAATCCAGTGACAAGAGAAGAGATTGCAACACAAGACGTTAACCATCTTCAGGGAAAACACATCCCACCAATATTGATGAAATGTTAATTGGGGAACCCTTGAGGTCCTTAAGACATCCTGTAATTAAATTCATAAGTATTAATTGGCACTCAAAGAAGTAGAAGAAATATTCTGAGACCTATGGTGCTATTTCAATATGAATTCTGTCCATATTCCACAGTAGTGGACTGTAGAAGAAACATTCTGAGACCTATGGTGCTATTTCAATATAAATTTTGTCCATATTCCACAGTAGTGGACTGTAGAAGAAACATTCTGAGACCTATGGTGCTATTTCAATATAAATTTTGTCCATATTCCACAGTAGTGGACTGTAGAAGAAACATTCTGAGACCTATGGTGCTATTTCAATATAAATTTTGTCCAGATTCCACGGTAGTCGGTTCAGGTGGATAACAGACCTGGCTATCGGTGACACCTTTTTTGAGGTGTTATGTTGGCCATTTGTTGAAATACACTTGTTCCTGCAACGAGACGCTGTTTTCA
Source organism: Cepaea hortensis (assembly GCA_963921405.1). Taxonomy (NCBI): domain Eukaryota; kingdom Metazoa; phylum Mollusca; class Gastropoda; order Stylommatophora; family Helicidae; genus Cepaea; species Cepaea hortensis. The sequence continues at coordinate 98,537,168 of OY992879.1, read as the reverse complement.
TTTGGAAGTGACAAGTTAAAATCCTGGTTTTGGTAACTATAACTTTAATTTGTTAATGTTGTCCAGTGTGTCCTCTAATCTCTACTTCTTTTTCTAGGAGAGATAGTAAATGCTTGTCAATTTGTTTACATCCTTCAACATTATGCTATCACTGCAAAATGCTTCCTTTCTTAATCTTTTTCTGCTGCTGCTGGATTTTACATTCATTGAGAAAACTTTGGAATAACATAACTAGACAGTCCTTTGTCTGGAATCCACGGAGCAAAAAAAATAGAGAAAGACATAAGAACACACGGAGAAGAGAATCACAGACAGAAATGAATAATAGGGGGAGGGCAAAGGCAGAGCTGCTTGAGACAATGAAGGATAGGACAGCTTGGAGTGAGTTAGTTGATGGCCTAAGTCCCAATAGAGAATAAAGGGAGAAAGAAAGAAAGAAAGAAAGAAAGAAAGAAAGAAAGAAAGAAAGAAAGAAAGAAAGAAAGAAAGAAAGAAAGAAAGAAAGAAAAGAAAGAAAGAAAGAAAGCAAAAGAACATACATAATGTACAATTCACATTGCTGTATCAAATGCATGCAAGAAAATATATACACATTACATTGATATAAAGTACATTCACTGTAATGTTTTTATACTGTATTTATACTGTATATTTTATTCAATGTACACACAACACCCATATCAAATATGAACAGAAACATTACATCTGCACCTAACATATTTAGTAACATATAGACATCACATGTACACCAAATACATTTGTTATAATATACACATCTTATCCATATAAAATACATTCAACAAAACACAAAAGATCTATTACCAATACATTCAGTGAAACACATAAACCACACCTAGGTGTAAAATATATTCAATGAAACACATAAATCAATCTCTGTCAAATACATTCAGTGAAACACATAAATTACACCTCTATCAAATACATTCAGCAAAATATATGCATTGCCAAGCCAAACCTATTTAGTGACATCTTGGCATTACATATACACAAAATATATTCAAGAATATATAAATATTATGTTCAGTAATAGTTGAATAATAGATGAATAATATAAATAATATAAATTATATCAACTAATATGGATAATAACAAGAAAGAATAACTAACAAAGTACTAGAGATATCTGTCATTATAGAAGCAATGAACAGCCAATTACATAGGCAAGGGCAATTACTCCAAGTCAATTTATGAAATGCAGCAGAAATGACATTTTTCACTTAGATTTTCAACTTTAGGTTCCTTGTTTTTAAAATCTAATTTGTCATTGTGCACCTTTGGTAAGACCATCTTTATATTATATTTCTTTTTCTTCACATCTTCTACATTTTAGCTTCACTCTCACCATCGCTCCTGGTTCTTTGTTATCTTTTCTAGTTCCTTCCTAATTCACATCTCTAATTCTCCTCTCAGTTGGGTGTGATTGTTTTTTCACCCTTATGGTTTTGTCATACTTTCTGAATTCTAAAAGAAGAACTAGTCATAGTTTTTTTATCAACTAGTTTCCTCAGTGTGTGTCCTATCAAATGCCCTTGTCTTTCTCTCACCTCTCATGTCAATGAAAATGATCAAGCACTCCACACTGGTGATTCCGTTATTCCATCTTGGTCATTCGATTATGTAAAGGCAACATTTAAAGCAAAATTATAATTTAACAGCAATATTTATATATCATTGCAGAAGAAGACCGTACTATCATTTGAAAGTCCCAGAGTGGGGTTGCAGGTGGCAGATCAGACCAACCTGTACCTGGAAACGCCTGTTTAAGTCAGGGCAGAGATGTTCTGGCTGTCAATCAACTGAGATAACTGGAATTGTGATGTCCATACAGTGTGCCTCTTTCCCCACTTTCTAACTGTTTAAAGGTCTTTCACAACAGAAGAATTCTGACTATCAGACCCTATAACCAGCAGCAATGCTCTCTGAGTTTTTAATGTCAATTTATGACAAACTTGATTCAGGAGAATTGAGTTCAGTCGACTAAAAATGAGATACATAGATGGCAGTTTTTAACTGAAGCTTTCAAAGTGTTCTTGTTTCTCATTTTTAGTCTACTGTGAACTCAATTCTCCTGAATCAAGTTTGTCATAAATTAAAAGTATTATACTTTTTTCAGTTATTGTCTATGATTCTGATCCACAGAATCAGACCTCAATACTTATCATCATCATGTGCTGTGTCAATAAGTGTTGGTGGTCATGATTCACAATTTGAAATGATCACCAGTCTCAGATTAGGTCTATGTTCTTCTCCATGCCATGTGGCCAAGCCATCCACGTATTTATGTTTTAGTCTTCCCGCTACTCTTTCCCCATCATGTTTGCTAGTTGTCACTAAATCTTTAAGCCATCTTCTCATATATTCTTCAAACAATTTTGACTGTCTACTTCTGATTTATCAAATCAATTTACAGTATTCATCTATTTCTTGAAGGATTATCTCATTCATGTTTCTCTAAATACTACATAATTCCAAGTTCATGCATATCTGGGGGACGAACTCAGGATCATTTGACACACAAACATACATTGTATAACATGCAGAGCTAAGGCAGTGGGCTATCTACATTTAGTTATAACAGTTGCTAACATTTAGTTATAAAACTTGCTAACATTTATAACAGTTGCCAATATTTCATTATAACAGGTGCTAACAGCTAGTTATAACAGTTGTTAATATTTAGCTATAACAGTTGCTAACATTTAGTTATAGTACTTGCTAACAGTTAGTTAAAACAGATACTAACGTATTTAAACAACCAATAAATACTGGGGTTGAATGTGACATCCATGTACTATTAATGTTTAAGGGTACATTATTTTTAACATTTTTCCAAAACCACATTGTTCTTAGAAATGGTTATAGTGGGAACATTTTATAATTATAACCAAGACTTAACGAAACAAAACAATATTGTCTCAGTTCATGAAAACTAGACAATATCCACCCAAAACACAGGCATATTGTCTCTTAAGGGCAGCTAGCAAGATGAATACTAAATTGTGTTATAGTCCACTAATTCGACAATTGTTCTTCACAAACAGTGAAACAACTTGACCACTTTCTCACAGCATCTGTTTGTGGAATGTTAAAAGATTAAATTTTCTAGTTAGTTAATTATGGTTCCAACTTCACAGCACCGGGCTGTCCCCATTGAGCTCCGCTCCTGCGCCAGTGAAGATCATGCAAAATGCTCCTCACTGCCGCATGTGAAAAGTGGAACAGACAGGAGTCTCGACAAACCAACAGCCTGCACAGGTACACTGTGCACAATGCTGCTACTGGAATGCCAACACAAAAGTCCTCCACGAAAAATCCAGTTCATCGTCGTTGGAAGCGGCAGTCACTAGAAAACCAGCAGCCACACATTACTGCATAAGGCAATCCAGTCAGCTTTAGCAACAGGCTGTCATCATTCCGAACATGCAGTTTTCTTCTTTGATGACATTCCCCCAACCCACTCGAATCAAGTAATTTGCCCAAATGGAATGTCAAACACACTGATGTTGTACATGCATATAACAAATGTTTTTAACAATAGTCAGACTAGAATTACAAGGTGTATTTATTTTTTATGAAACCAACATAGTATAAAATACAATAAAATTAGCAGACCTTCGAACAGTTTGGATTTTTTTTACCACCAAAAATAACCAAAAGTACCAACATGGAAAGTGACAAATATGTAGGTTTCTTAACTGCAACTAACAGTATCTGAAACAATAACACTTGAAGATAGTTAAATACTTTACAATTTGTTAATTGCAATAATCACTATCCTAAACAATCAACTTCACTTTTTGCTAACTGCAACAATCACTATCCAACACAATCAACTTTGCTTTTTGTTAACTGCAACAATGACTATCCAATTCACAATCAACTTTGCTTTTTGTTAACTGCAACAATCACTATCCAACACAATCAACTTTGCTTTTTGTTAACTGCAATCACACTAAACAAAAACAGCTTGTCCTCTGCAGGATGTTGCAGTCACCCTGTTTGTGATTTGCTAGGCACTTTTACAATCAGTAGTTTGCCCTTGATTTCTGAATGATGAATAAACACTTAAGTCGGACTAACCGGCATGTGGAATAAACCCATTACACCATGATTAGAAGAGAGAGTTCAAGTATGTTAAACCTCTCAGCCACCGACCACTCACTATCACCCTAGAAGCTGAGTAACACTTTGCTTTCTATTAGCTACAAGAACAGGGTAACACATTGCTTTCTATTGGCTACAAGAACAGGGTAACACATTGCTTTCTATTAGCTACAAGAACAGGGTAACACATTGCTTTCTATTAGCTACAAGAAGCTGAGTAACACTTTGCTTTCTATTGGCTACAAGAACAGGGTAACACATTGCTTTCTATTGGCTACAAGAACAGGGTAACACATTGCTTTCTATTAGCTACAAGAACAGGATAACACTTTGCTTTCTATTAGCTACAAGAACAGGGTAACACATTGCTTTCTATTGGCTACAAGAACAGGGTAACACTTTGCTTTCTATTAGCTACAAGAAGCTGAGTAACACTTTGCTTTCTATTGGCTACAAGAACAGGGTAACACATTGCTTTCTATTGGCTACAAGAACAGGGTAACACTTTGCTTTCTATTGGCTACAAGAAGCTGAGTAACACTTTGCTTTCTATTAGCTACAAGAAGCTGAGTAACACTTTGCTTTCTATTAGCTACAAGAACAGGGTAACACATTGATTTCTATTGGCTACAAGAACAGGGTAACACTTTGCTTTCTATTAGCTACAAGAAGCTGAGTAACACTTTGCTTTCTATTGGCTACAAGAACAGGGTAACACATTGCTTTCTATTGGCTACAAGAACAGGGTAACACTTTGCTTTCTATTAGCTACAAGAAGCTGAGTAACACTTTGCTTTCTATTGGCTACAAGAACAGGGTAACACATTGCTTTCTATTGGCTACAAGAACAGGGTAACACTTTGCTTTCTATTGGCTACAAGAAGCTGAGTAACACTTTGCTTTCTATTAGCTACAAGAAGCTGAGTAACACTTTGCTTTCTATTAGCTACAAGAACAGGGTAACACATTGCTTTCTATTGGCTACAAGAACAGGGTAACACTTTGCTTTCTATTAGCTACAAGAAGCTGAGTAACACTTTGCTTTCTATTGGCTACAAGAACAGGGTAACACATTGCTTTCTATTGGCTACAAGAACAGGGTAACACTTTGCTTTCTATTAGCTACAAGAAGCTGAGTAACACATTGCTTTCTATTGGCTACAAGAACAGGGTAACACATTGCTTTCTATTGGCTACAAGAACAGGGTAACACTTTGCTTTCTATTAGCTACAAGAAGCTGAGTAACACTTTGCTTTCTATTGGCTACAAGAACAGGGTAACACATTGCTTTCTATTGGCTACAAGAACAGGGTAACACTTTGCTTTCTATTAGCTACAAGAAGCTGAGTAACACATTGCTTTCTATTGGCTACAAGAACAGGGTAACACATTGCTTTCTATTGGCTACAAGAATAGGGTAACACATTGCTTTCTATTGGCTACAAGAATAGGGTAACACATTGCTTTCTATTACCTACAAGAAGCTGAGTAACACTTTGCTTTCTATTGGCTACAAGAAGATGAGTAACACTTTGCTTTCTATTGGCTACAAGAATAGGGTAACACATTGCTTTCTATTGGCTACAAGAACAGGGTAACACTTTGCTTTCTATTCGCTACAAGAAGCCAGGTAACACGTTGCTTTCTATTAGCTACAAGAAGCCAAATAACACTTTGCTTTCTATCAGCTACAAAATTCACTACCCAAAATAATACCACTAGTTAAAAGTTAATTAGCTGTCCTTTCACAATCAACCCTAGCCTTGTTTGGCTGTTGGTGATTTTCTAAGCAATTTTATATCTTGTAGTTTATTGTCATGGTCTTATATGTATGTAAGAATGTAAGTGCCGGTATGTAAGCGAGAGTCAGTGTAAGCATAGCTGAGGTCAAGGGCAGTAAGAGACATCACGGCGTGGCTAGCGGACGGTCAGGCAAGAAGCCCGTGAACAGAGCCACGTGATGTGGGAAGGTCAACGAGGAGAGAGGCAGTGTGTGTGAGGCAGCGAACAGGGACGGACGTGTGGAGAGCTATAGAGCGATAGAACGATAGAACGATAGTGTATTGTGATGCATAGATGGAGATGAACGTTGTGTATTGATATTCGAGGAATGTGCGAACTGTGATATGTGCGGGATGATGTGGAGTTGTGATTGTGAATGATCATACGGGCGACAGTGTCGAGATCGCCATTGTGAGCTAGCGAGTGGTTGTTGGTGGTGAACGATTGTTTGGGCGTGAAGTGCGACCATATTGTCAACTTGTAATATAGTGTAATAAATGCCAGTTTCCGATTGCATTCATGTGTTATTAGTAGATGGTTCGTAGATGTTGTAATTTGCCTGTTCAAGTCCAGTGAGCGAGCAAGCGCCACATAAGTAGGACTCTGACAGGTATAATGGTGTCAGAAGTACACATGAACCACACGCTTATGTAGAACGCACAAAAGGAAGCCACTTTTGTAAAGAAGAAGAAGACCTATTTCATAAGATATTAGAAATTGTAAAATAAAGATGTGTTAATAGAGTCAGAACGAAAATAACATCATTTCTTTCCACAGCAGGTTTCAATCCTACAAAGCGACCGACGTAACCAGACCAGGTCAGCGCTAACCATCACGAGAATCACGTTCCTGTACATCAAGCGTTCGAGTAGTCAGCAGAGAAAGATAAGTTGATTAATTTTGATTGCTAATTACCCAAATCTGCATTCTCTGATTTTCTTGTGTAAACATCATCATTGATAGAGTTAAATATCAAGTAACAGAAAATGTTCAGTAGTGACGCCAGTTCAGATGATGATAGTTCAGTAGATTATTCAGATCACTTTGGCACAAAACATTACAAAAAGTTGCACGTTTTGTTCCAGCGTACATGTGCACAAGACGAAGAAAATTGTAAAAGACAACACAACCTAATATGGGATTGGACACAGGAATTTGAGAAGAAAATGCAAGACTATAAAATTCCAAAAATTCGCTGGTATGTATGGTATAGAAGATACGTACCAATAGATCACAAACAAGTACAGGAGATCATACCAGATATGGCAAGCGAAGACTATGACTATTATAAAACAAGGATATTAAAACACTATCTAACCTCTTCCGAGACTCTAAAAGTAGAGATACAAAAGTTGAAACCAACTACAGACAAGGCATTCACCCAGTATATAAGTGAATTAGAAGAATCTTTCAGAAAACTAATAATGTTAATTAAACATTCAGACAACAATCAAGGAGTCATAAATTTCTTGCTAATAGAAAAGCTAAAAGCAACACTACCAGCTGAATGCGGAAAATATTTAGAACAACATAGCAAAGAACCTATTAAAAACTTACTAGAAAAATGCCGCGAGTATTACAACCAAAGTGTAAACCCGGTTAAAAACACTCAACAGAAAAATACTGTGCAAGCAACAACATCTGCAGCCACAGATTGTCAAAACAAACCACAGAAAACAAAACCAATACTGTGTAAACATTGTAACACTCCACATACAGAAAATGGAATATGCGATAAAAACCCCACTTATCAAGAATACTTAAATACTATCATAGCACAAAAACTGGGGAAGGTAAACCAAAGGAAATATAGAACAAAATGTCATTTTTGCCTGGCGTATGGCCATAGACGGTTCGAATGTGAAGGAGTAAGAAGATTACAGAAAGCAAAAGCAAATGCAGCCTTAAACATTACAACAGACAGTTCAGCAAAGAACTTAAAAAAAGTAAACATCACAGAGACGAAAATAAGACCAAACACTGCAAAGGCAGAACAAACTGAGTTTCATCCATCAGACTTTGTACCATATTTTAATAGTGTTGTTAACATCACTCAACCTCATTCCTTATATAAAGAAAGCAATACTAAACAAGAAAGTGAGGAAATGAACAAAACCTCAAGACTGTCGTTAGGAAAACTAACGTTCCATGAAGGATACATCAATGACACAGTATGCACATGTGTACGCGATACAGGTTCCTGTCTTGTCGGTCTTCGAAAGACCCTAGCTGATCCTAAAGACTACCTAGATGAGTACATCTATTGCAGAACTGTTTCAGGAACAGTAGAGAAATATCCTATGGCATGGGCCAATATAAAATCACCTTTCCTATCAGGCAGAGTAACTTGTGCCTTATTAGACAATCCATGCTGTGATTTATTAATTGGAAATGTATTGAATGTGACAGACGACACAGATTCCAAAACACACACATGGCAGAAAGTTAACACCACAACAAGCACTGCTTTAACTACACCACTCATCATACAACAACATGATGAACAAACCAAAGTACCACACCATACCAACTTGAGTACCATTTCACAACAAGAAACAGAAACTGGTGTGTATCATCACAAGGAAAAAGATACAGAAAACAATCATATCACAAGGGCAAGTAAAGATCACAAATCACCATGGTACATACTATACCTCCTGTACTCCCTGTTAACTGCACGCATGATTAAGTCCACACAGTGGATGGTTATACTCGCACTACTCATTGTAAATACAAAACAAATGTCTTCACAGACAGTTTTATTCACACAACATCAGGACGCAACACAGATGATATTACTCATGACAAACCAGCAAACTTTGTTACTTATATCATTACTGTTGAACCAAAGTTTGTTTTTACCACTGATAAACTCTATGTCAAATCAACTCAGACACATATTTATGCTGAACAATGCAAATCATCAGTCAGTGGAATTACTGACAAAAATCATCAACAAATTATCCTACATATTTTGGAAAATACACACAAATTGCAGAAACGCATACAAACATGCACGATCACATTTCAAAATTATACATGGTGTATTATTATTATTTGAACTATTGAATGTATACACACATGTACGAGTGCAGGTTTGGAGATAGCACTCAAAATGATCTCAACATGAAATTTGAAAATCCCCACCCTTCGGAAAATTCTAACCGTAACCCACTTTTTATCTGTAGATCGAGTAACTCCAGAGTTGCCTTGTCTGCTGTACGACTCCAGCGCTATGATACTATCACACTTCATTGTATAGACCAACATGAAAGGTCCTTCAACGTGAAAAGTGTCACCGGCAGAACAGTAAGACTCAACAGACTCAACATGTGATTTCAGGTATCAAATAGTAAGATATACCCATATTGACTTTGTTTCAAACGAGTATCTACAGAAGTCACCTTTTGAAATCGACTAACAACGACGACAGCTTCACAACAACAGATATTCATTTCCGGTGATCAGTCTAATAAACCAGATGCCAACTTACAAACTATGGCAAAGACAGTCATAGACACGCACCATGGCCACACTCAAAATTATTTCTCATTTTATACGTGTGAATTCCAGTAATTTTATAGAACTATGTATTTATAAATTATCCAAATGTGGTGCAGTCTTAAATACTATACAGAAGGAAGGACAATATCATGATTTGCAGAAGACGTCAATAATCGGGTGAGAAAGAAGACATGCCAAACATTCAGGCACGGAAATGAACATTGAACACAAGTGATTTAAGTACGTGTGCATAACTTTCACAGGACAAGAACAGTTTACTATATGTGCATAAAGGCATCGATGATGTATATTTTATTGTAGATGTGTTATCTGTATGACATCCAATGTCTAATTTTATTATTATAATACTTTGTATTGTTATAATGTGATATGTACATATGAGCGTAAGTATAGTGGCGAATAGAATAAGGTGTAATGCTGAGAATCAACGCCTGGCAATCCTAATGCGCGATTGTTACCAAACTTGCCTTCGCGTATGCTGGATAGCCCGACGAATGACGCTTAGCAATAGTGATACAGAATTAACATCAGAATATGGTAACAAGACGGAACATACCAACAGGGTGATGCCAACCGAAGAGATTTATAACAACTCTCCATAACAGTAAACGAGGTGTGCTCAAAAAGGGAAACAACTCACGGTCCGACATAAGATGAGGTAAGGGGGACTATAACATACATGAATTATATTCGAACCATGACCACAACATTGACATAGTGTGTTCATAAAGAATCGATGTAAGTGCATTAAATAGAGACGAGGGTAACCACGTCTCCATAGAGAGAAAATTTAAGAATGCTGTAAGAGGAAGTTGTAGCCTTATCTGAGGCATAAACCAATGGAGAATCCTTAAACCAGCATAGCCACATTAACTATGAGATGAGAATGCACAGACAATCGATTGAGAAATATGAACAGAATGTAATGTCACGGAGTGGTGGTTGAATAATATAACGAGGTATGACAACTACACCCAACCAAAACATTTGTCAGACCACGACAAAACCTTGAGAGAAACCTCAGTACTGAAAAAGAGAGAACAATGGGTATAGTGAATCTCGTAACAGAACAGAGCAAAAAGGGACGCAAGCATATGCTTATGATCATATAATCCCCTGACAAGAGTAGAAAGATGTACCAAGGCTAAGAACAACAGAATGTGTCACGTTTCTAAGAGTAAGTGCCACATTGGTTGTGCGGGGGGAGAATGTCATGGTCTTATATGTATGTAAGAATGTAAGTGCCGGTATGTAAGCGAGAGTCAGTGTAAGCATAGCTGAGGTCAAGGGCAGTAAGAGACATCACGGCGTGGCTAGCGGACGGTCAGGCAAGAAGCCCGTGAACAGAGCCACGTGATGTGGGAAGGTCAACGAGGAGAGAGGCAGTGTGTGTGAGGCAGCGAACAGGGACGGACGTGTGGAGAGCTATAGAGCGATAGAACGATAGAACGATAGTGTATTGTGATGCATAGATGGAGATGAACGTTGTGTATTGATATTCGAGGAATGTGCGAACTGTGATATGTGCGGGATGATGTGGAGTTGTGATTGTGAATGATCATACGGGCGACAGTGTCGAGATCGCCATTGTGAGCTAGCGAGTGGTTGTTGGTGGTGAACGATTGTTTGGGCGTGAAGTGCGACCATATTGTCAACTTGTAATATAGTGTAATAAATGCCAGTTTCCGATTGCATTCATGTGTTATTAGTAGATGGTTCGTAGATGTTGTAATTTGCCTGTTCAAGTCCAGTGAGCGAGCAAGCGCCACATAAGTAGGACTCTGACAGGTATCATTTCTTTTTCAATGGCTTCAATTCTTTTTCGATCCGCTTCCTAATTGTCTGCGGCTGACTTCGAGGCCAGTATGTCAGGAAATTGTGTTCACCACCCCTAAGACATAAACACTAGCAATCACACTAGAAGTATTAGACCAGCTTCTGTTGCGATGTGTTAGGTAATGGTGTTTGTAGGTGGCAGAGAGCAAAGTATTTAACCATCTTCTGCTGTGCTTGTGTTGGATAATGACTGTTGTAGGTAACAGAGAGCAAAGCATTTAACCATCTTCTGGTGTGATTATGTTGTATAGTGACTGTTGTAGGTAACATAAATCAAAATATTTATCATCTAGTGTGACTGTGTTGGGTAATGACTGTTTGTAGGTAACAGAGAGCAAAGTATGTAACCACCTTCTATTGTCTTGGATAATGACTGCTGTAGTGAACAGAGAAGCAAAATATGTAACCAACTTCTGATGTTATTGTCTTGGATAATGACTGCTGTAGTGAACAGAGAGCACCTTCTGTTGTTATTGTGTTGGATAATGATTGCTGTAGTGAACAGAGAAGCAAAATATGTAACCAACTTCTATTGTGTCGTGTTGTACAGTGACTATTGTGGTTAACAGAAAGTTAATATTTCTTCCTATACTTTCAAAAACAAAAGTTATCATTACAGCAGCTGATGTCTGCTGGCTTGGTTATGTTGAATGTTGAGGTTTTTTAAGCATATCCTTTACAGGACTTAGCTGTCAACACCAGCATCTTTCAGCGGTATGTTGATCTCTTGGCAAGATTACGCTCAGTAGTTTGCCATTGCTTTCTGAGCGGCCGGCTCAGTATCCCGCAAGTCACGAGCGGGGGTCGAACCGCCTCAGCTCTCGCTCCCCTACGAGACTGCGTGATAAACGGGATTACAGAGAGAAAGTGTTGTAACCCCACAGCCAGAGAGACCGGCTGTTGAGGTTTAACAAAATAAAAAAGACCACCAGCCCAGATCGTCATTACATAGTGTAAGGGCATTGATTTTTATTTCATCTCCAATAGACAGAAATCCTGTGTTATCAGAAGTCAGAAGTCATGTCGCCTGGTGTGACTATCTGGCCATTTACAACAGGCATTCTGATTTTATTTGGGGCCATTTGCAACAGGCATTCTGATTATTCGGCCACTTGCAGCAGGGATTCAGATTATTCAGCCACTTGCAGCAGGCCATGCACAACCCCTTTCTGTTCTACTAGACTTTTAACTCAGTCTGTACTAAGCAACTCACTATATGTTCATTGGTCTTTGCATACATCACAAACTTTCTGCAACTCTTTCTTTCCCAGGTTGTTGTTGCTGTAAAGAACTAAATGTCTGGGTCACAAGGAGTTTAAATAGCAATGGGTGAGGAAGCTAAGAAGCAAATGTGTAGGAGTTAAAATAACTATAGGATAGGAAGATAAGATGTAACTGTCTAGAAGTAAAATAATAACTTTGACATCGATATGGAGGTAAAGAAACAACTGTCAAGAAATTAAAATAAAAACTGCGAAACAAAAGGAAGTTTAAAAAAAAACAGCCATCAAAAGTTAAAATAAATACTTTGGGACAGACAGAAGTTAATAAACAACTGTCGAGAAGTTAAAACAATAATAGGGAAACAGAAGGAAATTAAGAAACAGCCATCTAGAAATTAAAATAAATACTTTGGGACAGACACAAATTACCACTGTCTAAAGTTAAAATAACTGACTGACAGAAAGTTAAGAAACAACTGTATGGGACAAAACCATGTAAATTAATAACTAGGACAGAGGCTACTATAGCAACAGTCTGGGATAAGACTCAAAATACTAAATGTTAAACAGACAAAAGTAAGAAACTATATAGGATAAAAAGAATCAAATTATTAACAAGGGCAGAGGCTATGATAGTAACTGTCTGGAACAGCAGTTTTGAATAATAATTGTAGACTAGATGGAAGTAAAGAAACAACTTTACAGGGTACAAGTAGTTAAAGTAATAAATGGGACAACAATAATAATCACAACGTCAGGAACAGAAAGAGTGCAGAAAAATATTACTTCTTTTGAAGTTTTTCATAATCAGAGGAATGACTAATTCTTTGGTTTTTCCTGCAACAGAAACAGTAAATTTGCATACTTTTGTGTAAATTTGATTACCAGATTATATCAAAACAGGAATGTGAAAACATATTTTGGTATGTTGTTGTAAAAGCAAATTTTTTTAGTTGCTCAACTGCTGGACTAAAACATACATTTACATTATTCTGTGGAACCCTAGAACAAGGCAGATGACAATTAAATATGACATTTTTCAGGAAGGAATTATTCCAAAGCAGAACACACATTCAGACTCATCAAATGTTATGTGCTGGAGGTCAGCTTGGCTGAATGGATAAGAGCATTCGTTCATAAACACCCTGTGTGCTGATGATGAGGTAAGAGGTTCAACCCCTACACCGGTCAGTTGCACTAAAATGTTGACTTCTCATCCTTGACTTGGGAACCTAAATTACAAGTACTTCTGAAGATGGAGTGGGTTCACCTGAAGGCGAGGAGCACTTGTAAACCATGCACAAAATTCAGCGCAGTGCTTCTAGAAGTAGCGTGTATGGAGTACGCTTGAGTCCAAAGCGAGCGAGCACCAAACACATTTTTTAATGTGCTTTTGACACTTGTTGAAAACAAAAGGGTGCTGTGGCTTAGGGGCCGTGAACATGTTTCACAAGTAGACAATATACTGAGTCCAGGGTTCAAAATCAGCTGCAGGAGATTTGGAAGCAGACGCTTTGCATTATTCTTGATGGTATAAGGTTGTTTAGAAAGCAATAGCAAACTACTGAACGTAAAAATTGCCTAGCAGATCACAAGCAGTCCAAAAATGCTGGGGTTTATTGCGATGCCTTTTAAAGGACATGCTACCAACTTTTTGTAAACATTCCAATATGCAGCAAATAGAAATTGGACCAAAAAAAGTAGATGGAGAATAAAACAAGCTTTGAAATGTGGGTCTTCAGAGAACTAGAAGACGTTTCTAGATAAATAACGACCTTTAAGAAGAACGCAATATTAAAAACATGTGGGTGAAAGCTATACAAATTAGAAAAACAAAATATTTTAGCAATTTCAGAAAAGGGAGAGACATAGGGAAGTGGCTAGCAAGCTGGCCTGTCAGCTTGGTGTGTTTAAATCACAATTAGGGCAGATTTTTATGTTGATGTCAACGCAGCCTAAACTGGGTACTGGGACATGTCCTGGGAAATAAAGGCGGGATGTGTGATACTGACATCACCCATCAAGTGTCCACTGATCTATAGAAATGTGGGGCTACCACCATGTACCCAATACATCTCAAGTTGTGGAAATTGATCTTTTACTTTACTCTGACATCACAAGACACTACAAGCTAAGGTAAATCATAATGCAGGAAAGATTTTAAGACAAAGAACTAGAGGCTGTCAAAGACATAAATGGACAGGCAATATCAACAAGTTACGATCTTACAGAATGTACCAGTAAAGCACAAAGAACTAGAGACTGTCAAAGACATAAATGGACAGGCAATATCAACAAGTTACGATCTTACAGAATGTACCAGTAAAGCACAAAGAACTAGAGGCTGTCAAAGACATAAATGGACAGGCAACATCAACAAGTCAAGTTACAAACTGACAGAATGTACCACCAAGGCACAAAGAACTAGTGGGTGTCAAAGACATAAATGGACAGGCAATATTAACAAGTTGACAGAATGTACCACCAAGGCACAAAGAACTAGTGGGTGTCAAAGACATAAATGGACAGGCAATATTAACAAGTTGACAGAATGTACCACCAAGGCACAAAGAACTAGTGGGTGTCAAAGACATAAATGGACAAGCAACATCAACAAGTCAAGTTACAAACTGACAGAATGTACCACCAAGGCACAAAGAACTAGTGGGTGGTCAAAGACATAAATGGACAGGCAATATTAACAAGTTGACAGAATGTACCACCAAGGCACAAAGAACTAGTGGGTGTCAATGACATAAATGGACAGGCAACATCAACAAGTCAAGTTACTAACTGACAGAATGTGCCTCCAAGGCACAAGACAATCACTGCCGGAGATCATTCTCACAAGACTTCACTATGTATCTGCACCGGATAATGATGAGCATTGAATATGAATTGCAAATACATAAAAATGATAATGAAAAATATATTATGCCGATTTACATAATTATCAATTACTCACTCATGTATATGAATACATCTAACCACATTGAAAAAGAAACATAAAAAGAAAGTAATGTGCTGCATTCTTTTTTTTTTTTGTGCGGGGCAATATATGCATCCAACAAGCAATAACAAATGAATATTATGCTGGTCAACTATATATAATGCTGAAACTTGGTGTGCTGCACTGTTTAGTCTGTTCATAATAAAAGGGAACACCATGGCAAATAATGCCCTATAGGACTGTGAACTAATAGCCTTTACATATACTAGGCTATAGCATAATGAGGTATGGTCACCAACTTCCTTCTTTGGCACCTTTCCTTTCCCGTAATTTCTGGAAAACTATCGGGTACACATTGTACAAGCCTGGCGCCTGCTCTAGAGGTGCAAGATCAAACTTTCATAATAAAAGGGAGCCCCATGGCAAATAATGCTCTATAGGATTGTGAACTAATGGCCTTCACATATTCTAAGTCAGTGGTTCTCAATATTTTTTTTTTAACCCATGCACCCCTTCACCAAATGCTCAGAATGTCACCCTCCCCCCCACCCCGCCCTTGTATTTCCTCCCTATAAATCCCCCCCGCCCCCAACCTACACAGTATACGTAACAAAGGAAGCTAAATTTAATAACACATACAAGAACACGTCTAGAAGTCTACATAAAACGTGATTTGCATTATAAAACAAATTTCGGAAAGGCAAGAAGTATAGAACCGTCAAGTATGGAGGGAAAAACAACATCAAGTAATTGGTTCTTGTATTAACGCGATCTTGAAATACTCTAACCCCCCCCCCCCCCCCCCAAATTCCGGGGGGGGGGGGAATTCCCCACCGGTTGAGAACCACTGTTCTAGGCTATAGCATAATGAGGAATGGTCACCAACTTCCTTTTCCGGCACCTTTCCCTTCCAGTAATTTCTAGAAAACTATCCGGTGCTCATTTTAGGAGCCTAGTGCAAGCTCCAGAGCTGCCAGGTCAAACAGTCAAGAATCCATTTACACACCTTGAGGTGTATTGGGTACACAGTATTGGCCCCATGTTTGTATAGACCAATCAGCAATTAGTGGGTGATGTGGTCAATATCACACCGGCACAAAGAGCTTTACCTGCTGAAAAATCTGGCCACTACTGGGAATTGAACTCCGACCACTGTGTTGTCAAGAAAGTCAACTCACTGCTACGACACCCTGACTTCCACGTCTTATGGCCGTATGGCACTGGTCATCATGTTTGTCTATAGCTTAATGTTTTACATTTTGTGAATATTTTTCAGTACAAATCTTTCTTCATGCTTCAGCTTCAAGCTGTCTAGTATCTCCTCTCTAAGTGTGAACCTCCTGCCTCTTTTCCCTTTCAACTTTCCTGTTGTCATATTTTCCAGCTGGGTTCTTTTCATGAGACAATGTGGTACTGTTGATATGATTAACGAGGTCACTTCATCAGTTGGTTTGTGAAGGTTTTGCAAAATTCTTCCTCAGAACCACATTCCTGCAGCCACCAGGTAATTTCTGACTGATCTGTTACATTCAGGTGACTTTCCTTAAAATGGTATAAGTACAATATAAGCAAACTGTATGTATGGAGTTTATACACATGCAGTGTTGTGTTATTATCTCTACCCCGTTGACCACATAGTAAAGTAAAAATAGGAAAGGACCCTTTTGTACACCTGATGATAGTGCTAGACTCATATTTTGATAGACCAGTTGACACTCCCGGGGCGATGGGGTCAATAACACAATGGCCGCCCTCATTTCTCAAATATTTCCCGGTTCTCACTTCATGGTGGACAGAATGGAGCCCAGGTCAATTTTTAAAATCTGATCAAACTATGGATCAAAACATTTCCCGGTTCTCACTTTAGGGCGGATAGACTGAAACCCAGATCAATTTTAAAAAACTGGCAGAGTGGCAAGAACTTCAGGTTCTCCTATGGGAGACCAGGGTTTAAATCCTCGGTAAGGTATAGATATTTTTCTGTCGGGGGCACACACAAAAATCCTAACCTGCAAAGTTCGCGGCGACTGCACTAGTCAGGCGGCCTTAATTCCTCAGGCTCAGGACTCTCTTGCCCTACACTGAAAGGTATACAGTGTATTTTTAATGACTGTGCAGTGTTTGAAAATAATTGCCGGTCCAAGTTTTGTATTCACCCTCCGTAAAGTTCAAGCCGGTCACGTTGTGGCGATGACGTTGTGGACGTGGTTCGTAATGCTGCTTACCCGCGTTCGAAACACAGTGGGGACCGATTTGGCAGCAGACTGTGTCACGCTGATTTTAACGTGATGGTATGGGAGACGGTCGTTCAGAAAGCAATGGCAAACTACTGAACGTAAATCTTGCCAAGACATCAAGAACGGCAGTAAAATGCTGGTGTTGACTGCAACGTCCTGTAAAGTATATGCAACTTAAAAAAAAAGGTTCATGCAACATAATATGTAAATAAAAAACTTGGACCGGCAATATTTGTAAACACTGCAGTCATTAAAAATACACCCTGTACTATAGGCAGTAGATGACAGACAGACAAATCAAACTATGGATAAAAACATTCTCTGCTGCTCACTTTAGGCCAGATAGACTGTGGAGCCCAGGTCAGTTTACAAAATCTGCCTTGATGTGAATCGAACCCATGGCCACCAAGTCAGCAGGCAAGTGTCTAGCCACTACGTTACAGCGACTCCCATGTTGACAACATACTCAACATGATGGGCTTGCCAGCCCTAAACCACTGGGCTGTTATTATGCTGTTTCATGCTGAATGCAGTCACAATGGCATTGTGACTAGATGCTAGCCTACTGGTCCAGTCGTCATGGGTTTGAATCCATAATGAGCCAGAGTTTTAAAAACTGACCTGGGCTTTCAGCCTAGAATGGCTACCAGGAAATATCTTGGGATGTGAAGGCGGCCAGATGGATACTGATTACATGACATCACCCATCGAGTGCCGATTGGTCTACAGATATATGGGTCTAGCCACATGTGCCAATATGCCAAAATGGTGTGTACAAGGGTTTTTACTTCCCTTTGTTTTTAATGCTGATTGTCTACTCTTGGCCCCAGCTCTGTGGCGAAAGGGTTACGGACGCAATCCTGCATTTGAAACACATCTGCAGCAATTTGGAAGCAGATTGCCGTAGGCTGGTTTTCATTCAATGGTATGAGTGCAGGTTTTTCGGAAAGAAATAGCAAACTACTGAAGTAACTTGCCAAGAAATCACAAACAGCTAAAAATGCTGGGACTGACTGCGATGTCCTGTAAAGGGTATGCAACTAACCCTAACTACTCTTGGCGGCCTAATGCCATTCTAATAAGTATGCTGGTTTGCTGTCACTAGCCTGTCACTACTTGTCATTGGCGACTGTTGGATGTGACTATAATAATGGTTTTCTATGATTTTTTAATGTATTTAACAAGGTGGTTGTTTGATGAGCACCAGAGAGAGCAGTGTTTGTAGGGTATAGGAGTTGATATATACTGCTGGTTGATTTAATTTAAATGGCTGGCTATTCTAGCATGTCTGAATTGAAACTGGAAAATGAGGCTCATTTTAAAAGTTGCTTCATCGCAATAGCCACAGGCGAGAACAGTTCAGACGTGTAGCTACCAAGTTCGCAACAGGCCAATCAGCATCCGCTCACTTCAACATCTGCTGGGAGAGACCAAGGCCTTATGACCTTGTCTTGAGTGCACATTGTGACATTGATATTTTTATCTTTTTTGTGCTCGCTCGCTTTGAACTCAAGCGTAGTCTATACACATTACTCCTGATAGTGATGGACTGAATTTTGCATGTGGATTAGTTTTCCCTATTAACAATGTTCCTCGCCATCAGGCGAACCCACTCCGACTTCAGAGGTTGACATCGATATATAATCATCAACATCATCATCATGAGCCTTGACAAATGGTGTAGCGTTCATGTCTCTCCACAGAGCTTGCTCCTTGGTGTTCTGGATCACTTCTACTGCTGACATTACTCCAAGTCACTGTCTTGGACCGTTTTAGCATCATTTCTCTCTGTCAACCTCTTCTTCTGCTGATCTTTCCAGTTGTCACGATGTTCTCCAATTCCACTCTTCTTATATGACCAAAGCACATTTTTCATCTCTTTACTGAAGTTGTGTATACTTGATGAAGTAAAAATCCCAGTTGCACCCACAAGGGTTGGAGGACAAGTCAACACACAGTTGTACAGCAAACACAGCTCAGTGATCTGAATATTCACCAGTATAAGTGAGCCAACCTGCAGAGCATGTCACTACTTATCCCACCAGTAGGAAATTGTTGTCACAGAGGTAACACATTTCCAGGTGGAAGGTAAGAGGAACCCCATTTCATTTTCTTCCCATGTCCTTAAGAATTTACATCGATCCCCATTCATAAACAGTAGCTAACAACTGCTTTTGTGTTAATAAATTTATACTACAAGTGCACATATTATGCAAGTAAAATTCATGATTAGATTAGGTATATGAGCTGCTCTGCATGCATTCATACCAGCCTTTCTAAAAAGTTACAAGCTCAACAAATCATTAAAAATATATAGAATTTTATACAAGTACAAGTATAAAAATTACAAGTGTATACATTTCACAATACTCTGAGAATATTTTTGTGTTATAAATATTGATGACCCAGTGACTCACACTGAGTGTCTCATTCATAAATCAGGTTTAGAGGACAGATTATAACAAATAATGCTTAATAATAAAAATAAAGAGTTTAAAAACTTATTGGTCTTGCAAAGAGCTATGTAAACCATATGACTTTACTGAACACAGAAGAAATGTCTAATTCAACTATAATTCACACAGTAATTCGCACAGCACAACAAAATTAAGAATTACAGTGTGAAGTAACCGTCAAAAGATATGCAAATTTGTTTTTCATATAAACCAGACCTACATATACCATATTGTAAACGAAGTATGCTTTGTGAAGACCTCATTTCTGTTTTGCAATTAATGCTGGTCTTTTACGACCAATTTTTCTCAGTCTTTTCGCTGTGTCCTCTCTTGTGATACAGCCATTTGGATACCTCGTTTTTCCCCTTCTCTGTATGACTTGTGTCTGACCTGTGCCAGCATTTCTGTTTCTGCCCGTTTATAAATATTATCTGTCCACTGCATTTCTGCGGATCTTTATATGCCTCCACATTTATTGTCTTTCCCCGAGGTCAGCACATCCAAATGGATAAGAGCACTTGCTCTTAAACTTCCAGTGTGCTGATATTGAGGTAGTGAGTTCAACCCCTACACCAGACAGTTGGGGTAAAATGACTTCTCATCCTTATCTTGTGGTTATAAATTACAAGTACCTCAGGGGTCGGAGTGGACAGCTAATCCACTCACCAAAATCCGTTCAGAGCACTAGGAGCAGTAGCCCACGCGTGGACTATGCTTAAGTTCAAATCAAGAATGTCCCAAATAAAAAAGTCTTTCCTCTTCTTCTTGGGATGTAGACATTTTGCTTTTGTCTTTGGCATTTCATAAGCTGTCTTAATTTTCTGAAACATGGCCAGTGAGACCTTACAGTGGAAAGAACACAAATCTTCAACAAGCATGCATAGTGTGCTAAATCTACATGCAATCTTGTACAGAATCAGGACAGTATAACAAAACAATGCAAAGCTGCATGCTCCTACTTAAAAAGGCTAAAAATAACATACATACAATGAAAAATGCAGATTATAACATTTGGATACACTATTTTCAAAATTGCGGGAGCTTTCTTTTTTATCTTTTTAACTCTTTGAACCCGTAAGCACACAATTATGGCCCATATGTGTAGTGCTATTGATTCTGTGATGTGTGAGATATTTCTCTTTATTTTCTTCTTCTTCATTATCTGCTTTAAAGATTTCTTGAGGAGTATAGGCTCACAGTCAGACATGCAAAGCTCTGTGTAGGCCAGTTCACAGCTGGTTGGATTCTAAATCTGGTCTTTGTCAATGGTGTTAAGTAGTCAATCTCACACCAATCCTCTATAGCAACTATTCTGGACCTGCACAGGAGGTTACAGTGATACTATTCCTTACCTCCCCTTTGGGACCCTGGTATCACATTGGTGATTTCCCTTCTGCTCAGTGCCATACAGTAGAATACGAGACATATTTACAAGCCACTGCTTTCTTCATATAAAGAATTATGTGATCTGTAGTAAATAATCTATTCCCCCTGTGACCAATATTTCAACCAGCAACTAATATTTCAGTCTCATGAATCTATCTTAGATCAAGGGAGAGCTTTTAATATGTGGAGAATAATGATGATAGGCGCCAAACATGGAAAGTTACATTAAAATGTTGGTGAACATGAACTGATAATATTATGCAGTGTAAAAATTATGGATGTGTAGGGTACTTCTGGACTATCCAGTACATAAGAAAATTAAAATGCTAACGACATTTCAGATAAGTTCCTATTTCTGTCATTAGGTACACACCCATAAACACAGAAGAAATATTTCACAGATTCAACCAAGTTTCCACCATTTCTGTCTCCACCTCGCTTCTCTGCCTTTTGGCTAAGATCAAAATGTAGATTCATCTGCACTTGATCTCACCAGGGCCACCAGCAGAGATGGTCATCTGAATGACACACAGGGACATGGAACCTTGCATGGTGGCTCTGGCACCTGGGAAGCTGTGAGCCCTTATTTAAAATTTTAAAAATGATTGGAATAGAAACTTTTCCGAAATGCCATTATCATTTCTTGTATTTCATTGTGAATAAACAGGCCAGAATTCTATACATGTAAAATGCAATATTCATTGAGCATTCATAATCAACTTTAAAACTACTTTTCATAATAAAAATGTGTTCTTCTTCCTCTGCTTCTTCGTTCCCCTTGTGTGGGGAGAGTATCACACCTTGTTATGCAACTAAATAGTCAGAGTGTCCGACTTCGGCATGTATTTTTAGTAAGGTTTGCTTCTTCTGGACAGATTCCATCGTAGATGACAGGCTCTATTTTCTGCCAGGGTTAGGTTTTCATTCCCAACAATTGTGCCAGGGCACTGACCTTATGTTCCACTGTCGGTGATTACCAACTGCCGTGGGATATTTAACATTCCCAGCTTGCACGCGGGACCTCCTGTTTTTCACCCTAAGTGTCTGGTTTCACTACCAAGTGGATCAGGGGTACATGTGATATTATTAGACACCAATAGTTCTTCGAAAAATGTCCATCTCTGTACCGAGATCAAACCTGGTACCACTTGAGCCTAAGGCGAAGGCTGCAGCCTCTCAGCCATGCTCCCCCCCCCCCCCCCCACCCAAAAAAAAACATGTTAAAAATGCAGGAAAAACAAAGATGCTCTAAAAAGTTAACAACAGAACAATCTAAAGTTTATAATCTGTTGATTATCATTATTCCTTATTAAAAGAAGTGCTATCACAGAATTTGAAACATGTCAATAAGTTCATGCTCTCCCCCATATCAAAGTGCATGGACTGCTCATGTCTGGCTTTCATTGGACACACACCTAACATGTCGAACAATCTGTAGAACTTGTGATCTGGAGGCCGATGAATTAGATCTAAATGTCACATCAAAATTAAATATCCTGATGTTTTGAGTGTCAAAATGTGTGATCAAGCGAGATATAGTTCTGTTCCTAGTTTAATGGGAAATTATTTGGATTCATGGAACAGGACTGTTAGATGAGTTGATTACACCAGCACTGTACCTATTCTATTACATATGTATAGAAACAATTCTGACCCCGTCAGTACAATGAAGTAAATTCAATGTCACCCATGTTTCGCTGAAACTATGGTATAATTTTAGTTGGGTAAGCACTGTGACTGTTCCATTACATATGTATAGAAAAAATTCTGACCCCGCCAGTACAATGAAGTAAATTCAATGTCAGCCATGTTTCGCTGAAACTATGGCATTTTTATAGGTAAGAACGAACAGTGAAAAATGAATTCATAAAGCCTGAAAAGGGAAAGAAAGCACAGTTGGAATTTTCTTCACTGTCAATGAAAAGGCCAGAATTTTTTTTACTATGTGGGCATACCATGGACAAAAGCCTATATGGTGAGAGGGTTGGAACAATAAAACAGGAATATTTGAAATGCCCTGGTCAGTCAGTCTGGGATAGACCAGATAAAACTGAGCACTTAGTTTTACCACAGTGATTAGTTTAGCTAATGTGTCCTCGTTTGAATATCTTTGCTTGTTAGTTTCTTAGAAGAGAATGGGCTTTTAAAGGCTGTTGTAAAGGGTTCAAAAGATTAGAGGAAAGAAACAATAAACATGAGTTAAAACAAGAAATAAAAAATACTGAAAACAAACAATGTTTCACTTGGAGCACAGCCATTTACTTATTAACTCTTTCAGTCCCAGAAAGTTTTGCAGCAGTTGCCCAGGGGGTGAAATAACAACAATGACAAATCATGAATGCATTACTTTCAATGAAGCTAAATACATAGTGCAAGTGACCAGACTTAATAGGCTCTGGCCAAATGTAAAAAAAGAGAACATATTACACTATGGTTGGGATTCAAGAGGGAGAGGCAATCACACACCACATGTTGATAGGGACTGAAAAAGTTAATAATTATACATAAGAAAATAGCAGGCATACACAGCAGCTTGTAGACACACAATTGCAAAGCTGCTGGACAAAGACACGTAGTGGTTAAATTATGTGGACAACGCTTACGAAGTAATAATTTCAGTGGTCTACACTGCCGAATATATCCACAAAAGTGACATGCAGCTAGACACATCATGCCCAATGCTTCCTATAAGCTGCTCTAGCATTTACTGATGCACATATTTTTAGGCCTAAGCAAACATATTTCTAGTTTAGTGGATGAGCCTATATTTAACAACAAAATTTAGGCGATCGCCAAATGTAGGCTCACTCACAACTTTAATGGTCAATCAGTCAATAATTTAAATAATCAATCGATTAAACTCCACACTGATGGTTGGCTGCAATGAATATCAAATACTCTATCCCACATCTTCATAATATACCAACAAAAGTTTCTTCCAGTCCTCCTCCTGATATGTCCACCTATGTAACACTGAATTTCTCTTGCAGGCTTCCCCCTCAACCTATCCCTCCAGCACATCCTTTAACAAGCCGCTGATTGTTTTTTGTAATGCTTAAGTATTTTAGCTATCAGACCTCATTCAGTAATGTTTTCTTAAATCCCAGGTTTGATGTAATCATTCTTGTCTTGTTTCCTTCTCCTGCCATGATATTCTATCTCTTCATCTATATGACCAAATATTCTCCCACTGTTATTCATTATCCATGTTTTTGTACGATACAGTAATGTAGAATAAATGTAACATTTCCTCACTCTCTGGGTAAATCATCACTCAATTGTTTATAGGTAAGACTCTGTTTAAAAATGTGGTACACTATTTTGGTCATTCCTATTCCCTTTCTTATTTCTCCCACACACCTGCCATCATTTGTTATTAATTGTTCTATGTGTGAAAAAAAAGGAAAAAAAAACAGACGACTTGTTCATCTTTGCAATCCCTGTAATTTTCACTTTTTACCTGCTTTCAGTTAGGGATGTATGTTGGGCGTCGCTCACCAAACCTGACACCTCACATTGTGCCAATGGATTCGGGCGGAGAAGCACAATTGGGAGAGTATAAGTCTTCCCCTAGTGCGAGGAAATACAGCTTAAGACTAAATGTCATGGCAGGGCAGATCAGGCCCTAAGCCTTGGTCTGCAACTGGTCTAGGATGGACAGGTGGACAGTTAGAGCATTGCTTTGCTAATCCGGCAGCTTGTCTTACTCCAGGCATATTGGTGTTATAATTTCCTCTAGAGTAAACTAGGCAGGTGGAGACAGTGATAGGCTGCACGAGCGAAACATGGTCTCTACAATTCAGTCCAAGCTTTCCGCTATGGAGAGGTGTAACTCCATTTAACAAACTTAACATCTATCAAGATGGCCAGGTGCCAGGTAGTGTTAGTATCAAACAAAGTAAACTGTTTGCTCATGACACTTCACAGCTTAGAGGGAACAATGATCATGCCTATAGCACACTACACCATCTGAAGGTACTGCCAATGTACGAAAAAAAGAAAATACACTACCAGCACAAAGTCTTTAAAATCGACAAGTTGCTCTTTTGACAAATTCTTTTTGGAATATTCTAGTGTTTCTGGTATGCAAAGAATCATATCAAATTTAGGTTCCTAATTTACTCAGTAGTTATACATACCTACATTTCCAAAAAATTATAAATATCTATTTCTTCCAGTAATTATTTCTACCACTGATCACAAATAATAAGGCCCTTTTTATCATTTGGGAATCACAAATCATATGGCTTTCTTTATCACTTACTAATCACAAATAATGTGGGCTTCTATAGATTCTAGTAATATCAATAATATGGGCTGCTATATCTTTCAATAATTATAAATACGCAAGTGCCAATGAACATAAATAATATGGGCTTACGTTTATTTAAATAAATATACATGATACAGGCTTCCACGAGTTCCAATAAATATAAATACTATGGTCTTCTACTTTTCCTACAGTCATAAATAGTGTGGGCACCTTTTTCCCACATGGGCGTCTATCTCTTTTTATAAATAATGTATCTTCCACTTTCCCTACAATTATAAAGAGGGGGGGGGGGGGGGGAGAGAAGAAGCGGGTGTTGGTGTGTGCACGTGTGTCTCTATCTGGTTGGTGGAAGGGAGTGGCTTTTCTTTTCCCTATAGTTAAAAATAATATGGGCTTCTACATCTTCCTATAATCATCAATAAAGGGCTTCTATTTCTTCTTATAATCATATAAAAACACAAACGTCCCCGTCTTCAAAATTCTGGCAAGAAATCAGACGCTACCAAGGAAAACCTTGCTCTAATCATGATTCATGTTCTGACTCTGTGGCCTGTGCAGGAGATCGCAGGCAGTCAATACCTTCCTGGAATTTGCAGTGTAATTAAATGAAGCATAGTTGCATCAGTGGTGTCCTCGGCTTTCAGAAGCCTAAAAAAACCTGTGAAGTCTGAATGCTGAACTTTACTTTCACGGCAATTGAAGCATGCACTGAAAGACATAGATTAAAGCATTGTTCTCTTCTTGTGTAAGGCAAAATCTGGTTATGGGTCATCAGTGCTGATGTAATCCCCCCGGGCGTTGAGTCTCTCCAGGCTTCTTTTGATCCTGGTAAAAGTTGGTCTCTCTTGAGGAAGCTGTAAAAGAAAATGATGTTATCTTTCCTCTTCTTTGTATATTCTCAAATATCAACATGGATGCTGTTAATATTAATAAACACAGTTGTTATTTTTTTAACGTTTATTCGCTTTGAAGTCAAACATTGTTCACACACATACATTCTTCTAGTGCACTGGACTGATTTTTGCATGTCAATTAACTTTCCCTATTATCATGTCCCTCGCTATCAGGTGAACCCATTCCAACTTCTTAAGTACTTGTAATTTATTCTCTCAAGTCAAGGACGAGAAGTCAGCATTTTAGTCCAACTGACCGGTGTAGGGGCTAAACCCGCTACCTCATCATCAGCACACCTGATCTTTAAGAATGAGCACATCTTATCCATTCGGCCATGCTGACCTCCAATAAACACAGCTAATCTGAAGTCCTCACACTTAGTTCTACAGTCTCTGCCTGTGATTACAGAGATATATGGAGTTCATATGAACTCCAAAAGCCAACTTATTATTGCTTAACCATTTGTGAATTTTCTTTGATACAAACTGAAGAAATCCAATGTGTTATTGAGGCCTATAAATGAAGCAAAATTTAGTAGAAATATAACCCATGTAACCTGCCATGCATGTCATTACAGCAACCAAGGAGGGTTGGCATCAGACTGGCTACTCCATCTTGTAGACAATTTTAGTTGGAAAATGCAACCAATCATGAACAAGTCTACCAAAGGCTTGCTGTGAGTTAGTTGAGGACATATGCTCCATTGGAGGGTGGAAGGCTGAAGAAGAATACTGAAGATAAAGATACCCTTACTGCACAAATGATGATACACAGGGTGTATTTTAATAACTGTGCAGTGTTTGAAAACATTGCCAGTCCAAGTTTTGTATTTATCTATTATGTTGCATGAACTTTACAGAGGGCGAATACAAAACTCGGACCAGCAATATTTTCAAACACTACACAGTCATTAAAAATACACCCTATACTAGGTCAGTACATATAAGGCGGGGTGACTAGTTTTCATTATATCTGCATTTCCTTTGCAGAAATATGTATTTCATTGGAATGCTCCAATCAGCACTTGCCTACCAAGACAGTGGTGTGGTTTTCTTTTTGGGGGTTGACCCTGCCCCATTTTGAAAGAAATGGTGGTGAGGAAGCAAAATTGTCACCCAATCTCATTATAGCATACCCAGAATAAGTGAATGCTTAACATGTCACACCATGGTAATGAACAGGCTGATAAACTTGCTGGCCCTACATCCCCTGCAGATGGCCAGCCTATGGATCGTACCGATATTATTACGTCCTTAGAGAGGTGTTGAGCAGAGGACTTTGACGCCAGTGAGTCCACTTCATTGTCCAGAATGAGTGACTTGGAGATTAGAAATGGCACAGCTAGACAAGAGAGACAGATGGGGACATTGACATACCTCTAACACAGAACAGTAACCATTAGCCATTTGATGCTGATGCATATGTTGGGGGAGTATCTGAGCACCTATGAACTTGTCTGGAGTGCAAAGATGATACCCCAACCGATAACTAACTTAGTAACCATGACAATATCTGCCATGAGACTACCATTATCATCCAAAAGCCAACACGAAATAACTGACCTTAGAAAACAATCAAACAGTTTACGTTCCCAGTTTAAAGACGAAGCATGTTTCAGTCAATAAGCATTTAAACCACATCAATCCTCAACATGCATCCCTGTGCCTACATTCTTCTTACTTCTATGAATCAACCGGTCATCTTCTTTTCTAGGATCCTGACTTTCAAATGTCAGAAACAGGCTTCTGCAGCTATCTTCAACAGTTACTAACTTACTCTATGGGTTACAACGAGGGTAAGTTAATAAGTAAGTCACAAATGGCTGTAGAAAAATAACTAAATAACTGAATATGATAACTTGAAACCAGTTTATTTTTATAATACATTGTCCCTTTATTTCTCAACATCATTTCCACCAACATTGATGCACTTATCCCATCGTTTCATCCGTCCTCCCAAACCGGCTGCATAGAACAGCGTGATTTGTTTTCATTTACCTGCCATCCCACAGAACTGTGTGACTTACTTATTGACTAACCCGTGTAACTTTTTCTATCCAGTTATGCACTGCTTTGCGGGATAAACATTTGTCAGCATAAACACTGAAAACCCACCTTGGCGGGAGACATTTCACGAATGAAGTTGAATATGAAGTGAAAACATAGTTTAGAAAACAGAACACGCAGTTTTATGCAGCCGGTTTGGGAGGACTGATAAAACGATGGAATAAGTGTATCGATGTAGGTGGAAATTATGTTGAGAAATAAAGGGACAATGTATGTATACAAATAAACTGGTTTCAAGCTGTTATCATATTTAGTTATTTTTCTACAGCCATTTGTGACTTACTTATTAACTTACCCTCGTATGATGTTTACTTCAAAGCTTTTAATCAGTTATTTCTGAGGTTTTCAACTAGTCACTTTGAGCTATTCCATATGTTGTTCAACAGCTCTCTACGAGGTGTTCCATATAAGATTCTATATGAGAAACATTGTCCCACAGCTCTAAAAGAGATACTTCATATGGTGCTCTACAGCTCTATGTGAGATGCTCCAAACAAGGTTCTATATGAGAAACACTGTCCCACAGCTCTATATGAGATACTTCATATGGTGCTCTACAACTCTATGTGAGATGCTCCAAACAAGGTTCTATATGAGAAACACTGTCCCACAGCTCTATATGAGATACTTCATATGGTGCTCTACAACTCTATGTGAGAAGTGCCGTGTGGTGTACTACAACTCTAGGTGAGAAGTGCCATATGGTGTTCTACAACTCTAGGTGAGAAGTGCCGTGTGGTGTACTACAACTCTATGTGAGAAGTGCCGTGTGGTGTACTACAACTCTAGGTGAGTAGTGCCATATGGTGTTCTACAACTCTAGGTGAGAGGTGTCATGTGGTGTACTACAACTCTAGGTGAGAAGTGCCATATGGTGTTCTACAACTCTAGGTGAGAAGTGCCGTATGGTGTTCTACAACTCTAGGTGAGAAGTTCCATATGGTGTTCTACAACTCTTTGTGAGAAGTGCCATATGGTGTTCTACAACTCTAAATTAGAAGTGCCATGTGGTGTACTACAACTCTATGTGAGAAGTACCATATGGTGTTCTACAACTCTATGTGAGAAGTGCCATATGGTGTTCTACAACTCTATGTGAGAAGTGCCATATGGTGTTCTACAACTCTTTGTGAGAAGTGCCATATGGTGTTCTACAACTCTAGGTGAGAAGTGCCATATGGTGTTCTACAACTCCAGGTGAGAAGTGCCATATGGTGTTCTACAACTCTAGGTGAGAAGTGCCATGTGGTGTACTACAACTCTATGTGAGAAGTGCCATGTGGTGTTCTACAACTCTTTGTGAGAAGTGCCATATGGTGTTCTACAACTCTAAATTAGAAGTGCCATGTGGTGTATGACATATGCCTGGGTCATTGACATTGAGGTGAGTGACTTGTAGCCGGGCTACGAGAAAAACAACCAGCCATGAGAAATAAAGGTGAGGGTAGATGGAGACCCCCAGGGTGGATGGGGAGAGAGACAGTTTTAGGCTGGGGTGTAATGTTGCGGGGAGCCCAGGGAGGGGCTACACAGTAGGGTTAAAAGACAGTGGAAAACATTGACGGAGGCAGTTGAAGCTGGGACTGACTGAGAGTCGGGTCGCTTTGGACAGTGGATATCTGAACTCCGAGCTGGTCGGAGAGTGGAGTGAGTGAGCTCTGTCCGGGGTTGTGTTGTTCTCCGAGTTTTGAATGGAGGCCTGAACCCAAAGTGGGTTGGATAGTTATTGGAGGCTAGACCCAGTTTGTGGGTTGTATTGTGTGAGGTCCAGCCGTGGATAGGAGCTGGATAACTGTCCTGTGAATTTGAGATTAAGCAGGCCTTGAGAAGGCAGGGATGTGTGCGTGTTAAGTTGTGAGGAGGATATGTATATTCTATGGATTATATTGTTTCTGGATATAGAGTTATGTTCCGTTTGTCTGTGTTCTTTCTGTATTAAAGGATTATGTGCGCCAAGTCAATCTTGTTCACTGACTGATGGATGTGTACTACTGGGGTGAGTTGCATTGTGGGACAGGTGGCTAGCTCTACTTACACTACATAGTGACATACAAGGAACATTGAAACCTAGACAACGACCATGTCACTCAGTTATTATAAAGAACATTGTGACAGTGTACTACAACTCTATGTGAGAAGTGCCATGCGGTGTTTTACAGCTCTATCAGACATACTTGATATGGTGTTCAACAGCTCTATGTGAAATGCTCCCTACATGGAAACTCTCTGCAGGCTACTGAAAAAGGGGAAGGAGCAGTGTGGGAATAATACAAGTGCAAATATGCTAATGTTTTATTTTATATTATGCGACACTAAGCCAGAGAGAAGTCAATTTACTGCTGGATCAATAACAACAACCTTGCAACAACACTTAAAAACATAACTTGAATTATCACTTACAGGAGCCCAGCACAGTTTCATAATCTCATACACAGGAACTGGTGCTGCTCTTGGTTGCTCCAACCGCTTTCCCTCCTCTGCCACCAACTTCAGCACCTCAGGGTTCCTCATGCCGCTGTACGGCATTTCTCCAAAGGAGTAGATTTCCCACAAGAGAATACCTATAGAGAAAACACTGCATGTGTAATAGGCACAACTGTTCACGTAAGAAATTTTGTCTTTCAGGTGTACTGCTTTCAATATGCTTTCATTGACAGTGGTGGGGTCTTGTCAACAAGATAAGAACATGGTCACTGTCAGGGTTCTTTATGGCATTATCTAGGGGAGATATAGGGACGGCATCACTGGACAAACTGAGTGAAGTCAACTTACTCTCCTGCGTGACTGGTATTGCAATTATTTAGAATCCATGAGGGGAATTCCCTCTGACGTCATACGTGTCCAGTGTGTATGCCCTCCGCATAAGCCAATCCGTACTGACACTTTGATGTGAATGGATATCCACAATGTAGTATATTATTTATGATGTAGCAGATAACAACACAATGATGGACAGATCTTTCCACACAAAGCATGACGGCTGTAGTTGATCTTAACTTGTCATTTTATTTCTATCATATCTGTAGTTGATCTTAACTTGTCATTTTATTTCTATCATATCTGTAGTTGATCTTAACTTGTCATTTTATTTCTATCATATATATGTCAGTCAATGACGGCTGTAGTTGATCTTAACTTGTCATTTTATTTCTATCATATATATGTCAGTCAATGACGGCTGTAGTTGATCTTACCATGTCATTTTATTTCTATCATATCTGTAGTTGATCTTAACTTGTCATTTTATTTCTATCATATATATATGTCAGTCAATGACGGCTGTAGTTGATCTTACCATGTCATTTTATTTCTATCATATCTGTAGTTGATCTTAACTTGTCATTTTATTTCTATCATATATATGTCAGTCAATGACGGCTGTAGTTGATCTTAACTTGTCATTTTATTTCTATCATATATATGTCAGTCAATGACGGCTGTAGTTGATCTTAACATGTAATTTTATTTCTATCATATCTGTAGATGATCTTAACTTGTAATTTTATTTCTATCATATATATATGTCAGTCAATGACGGCTGTAGTTGATCTTACCATGTCATTTTATTTCTATCATATCTGTAGTTGATCTTAACTTGTCATTTTATTTCTATCATATATATGTCAGTCAATGACGGCTGTAGTTGATCTTAACTTGTCATTTTATTTCTATCATATATATGTCAGTCAATGACGGCTGTAGTTGATCTTAACATGTAATTTTATTTCTATCATATCTGTAGATGATCTTAACTTGTAATTTTATTTCTATCATAATATGTTAGTCAAATCTTGACTGGCTCTCTTGACTATATCTATCTTCCGTCCACAAATGAAATATTACAGAAATGAAATGTGATACTTCTCTTACCAACCCAATTCAGTTATCTTTGGGGCTGCCATGAACCTATCACACTCAGGGACTCAAACCACCCTGATTTATGTACGGGCTGAGAATGATCTGAGCTCGTTCATCCATTCCTACAGCAACTTGGAGTCACTTATGAATCACTTGTGATACACAACACCATGTAATATCATCTAACCTGGGTTCAACAAATAATTCCCTCATTTGTCAACCAAACCAGTCACACCACCTCAATTCCAATCTCGGTGCCTTGACAGTCACTCACTGACATACAATAGTTTGTTACATTATGCTATATAAACGGCATAACAACTACAACCCATGGCAGAGACCAGGGATGGAGTTATACCTCTCCACAGAATAAAACCTGGACTGAATGGTAGAGACCATGTGTTGCCCGTGGCATTTCTCCAAAGAAGTCACTATGTCAAGTAAACACCTTACAAAGTATAACCTTCTGCTTCCATTTCTCTGTCCCTATTCTGCCTGTCAACATCAGGTTAAGAAGTGTCACATGGAATGAGCTTTAATGCGTGCTGCAAACATGGCACTGATAACAATCTCAGATGTTCAAAACAATGTGATTCCTTTAGTGAATGTAAACACAGATGCCACAAACACAATTTACTGAATGGCATATTTCACTGCATCTTGTCAGACGCATACTGCAGAGTTATATATCATATGTGTATATATAAACATAAATTATACTTTGGCTGAATTACTTAAAACACAAAGTCACTGAAATTGTTCAAATGTGGAGCATTAATTATCCCCACAATAATTGCAAACAGAAATATGTCATTTTAAATTTGGGTGTAAAGCCAACAATATAAATATCATTAACTCTCATTTCATATCATGTTTCTGATGTATAAAGATACATGTTTTATGTTAGTTCTATGTTTTATTCCTGTTAGTGAGTGGGTAGAGCCCCAGTGCAGTGCTTTGTCCAGGGCCTGCAAATGCTCTTAACACATGCAGTGTATATGTGATATCTCATGGCTCATTTCAAACTATACTGTATTTGGTCTTATGTCAAACTGTACCCATGAAATATCTACACACAAAAGTTACTCACCATAAGCCCAAACATCAGACTTGCTACTGAATTTGCGATGATACAGTACTTCAGGGGGAGCCCATTTGAAAGGAAATTTAGTACCCTCTGACATCTGATACTCATCATCTTCCAATACAATTCTGTACATAAATACACAAAAAAACTTACACAAATATACTTGCAGACAAATATAGACAACATTATTAAACAACTCTGTATATAAACACACATACACTTACACACACAAAAATAACACAGAAATACATTGTTATAAAACCTATTAAAAAACATATACTTACACACAAATACAGATATTATTAAACAACTCTGTATATAAGCACACATATACTTAATATAAATACTGACAAATTATTAAACAATTCTGTATATAACCACACATACACTTACATATAAATACAGACAACATTATTAAACAACTATGTATATACACACATATATACTTACATACACATTTTAAAGTTACATACCCTTTACAGGACGTTACAGTCAACGCCAGTATTTTACAAACAAATACAGACATTATTAAACTATTCTGTGATAATGAGCATCAACAACAACAAATTTCCAGAAAAATGTAAGTTCTCTCCTTGTGTTCTTTCGCAGATTGAAATCAGTTACAGATGCAAATTTCAAGTTTACAAAGTTAAAGATATTATAAAACAAAGCAGACATATTGATATGAATACAAAGGTGTTGTGCTTCTTGTGTTCAACAGAAGGTGTTAAAGGTCCAAAGTATAAAAATGGCTTGTACTTGCCATTGCCATGCAGTGAGCAAACTAGCTTTGTGCTTCCTAGACCAAGGTGAAAATAACAACAAAATATCACAGAAAACAGGCTCCTAAACAACATAATTCATGAAAACTGAAGTGATATGGCCACATTAAACATCACAATAGTTAAGACAGCAGTAATGGAATGCATGATTCATGGAAAATAAGGCAGACACCATTTAAGATAACGGTGGATAGAAAACAAAGAAACCCTGAAGATGATAATGTATAACTCAGGAGAACTGATGGAAGATCAAGAGTCTTTCAGGTAGGCTGTGATAAGGACTATGCTCTGTAAGAACATGTTTGCAAGTCTTTCCTCTCATTTTTTGCCTTTTATTCCCTTAAGGAGTAGAGGTTCTCAACCTTCTCAAGTCAAGCCCTGCTATTCTTGGCTATTTCTTGTAGTTCCTTCGATGTCTTTTCTAATTTACTTATCTATTTCTAATTCTCTTTTTCGTGTTTTTTTTAAAATCTTCCTATATTTCTTCTGCCTCTCTTTTATAATATGCATTCCAAATAAAGGTTTTCTAGTTATGCTATTAACTGATTAGTTTTTTCAATAAGTTCGACATTCCAGAATGTATGCTTCTCTTCCTTGGAAGCCTAAACTAAACCCCACATTGTGATTCTGTCACATCATCGCAGAGAAACTCTGCGCAAGCAACCTATTGATATTTAACAAAAATAAAAACCAGTACCAAACTTAGAATATTCAAATGAAAGGTCAAAGCAAAACTGCTGCATGAATCACAAGGAACAATAAAAACAAGAGACAAGGAACAATCACAAGGAACAACAAGCAACTAAGACAATACCTTGCTAGACCAAAATCTCCAACTTTGACAACACAATCTTTTCCAACCAGGCAATTTCTTGCAGCCAAGTCTCTGTGAATAATATTCTTTTTGTCCAGATATTCCATGCCACAGCAAACCTGCAATGAATAGAGCTGACTATTTCTTTCAACTGCCAAACTATTAAATCAAGTATAACATCAACAATAAAGGTAAATCCAAGACTAATACTGGCACACACAAGGAGAGTGAAATTATAAGGACATATATCAGGCCAAAATATAGGCCAGAAAATGATTTTCTGAGATTAGTTGACCAGTGATCTTCCTTGTTGCATTTATTTTCCCTACTCCAAGCAGAATGGAGTACTTATTTCACAGTTCAGTCTGTGGAAGTGCATCGCTGCTGGAAAATGTTCACAGTAGTCACAACAATGGCAGTTTATTGCCAGGGCCCTTAGGAGAAACAAAGAATTGTAACACTGCAACCTATCATGCATGTCGTAAGAGGTGACTAAGGAGGGCTGGGCCGAGGAAATCTTGGCTGTAAAATCTAACCTATCATGAAAAAGTCTAAAAATAAGGAAAATAGACAAATTCAGCCAACCAAGGGGACAGGAAGTTCTTCAACTTGAAGAATTATGAAGTGATGTAGAGAAAGCTGTAAGGAGCCTGTATTGCCAACTTACTCACCAAGGAAAATCTCTAGAATTGGCACCTGCAATGTTAGAACTCTGTACAAATTGGGAAAGACCATAAAGGTGTTAAAAACATGAAATGTTATAGGAATCGGGATGCGTGAAAAGCTTCTAAACACAGGTGACACAGTGCTGCTCTAAGGAAAAACTGAAGAAAGTGGCCCACATGGCGAAGGAGTGTCCCAAGGCTATCTAAAGAGACACAGAAAGCACTAAGAGTTTGGTAAGCAGTGGGTTGTTGTATATTAAGAGTGTCATTTAGAAACACAAATAAAAAAGATTGTAAACATGAATGTGATCCATTGTTATGCACCAACAAATGACAAGGATGAATCAATTAAAGAGTCCTGATAAAGTATAGGTGGCCAGTGTAATAGTCACTATACTATACCATATACATTTGGAGGTATGGAAAATTGGGGCAGAATAGACGTATTATATCATGTAAATGGGATTAACTTATTACTGGAAAAGAAAGTAAGACATCATTATCAATGACAGGCTGATCAAGAAATAGACCACAATTAAATACTTTGGAAGTTTGTCCTTCAGAGACCGCTTGGGTGAGGTGGAGTCAAAGATAAGGGAGGGGCTCAATGCACTGAAGGTGATGGCAGCAGCGGACATAGAAGACAAATTGTTATACTTTACCATCAATCAATTATCTCAATGACTGAGTATAGTCTAGGATTGCTGACAATATCCCACAGTTAGCTGAAGAAGCTGGAACACATGCAAAATGAGTCAGAGAGTTATGCA
The DNA here is from genome assembly GCA_963921405.1 of Cepaea hortensis. NCBI lineage: Eukaryota > Metazoa > Mollusca > Gastropoda > Stylommatophora > Helicidae > Cepaea > Cepaea hortensis. The sequence continues at coordinate 98,500,438 of OY992879.1, read as the reverse complement.
TGCAATATATACTTGTTCCATTTTCTATATATCATAGGCACAAGGTGCTCCAGGCAAAAATGTACCTTCGGGTTCCAGCAGACAAGGAGCTCCCTCTGTATGAAATACTACATGACACCAGAGGACACAAGTTGAAGAGACATTTTGTGGATGACACAGGCTAAAGTGACAATTAGATGTGTCTGTGAAATCTGAGGTTGGTAAAATTATATAGGAAAGACATGGGCTAGGGTGTTACCCAACAAGGCAGCCTTTCATAGAGTGATAGTCATATTGGACCAAGAAGGTAGGAAATAAATAGCTGTTGAGACAGAGACATTGGTGCAACAGCTGATAAATGGCAACTCATGCACATGTGATGTGATAATATATGCATACGGGTCTGTGGTGTGAGGGAAACGGAGTGGGTGAGCTTTCATAGAAAATATTAGGGGGTGTTGTATAAAGAAAGGAAAGCCTGATGTATAATATCACAATTTCCAGCATGAGAATGGCGATGGAGGATGTAACTTCTGACTTCCAATGGTTGGACAGTAGTACAGAATGACAAGATTTTTATGACTTGCAAAGCATCTTTGTCAAACAGAAACTGGTATGTTCCACCTGGAGTGACTTGCATTGCTTGAAAAGTGAAGGTCAAGAGCATATCATGAATTTTTTACCCCGGGCATGCGAGTGTGAGAAGAAATGAACAGTCTAATCGGCTGATTACTTCTCTGGGCAGTGAGCTAGATTATGACAAGGTCGATGTGGTGAAGGTTCTCGGAGAATGGGTGGAAAGTGCAGCAAAATAAAGGTCTAATATCTGGGGAAGCTGATTCAATTGGCAGCAAGCAGAGGATCTGGAAGACACTCAATGTGTAGAGGAAAATGAAGGGGGACATTCCACTGCCACTAGTACCATCAGCAAAGGCATTTTTTTATGGCTACTGAAGAAGGGAACGCAGCATGTTTGGAAATGTCCTGAGAGCAATGATGTCCCATTCTAAATTATATCTTTCATTTCATATATTTCAAGTATGACAGAACATATGTCTAGTGCATACAACAATGCTCTAAATTCTGGTAAAGCATAAAACATGAAGATAAATCTGTAAGCACAGTACATTTAACAATACACTTACCTGAGCAGCAATGTCCAGAAGTTTGCTTTGGTTGTAAAACAGTCTTTGGCGGTGGCGTTGTAAATATCCATTCAAGGCACCTGAGAAAGGAGGTGTTACACGTATCAGAAGTCAAAACATAAAATCCATCACATAAATAAAACATAGTGATGACTGTGAATCTACAACAATGGCCAGACTGCTAGAGCAGCAAATTAAAAGAGGGGTGGCCAAACAAGAACACTACGCAGGAAGCCAAAGAAGATTGATAAACCAACACAGAACTGGCGTCGTTAGCCGCTACACGCTGCGGGATTTGCTGAGGAGGGGATCCGAGCACTTATGGACTGAATGGTTCGATGTGCAACGAGGATGATCTGTCGACTAACTAACTAACTAACATAAATAAAACAGTTAACAAACTGACACCATAAGTTCATCATTATGTAGCAGGTTCTTTGCAAAAAATGGCTCTCATTATAGCTCGCCGAAAAGTTTCTCATCTCTTGGCCAGTTCTCCTGCCTCATGCACCCTCATGCCCAAAGTGTCTGCAATGTCTTGAGTCGATCCCCTGCCCCTTCTCCCAAAAACCATACGTTAGCTAATGAGTGAAGAAACAGAGATTGACAAATGAACCCAATGAAGACTTTTGTCACTTGGCATCACTTGTGGCTGTAGCAGACGTGACCACAGGCTGGGATGACACTGATAATCAATGTGATGCAGGAACAGACAGCAATCCTATCCTCTTACATCTGGTAAGAGAGTGCTGCATGGCCACAATCAGCAAGAGGGGCACTCATATTTTCAGCTGTAGTTTATTGAATTGTCAAGATGTTTTTTTTTCTTATCATATTTGAAAACTGTTAAAGACTTAATGCTTATTTTAAATTATTTTTCTAACAGACTGCTGTTTGGTGCAGTCAGCAGATGATGCCAAAGCCACCAAAGTCAGCAAATAGCAATTTTCAGACTCGGCAGAGGACATAACAGACTGAGATACTATTTTTTCATGAAGCTAAAGATAGGAGATACTGATGAATGTAACAGTGCAATTGGTAAAATAAGGGTTACACATTTACTGTAATGGCATTCTACCCTACACTGACTTCACATGAGCACAAACTCAATGGAGATGTCAACCACCTCAAGGTGACTGCTGTTTTCTTTAAATATATTCAGGTTAATATCTGTAAGTGTACACAGAAGAAGAAAAAGACCCAGGCTCTGGACTGGCTAGTTGGCAAAGGGACACTTCATAATTGGTTGCATAATCAGGTTGCTGTGGAACTACAAACCGAACTTAATCGCATAAGCACTTGGTGTGTTGAAGCTGGGGCAATGGTCAACCCAACAAAGGCAACAGTGACATGGTTCTCTTTGAATAAACATATTGTCAACATCCCAACACCAACTGTAAATCTGGGTTGAGACGGTGGAAAGAACGCAGGTGATAAATTACCTGGGGATACGATTTGATTGAAGACTAGCTTATACTGTGCATGTAGACTGGGTGATAATAAAGGCCAAGCAGGGTTTGGCTGTGATGCGGGTGATGGCGGCGGAAAACTGTGAGCAGCGCCATCAATGTCTTCTTTACAAGGGTCTGATCCTTTCTGTTTTAGAGTATGCGATGGTGATCCCAACTCTCAGCCATAAGCAGATAGAAAGGATACAGAATGAAGCTATGCGCATTATTCTTGGATGTACAAGAGATACAGCATGCAGGGCGATGCGCTACCTTCTTGATTTTCTAACCATGAGGGACAGAATACAATTTTGCCAAGCACGTGCCTATCTCAGAGTCAACGCCAACATACAACATCCACTGCACAGCGAGATTAAGAAGGTAAAGGGCAGCAGGTTAAAAAGAGGAAAGCCGTGGATGGGTCGAGCCGAAGACGTTCTTCAGCAGGTGTGTTCACATGAGGACTTAGAATCTGGCGAGGAGTGGGTACAAGTGCCAACAGAGTTCTGTACATCCTCTTCAGTGTGCACCCAACTAGACTGGAAATGCAGACAAGAAAATCCAGCTGTTGTGGAGGCAGAAGTACAGGCTCTGAACTTCGAGAATTCGTTAGAGGATGATGCTGACATTTACACGGATGGGTCGGTCGTCCGAGGAGTGCGAAGTTCATGGGCCTTTACGGCTCAGGCCGGAGGGAAAAGTGTGAAGGAAGAGTCTGGCACTTTTGCTTTGACCACAAGTAGCCTGACTATGGAAGTCATGGCAGTAAGTAAAGCAATAACATGGCTCGAGGCACAGACATTCAATTGGGCATGTGTCCTTAGTGACTCAATGAGTACGCTCAGGATCATAGAGATGGAGTGGGTCCGAAGCAAGTGGCTGCTGCCTCTGGAGCGATTTTGGCTGACAAAGATTAGTTTCATCTTTGTGCCAGGGCATGCAGGTGTACAAGGGAATGAGCAGGCTGACAGGCTTGAAGGTAGGGCTACCGTGGAAGGCGGACAAGCCATGGACCAGGCAGACATTCTGAACGCTCTACGAGAAGTAAGCCGTTTATGAGAAGTAAGCCGTTTATGAGAACCAAGCGATGATTGGGAACCTACAACCATGGTCAGGCTGCGAGAACAGCAAGTTAAAAGATGCATGGCCAAAAAAGAACACTACATGGGAAGCCAAAGAAGAGTAATAAACCAACACAGAACTGGTGTTGTGAGTCGCTACACGCTGCGAGATTTACAGGAGGGGATCCGAGCACTTATGGACTGAATGGTTCGATGTGCAATGAGGATGACTAACTAACTAACTAGCACTTCATAATCCCTCATACAGCGTCCGAAACACAGCTGCAGGCAATTTGGAGGCAGACTGCCTTGTATTAGTTCCCATACAAAGGTATGAGTCTTGGTCATTCAGAAAGCAATGGCAAACTACTTAATGTAGACTTGCCAAGAAATCACAATTAGCTGACAAATACGGGTAGACGGCCAGGTCTTGTAAAGGATATGCAACTCTTTTTTTCAAGGAACATATGACATCAAAATGTGATATCTGACTAGATAGCTCAACAGAAAAGAAATAATGAAAACTCCTGTAAGAAGAAAAGTATAATGACAAGAAACAGCACACTGCGAACTTCCTTCTTACCATGGCTTAATAACTCTGTGATGATCATCTGAGGTGTCTGGTTGAGTATGACCCCATAAAGCTGGACTAGATTTGGGTGACGGAGCTGCCTGTAAACAAAGTTCAGTAAAATATCATTCATTCATTCAGTAGCATGTCCTTTGTAGAACCTCACTCCCATAACAACCTTCTGGAAAACTTTGCGGTCATAAGTAAGATGCCCCGCGTCTGATACACCCATCTGGAGATCACCTGCCACATCCTGCAATCATCTTCTCTTTGGCCTTCCTCTTCCTCTCTTCCCGGGCATATACTCCATTACTGTTCTCTCCAAACTTGTATGACGTTTCAAGTGACCAAAATATTTTAATTTTCTTTGTTTTATTGTCTTTATTAGCCAACCTTCTTCAACATTAAGATCTTGTGGTATGGATGCATTTGTTCTTTTATATATCCAAGATATTCTTAGAACCTGTCTATAACATTTAAATTCAAAGACATTTATGCGCTGCTCAGCTTGTTTAGTAAGTGTCCAGATCTCAGGTGTATGTTGCAATGAAAAAATGCATGCTCTTAGAAACCTAATGTTTGTAGGTGTATCTGTCCACGCCACAATTTATTCAGTTGTTTTAGTCTTTTAACCCTTTACAGGGCAGGCGTTTGTCCGTTTTTTTAGCTCTGAACGGGCAAGATTTTTCAGGTTCAGTAAAATTTTGGGTTACGTTAGTAAAAACATCACATCTAAGGTGTTAGTCAACCGATTTTAGTGAAATAAACAACACAATAAAGGAAAAAGCATGCAGATTATTTTACTCATGTGAACGTTCCCGGTAACCCACACATGAACACAAATATTTACAAATTACAACATATTGTTTGTGATTGGTTTGTGATTGTCAGTTTTACACACTATTTACAAACACTCAGAATCAGAATCATTTTCTTCAAAGTCTGATAGATCCGAAGTGTGCACATGCTGGTAATACTGATATCTAGCTGCAATTCATAGTCATCTTCATGCATTCAGTGTCACTTGAATTGAACCCAGCGAAATCTCCGCTATCACTTGAAGAATCATCAAAATCCATTTTGAAATACAAAGCGTAAAACACCCAAAACCTATTTTAAAAATCTGTTCAAATTCAAAGTACACACTTGCAAATGGCGGCCACTTGTTAAGCTATCGGCAAAACAGAAAGTAGACAATCGGAAGTCTTGGAAAGCCGTGAGATCACGTTTTTAAAACGCTTAGTATTCACTGGTGTTTTCGGCCGTTTTGCCCATCCACGGGTAAAAACGTTTTTGGACGTTACGCCCTGTAAAGGGTTAAGAATAATAGATATTCATCTTTTAATTTCTTTCATTGTGTCACCATTGTTGGTAATTAATGACCCAAGATATTCAAAATGTTCCACCACCTCCAATCTTTCCCCCATTAACTTATATTTCTTTTTCCATAGCAGTTTTATCTGTATGCATTATCTTTGTTTTTGTTTTGTTAAGATATAAGTTGTGATTGTCACTATTATTTTGGGTTGAGGTTTTTAGTTTTTCTATACCATTCTGAGGACAGTAATACTGTATCATCAGCATATTGTATCTCTGGCATTTCATGACCACCAATATTTAGGGCATCACATTGCTCCTTGGTTATATCATCTCTGACATTTCTCATATTTCTGGCGTACAGGTTAAACAAATAGGGGGACAGCACACAGCCCTGATGGACTCCTTGCTTGATGTCAAACCTATTTGATGTCTCGCCATCTATTATAACTGCTGCTTGTTGGTCTAGATACAGCAGTTTTATGAGTTGTACTACATGTGATGGAAGGCCCATTTTCCTCATGATTTCCCAAAGTTTCTGATGTTGTACACAGTCAAATGCCTTTAAATAATCCACAAAACATGAGAATAAGGTTACATTAAATTCTCTGCACTTCTCTATTATTAAACATATGTTGAGTATGTGATCTCTTGTTCCTCTTCCTTGTCTAAATCCAGCTTGAACCACGTTAATCTCTTCTTCCATTTTATTACGAAATCTTCCCATTATGATTTTTAGTAGAATTTAATTTGCATAACCGATTTGGGCAACAGTTCTATAGTTGGTGCATAATATCTAGTTGCCCTTTTTGGGCATTGGAATGAAGATAGTTTTCTAATCTTTTGGCCATATACCATATTTCCATATTTTTTTACATAATGCGTGGTAGATTTGTATGCTTTCTTCTCCTCCCGCTTTAATTAGTTCATCTGGTATCTCATCACATCCTAGTGATTTACCATTCTTCAAGTTCTTTATTGCGCATACAATTTCATCTAATTAGATTTCAGGTTCTGTCTCTGCTGTCATTGGTGCATGTATCTCATTCATATCATCACAGTCATTCATATCATACATTCCACTGCAGTATTCCTTCCATCTTTCTAGGATTTTTCTAGATTCTGTTAGGGCATTTCCCAACTTGTCACAGATAACATTTAATTGCGGCTGCACATTTCCTATCATTAACTTCATTTCTTTGAACATTTCGTAATCTCTTCCATTCTTATGATATTGCTCTATTCTAGTACAGCAGTCTTGTATATACTGGTTTTTCCCCCTTTCTCATGTTCTTTCTTATTTCTTGTGTTAAAGATTTATACTTCATCCTGCTGTTATCGGTTTCTCGTCCTTTCTGTTTCAGTTCCCTTCATCGTTTTATTAATTCTAACGTGACTGATGTAATCCATGGCTTATGTTGCTTATTCTTGGTTGGAATTAGATCTTTGGCTGCTGTTATCAAGATATCTCTAGCTTGTACTGCCAATTCATCAGGTATCATTTCCTCCTGTACAGACATCAAGACCCAAAATGATTCTTCACTTCTACATTATATGCACCTAGTATTTTTGTGAGATCAAAACGAAGTGGCCTTGGTTCTCGGGTAAGCTTTCTGAGTTTTACTTTCTCATCTGCTTCTAATAACTGATGATCTGTATCACAGTCTGCACTTCATAGGGTTTTTGCTGATGTTATCTCCTTCGCGCAGTGGCGGTACCATAGCCAATGAGGTTCTCCCGAGGCGTGGTTATTGCTAGTTGAAAATTAAAACTATCTGGTTTTTGGTAGCACTGTCCGGGGACTTCCATGTGAAGAATCTTCTTGGATGTTTAAAAAGGGTGTTGGCTATCGTTAACTCTGTGCAAAATTCAATTTATTTGTCCCCTGCATCCTTTCTGTTCCCCAATCCAAATTTTCTTAAAATGTGTCTCTCATTTTCAGCCCTTCCCGTACCTACTTTTACATTAAAATCTCCCATTATTATTGTTATGTCATTATGACTAATCTTATCTAATGTGTAAAATATCACTGCATCAAATTTGTGTGCATAATTTCTTTGTAAGCACTATAAGCAACACCTAATTTTCACATATAATGCTCTCCTCCTCCTTCAGCATTTAGGTCACTGGTATGCTATATCTGCAACCATGTTAGGTAGTTAGTCGCGGTTCCAATTTCATGGCAAAGGGACATCCTGATAATGCTCCGTTCCTATGCCAGTGAATATCACACAAAATTCTCCTCACTGCCCCATGTGAAAAGTGGAACAGACAGGAGTTTCAACAAATCAAAATCCTGCACAGGTACAATATGTATAAGGCAATTGCCAGAATGCCAACACAATAGTCCACTATGAAAAATACAGTTCATCATCGATGGAAGCAGCAGTCACTAGAAAACCAGCAGCCACACATTACAGTATAAGGCAAACCCAGTTAGTTCTGCAACTGGCCAGGCGCCATTTTTCTGAACATGCAGTTCATGATACAAACAACTGCGGACAGATATAATAGCACCCCACATGAAATTCACAGTTCACAGTGTCGCTCGACGCACTTAACTTAGTAGCTGGGCGACGGAACCATGTTTCCAGGACAAAGACCAGCATCTGCCTCAGGACAAAACAGAAGCCCTGTAACTTCTTAATCAGCTCTGCTCTCTCTGGCTATGTTAGTTAAGACAGGAGAGTCCTGTTTACATGACAACAACATTTTAGCAAAGGTCTAGGGTTCCCTTTGGAAACTGTTGACATACCTAAACATCTGTGGAGTAGACATCACTAACCTAAGCCTCAACTTGGCCAGTCTGTAAGTGCTTTGCTGAATTATGACCTGGTCACATCCTAATATACTTCTTGGTAAGTGTGAAGTTGCAGTGCAGGTTGTGCATACTTCACTAGTTTCTGAACTTGGAGATGGGAGGGACAGTTCTGCAATGCCGTTTCCGCGGAGAAAGTACCTTGGAGCTGAGTCAAGAGAAAGGTCCCTATATCCAGCCTGACTCTGATATATGAAAGCCCTTTTCAGGGCCCAAACAGCCTGAATGTCAAAGCATTAGGCCAAAGAGTTTAAACTCAAGTTTTCAAGTACAATCAACTAATGCCTTAGTTAGTATGCACATATTCCTTAAAGAAACGCAAACTAAACATAACATATTTGTTTTATTCTGGTATAATTAAACATGTTGGATCAGGTAATGTTTTGTTTATTCGTGCATAATTACACAAACATAATGATGCAGTGAAGTGAGGCCTAGAAAATATGTGAATACGTCACATTTCTTGGAAATAAAAACAAACACATTACAGAAGTCGAAGAGAAGATGGAAATGAAAACAAAGCCGATTAAAGAAATAAAAAAAAGAGATAAATCACATACATTGAATATTTTAGACATGTTTACAAATACTATACTGGAAAGTAAAGTCAAAAGCAGGCGAACAAGAGGTAGTACTGATGCAGTGGCGGCAAAGGAGAATAGTCAACCACCACAGAACTGTTATCTCCAGTGACTACATGAAGGAAAATGAAATAATACATCAGGGAAATAATGACGAGGGGATATGAGCACCTGTAAGCTGAATAAGGATAATGTACAGTGACAATAAGTTGTTGATTGATTAACTACCTAACTAACTAACTAATGAATAAACAAACTTTATTTTCAAAGGGCCACAAATTTGGTATGTAGGCCCATCTTAAATTCAGCACTTCCAATTACTCATCCTTCGTACATCAATTATCTGTTGTGCATGTTACATTCACACAGAAAAAAACAATTGTCATTTGAATGTTGTGAACATGAACAATGCATATTACCATGTTATGAGACAGACAGGCAGGCAGGCAGGCCTTACTAACTAAACTAACATAACTAACTAGCTAACTGACTGACTGATGCTATAAAGATGAGGAATCATCCTCATCATAATTCTCTAATACTAACGTCATTGTCTTGAACTCTTGTATAACTTCATCCGAGGAAGGCTTGACTGTCATTTCTTTGATGGCCACTGGGGTAGATGTGTTTCCATTGAGATAGGTCCCCTCATACACCACCTGCAAGTGCCACAGCAGTGTTGGTCAACAATAAACTCAGCTGTACTGCTGCTGTTTGAGGTACTGGCTATACTTTTTTGACAACACTAAATAAGGTGTTACTTCATGACAGGTCACAACAAAGAATTCATAGATGAAAAACAATGACAATGAGAATAAAACAAGCAATATATTACTATAGTGAAATCTCACTTCAAGCTGTATAATCGTATACCATCCATCCATCATGTGCCATGCCGGTAAGCGTGGGCGGTCATGTTCTGCCATCTCACTCGATCAACAGAGTCGTGGATCAGTTCCGTGTTTTTGTCTCGACCATGCCACAAGGCCAAGCCATCCAGATACTTGTTTCTAGGTCTTCCCCTTGGTCTGTTCCCCTCGATCTTACCAGTTGTCACCAAGTTCTCCAAATCATTTCTTCTCATAACATGCCCAAAAAATTGTGACTGTCTACGTCTAATGTCTCTGATCAGTTTACGATCTTCATTTGTTTCTTGAAGGACTTGTTCATTGGTCTTTCTGGCTGTCCATGGTATTCTTTGCATTTTCCTCAGAAACCACATTTCTACAGCCATCAGATATTTTTCAGCCTGGCTGCTCATTGTCCAAGCTTCACATCCATATAAAAGTACAGGTTCTATGTAGCATCTCAACACTCTTTTTCTCGTTTCAATTGACATCTTTTTATTGGTCAGTATGTTTTTCATCTTGCTAAAGGCTACTTTTGCCATGGCGATTCTTGTTCTAATCTCTTCAAGGCATCTCCCATCAGATGTTATTACTGTTCCGAGGTAATTGTACCTATTCACTTGTTGAAGAGTATTCCCATTTACTTGTATATTACACTGTGGTATTTCGTTCTTCTTAGTGACGACCATAATCTGTGTCTTTTTACAATTTAATTCTAACCCTTGTTGTTCACTATGTGTAACAACCGCATCTACTAAATTTTGCAGGTCCTGTTCATTGTCTGCAATCAAGACTGTATCATCTGCATATCTAATGTTATTGATGCATCGTCCCCCAATGTTGATTCCTTCCATATTTTCAATATTTCTGAAAATATTTTCACTGTACAGGGAAAACAGATCTGGAGACATTACACATCCCTGTCTCACACCTCTCTTAATAGGCTGATATTGGCTTACTTCATTATCAACTCTTATGGCAGCTTGTTGTTTCCAATATATGTTTTTTACAAGTCTAAGGTCTTTCCCATCAATTTGTAGATCTTCAAGCATCCTTATCATGTTGACATGTCTCACTTTATCAAAAGCCTTTGTGTAGTCAATGAAGCAAAGGTGTAGATCTTTGTTTACTTCTATAGAACGTTCGATTACGGTTCTCAGTATATACACAGCATTTACTGTACCCTTGCCTACTACAAACCCACATTGTTCTTCTCCTATTTCAGGTTGTATTTTCCTCCTAACTCTTTGCATGATAATTCTTAGCAAAATCTTCGTGATGTGACTCATTATACTAATTGTTCGATGTTGATCACATTCCAAGGCTCCTGATTTCTTTGGGATTGCAATAAATACAGAATTACATAACTCATGAGGTATGTTTCCAGTATCATATATTGTATTAAGCAGACTGGTAACTTTATCTATTCCATATTCTTCTAAAGCATTAATCATTTCTGTTGTGACGCTGTCTGGACCGGGGGTTTTGCCAGATTTCATATGATTAAGAGCATTCTGAACCTCCATCTTCAAAATTGCTGGCCCTTCATTGTTATTTTGAACAATATATTGTTCGTCTCTGCTATCGTCATAAAGGTTTTTCACGTAATCTGACCATACATGTAAAATCTGATCTTTTTCTATTATGACTCTTCCATCTTTTGTCTTTAGGCAGCCTGCTGATGTACGTGTTCTTTGATTAGTAATCTCCTGAATTCTTTTGTGCATTAGTTTCGCATTTTTACTGTTGTGTTGTTTTTCAATTTCTCTGCAATTTTTCTCAAGCCATGTTTCTTTAGCCTCCTTACATAAGGTTCTGACTTTTCTGTGAATTTCTTCATATTTGGCAGGATTATTTTTGTTCTGTCTTCTTGTTTCCATTAGTTGTAAAATTTCTTCAGTCATCCATGTCTTACGGCCAACTTTCTTTACTTTTGGAATAGTTTTTTCTGCTGCACAACTGATTGAATTCTTCAGCATTTCCCATTGATCATCTACATCTTGAAATAGGATCTCTAGATCAGACAATAAATCAAATTTGTTCTTTACTTCTATGTTAAAATTATCTTGTATTTCTTTGTCAGTTTTCAATTTGCACAAGTCATATTTAGGGTTTCCTGCTGTATACTTGACTTTCTTTAACTTTACCCTCAATGTGCCAGTAATTAATCTGTGATCACTGTAACAGTCTGCATTTGGAACTGTTTTTACAACTGTTAATGCATTTCGAAACCTTTTGCTCATCAGGATGTAATCTATCTGGTTTTTAATCCTGCTGTCGTATACATCGTATACATACTTAGGAATACACTGGATTGTAGCTCAAGTAGTAGAGCGCTCACTTAGCATTGAGAGGCACCAGGATCGATACACAATATCTCCAGTCTCCATGGCAAAGTGGTCAAACCGTCTGCCTCAAGCTCCAAATATTGTGGGTTCGATTCCAGGCTACATGTTTAGGTTCATGGGTGCATTTTTGTCGGAGACTCCTGGGAGTCATCGCTGGAGCTACAGAGTCCATACTTTGTGTTGCGCTTTCAGCAGGCACCTTGCGGAATGAGACTGAGCCATATGGAATATGCATTTTCCTCTACATGTAAAGTGTCGTCCAGTCCCTCGGCTCACCACCTGCTGAACCAGTCTTTCCAGATGTGGATCCTCTGTTCCACTTTACACACAATCCCAGACAGTCATGCCTGATGAGTACTATTCACTAGGGAAGTAGGACAGCTTGAGAAATATACTCGATGGTAGACTAGTGGATCGTCACAGAATGCAGCAGTTTCATTTTCTTAAATTATGAAATGTTATAAACATTGTGTCGCCTGCAATTTCATGGCTAAATAATTAAAGTATAATTTAGCCGCTTCAACCACGTTCATTTAAGCAAAGATATATTTATTGACAAATGACACATTTCAGCTTACAATCATTTACAATCACCTTACATCTGTGCTGCAATGCTTTGTATGGTTAACCAAGTTGAGCAGTATTTGCTACCATTTCCATCACAAGATCTTTTAAATACTTATATTTTCTTCCTTCTGTAAGACACAGGGTACTGCACAGTCAACATTTCTATACAAGCGAGCAGTGGCAGGCACTGATTGTGAGCACAATCCTTGCGGTAAGCCACTGACCCACAGGGGAGGTTATGGGATATAAGTAGACGATTTAGGCTGAACTTACCCCAAAGCATCCTCTTCCTAACTCTCTGCCACGTTTCAACAGACTTGGATCAAGGTCCCATCTGCCTGAAAGTAAAGAAGAAAGTATATTACAAAATGTGAAGATACTTGTCTATCACATGATATGATTAATCTTGACTATCACATAATATGATAAATCTTGACTATCACATGATATGATGAATCTTGAATATCACATGATATGATGAATCTCGACTTTCACATGATATGATGAATCTCGACTTTCACATGATATGATGAACCTCGACTACCACATGACGTGATGAATATGGTCTATCATATGACATGATGAATCTTGCCTATCACATGATAAGATGAATCTTGACTATCACATGATATGATGAATCTTTGCCTATCACATGGTGAATTTTGTTTATCATATTTGTTGTGTAATACTTCAAAAAGATGGAACTGCCATATATTTAACCCTTTAGCGGGCAAAGCGTCCGGGAATGTTTCTACCCCCGAACAGGCAAACCGTCTGAAAGCGCCCGTGACTATTATGCATTGTAAAAACGCGATCTTTTGGCTTTCCGAGACTTCAGATTGTCTACTTTCGGTTTCGTCGATAGCTTGACAACGTGGCCGTCATTTGCAAGCATGTACTTTGAATTTGAACAGATTTTAAAAATAGTTTTTGTGGGTTTTACGCTTTATATTTCAAAATGGATTTTGACGATTCTTCAAGTGCTAGCAGAGATTTCGCTGGGTTCAATTTAAGTGACATTGAAAGGCACAAAGTTGACTATTAATCAGAGCTAGATATCAGTGATCAGCGTTACTTTGTGTTAGCAGTCGTGAGTCAGACTTTAAAGACAGTGATTATGATTCGGAAAATGTGTTTGTAAATTGCCGTATAGATGACTGACAATCACAAACAATATGTTGTATTTTGTAAACATTTGTGTTCATGTGTGGATTAGCGGCATCATTCACATGAGTAAAATATTCGGCATGCTTTTCCCTTCGTTTTGCTGTTTATTTGACTAAAATTTGTTGACTAACAACTTATATGTGATATTTTCACTAACGTACCCCAAAATTTTATCGCACCTCAAAATTTTTCTTGCCCGTTCAGGGCTACAAAACAGACAAACGTCTGCCTGGTAAAGGATTAAACGTAGCATTGCTAAGTGTCATAAATCAAAGGTGATTCTGTCTGACCTATTAAGTTACTGTGATTTAATTTGATCAAGATATTTGGATATCAAGAAAACAATAGTTATATCAAAGAAGAAAAAATTACATTAAAAAAGGATATAAAAGCAGAAGTGAAATTGGCTAACCAAGTCAATAAATTCAAATAACTGGGGGATATCCTAACATCAGATGGAAGAAGCCTGGCAGAGACTGGGAGCACAACAGGCCAAGCAAAAGCATCATTCAAGAAGATGAAAAGTGTCTTAGGTAAAAAAAGTCACCCTCATTAAATGTCAGAAAGAGAGTACTTGAAATGTACAACAGAAATGCTTGTTCTGCTGTATGGCAGTGAATATTTGGATGTGAACAAACAAATTTGGAAATGCTTAGAAGTAACGAAGATGTGGTTTCTGAGACAACAAATGTTGTAAATATCTTGGACTGTCAGAGCAACTAGCAATGATTGGCGTGAAAAGCTAATAAAAGTAGAACATTATATGTAACCATTAGAAAGAGACTAACAATGCTATTTGGTCAAGTAATGAGAAGATAGGCATGGAAAACATCGTGATGACTACAAAATCAATGGAAGAAGAGGCCTGCGCCATTTGGCATGGTGATTGTGACTGCAAGGCACATGATGATGATGATGACTGTACTTTGTACTGCAAGCTAAGAAAGTAAGATAGATATAGAGACCCAGTAAATTAACAATACACTGAGAAGTTGCATGGAACTACAGAAAATGGTTGATTTTATCTTAACAACAACAACTTAGGTATATGAGTTTGTTTCTCTCAAGATTATTTAACATTTAACTGATTTCTCTCAAGATAACAATGTACATAATTATGAATTGGTTTCTCTCCAAAAACAACTTCCAAAATCATGAGTTGGTTTCTCTCAAGGCAACACTTTATAGAATGAAAATACTTACTGTGACCAAAACCAGCAGTTGATGGCTTATTTCCCCTGGGTGGTGGGTCGCGCAACCTTGTGTAAATGCCTACGATAGACAAGATAATAAGAACTGATACAACATACAAGACGGTGCGTGCAGTCACTAGCTCTGCAAGACTTACCTACATAAATAATAATGTTTTAATGTGGATATGAGAGCCTCTATAGCGCAGTAGATATGGGAGCCGCTTTAACACAATGGCAAGATGCTTGCCTGAGGGCCAGTAGCTGTGGGTTCATATCCACACTGAAGTGAATTTTAAAAATTGACCTGGACTCTGTGCCCGACCCAGCCTACAACGGGTACTAAGTAATATCCTGGGAAAGTTGAGGCGGCCAACAGGATACGGACCACTTTACTCCTTGAGTGCTGATGTGCAACAATATGCCATGCCCAATACATATAAGGCATATAAAAGTGTCCAGTACTATTTAATGCTTTCGTTCAGAAAGCAATGGCAAACTACTGAACGTAAACTTGTCAAGAATTCACAAACAGCAAAAAATGCTGTGGTTGACCGTGATTTCCTGTAAAGGATATGCTACTAACTAACTTACAAAGTGTAGATATATAGAAAAATGAGGTAATATCATGGAACGATAAAATAACAAAGAATTTTAAACAAACAAGGAAGTTTAAAAAGTATTACTTTGTGTGTGTGTATGTGTGTGCGTTTCCTCGGTTTAGAACTCAAGCATAGTCCATACATTTGCTACTACTTCTAGTGCATTCAAATGACTTTTCATGTGCATTAGCTTTCACTATTACCAGTGTCCCTCACCATCAGAAAAATCCACTCTGACGTCTGACATACTTGTAATTTACACCCCAAGTCAAGGACAAGGGCATTATATACCCAATATCCCTGGGAAGGTTAACCCTGTCAACAAATGCCCACAGAAGTCGGATGTGTCAGCCTAACGGCGCAAGAATGCAGCTCTACTGTAAACAGGCACAATGCAGTCACATCCGGAAAAAGAAACTCTGGATGAATGCAGCAGAAGAAGAAGATATACCCAATATGCTACAAGGTGTATAAAAGGGTCCTTTACTTTACTTTTTAAATCATTATTAACGTGGAAAGGTAACCCAGCCAACA
This sequence comes from Cepaea hortensis, assembly GCA_963921405.1. Taxonomy (NCBI): domain Eukaryota; kingdom Metazoa; phylum Mollusca; class Gastropoda; order Stylommatophora; family Helicidae; genus Cepaea; species Cepaea hortensis. Next base: position 98,484,262 of record OY992879.1, on the reverse strand, counting down.
AATGCCTGAAGAAGTCGGATGTGTCAGCCGAAAGGGTCAAATATCGCAGCTCAGCTGTAAACAGGCACAACGTAATTACATCTAAAACAACATTCCGGGTGAACGCAGTAGAAGAAGAAGAAGAAGAAGAAGAAGAAGAAGAAGAAGAAGAAGAAGAAGAAGAAGAAGAAGAAGAAGAAGAAGAAGAAGAAGAAGAAGAAGAAATCATTATTATAAGGCAAGAGGACTTTTCACTGGGAAATTTGTTGAAGTCAAAAGAAATTAAATCTTGTACCAAGTTTAGAATATTTAACTCTAATGTCAAATCATTACTGCCATATGGACTAGAAACACAGGGAAAGACTAAATGAATTATTAATAGAATACAAACAGTCATTAACTGGTGCCAGCATAGAATAGAAGAACTAAAATGTTATGACAGAATCACTACAAGTTATCAGCTAAGAACAGACATCAATGCACTTAGAACAATCCCCCACACGTTCTGTCCCTTTCTTCAACAGCCAGCGAAGAGTCATACTACCAATCGTTCCAATCGCCATCTGATTGAAAGTTCTCCACCACACTTTTCACTTTATAAAGGTGGTTGTTGTACCTGTTGCCCACTCTGACCCTTGAAAAATAAAGCCAGCATGGAAATTTTGGGTAATAAAAGTTGTGAGTGTACATTGTTGTAAAATATTTTACAACTTTTTTTTTTTTTTTTTTACAAATTGTAAAATACATTGTTGTTTTCAGAATGGAAATTTTGAGAACATACCTGACTACAGCTAACAGTAATCAGAATTAGGAACTGGGACCGTTTGCCAGTTTTGAGGTTCGTCCATAACACCTGCTGATCCCCCACCATATCATCCTCTTCACATACGGATTCTCAGTCTGCTACACCACTTTCACCCCCTGTCCACAGGCGCCCGACCACCTCTCCTTCGATAGAATCACTAAATAAACCACGTTTTCATTTAACATTAAACTTCAGCGTCATTCGCTAAATGTCTCCTACCAAGATGGGCTGTCAGTGTTTATGCTGACAAATTTTTGTCCCTAAAGAGGTGCTTTGCTGGGTAGAAAAAGTACGAGGGCGAGCCAATAAGTAAGTCATACAGTTCTGTCGGATGGCCGGTAAATTAAAACAAACCACGCAGTTCTATGCAGCCGGTTTGGGAGGACTGATGAAACGATGGGATAAGTGCATCAATGTTGGTGGAAATTATGTTGAGAAATAAAGGGACAATGTATGTATAAAAATAAACTGGTTTCAAGTTGTTATCATGTGTAATTATTTTTATACAGCTATTTGCGACTTACTTATTAACTTACCCTCGTATCTAGGCAAACCTTCTGGCCTAGAGAAACGACAGTGGAAGATAAACTCTATGGACCACTGAATGAACTAAAAAGAATCCAGATGAATTCATACAAGAGACACATTGCATAGACAAATTTCAAGTGAACGGAAGAAGAAGAAGAAGAAGAAGAAGAAGAAGAAGAAGAAGAAGAAGAAGAAGAAGAAGAAGAAGAAGAAGAAGAAGAAGAAAACGAAGAAGAAGAAGAAGAAGAAGAAGAAGAAGAAGAAGAAGAAGAAGAAGAAGAAGAAGAAGAAGAAGAAGAAGAGGAAGAAATGAGGACATGAGCAGAGCTGCATAGGACAGCTAAGGATGGGAGGGTCTTGGAGTGAGTTAGTTGAGCACCTATACCCCAATGGGGTACAGAAGGTGAAAGAAGAAGAGAAGCAGAACAAAGTTACTTGACCAACCTCCTGCATTATGCTTATGATAATGAACCAGCTCCTGAATACTGTTTTGTGGGTAATTGGCTGAGATGTAATACTGACCGGCACTGTTGCGTTTGATCTGGTAATGCCTGACGTTGCCACCACTGTTAAGAAACAATGGATTAACTAATTAACAATACATTTACCCATAAATATAGAGAATAGTATAAAATTTTAGGGACCAAATAAGGATAAACCAAAAACAACATATTTATCCACAAATACAAGATTACTATAAAATCCTATGGACCAACAAGGATAAAACAAAAAACATTTTATCCATAAATATGAAGAATATTGTGAAACCCTTAAGACTGTGAAAGTAATACAGTGACATAATGGTGAGTGGTGCTCAGTCAAACAGAAGACTTTTTGTCTCAACAATCTCTAATGACAAAACATTACTGCATCACTGCAGATTGACAAAGTTTGTCACAACTTGTCAACATCAATGTCAAAGAGTAAGGTTACTTATTTAATTCCAGCAGCCAGTTGGCAGCACCAAAGGATACAGAAAAGAGAGGTGAAGGAGGGATCAATAAAAAAAAATTGCTGTACTGAAACTGGATTTGTTGAATGTGCTGAATATGTTGGATGTGTTGGAAATGCTGAATGCATTGGATGTGCTGAATATGTCGTGTGTGCTGAATATTGTGGATGTAATATATAATTTTAGCTGGCAAACTGTCCCAGTTCCTAATTCTGATTATTCTACTGTTAGCTGTAGTCAGGTATGTTCTCAAGGTTTCCATTCTTAAAACAACAGTGTATTTTATCCATGTTGACAGATAGCTCCTACGAGTCAACTGCTCACCAGTTTAATGGCCCACCTCTAGTTCTGTAATCATACCTGCTCTCAGTTCAAGTAGCACCACATGTTTTCCCCCACTAACTGCCTAGGTGTAGTTTTTGTTGCTGATGTGTGATCCATAACTGGCACACTCACAACTTTTATTACCCAAAATTTCCATGCTGGATTTATTTTTCAAGGGTCAGAGTGGGCAACAGGTACAACAACCACCTTTATAAAGTGAAAAGTGTGGTGGAGTTCAACATCCACCTCTATAATTTGAAAAATGTGGAGTTCAACATACACCTTTATAATCTGAAAACTGATTCTCACCTTTTCCCCCATCCCAACTCCCAAGGATGTTATACACTGCCCTCGATTTTTGAGTAGTGGATCAGATAACTAGCATTCTCAGATAAGGGTGAAACAATTGGAGGTTCCCCATATGCATATTCTTTATGTTTAAAGTCATTCAATGGTATGAGTACCAGTTGTTCCGAAAGCAATGGCAAACTACTGAATGTACATTTGCCAAGAAATAAGTCCCTCTGCAGCTGGAAATTATTATATGGCAACATTTCAAAATTAAATTACCCACAATATAATATTCATTGTATGGGTAATTCTTGTATACACTCATGGGGATCCCCAATGGTGCTACAGAGTTTATGTTCTGAGGTGACTTCCTCCTTGCATGATCTAGGGTGATCAGAGCATGAAAACAAATGTTTGATGAAAATGTCTGATAAATCAATCAACAATTACAATAACTACAAGTAATGAGTTCTTACTTCTCTGTGGTGAAAATCGACAATGTATATTCACCGGGGTTACTAACAGAATCTCTCACTAGGAAACTGCCTTCTCTCTCAGCATTCATCAGCAGTGTTTTGGACCGTTCTCTCGAGCAGTCCTTGTAGTACCATCTGAATAAAAGAGACATCAAGCTTTCTGTAACATCAATGTCAAAAATATATATCCTTCTGTTAAAAGTTCATTGCTAGGGAAAATGGAGCCTATAGGTTCTCCACGTTTGAAGGGAAGTTGAGTCGCAAAGACAAATTATCATAAACATCAGAAAGAAGCAGTCATCGTTTTATGGCCATGCTATGAGAAGACAAAAACTGGAACATATTGTGACAAATATAAAGATTTACGGAAAGAGAGAGGAAGACAGCGTGAGAAGATTCTGGACAGTCTTGTGTCATAGTACAGAAATGAGTCAACAAACGAATTGATCCATGGCATCAGAGTTCATAATTTATGGAGAAACATGATCGCTCATGCTAGCCAGCAAGGCACTGGATGATGATGATAGGCTGACCAGTTCAAGCGTGAGAGTGTGTGTGTGAGAGTGTGTGTGAGAGAGTGTGTGTGAGTGTGTGAGAGTGTGTGTGAGAGTGTGTGTGAGAGTGTGTGTGTGAGTGTGTGTGAGAGAGTGTGTGTGTGTGAGAGTGTGTGTGTGAGAGTGTGTGAGAGTGTGTGTGTGAGAGAGTGTGTGTGAGAGTGTGTGTGTGTGAGAGTGTGTGTGAGAGAGTGTGTGTGTGTGAGAGTGTGTGTGAGAGTGTGTGTGAGAGTGTGTGTGTGAGAGTGTGTGTGTGTGAGAGTGTGTGTGAGAGAGTGCATGTTCTCGCTCGCCTTGAGCTCAAGCATAGCCCATACACATGCTACAACTTCTAGTACACTGGACTAATTTTTGCGTGTGAATTAGTTTTCCATATCACCAGTGTCCCTCACCATCAGGCGAACCTACTCTGACTTCAGAGGTACTAGTAATTTATGGCCCCAAGTCCAGGAAGAGAAGTCAACATTTTAGTCTGACTGAACGGTGTAGGGGTTGAACTCACTATCTCGGCACCAGCACATCCTAGTGTGAGGAAATACAACTTTAAGAACGAGCACTCTTATCCATTCAGCCATGCTGAGCCCCAGGTCATTGTGGTGCTTAAGGTCATCAGTGAGTGGGTTGGTTGCTTTCAAAAGCAACACAGGCAAAACAGACATACTGAAGACTATGAATGACTACTAGGCATTCATTTATCTTCACAACTCTCGGGTCTTGGTGTTCTTAGTAACTTCATGGATTTGCTTTCCCTATTACCAGTGTCCCCGGCCATCAGTGGAACCCACTCCGACTACAGAGGTTCTAAATCTATTCATCAGCGGAACCCACTCCGACTACAGAGGTTCTAAATCTATTCATCAGTGGAATCCACTCAGACTACAGAGGTTCTAAATCTATTCATCAGTGGAACCCTCTCTGAATACAGAGGTCTACATCTATTCATCAGTGGAACCAACTCTGACTACAGAGGTTCTACATCTATTCATCAGTGGAACCCACTCCAACTACAGAGGTTCTAAATCTATTCATCAGTGGAACCCACTCCGACTACAGAGGTTCTAAATCTATTCCACATCATCATCCTGTGATTTGTCTTGTGCAGAACATTTCCCCCACAACAATTTGTCCAAATTTCTCTCTATCACAACCTATCACTGTTATGTGCAAGTTATATCACATCTTGAACTCATCTGTTGTGGTCTTCCTCATCTCCGCTTTGCCAGCACAATCTCATTTACTAATCGTTTAACAAAACCGCTCCTGTTTTGGTATTCACAGCGTAAAATAAATACTGCAAAACAAGATGTATAGAAATAAAGAACTGAAAACAAAGATAAGCAATATAGCAGTTTGAGATACTATGCTCCAAATAGAGAAAAAAAAGTTTGTAATGAATAAACTACAAGATAAAACTTACTCAAATAATTCAAGCCCGCAGTTTAATTTGATGTAGTTTGATGGTATGTAGCCTTCCTTTCTGTAAAAATAAAATAAAATAACAAATTGTACAAAGATATATATGGTGTTGCTCCATTATAAAAACCACGTTTTACCACACTTGTTGCTTTAATATACGTTACAGATTTTAACTTACAATATTTCAATAAGGGATATTTAAGTTACCTTATTTCAACTAGAGATACTGATTTAACTGACCCATTTTCTGTCACATATTGCTGAACTTAGAATATTCCTCCTACAAGTATTTCTTACATTTATCCGTATTCCGCCTCCCACATGGGGATAGGTAATAACAGAGTAGATTTCCATCTGTGAGTCAGGTCTTAGTCAGATATGACTGGAGCTACCGTTTAGCAGTAGACTGTTCTACCTGGTTTCTGTTAGCACCAAATGTTGGGCAGTGCTCACCAAACCCAACACCCCACATTATGCCATCAGCTTCGGCCAGAGGAGCTCAGTTGGAGGATTCTTATCCTAGTGTGAGGAATTACAACCTAAAGGCCATGGCAGGGGAGACCAGGCCCTAAGCCTTTATCAGTGACAGGTCTATGATTGAAGCTCCAACATGTGGACATGGCAGGGGAGACCAGGCCCTAAGCCTTGATCAGTGACAGGTCTATGATTGAAGCTCCAACATGTGGACATTTAGAGCATTGCCTTGCTGCTCCAGCAGCTTGCCTTGTTCCAGATGTATTGGTGTTTCTCTGGAGTAAACTAGACAGGTCAAGAGAGGCATCAAGCAGGATGGGCAACACATGGTCTCTACAATTCAGCCGTGGCTTTGTGCTATGGAGAGGTATAACTTCATCCCTGATCCCCACCATGGGTTGTAGTTATTATGTCTTTTTTAAAGCACAATGTAACTAATGACTGTCAAGATGACCAGATGCCAGTAGTAGTAGATTTCCACATGTATTAAGTTAATCAAAAACATTGAACACATGGCTCAAATTACATTGCTTTTACATTACATTGCTCAGTGAAGTCTGTATATAGAGAAACAATGCATCAAAAACCAAACACAAGAAAATAATGATCACTAAGTTACTAAACACGGAAAAAAGGACAGAGGTAATTAAAATAACATGGGTTATCTAGATAAAGACTTTACATTTTATGGTTTGTAGCGTGAGCTGCATGTTCGGAAAAATGGCGGCTGGCTTTGTCGCAAAATGGACTGATTTGCCTTATGCAGTAATGTGTGGCTGCTGGTTTTCTAGTGACTGCTGCTTCCACTGACGAACTGTATTTTTCGTGGAGGACTTTTATATTGATATTCTGGCGGTGGCATTATGCACAGTGTACCTGTGCGGGCTGTTGGTTTGTCAAGACGCCTGTCTGTTCCACTTTTCACATGGGGCAGTGAGGAGCATTTTGTGTGATATTCACTGGCACAGGAACAGAGCAAAATGCTGTGAAGATGGAACCGCAACTAACTAACAGAACTGAAAACAATCTGAAAAAGTCACAGGCACACTGACAATTTCTTCTGATAAAGACACCAACAGTAAAGCCCTGATTTGAGATACAGCACCATTAACACTAATTACCCCATAAACTTTCAAAAAGATGTGTATTCATTATAAACAATGACATGTGATTTTGATGGATTTAAACAAGTCTGCAGCAATTAGCAATTCAAAAATGGAAAGGAAACTTATGTCATACCATTAAAAGCATATATTTAATCAACTGCCATCACTGTGACTGAACAGGCCAACAGTAAAAAAAAAGTCTTCTCCACTTTGGTCAGTAGATGGCCATTCTGTGCAGTATTTTAAGTATGGTTAAAATTCTTTATTTCGGCCTTCTCAATTCTGTACCATGCTATTTTTGTGTGACCTTTCATAAGCAAGACAATTTCAGTGATGGTATCTGTGCTCCTTCTGAAAGTGTGACCAATACAACTCCACTGTGTTCTTGTTACTATCATATAGATAGGTCTACTCACTTCCGGTTAATCATATACATAATCAGCATGTTAAAAATTACCTGGAAGACAAAGGGTCATAACTCACAACACTAGTTGTACTTTCAATAGTTGAATCAATTATATAGTTCACTTCTCTCTTAAAACAAGGACCATGTCACTGACAATAAACAAGAACATTGCATTCTTCAAGAAAAAAAGTGATATAAAAGAGTTCTCCGGACACCCTGCACCAATACAGACAACCTACAAGACATAAAAATCTCAGAAAACTTATTTATAAACAAAACTATGTCTCAAAACTGAAGTTCATCATCATTACCAGCATCAAGTGTCATGCCAACTGGCAAGGGTGATCATGCATCTCAACATCTCGCCACTTGCAACAGAATGTATCTATTTGTGTGCTGATATATTACTATGCCTTGATAACATGTGAAATACTGTCAAGAATCCTTCCTCACTGTCTTTCTCTGTCTCTTTTTCCATATAACTTTCCAACTGTTACAATGTTTATTAAGTTGCACGTCCTTCACAGGACGTAGCAGTCAACCCCAGCATTTTCGCTGTTCGTGATTCCTGGGCAAATTTTACGTTCAGTAGTTTGCCATTGCTTTCTGATACCTTTTTCGAAAAAACCCAGCACCGCTGTGTTTCAAACCCGGGTATACGGGCTCACAAACCGCGTTCGCATGCCCTTAGCCACAGAGACCGGTTTTACAGTTCCCATAATGTGGCCAAAAATTACGTCTCTTTCTGATGTTAATGACAAGCTGTCTTTGTGTTTTAGCATCCTTAAAATATTTATACTACTCATTTGGACTGTCTGAGGTATTCTCAAAATCCTTTGTAAAACTACACTTATGTGGTTTTAATGGATTTTCTTGCTTGTGTACTAATTGTTTTTTTTTTAGGAATTAGTGAAGAACGCTGTGAAGGGACATTTTACAACTGAAAATGGAAGTTTGTTCATATATTCTGGTAGAGATGTCGGAGGCCAGAGCGGAGTGGCATTTTGTTTAGATAGAATAACTGCAAAAGCTTTAATTGGGTATAACTCGGTTGGTGATAGAATGCTCACTGTCAGACTTAAAGGCCATCCAAAAAACACAACTCTCATACAGATTTATGCACCTACTTCGACAGCGGAGGAAGACGAAATTTAAGATTTTTACAGCACACTGTAAGACACATTACATAAGATTGGTCATAATGACATAACAATAATAATGGGAGATTTTAATGCAAAAGTGGGTACAGGAAGAGCTGAACATGAGAGACACGTTTTAAGAAAATTTGGATTGGGAAACAGAAATGATGGTGGCAAATTAATTGAATTTTGCACAGAAAATAAGTTAACGATAGCCAACACACTTTTTAAACAACACCCAAGAAGACTCTTCACGTGGAAGTCCCCGAATAATACTACCAAAAACCAGATATATTATATCTTATTACAAAGAAGATGGAGATCGAGCATAACATCGGCAAAAACCTTACGAAGTGCAGACTGTGATACAGATCATCAGAAGCAGATGTGAAAGTAAAACTCAAAAAGCTTACCCGAGGACCAAGGCCACTTCATTTTGATCTCACAAAAATACCAGATGCATACAACGTAGAAGTGAAAAATCGTTTTGGGGTCTTAATGTCTATACAGGAGAAATTGACAGTATAAGCTGTTGATATCTTGATAACTGCAGCCAAAGATTTAATTCCAACCAAGAAAAAGCAACATAAGCCATGGATTACATCAGACACGTTAGAATTAATAAAACAACGAAGGGAACTGAAACAGAAAGGAGGTGAATCTGATAACAGTAGGATGAAGTATAAATCTTTAACTCGAGAAATAAGAAAGAACATAAGGACAAAAACCAATATATACAAAACTGCTGTACCAGAGTAAAGCAATATCATAAGATTGGAAGAGAATACAAAATGTCCAAAGAAATGAAGTTATTAACAAAACATGTTCAACCTCAACTGAAAGTTATCTGTGACAAGATGGGAAACACCTTAAAGGAATCTAGACAAATTCTAGAAAGATGGCAGAAGTACTGCAGTGGGATGTATGATATGAATGACAGTGAGGATATGAATGAGATACATGAACCAATTAGAGCAGAGATAGAACCTGAACCCTCATTAGATAAAATTGCATAGGCAATAAAAAACCTGAATAATGGTAAATCACCTGGATGTGATGAGACACCAGCTGAACTAATTAAAGTGGGAGGAGAAGAAAGCATATAAATATATCACGCATTCTGCAAATAGATATGGAAATGTGGTATGGCCATAAGATTGGAAGAGAACTATCTTCATACCAATACCAAAAAAGGGAAACCTAAAATTATGCACCAACTATAGAACTGTTGCAGTGATCAGTCATGCAAGTAAAATTCTACTAAAAATCATAATGGGAAGACTTCGAAAGAAAATGGATGAAGAGATTAACGTGGTTCAAGCTGTATTTAGACAAGGAAGAGGAACAAGAGATCACATTCTCAATATGCGTTTAATAACAGAGAGGTGCAGAGAATTTAATGTAAACCTATTCTCGTGTTGTGTGGATTATTCAAAGGCATTTGACTATGTACAACATCAGAAACTTTGGGAAATGAAGAGGACTATGGGCTTTTCATTGCATATAATACAACCCATAAAAATGCTCTATCTAGACCAACAGGCAGCGGTTAGAATAGATGGTAAGGAATCAGATTGGTTTGACATCAAGCAAGGAGTCCATCTGGGTTGTGTGCCGTCCCCCTATTTGTTTAACTTGTATGCCAAAAATATAATGAGAAATGTCAGAGATGATATAAACAGGGAGCTATATGATGCCCTAAATATCAGTGGTCATGACATAACAGAAATGTGGTATGCTGATGATACAGTATTGCTATCCACACACAGAATGGTATTTAAAGCCTAATAACCTCAACCCAATTGAATAGTGAAAATCACAAGTTATATCTTAACAAAAACAAAGATAATGCATACAGATAAAACTACTATGGAGAAAGAAATATATGTTAATGAGGAAAAATTGGAGGTGGTGGAAAATTTGAATATCTTGGGTCATTGATTACCAACAATGGTGACACAATGAAAGAAGTTAAAAGATGAATAGTCTTTCCTCTTCAAAAACTAAAACAACTGAATACAATGTGGAAGGGGACAGATAGACCTACAAAAATTATATTGTGAAGAGCATGCATTTTTCCCATTGCAACATACGCCTGTGAGACTTGGACACTTACTAAACAAGCTGAACAGCGCATAAATGCCTTTGAATATAAATATTATAGACGGGGTCTAAGAATTTCTTGGATAAAGAAAAGAACAAATGCATCCATACTTCAAGAGCTGAATATTGAAGAAGGTTGACTATTAAAGACGATAAAACAAAGAAAATTCAAATAATGGAGGGATATATGCCTGGGAAGAGAGGAAGAGGAAGGCCAAACAGAATATGGGTGCAGAATATGGCAGAAGATCTCCAGATGACTGCATCAGATGTGGGACATCTTGCTTATGATCGAGAGGTTGTCCGGAAGTTTGTTATGGGAGCGAGGTTCTGCAAAGGACATGCTACTGAATGAATGAATGAACTAATTGTCCTCACTCCATATGATATTGGATTCACATGAAGCATCATGGCCACATTAAATTACTGCTTTCAAATAGCTATAATGGAAGGGCATAGTTACTGAAGGAGAGGTCACAGGGTCGACCAAGATGATGATGGACGCAGGACATCAAACAAACATTTAACATGACAATGGTTGAAGCAGGAGAACTGCTGATGGTTTAAGAGTCTTCCAGGCACGTGGTGATGAGAGCAACATTCTGCTAAGGACATACTAGATGATGATCTATCCATGGATGCAGATTTCTGGACCAGCCTATATACACCAAATGGTGAAGGGCCCTTTTTACATGCCTTGAGGCAGAATGGGTATATGGTGCTATCCCCCATATTTTATAGTCCAACAGACACTCAGTGGATGATGTGGTCAATATTCCCCATATTTTATAGACCAACAGACACTCAGTGGATGATGTGGTCAATATCCCCCATATTTTATAGACCAATTGACACTCATTAAATGATTTGGTCAATATCCCCCATATTTTATAGACCAATAGACACTCACTAAATGATTTGGTCAATATCCCCCATATTTTATAGACCAATAGACACTCATTGGATGATTTGGTCAATATCCCCTATATTTTATAGACCAACAGACACTCATTGGATGATGTCAATATCCCCTATATTTTATAGACCAACAGACACTTATTGGATGATGTGGTCAATATCCCCTATATTTTATAGACCAACAGACACTCATTGGATGATGTGGTCAATATCTCTTATATTTTATATACCAATAGACACTCATTGGATGATGTGGTCAATATCATTCCAGCCACTTTTATTTCCCAGAACATTTTCTGGTACCCGTTTTTAGGCTGGACTTGGGAGCACAGATCAAATTTAAATCAACGGAGATTCAAACACATGACCATTGGTCGGCAGGCGGACAGATTTTTGGGGGGAACAAGTGGAAGAAAGAGAAGTAAATACCTGGTTGGCTTGGCCACGTGGCATGGTCGAGACAAGAACAATGAGCTGATGCATGGCTCTGGTGTTCGAGTGAAATGGCGAATCATGATCACCCATGCTTATCAGCATGACACATGATTGATGGATGGCTAATTGTAGCTTTGCTGTAATCAGTCATACCAATGTCATTTTCAGAAGAAGAGACAATTGTCCATGAGGCATCAACTGATCTTGGTTTGATAATCAAGGTAGAAGTGTGCAGCTTTGCCGAAGATAAAAACAAAATTACAAGTTATGCCTACAGTCTAGGATAGAAAAGTAAAGACTGAATTAAAACCTTACCCATCGACATTCCTGGCAAGCCACCAATTGTCTGCTGAGTCATCAAGTATGATATATTTCTCTCCCTGTGGACGTAAAAAAAAAGTATGTAAAATAATGATAAACTACTCATCATAATGATCCAAGTGCCATCTCCTCACTGAAGAGTGCATAAGTGGTTAGTCTAAAATGACTGCATCTCAGCCTAAAAATGATCACTTTATCAATACCACTAGAGATCAAACCCTGAACCTCCATGGCAGATTATAAATGTGTTATCCCTTAACTACATAGTGGCACACACTAACTACTGACTGACTCTCACACACCACAATGTTACAAACTTTTAGAATAATGTGGATCAACAAGAAAAGGCATTACTGACATATCTATAGTTATCAGCATTTCAGTAGCTGGTCTTAGATTAGCTTCATAAGTCATGTATGAATTCTTCTTCTTCTTCTTTTGTTCACTTGAAATTATTTTATAACTGTTGTCCTTTGCTTAAACTTCTCTGTCGTTTTTAGTTAACTCGGTGGTCCATAGAGTTTATCTTCCACTGTTGTTTCTCTAGACCAGAAAGTTTGCCTAGATCTGTCATATTTTGAGCATCTTGGAATATGTGATCTACTGTCTGCGGCACCAATCCCACATGTGCACATAGGTGGTTCGCCAATCTTGAATCTTGTATACATGTTGTTGCTTAATCTATTGTGTCCTGTTTTGAGGCACAGAATAATAATTTGTTCTGGTCTGTCCATAAAGTATGAGTAGTCTTGAGTAGGTTTTGTTGTATGAATGAAATAATGCACAAGAGCAGAGAGATAAGAAGGACAGAATGTCAGACGGGCCTGCAAAGCCATTTCTTAATCCTTTGAAAATACAGTTAACTAGATCGTTGTTTGTTCGTTCTTTATAGTGCTATTTAACCAATGAAATTCACAATTTCTCTAGCATCTGCTGAGGAGATCTGAGCCAGTGTGGGGGTTTTCTTAGTAATGACAATGATTTGAAGTTCTGCTTCTTCTTCTTTGGTTCTTTATGAGACATCAGTTCCAGACAAACTCTTGGATACTGTCTTAAGCACATTAAGATCTCCATACAGTGTGTCTTTAATGAAGGTTGTTGAGTGCCACAGCTGTGCTTGGAAAGTACAGTGTACAGCACATTCCGTCACAATCAATATGCTCTGTCTTTATCTCAATATGCTCTGTCTTTATCTCACTAGCTCTGTGGCGAAGGGGATACAGAGTTAAAAGTGAGTGGAAAAAAAAAAAAAAAAAAAAAAATAACCCGGTCAAAATTTTAACTTGCCATACAAGTGTGTCCTTCAACATTGCTGTGTCCTGGTTTCAGTGTCTGTGTCTAAGGGGTAGTGAACAGTTTCAATATCCTATCCTGACACCCCCCCCCCCCTCCCTGGGTTCGCAGACAGCCATGGGCAATTTACCAGCAGACTTTTAATTGATTTTCACAATAGATTGAGTGTCAGCCATTTATAAAACAATGGTAAACTAAAAAATTTTTAGCTGTGTATCCTATACAGGAAGTTGCAGTCAACCCCAGCATTTGTTGGCTGTTCGTGATGTCTTGGCAAGTTTGCGCTCAGTAGTTTGCCATTGATTTCTGAACGACTGGCACCCATACCATTTCATAAAAAAACCAATGTAAGGCGGTGTGCTGCCAAATTGCCCACAGCTGTGTTTCGATCGCAGGTATGTAGGCTTACAAACTGCGTCAATAAATTATAAAATGGTAGACTACTGAATGTAAAATTGCCAATAAATGCTGAGGTTGGTTGTGATGTCCTATATAGGACATGCAAACAACTTTTTGTTTCTCAATATGAATATGATTACATGCTTGCTTTTTTTTCATATGTTCACAACAGTCATTTATGGCTAATTTAGAATGATCGTTGATTCCTCTTTCTTAATTGTACTGCTGTTTAGACTAAAGAATTTGATTTGAGGTAACAATGATAACACACATTTCAAGTAATAGTAGTTGAGTATAGGTCAGGTAAGAACTGACAACACTGCACTCAGGACATTCGCTTGAGCGCTCCGTTCCCTCATTCAACAGCCAGTGAAGAGTCATACTACTAATCATTCTCACTGCTATGTGACTGAAAGTTCTTGTCTTCCCTCTCAGTATTGAGATTCTTCCAAACCCCTGCCAATCCCTCACAATATCATTTTTACCACATACGGGTTCTCAATCTGTTCCCCCGCCTTCTCCACCTGGACCCACAGGCGTTTGACCACCTCTCCCTTGTCCATAGGTAATCTACCACCAAGAGGTGCAATCCTTGCCAGAAAAAAACAAAACAAAAAAACAAATAGTCAAACACAGTAATAACTGTACTTGCCTGCACCAGTTCTAACCCCCATTCATCGGTGGGATCATAATCATACATGGCGACATACTCTTTGTTGTTTGCTGTTTCCCGTGGAGGGGGCACTGGAGGCACAGGTGGTGATGTTGAATACTGTTCTGTAATGTGAATAAATCAAATTTTATACAAAGAATAGAAACAATTAACTGGATGAACAAGAGAACAAACAGGTACATCCAACTAAAATTTAGTACTGAAAAAGATTGATTTTTAAGACAAATAAAACTGAGGAATATTAAATATTTTGGACATGTAAAAAGACATTAATGTCTGGAAATGATAATAATGGAGGCAGACATACTGGGAAATGGAGAAGATGCTCAGATCTTGTAGAAGTCTGTACTTTCCTTCCCCTTGGTCCATGATACTCTAGGGATTTTACTGTAACATTTCAGTTCAAAAGCCCCAATTATTTTTCTCTAGTGATTGTGAGATGGTTCATTTTGTAGACTGATGTGCATGGAACAATAGGTGGCCAGTTTTTCTATCCTATATCGAGTGAACAGAGCTGGATCAAACCCACATCAGGAAACCCACATCAGACTGCACATATGCCATTGTCAGCACAACACCCTACCTATATCGAGCGAAGAGAGCTGGTATCAAACCCACACCGGACTGCACATATGCCATTGTCAGCACAACACCCTACCTATATCAAGCGAAGAGAGCTGGTATCAAACCCACATCAGACTGCACATATGCCATTGTCAGCACAACACCCTACTTATATCGAGCGAAGAGAGCTGGTATCAAACCCACATCAGACTGCACATATGCCATTGTCAGCACAACACCCTACCCATTTCACCAATGTGCCTGCTCTCTTTCATGGTGGCCAGTAATAATGTTTACCTTATCCAAATACACCGGCTCTACGGCGAAGGGGTTACATTTGAAACACAGATGCAGGTAATATGGCAGAAGACCACCTTGTGTTGGTTTCAATACAATGGTATTAGTACTGGCCATTAGCAATGGCAAACTACTGAATGTAAACCGAAAAAATCACAAACAGTCAAAGAACAATGCTATGGTTGACTGCAACATTCTGTAAAGGATATACAACTAACTTTATCCAATTATCCCCCATTAAGTCACGCTTATCTATTTTGCATCAAGGGTCCTCGAATTTCAAACTCCTCCACCCACACTATTATCTAAAATCTGATATTCTAAGGAAGTCATTCTGTAACTGGGAGCTACCTGGATTTGATAAACACCCCCTCCCTCCCCTTTTTAGCTCTAAATGGCATGTCAAAGTTTACTGACTCAGCAGAAAAGTTTGTGCATTATTTTTTTTTATTCTGCACAACAATCTTAACTGATTCAGCTCCAAATGTGACCTTCAAATTGGACAGGAGGACGACATATTGCCATACCAGGGTCATTGTGTTATTTGGTTTGTTTTGTGGTATTTTCCACAATTTCGATGCGCAGTGAACAGAAATGTACATTCTAATACTTGTTCACTTGATAGTGTACCATGTTTGGTCCAAGCCTACTTTCTGTTTGGTACTGAATCAGTTAACGCTTCCTACCCCAAGCAGTTCTCATTGTAAATTAATCAGAAGGAAGTAAATTCATACATTTTTGGGACAGAAAGCAACAACCAAAATGGAGCAGGCTAAAGAAACAATGGTATGGAGGTTAAAGGAGTTACATTAACTAAGCTAGAGTGGGGTAATGTAATTATTGGTTGTGTCAACAAGAGTTAAATAGATGATGTTTTATTATTAATGCCATTTATATCATTTTCTATCTTTTATTATAAATGTACCACAAATGAAACTGCTTTTTTTTAAATGATGCAAGTGTTTAGTTATAAACTTGCCTTCTTATTTTGTTGTTGTTATTACATAAGTGATACTTTCTGTTTGTTGTTGCTGGTAAGTCACAAACAGCACTACTTTAACATCTCCCCACACTCACCACATTTGCAGCCTACTGCATTGCGATCAGATTGGTGGCAGCAGTTGTAATAAGGCCTCTTCTTGGTCCAAACCCCGGTGTGATACTTGTTAAAGAACTGGGCACCTGCCTTCAGAGCACCTGCAGAACATAATAATTCACATGTACTTATCATCTACGTAAGGTTAAGTCTAGTGGAATGGTTCACAGTGATGGAAAAATCTGGCACAGATAAACAACAAGGAATTATCTATATGTCTAGACCTGACAGCAGCTACAAGCCATTTGGAAGCAGACTGCCTTGTGTTGGTTTCCAATATAAACGTACGAGTGCCGATCGTTCAGAAAGCAATGGCAAACCACTGAATCTATTTTTTTTGGCGCTCGCTCGCTTTGAACTCAAGTGTAGTCCATATACACTACTTCTAGTAGTACTGGACTGAATTTTGTGTGTGGAGTAGCTTTCCCTATTACCAGTGTCCTTCGCCATCAGGCGAAACCACGCCGACTTCAAAGGTACTTGTAATTTACATCCCCAAGTCAAGGACAAGAGGTCAACATTTCAGTCCAACTGTCCGGTGTAGGTTTTGAACCCCTAACCTCAGCTTCAGCACACTGGATGTTTAAAAACACGCGTTCTTATCCATTCAACCATGCTGACCTACTACTGAATGTAAACTTGCCAAGAAATCACAAACAGCCAAAAAAATGCTGGGGTTGACTGCAACGTCTTGTAAAGGATATGTAACTAACTAACTATATCTGACAATTGATGTATTCTTCACTGGTTCATTAAAATTTATATTATTACTAGCTGACCCTGCCCGGCTTCGCCCAGTCCCTGGTGGGAAGCATCTCATTTAATTCATATAAGTAGTCATATAAGTTCCCGTTCCCGTTACCGACTATCTGTCTGTCTGTCTGTCTGTCTGACCCGCCCGGCATCGCCCAGCTCCTGGTGTGAAGCATCTCATTTAATTTATATAAGTAGTCATATAAGTTCCTGTTCCCGACTGTCTATCGGTCTGTCTATCTGTCTGCCTGACCCTGTCCGGCTTCATTAAATTCATACAACAAAAAAAGTAACTTAAAAGAACGTTCTTCCACACACCATCCATTATTTTTAATGAAAACTCTTTCTAATCACCTGCATGACTACAGTAACTTCTTAAGCAAAAAAAGATGAGTTACAATGTTATGCATTGTGCATCATTTTTATGAAAACTTTGAAAATGCCTTACAGATTGTATCATTATTTATTATAACTCATATGCCGGTACATAACTATGGACAAAGAGTTTATAAATCTTTGAAAACGATGCCACAATATGACTATAAGTTATACAGAAAAGTTATGCCCCTTGAAATAACTTTTACAGAGTTAGGTCCCCTGAGATATATGAAATTATGATGAAAAATGACAAATGAAATAATACTGAGTAAGCAGGTGATTTCACACTAACAAAATATCACAGTTGACAGCTCTGGAATGAAAGGAAGGCGTGTAGAAAATTTCATCTCAATCGGATGGGCCGTTCGCGAACAAATAAAGGACATACATACATACAGAGATACATAAATACGGACGCACATCCTAATTTATATATAAGAAGATTAGTGTATTAGTATATTATAAAGTCCTGTAGCAGAAACGCAGTGTGTATATGTGAAGTGTTAGGACCACCGCATTTTGTAGACCAGAGTGCATGGAGGAATAAGTGGCCAGTCTCTCCCTCCCATGGTGTATGGTGAGAGCTGATATAGAACCTCGATAAACCATACCAAGGTCACTATCAGCATAATGTTCTAATCGTTACATCAATGCTCCTGCTGCGGGTATGTTTGTTAGGTGCTTAAATGTGTATATGGAGATTTTTATTATCTCTGCAGCTGAAGTTTGTGTTCTTGAAGACTTGTGTACTTGAGGTTTGTATACCTGACGGTTGGTGCAAGAGAATATTTGTGTAATTGAGGTTTGTACACTTGATGATTGGCGCAAGAGAACATTTGTGTAACTAAGGTTAGTATACTTATTTTGGCGCAAGAGAAGATTTGTTTACTTGCGGTTTGTATACTTGATGATTGGTGCAAGAGAAGATTTGTATACTAAACACTGTATGTGTTTGAATATTTGTGTCTCTGAGTATTTGTAAGCATTATTATCTGTGCAGCTGATGGTTTGTGTGGTTGATGATTTTGGTTCTTCAAGATTTGTGTGCTTGATGTTTGTATACTAGAAGATATTGATACAAATAGAAACACCAGAAGTAAAACTCACCTGCACGGATGGCATCTAGCCAGGCTTGTCTCTCTTCATTACTGCTTGCCTGGACATACATCGTGCTAAAGTCATTCTTCTCTGAATAAACAATCTGGGGGGAAAAAAAGCAAAAACAATCAGCACAGTTAGTTAATTAGTTAGTCGTTAAGGGTCACCCCATAATGCTAAGTTCCTGTGCCAGTGGATATCACACAAAATTCTCCTCCCTGTCCCATGTGAAAAGTAGAACAAACAGCAGTCCCGACAAACCAACAGCACACACAGGCATACATGCATAAGGCCGGTGCCAGAATGGCAACAGAACAGTCAGCCAGTTCATCGTCGATGGAAGCGGCAGTTACTAGAAAAGCAGCAACTTCACAAACATTACTGCATAATGCAAAACCAGATAGTGCAGCAACTGACCGGCTGCCATTTTTCTGAACATGCACTTCACAATACAAACAAACATGGACAGACACAAAAACCCACAGCTCACAGCATCGCTCCACACTTAACTCAGTAGCTGGGCGACAAAACCATTTACTACCAGTCCAACATGATGAAAATGTGTAAGCAAACCATGCAGCATAGTACAATGATTAAAAATTTAATATTTTATAAAACAATAAACGAGTTAAAAACGAACAAAATAATGAGTAACATGAAAAAAATATTATAGAACAATAAATAAAATGGCACAAGATGATGAACAGCATGAAGAAATATCATCTAGGGCCTCTCCACAAATTACGATTTCTGACGTCATGGATCAATTCGTATGTTGACTCCCTTCCGTGCCATGACACAAAACTATCAAGAATCTTCTCATACTGTCATCCTCTATCTCTCTTTCCACAAATCTTTTAGGTTGTCACAACATGTTCCAGTTTTTGTCTTCTCACACTGTGTCCAAAGAATGATGACTGCCTCTTTCTGATGTTTATGACGTTGTCTTTGTGACTCAGCTTCCCTTAAAACGTCCTGATTGCTCATTTTGCCTATCAAATTAATTTTCAGAATTCTTCTATAAAACGACATCTCCATGGCGTCTATGGATTTTTTTCACCCCTTCATTAATTGTCTAGGATTCACAGCCGTACTTTAATACTAGCTCTATGTAACAGACAAGAACTCTTTTTCTTTTTTCTATTTTTCAAGGACAAAAACTTATTGCACAAAACGTTCTTCATTTGATAGAATGCAGTTTTTGCTTGTCTTATTCTGCTCTTTATCTCAGTGATGCATCTTCCATCTGATGTTATCCATGTGCCTGGATATCTGAATTTCTGCACTTGCCCCAAAATAACATCCTGTACTTTATTTGCAAATTTAGGCACAATCTGTTTCTTTGATATCATCATGACTTCTGCCTTTCTATTATTCAAACTAAGGCCCAGTTTTTCACTTTCTACAACCACTGTATCATTTCCTGTAGATCTTTCTGACTTGTTGCTATCAAGACAGTGTCATCAGCATAACAAATTTATTTATATTATGTCCACCCATCAAGATCCCTGACATATTTTCTGTAGATCTCATTATACATTGAAGAAATATAGAAAAATAAATAAGCTGCAAACTAGCACATGATAATGGCCAACCTGAAAAATATCAATCAGATCAACCAGCAACATCAATCATTGTAGACGTGCAATGATGTAAAGAACCAACATTCAGATTCTTTCTTCATAATCAAATGCCATGGCAAACAGTGCAGGCGATCATGTGCATCCACATGCCAAACAGTGCAGGCGATCATGTGCATCCACATGCCAAACAGTGCAGGCGATCATGTGCATCCACATGCCAAACAGTGCAGGCGATCATGTGCACCCACAAACATCTGTCCTCTGTGTTCTAGAACAGTATGGCTGTTGATCACTGTTCATGTCATTTTGCCAACCCATCCAGAATGTTCTTCCTCTGATTCAGTCCTTCACTTTTGTCTCCTTTGAGTGATAGATTAAAATGTATCTTCATGACCTTTAACTGATGTTGCAATCAATCCCAGCATTTATTGGCTGTCTATGATTTACTAGGCAATTTTACACTGTCGGGGTCTGTGATGTAAGAGATAATGAAATGCCCTGTCACAATGCCCAACATACCAAATTGAGAGTTTTCTTCTTCTTTCGCTTGAAATATGTCTATAACTGCAATGTTGTCTCTTTCATGAATTTGATTGTCTTTTTTAGTTCACTCAGCGGTCCATAGAGTTTATCTTCCACTGTCGTCTCTCTAGGCCAGAAGGTTTGCCTAGATATGTTATATTTTGGACAGTCTTGGAGTGTGTGCTCTGCTGTCTGTGACGCAAATCCACATGTGTGCACATGGCTGATTCACCAATCTTTAATGTTGTATACATGTGGTTGAGTAATCTATTGTGTCCTGTTCTGCGGCGAAGAATGACTTGTTCTGCGGCACAGAATAATGACTTGATCTGGTCTGTCCATAACGTGGTAGTCGCCTTGAGCAGGTTTTGGTGGCTTTCTGACTGATTTGATCATTCTTTTCTTTTGGTGGTATGTAACGGCACATCACGCTGTTCTTCTTTTGCTCCTTCCTTAGCCAATCGATCAGCTCTATCATTTCCGGGTACTCCACAGTGAGGTGGTATCCACTGTGTGGTGACCTTATGCTGACTGCTAAGTTCAGAAAGTAGTGACCTTAGTACTGGCAATTTCCCAGACAAAAGCGTCTTTTGGTGGTATGTAACGGCACATCACGCTGTTCTTCTTTTGCTCCTTCCTTAGCCAATCGATCAGCTCTATCATTTCCGGGTACTCCACAGTGAGGTGGTATCCACTGTGTGGTGACCTTATGCTGACTGCTAAGTTCAGAAAGTAGTGACCTTAGTACTGGCAATTTCCCAGACAAAAGCGTCCCAAGTACTGATTTTGCATTTGTCAATAGCACCACAGATTGTGTACCATGGCTGGTATTTAGTAATTTCTCTGTTGCTATCTTGATTGCCTCAAATTTTCAGCGTCATAGTTATGGCAGTTCTTTCCTGTTGGTACTCTGGCAGTGTCCCTAGTATTATTTGGGTATTCTATGTACACTCCCGCTCCTCCATTTTGAACAGCATTTTGTGCTGAGCCATCTGTGTAGATCTGGATCCAGAGATCCTGTGGATATTCTTCATCAAGGAAGCTGAGAGTGGCTGTTCTGCGCTGTACACTGTTCTGTTCTTCCTTGTCAAATATCCATCTCACTTTTGTCTGGATTTGTAGTGAGAGTCTATGCTCATCTTTCCATGGCGTTTGCTCAGGAATAGTTGTCAGGGGGATACCAACTGTGGGCAGATCGGTGGTTTATCTGCAGAGTCGTTTGGCCTGGTGGATAAAACTACTTCTGTTCAACCGCCCCATAGTTTTCAAATCTGTTCTTCATAGGGTAGCCTGGCAAGCTGAGGAACTTTTCTGCTTGTATTAGCATTTTCATATCTGTGTGCTCTCTCAGTGCTTGTGTCCTCCCCATCTTCTCCATTTCCACTATAAGGGTTGATCTCATCCCTCCTGTGCTTGATTTTGCACCTTGTCCAGCTCTTGTAGTGTGGTTTTTTATGCTGAACACCACGCAGTTGACATGTATTCCAGGTGTGGTAGTATGCTCTGTTGATAAATTTTGCTAAGTATTTGCCCACTGGCTCACCATGTGGTTCCACTTAGCTTTCTCAGAATGGGTATTTTCCTTCTGGCTTTTGCTACTGCTTTGTTGATGCCCTTTCTTCATGTCAGCTTGTCATCAAATGTTACTCCAAGGTATGTTAGTTATTTATCTTCTCTTAGGGGTGTTCCATTTATCTGGATGATCCCTGCCTTTTACTGAGGGTTTGAAATTAGTCATGGGCTATATGGCAGCTTAGAAAGCAACGATGAATTATAGCATCGAAATACAATGGAGCTTCAAATGAAAACATTAAAAATTTGATAGAAATTACAATGACTATGGCAGTTTCTTGTAATCTATCAATATTGTCGTTAATGATGTCAAGAGTGTAGAGCACATTACATAATAGTGCAGACAAACACAGTGACATCATAAGAACAGTTTAAAGATGGCCGCTACACTTTTGACATGCACCAACGAGGAGTAGAGTTTGTTATTTGATTATTTGATCAGTGAAGAGATGAAAACTATAGAAATTCATCGGTGAATGAAAGTCCAGTATGTTGATGCATGCCTGTCAGTCCAGCAAGTTTATGAGGAGTAGGAAGTTTTAAAACTTTTCAGTCCGATGAAGAGGTACAGCAGGCGGTGCATGAGTGGTTACACACGAGACCAAGAGAATTTTGTTCCTACGAGAACTCAAGCACTTTATCGGCGCTGGAGGACTAGCATTGAACGCAGTGGTGACTACAAAGAAAAATGATACATTTGGTCATGGAGTGCTCGCTCGCGCACACACACACACACACAAACCAACAACAACAACAAAATATTTAAGGTTTTCAATTATGGTTTGCGTATTCCTTCCCTCTGACTATATGAGTTGCAGTCTTTTGACAATAGAATACTCAAAACTTGCAGAGGAACATGGCTAACCTAGACCTAACCCTAGCCAGTCTATAGGATGTATTTTTAATGACTGTGCAGTGTTTGAAATATTGCCGGTCCAAGTTTTGTATTCACCCTCTGTAAAGTTCATGCAACATAATAGGTAAATACAAAACTTGGACCAGCAATATTATCAAACACTGCACAGTTATAAAAAATACACCCTGTATCCCCCTTGTAAACCATGCATATTCCTATGCACTGTGTTACCCCCTTAAGAAACTCAATAAAATGTAAGAAATTATACTGTACCTGAAAGACATTGTCCTTGTCCTCAAGGCGTTTGTCATCTACCTCTCTTACCACTTTCATTGTCACAAGTGGAATGAGACCTTTCTGTTTTCCTTTATTCTATGTGATAAACAAGAGGACAAACACAACCATTGAAATAATATGAGAAACAAATTCACAGATATTGATTGGCACTCATAGAAGGCAAAGGAAAGAATTAATAAACTATATTTTCATTGGGTCACAAATTGGGCATGCAGGCCCGTCTTACATATGACCTTACATCCACTCATCTCTCATAATTATTTATATGTTATGAATGTTATACAAATAATGACAACCACTTCAATACAAGGCCATCTAGATGTCTTGACTAGCCGAGTCTATCATCCAATTGAAACCAAATCTACCTGATTAGACAGGTCTGTTGGCCAACCAAAACTACAACTACCTGACTTCTATCAGAGTTATAAAACGAACCCATGAATTTAGGAGAACAGGGCAGATGGCCAAACCTTTTGTCTTTTACAAACTCTGGGTCTAGTATATTACAAACATTAAAAGAAGAAACATGACTGATTGGTTGGTTGGTTGGTTCCACTGCATTTACATACTGCACAAAAATATGAATCACTGGCGAGTGTGAAAAGGAACAATGAGTGTTTAATGTGCTGCACTGTAAGTATACAGAAATTTCCAGATAAATCTCATCTCATCTCATTATGTTCCTCTTGCACCTTGCGGTGTCAAGGTGAAGTATAAACAGCAGGAGAGTGCTCGCTTATGGGCTTCAAGTATCGATATTCCCATGGACTCTGCTATTCCCTCCATCCATCCAGATAAATTACAGCTCATAAATGAACACCCATTTATTGTTTGGCGCTCATATATGTAGAAGAAAGAAGTAGAGGCTAGAGGACAACATACAATGTGAAAGCTAGTTACCGACAGGGATTCAAACTTGTCACTACCAAATGACGACAGCTGCAGGAACAACATTGAAGTACTTTATGTGTTTATTTATGAAACTGTCTTAACACTTTGCTGACCAATTTCGATGATCGTCGAATTTCCGGTTATATGCCTTGGTGTCCAACTTTGACGATCGTCGAATTAGTGACATGCGAATTTCGAACAGATGGCCTTACCGATAGCCACCAAATCCGGCTTCATCCGGTTGTTTTTATTATTCCAATATGGCTGCGTCCATGATTGATATTGTTTAGAGCTGTTTTGAGCATGTTTTAAGTCAAATTTTGTTAATTTTTGTCGCAAGTGAATGTTCAGCATTTTCATCATGTCTGATGACGAAAACCAGAC
Source organism: Cepaea hortensis (assembly GCA_963921405.1). Lineage (NCBI taxonomy): Eukaryota > Metazoa > Mollusca > Gastropoda > Stylommatophora > Helicidae > Cepaea > Cepaea hortensis. The sequence continues at coordinate 98,459,379 of OY992879.1, read as the reverse complement.
TCGTAGTATGGAGGATTCTGACTCTGCCAGCGAATTTGGAGCTGAAAGCGATGATTCCTGGTTAAGTAGAGGCGAAAAAGTGAATGATATCACGACTGAAAGTAGCGACAACGATGTTGGAATTGATGATAGAGGTACGTCTAAAGAAAGAAATGGGCGTGGCACAAGAGACCAGAACATTTCTACAGCTGAAAATGCTGTTTGGAAATGGAGAAAGGCTCCTCAAAATGAACTTATTGAGCTTAATCTTCCTCCATACGAAGAACAACAGGGTGTCGTGTCAGACACAACTGGGTTTATGCCCATTGATTTTTTCAAGCTTTTTTCCTCTGACACTGCCATAGATCTGATCGCATGTGAAGTCAACAGGAATGGTGAAAATCACCTCTCAGTACGCAGGAAATGCCAAGTACAAAAGGCTTACTTTGGATCATACTGATGCAGTTGAAATTTGATGGGCACCCCTATGTTCGTTTTCAATTTTTTTTATGAATTTACTTAAAAAACCAGTCATTTTTAAATAAATCCGCAAACACCCTTGGTAATGGGAGACAGCAATGCTCTGGAGTGCTGGTCAGCAAAGTGTTAATGGCCCCAGAGGTCTCCCCAATTGTCATATAAATTATAGGGGTTACATGAAAAGTCTGTTAAATGGTAGTGTCTTAACTTGACATGACAGTAGTTGTGTACAATTTGTACGACATTCTGTTTGGTAATTGTTAGACAGCTCAGGTCAGTGATTGTATCCCATTCTAACATAATACTAAACTAGGTACTACATTTTCAGTTACTGAACGTTGCCGGCGATGTTTCAAACGGCGATTTACGTTTTCTTGTTATTATTCCCCGGTATTAAGGATATACATAGTACTCGTTATATAGACGTTGCCGCTTGATTTAGTATAAATAATTAAATTGAGCATCCATTCTTACACGTACTGTGAAATTTTCAAATATTTTAGTTGATGGGGTCATCCCAAACAGAAATTATTAAGATCGTATGCTAAGATGCGTCATGTTAAATTTCAATGGCGGGAATATAGCGGTTTTCCGTGTCATAATACAGCGATGATCATTTAATATTCTTATGGATTATTCAGAGCGACGAGATTATAATATGCACGTTTGCATTCACCACCCATTCTAGTATTTAGGAGTGGAGGAAGAGGCTAGAGGAAGAGGGAGTTTGAGGTTTTCATTTTAATTTTGCGTTCAAAATAAAAACCTGAATTATCCCCCTTAGCACACAAAAAATCAAGAACAGTTATCTGCCCTTAGCTTACGTGTTTTGTGGTCACACTTTCCAGAGTGGGTTACCAATATGCCAATGTTAAATATAAACTGACATACAAAAATTAATAACTCAGCTGTCAATTGACGTACAGACTTGAATAAGGTATCGTTGGATTTGTTTTTTCAAGAGGTATCCAACTATACAGGTTATATAATTAAAAAGCAATTTAGAAAATGTTCCTAAAGTACCTATACTAAACTACCAACATTAACCCTTTACAGGGCACAGATTTTCCTATTTCTAACTCTAAACGGGCAAGATTTTTGAGGGGTTTTAGTCAGATTTTGGGTAATGTTAGTAAAAAGATCATAACTAAGTTGTTAGTGAATGGATTTTAGTGAAATAAAGAGCAAAATGAAGAGAAATGCATGCAGATTAATAATTGTGCTCACATGTCATATGAATAATCCAGTCTTGTTTGTATAATCCACACATGAACACAAATCATCATCATCATTGGCACCTTGCCGTCTTGACAGACGATAGTTTGTGCTTTAAAAAGGCATAATAACTTTTAACTATGGCGGTAGCGAGTGTGACTGATAAGGCCAATTTGCGCTGTAAATGTCCGTTCACAGTGGGTGCATGTGAACACGTGGTCATTTCCACCATCATGCACCATCTTACGTCTCAAACGCTTGGTGTGTGACTTTTCTGCAATAATTTTCTCCTTTGACTTTATTCCATTTCTGATATTTGCCCTCCATGCAACACGTTCAGCGGCGACTTGCTCCCAATGTGCATTATCAATGCCTGTATCAATCATGTCCCGCTTACACACATCTTTGTATCGTAGTAGAGGCCGACCCTGAGATCTCTTACCCATCTGTAATTCACCAAAAAAGATATCCTTTGGTATTCTACCATCATCCATCCTCCTAAGATGTCCTATCCATCTAAGTCTACGAAGACTGAGCATGGAATAAACTGTCACACAACCTGATCTTTCCAATACTTCAGTATTTGTGATTTTGTCTTGCCACTTAATACCAAGAATTCTTCGCAGACACCGCATATGAAAGCTGTTTAAATTGTTCTCTTGGTGTGAGTAAGTTGTCCAGGTTTCACTGCCATAGAGAAGAGTACTAAGGACACAGGCTTGATAGACAAGGACTTTTGTTTTGGCAGTAAGCTTCCTGTTCTCCCAGACTCTTTTTCTTAACCTGTTCATTGTTGCTGCTGCCTTACCAATCCGGATGTTGATTTCCTGATCTAGGGATAATTTGCTATTTACCACTGATCCTAGATATGTAAAATGGTCTACTATCTCTAGTTCGGCGTCGTCAATAAAGATTGATGGTACCCCATGTGCACCCTGTGACATAATCTGTGTCTTCTTTTTGCTAATTGTTAAACCAAATTCAGAACAAGCATTGGAGAATGCAGATAGTAGACATTGCAATTCTTCCTCAGAGTGGGTCGTAACTGCAGCATCATCTGCAAAAAGCAACTCTCTGATCAGTACCCTCCTAATTTTGGTCTTAGCCTTCAATCTCTGAGCATTGTAGAGGCCGCCATCTGAGCGTGAGTGAATGTATATACCACCATCCTGATCACGAAATGCATATTTCAGTAGAAGTGAAAAGTATATTCCAAAGAGGGTGGGAGCTAGTACACAACCTTGCTTAACTCCACTCTTGATTTCAAATTCTTCAGAAGTTGCACCATCAAACTTGATTATACCCTTCATGCCTGTGTGGAACGATTCCACAATGGACAGAAGAGTTGGTGGGCAGCCAATCTTCTTTAGTGCCTTGAACAGACCCTCACGACTGACCAAATCAAATGCCTTTGTGAGGTCGATGAAGGCAATAAACAGTGGTTGATTCTGTTCACGGCATTTTTCTTGCATTTGTCGCAATGAGAATATCATATCAGTGGTAGACCGGTTCTGTCGAAAGCCACACTGTGATTCGGGGTAGACTTGATCTCCTAGGACTTGAAGTCTGCGCAGAACAATTCTGGCAAATACTTTTCCAACAATACACAGAAGTGAGATACCCCTATAGTTGTTGCAGTCGCTCCGATCGCCCTTGTTCTTGTACAGTGTTATGATGCTTGAATCTTTGAAATCCTGTGGGACTTGTCCTTCACGCCAGCATAGCTCTATTAGCTGGTGGATCTGTATAGTGAGTGTGTCTTGCCCACTCCTGATAACCTCTATTGGAATCCCATCCTTACCTGGAGCCTTGCCAGATGCAAGTTCATTTATAGCACACTTAACTTCTGTTATGGTGGGAAGTGTGTCCAGGTGGTCAAGAGTTGGTAGAGCCTCTATGGCGTTGAGGGCATTATCCGCTAGTTTGGTCTCACTTGAGTAAAGCTCCAAATAGTGCTCTACCCATCTGTCCATCTGCTGTTTCTTATCAGTGATGACTTCTCCAGTCAAGGTTTTCAATGGTGCATTTCTTTTGATCACTGGACCACAGGCTTTCTTTATTCCTTCATACATGCTTCTTATGTCTCCCTTATCACTTGCGATTTGAATGGACTCACATAACTTGATCCAATAATCATTTGCACACTGCCTGGCAGCCTTTTGCACATCCTTCCTAGCTTGCCTTAGCTCACTCAGAGTGTTACGCGTTGGTCTTTCCTTGTTTCTTAAGAGAGCTTTCTTCTTCTTATCAATCAAGGGCTGCAGAGTCTCGCTGTTGGCCGCAAACCAGTCCTGCCTCTTATGATCCACAGTGCCGTAAACCTTTAAGGCAGTTTTACAAAGAGTTTCCTTAAGTTTATTCCATTTATCATTTACTGTACAATTTTCTGGTGTATCAGTGAAAGCGTCTTCAAGTTGCTGTTGAAACTGAAAGCACTTTTCAGGATCATGAGTGTTAATAATATTAATCCTGGGGCTAGATTTGTGTTTAGCTGTGTAGATTCTCTTTGGTCTCAGTCTAACCCTTGCAACAACCAAAGAATGATCCGTATCACAGTCAGCACTGTGGTAACTACGAGTCAATGATATATGGTTCAGATGTTGTCTCCGTGTGATGATGAAGTCCAGCTGGTGCCAATGGCCGGATCTTGGATGTTTCCATGTGACCTTATGCATCTCTTTTGTTTTAAAAAAAGAGTTTGTAATACATAGGTCATTACTGGTGCAATGCTCCAGCAGCCTTTGCCCATTTTCATTCATGCGACCGATGTTGTATTTTCCAAGGCACACTGGCCATGAACTCGAGTCCTTGCCCACACGAGCATTGAAATCACCGAGCATATAAATGTAGTCGGATTTTGGAACTGCCTTGATCACAGAGTCTAACTCCTCATAGAACAAATCCTTCACATCATCAGAGGAATCGAGTGTCGGTGCATATGCAGTAATAATGGTGGCAAACCCACAAGAGGTTGCCAAGCGCAGGGATAATAGTCTTTCATTTCCTCCTGCTGGAATTTCAATCATTCCCAGTAGCGAATTCTTCACTGCAAAGCCCACACCGTGTTGCCTTTTTTCTGCCTGCCCTTTACCCTTCCAGAAAAAGGTGTAGTTGTTTTCCCTGAGTGACCCTTCCTCAGCGAGGCGAGTCTCCTGCAGGCCAGCAATATCAATGTTAAGACGATTGAGTTCGGCATCAATCACAGCCGTTTTTCTCACATCGTCAATATTGGTCAAGTCAGTGGAAAATCCTGGACACATGGTTCTCACGTTCCAGGTTGCAAGCCGTAGCTTGAGGTTTCTATTTATATTTTTGTTTGTACCTGGTGCATTGGTTTTACAGCCTGCGATTCAGATTTTGTCCTAGCCCCAAGCACCCATTGAAGCAGGCAGGCTGTGGCGGATCAGCACCCAATTGGCTGGGGGCTGCCCAGCTTGAGGCGGGCGGTAGCTGATCAGTGACACCTATAGGTGTCTCCCACCGTCAGAGGCAACGCGTGGCGCCCCATGTCTACGCCAACTGACAAGGACTTATAACCCGTAACAGTTGCCTCTCGCTTTGATTCCGAGACCAGTTAAGACCAGGGATGGAGTTATTGCCTCTCCATAGCACAAAGCCTGGGCTAAAATATAGAGATCATGTGTTGCCCATGCAGCATGATCCCTCTCTCGGCCTGCCTAGTTCACTCCAGAGGAAAGGTAACACCCCTACATCTGGAACAAGACAAGCTGCAGAAGCTGCCGGATCAGCAAAGCAATGCTCTAACTGTCCGCCTGTCGGAGCTTCGATCCTAGACCAGTCGCCAACCAAGGCTTAGGGCCTGGTCTGCCCTGCCATGACAATTTTGTCTTTAGCTTGCATTTCCTCGCACCAGGGTAAGGCTTGTACCCTCCCAATTGCGCTCTTCCGCCCGAAGCCGTTGGCACAATGTGGGGTGTCGGGTTTGGTAAGCGCCGCCCAACGTTCGGCGCTAACAGAAACCAGGTAGTACCGTCTACTGTTATACGGTAGCTCAGTCATATCTGACTAAGACCTGACTGAACACAAATATTTACAAAATATAACACATTATTTGTGAGTGTCAGTCATATATACACTATGTACACACTGCCAACTGCTCACTGGCCTCCAAGATGCTGGGGAAAACAAGTGTCCTTACAGTTGTTCACTTGGCACACATCACAGCCATATGAACTTTCAATGGCTCGTCCTGCAGGGGTACGACGTTTGGCGTTTCTGCACGCCGCGCAGGCTTTCTTCCTGCCCTTAAACCTCATTAGCTTGTGATTGTGGACACTTTCTGGTGCTACTGCTTGGCCTTTCCTCTTTGATGCTACCTTCTTCCTGCTGGAGAATCCTGCGATGAGTTGCTCAGATAAATCCAGATGGAAGTCCAAAAGGGCGTAGCGTTTGCTGGGCGTTGCTGCGGACTGCTCGAACAGGATGAAAGCATTGTTTATGCATGAATCTAAGACAAAACCGAGGAGGTAGCGCCAGTATTTTCTGCACTTCTTCAGTGTAGAGTAGTACCCCCTCATTTGATCTGCCTTGTCCACCCCTCCCATGCATTGGTTGTAGAGTTTGATGACAGCAGGGCAGGACATAGGCTATCTAGTACGAGTGTGTCGGTCCCATCGCCCAACAGTGTCCAATGTGTGTGATGCATTGTTGGAGAGCATGAAGACATCCCTTTTATCATGCCACACAGTAGCAAGCAGATCCTTTTTCTGGAAGACTTGATGGTCCCCTTGCTTCATTTTTCTCTTTTCTCTGAATACCAGAGGCAGATCTTTTTGGCTCTTTCTTATCGTTGCTGCCGCATATGTTTTCTCTTGGAGAAGGTTAGTAAGAAGCCCAACTGACGAAAAAAGGTTATAAAAATAGAGGTGATGATACTTTCCCAAAAAGGGGGCAGCAAGCTGCATCATCTATTTTGCCACGGTAGACAGAAAACTGGAGGAGGTAGCCAGTTGCTGACTCGCAAGCACACCATACTTTCATTCCCCATTTGTTGGCTGGGCTGGTAGATACTGTTTTAGTGCATTCCTGCCTTTGAATGGCACCATTGCCTCATCAATGGCAATTTCTTTCTTAGGTTTGTAACGTAAGAACGTCCTATTAGCCATGTCGATGAGAGGCCGAATTTTGTGGAGGCGGTCATTGCTGTCAGCTATGTTGTTATCAGCCACATGTAAATACTGCTCCAGCTTCTTGAATCTCTTGAGAGGCATCACATTCTTCACACCTGGCACTCCCAGCCTATCATCTGTCGACCAGTGCAATTCCAAACGAGGAAGATTGTGGATCCCCAATAATATGAGCAGACCAAAATAGGCCTACATTTCGGTTGCGTTTGTTGGAACCCAGCCTTGATCATCTATCTGTTTGATCTTTTGCCTAGCATATACATTTGTTTGATCGGCAATCATTTGAAAAGTTTGTTCCTCGAAGAGTTGAAGAAAGAACGCACGCTGAGAATGATCGTCAGTTGTTAAGTTGACGCCAGTTTCTTCACTAAATTCTTTGATTTTCAATGTTGCTGTTTTGTTGCTCCAACCGTTTGCGTCGCGAGATGGCCCCGCCCGACTTTCGTCGGCCACATTTTCTTAATCAGATTCACTTTCTTCAAAGTCTGAAAGATCTGAAGTGCGCACGCTGATATCACTGAGATCCAGCTCCAATTCATCGTCATTTTCGTGCGCTTCAATGTCACTTAAATTGAACCCATTGAAATCGCCGCTATCACTTGAAGAATTGAGGACATCCATTTTGAATAACAACGCACAAAAACCCCGAAAACTAATGAACAATCTGATCAAATTTAAAGAAAACACTTGCAAATGTCACCCACGCTTTCACTCTATCAGCAAGACTGGTAGAAAGGAACAGGAAGTCTCGGAAATTCATGAGATCGCATTTTTAAAATGACTAGTATTCAATGACGGATTCAGACGTTTCACCCGTTAAGGGGTTCGGACGGAAATGGGCGTTTTGCCCTGTGAAGGGTTATGGCTTAATGCATAAACTTGTACAACAGAAATTAACTCATGTAGTCAAATGACATTTTATTTATTTACTTAAGTCACCATTTCATTCTATACACGTGACTGTGTGAACTGCTGAGTGGGTGTGTGATCGAATGCTCTGAACTTTCTGAGGTAAAGCAATATTAACTATTGAAACTAACAATGCCTAGAAATTCACAAGAAGCCAATAAAAAAACTTAGACCCCGACATCATGAAAAAGACATGTACCTAACTTTATTTTTTTTTAAAGCAACATTAAGAAAGAGGTAAGTTAATGGAGAAGGAGAAGGATGATCAGAAAGAGGATTAACGAGCAAGTGAGAAATGAGGAGAAGAAGAATGGGGCATCACTTACCTGCAAATCTCCCTCATAGTATGCAAGGCAGAGTTCTGTTAGCTCAAACAACCTGTTTTTGTAGTTCTGTGCATGGAATGTTTTGCCTTTAATTACTGCCTTTTTGCATAGAACTCCAGCCTTAATAGCTGGTCCATGAACTCCATCTAGGCTAATTCTTCCTTTAATCCTTACGGGTAGTCCAGACATCTTCACATAAATGGCATGCTATGTGTCTGTGGGGGATATCATATATAAATATATTATTAATAAAAATGAGTCTTTTGAAAGAGGTTACGACACCAAGACAAAGACATCTTTTTACACACATCTGAAAGAGGTAGTCAACATATCAGGAGAGAAAAGCTGGATTATATTGTAACAACTAGAAAGAATAATGCAAAAGGGGACTAAGGAAGCCAGCAGGAAAAGACTCTTCAATGTTTCAGTAGTATGGGGAAAATAGTAGCACACAAATTGATGTAATATATTAGGTCTCAATCTCCTTAGTGCTTGATGATGATGGTGATTACAACACATACTTGCGCATGACCAAAGCACACACAGTCAAATCTCATCTTGTTCCTCCTGTGCCTTGCAGTGTTGGGGTGAAGCCTAAATAGGAGGAGAGTGCCTGTTTTGGGCTTCATATATTGAGATTCCCATGGACTGTTATTTCCTGTGTCTATCGTTTACATGGTCGAACATGTAAGTCTGTGATCTTTAGTGGAGTAAAATACAATTACTCACCTGGACGTTTACAACCCTAATCGCCTTCAAAGTACCCGCCCTTGGACTGTACACTCTTCTCCCCTTGATCTTTCACGGTTGGAAGCATTTCATTAAAGCCTCTTTGGAAATATAATTCCTCATGAGTCAAATGGAGCCCATGTCAATAGTGTTTTCAATGAGGAAAAGCCAAAAATTGCAAGGAGCCATGTCAGGAGAGTGGGGAACCAGACCAAGCAGAGAATATTGTGTTCAACCAAAGAAAGTCTGAATTAAAGCTCCTTGCAGCCTGTCATTGCAGGGTCATGATTTGTTGGCTGTAAATGCTCTGTAAGTTTTAAGTTTCAACTCTAAACACTGATCCATTGGTGTTCAGAGCATGAAAAAAAGGCTGGCATCTTTTAGACAGAGGCTGGTGTGCACTCTCTACAAAGGCCAACAAGAACTACTTATATCACTAGTCACCATTAGACCAAAGTTGTGTTTCCTCTAAGGGTTTTAGGTAATTCTATGTGAACAGAATCCAACTCAAAGCCCAGAGTCATTAACCTATGGCAACCTGTGTTCATTATTTCTATATCTCGTTTCAAAAATGTGAAACTCAGAGATCATAAGTAGTTTCATGTTGTTTTGGTCTAACTCATCTGAGACTATATTGTTCTGAGGAAAAATTTCCCTTTTTTCTCTTGCGATGGGCTCCGTGGCTGCTTGCAGTGTTGCTTTCTTCAGAGCTTTCAACAATTATTTTCTTGTTGTCATGATATGTTTTCACAGTGTATGTCTGTAGACATGGCAAATCTATCTCAGTCAGCTCATTAGTAATTCCAGTGAAGCAGTGGCTTTTATTACAGTGGAAAACTATATCAATCAAAACTTTTACTTGTCTGTGATCACTGTCTGATAACTGGTCTAGCTCATGGATGATCAATTTTATGGAGGATGTCTCCAGTGTAAAAGGCTTTGGAACTTTTATGCTATCTTCTACAGTAGAAGCTGTCATGCGGTGTCTTCAATACAAAGAGATGAAATTCTACTTCCCAGCCCCCCCACTTCATCTCTTCTGCTGTCAGTGTCTGGGTATCCTCATTTTTCTGAGCAACTATTATGATCTCTGACTATTATGCAATTTGTGTCGTTTATTCTGATGTTAGAAAGTCTGAGATCTTTATTTGCACAGCTGTATAGATTATATTCCGTGTGTGTCTGTGGCTTGGGGGTTAGTGAATGCATTTTCACATTTCCTTGACATTCAGAGTCAATGGTTTGATGTCAGCTCCAGGCGATTTGAGAAGTGAGCAATACAGCAGTCATAGCTTCGGACACAAAGCGATCGGCTGGCAATTGGGTTTATTCATTTATTTGTCAACTGCACAACTCAAAAACACAATTTTAAAAAGTTGCTTAAAAGTCGACACGGTCGACTTCATTGCACCGGGTTTAATCCCATATGCTCAGTCTCTTTCGCACAAAGCACGAACTCCGTAGCTCTAGCGACGGCCCACAGGAGTCTCCGAAAAATTTCACTCGTGAACAGAATGATGCGGCCTGGAATCGAACTCACAACCTTCGGAGCCCGAAGGCTTGACCACTTTGTCACGGAGACTCCCTAAGGACACAATTAATTCACAAAAGTTTATCTCAGTTATAGATGACCAGAAGAGGTTTGGATAAATATCAATGGATTTCATTTTGTCAACTTCTTTTCATAATTTTTAAAAAAATTAGAAGAATGTCATTCATTACAGTAGTCTCCTCTTTTTCTTTGCTCATCTGAAATGTTTGTTTACATTGAAGCTGTAATATTTACTACTTTTAGCAGACTTCTGCGGACGTTTGTTGACAGGGTTAGCCTACCAATATTGTTTTTTTTTTGTGCATATCCTTTTTACAGGATGTCGCAGTCAACACCAGCAGACTGCTGCTGTGATCTCTTGGCAAGTTTACGCTGAGTAGCTTGCCATTGCTTTCTGAACGACCAGTAAGGATACCAACACAAAACCAGTGCAACGCAGTCTGCTGCCAAATCATGTGCAACTGTGTTTCAAATGCGGGTATATGGGATTATGAACCACGTCCATAAGCCCTTCACCACAGAGATCGCCCATATTATATATATATATATATATATATATATATATATATATATATATATATATATATATAATATATGAGAGGGCTGCATGGTCTCGAGGTATGGTGTCCGCCTCAAGTGCTGGAGGTCCCGGGTTCAAGCCCCGGTGAGGACTGGGATGTTTTCACGTGGACTTCTAGTAATAAAATGTCCCCTGGTCTCTGGGTAGTGAGATCTGCGCCATTGTGTATAGTTGTGCACGTAAAAAATCCCTTGGCTGTTGGAAATCAGAAAAGAGTAGCCTAACGGCGCTGCCCGGACAAAATTTTAAATTAAAAATCGACCCAAAGTATTTCAGGATCCTCGCCGGTGCTACAGAGTTTGTGCACTGAGCTGAGTTTCTCCAGACCCAGGTTTGAGTTAGGAGGAGAACGGAGCACTTATGGATTACACCCGTGTGCAGTAATGTTGATCCATCGACTAAACTAAACTATATACATTGGCACCTTTCCGTCTTGACAGACGATAGTTTGGTACATTGTGCTTCAAAAAGGCTTAATGACTACGACCCACGGCGGTGGCGAGTGTGGCTGGTAAGGCCAATTCTTGCTGCAAATGTTTGCCCACAGTAGATGCATGTGAAAACATGGTCATTTCCACCACTTTGCACCATCTTACGTCTCTCACGCTCTGTGTGTGCTTTATCTGCAATCATTTTCTCCTTTGTCTTTATTCCATTTCTGATAGTCGCCCTCCATGCAACACGTTCAGCGGCGACTTGCTCCCAATGTCCATTATCAATGCCTGTATCAATCATGTCCCGCTTACACACATCTTTGTATCGTAGTAGAGACCGACCCTGAGATCTCCTACCCGTCTGTAATTCACCAAAAAAGATGTCCTTTGGTATTCTATTATCATCCATCCTCCTAACATGTCCTATCCATCTAAGTCTATGAAGACTGAGCATGGAATACACTGTCACACAACCCGATCTTTCCAATACTTCAGTATTTGTGATTTTGTCTTGCCACTTAATACCAAGTATTCTTCGCAGACACCGCATATGAAAGCTGTTTAAACGTTTCTCTTGGCGTGAGTAAGTTGTCCAGGTTTCACTGCCATAAAGAAGAGTACTAAGGACACAGGCTTGGTAGACGAGGACTTTTGTTTTGGCAGTAAGCTTCCTGTTCTCCCAGACTCTTTTTGCTAACATGTTCATTGTTGTTGCTGCCTTGCCAATCCTGATGTTGATTTCCTGATCGAGGGATAATTTGCTATTTACCTCTGATCCAAGATATGTAAAATGGTCTACTATCTCCAGTTCGGCGTCGTCAATAAAGATTGATGGTACACCATGTGCACCTTGTGACATAATCTGTGTCTTCTTTTTGTTAATTGTTAAACCAAATTCAGAACAAGCAGTGGAGAATGCAGATAGCAGATGTAATTCTTCCTCAGAGTGGGTCGTAATCGATGCATCATCCGCAAAAAGCAAATCTCTGATTAGAACCCTCCTTATTTTGGTCTTGGCCTTCAATCTCTGAGCATTATAGAGGCCACCATCTGAGCGTGAGTGAATGTATATGCCGTCATCCTGATCACGAAAGGCATATTTCAGTAGAAGTGAAAAGTATATCCCAAAGGGGGTGGGGGCTAGACACAACCTTGCTTAACTCCACTCTTGATTTCAAACTCTTCTGAAGTTGAGCCAATCTTCTTTAGTGCTTTGAACAGACCCTCACGACTGACCAAATCGAATGCCTTTGTGAGGTCAATGAAGGCAATAAACAGTGGCTGATTTTGTTCCCGGCATTTTTCTTGCATCTGTCGCAATGAGAATATCATATCAATGGTAGACCGGTTCTGACGGAAGCCGCACTGTGATTCGGGGTAGACTTGATCACCTAGGACTTGAAGTCTGCACAGAACAATTCTGGCAAATACTTTTCCAACAATACACAGAAGTGAGATACCCCTATAGTTGTTGCAGTCACTCCGATCGCCCTTGTTCTTGTACAGCGTTATGATGTTTGAATCTTTGAAATCCTGTGGGACTTGTCCTTCTCGCCAGCATAGCTCTATTAGCTGGTGGATCTGTAGAGTGAGTGTGTCTTGCCCACTCCTGATTACCTCTATTGGAATCCCATCCTTACCTGGAGCCTTGCCAGACGCAAGTTCATTTATAGCACACTTAACTTCTGTTATAGTGGGAAGTGTGTCCAGGTGGTCAAGAGTTGGCAGGGCCTCTATCGCATTGAGGGCATCATCCGCTAGCTTGGTCTCACTTGAGTAAAGCTCTAAATAGTGCTCGACCCATCTATCCATCTGCTGTTTCTTATCAGTGATGATTTCTCCAGTCAAGGTTTTCAGCGGTGCACTTCTTTTGATCATTGGACCACAGGCTTTCTTTATCCCTTCATACATGCTTCTGATGTTTCCCTTATCACTTGCGATTTGAATGGACTCACATAACTTGATCCAATAGTCATTAGCACACTGCCTGGCAGCCTTTTGCACATCCTTCCTTGCTTGCTTCAGCTCACTCAGAGTGTTACGCGTTGGTCTTCCTTTGTTTCTTAATATATATATATATATATATCATGTGCCATGCCCTTAAGCGTGGGTGGTCATGTTTTGCCATCTCACTCAATCACCGGTCGTGGATCAGCTCTGTGTTTCTGTCTCAACTATGCCACATGGCCAAGCCATCCAGGTATTTACTTCTCGGTCTTCCCTTTGGTCTCTTCCCTTTGATCTTGCCCAAAAAATGTTGACTGTCTCCGGCTAATGTCTCTAATCAGTTTACAATCTTTATTTGTTTCTTGAAGTTCTTGTTCATTGGTTGTTCTGTCTGTCCATGGTATTCTTTGCATTTTCCTCAGAAACCACATTTCCAAAGCCATAAAATGTTTTTCAGCTTGTCTGCTCATTGTCCACGCATCACATCCATACAAAAGTACAGGTTCAATGTATCACTTCAACACTTTTTTCCTCATTTAAATTGATATTTTTGTTTATTGGTCAGTATGTTTTTCATCTTGCAAAAAGCTACCTTCACAATGGCAATTCTCTTGTTATAATTTCTTGAAGGCATCTCCCATCAGATATTACGACTGTTCCGAGATAACTGCATCGATTCACTTGTTTAAGAATATGCCCATTTACTTGTATATTGCATTGTGGTATTTCCTACTTCCCAGTGACGACCATCATAATCTGTGTCTTCTTACAATTCAGTTCTAACCCTAGTTGTTCACTGTGTGCAACAACCGCATCTAGTAAATGCTGCAGGTCCTGTTCATAGTCTGCTATCACAACTGTTTTATATATATATATATATATATATATATATATATATATATATATATATATATATATATATATATATATATATATATATATAAGTTCACCCCCATATACAGTACACAATTGCAATTTACAATAATATTGTATTTTAACAAACGAAGTGTCTATTCGCAACCAAGTTGCGAATGATACATTTGTGCTAAGCTTTCATCGTGGTCCCTGTAGCATAGCGGTGAGTTTCTCCGCTTGTAACCGTGGTTACTGTAGTTCGATTTGTTTTTTTTCATTTTCAGAAATTAATTAAGTGAAAGCGACAAGATAACTATGTACAAAGACAGTTATTCGGCATTTTGACAAATTAGCTAACTTACTGGTAACTGATAGTAATTATTTATCCGGTAAACCGGAGGGAACTGGAGGACAGGTGCTGGAGCTTCAATTAACCTTCTCCACGACGCCTAACGGCATAAGTGGAAGACAACAACAACACCAACTTCTGGAATAAATGCCGTGGTTGATTTTGATGTCCTGTAAAAGACATCCAACTAACTGTACCTTCTGAAACAAACATGAATAGTCGCTGGGTCTGTAGTGAAGTGGTTGTGAATGCATTTCGTAAACCTGCATACCGCGTTCGAAACCTAGCTGCGGTGATTTGGAAGCATTTGCATTGGTTTTCATACAGAGGTATGAGTGCCGGTAGTTCAGAAATAAATGGCAAACTACTGAACGTAAACATGCCCGGGAATTTTTAAAAAAAAACACATTCTGTTGATTTGCCAAACCATGCCATACATCACAGTGTCAAGATTAATTCATGGAAATATCAAATATATCATGAGAGGTTTATTGGGTATCTGAATTTGTTGTTGTTGTTTGTTCATTCGCTTTGAATGCAAGCGTAGCCAATATACGTGCTACTACTAATAGCTGCCACTACTGGAGACTGCACTGGACTGATATTTGCATGTGGATTATGTTTCCTATTACCATTGTCCCTCACCACCAGGTAAACCCACTCAGACTTCAGACAGGGGCAGACGTGGGCATTCCCCGCACATGCCTGCTTAATTGTATAAGCTTCTACATTGGTTTGTTAGATGTATACTCACTTCATATTGTTTAAGGATTTCCCACAGCTTGTTTGTATCTACTCTTGGTTGCGAATAGAGACTTTGTTTATTTGCAACCAAGTTGCGAATAGAGACTTCATTTATTCGCAACTTGGTTGGGAATAAATTCTCCCTTTATCAAATATTATTTCAAACACAACATACTGTTTTGAAGACAGCCAGGAGTAAACCATTCAACTCACTAATTTACTGCATGGCCGAATGGATAAGAATGCGTGTTCTTAAACATATGGTGTGCTGATGCCGAGGTAAGCGGTTTAACCCCTTCACCAGACAGTTGGACTAAAATGTTGACCTGTCGTCCTTGACTTGGGGGCGTTAATTACAAGTATCTATGAAGTCGGAGTGGGTTCGCCTGATAGCAAGGGACACTGTTAATAGGGAAAGCTAACCCACACGCAAATTCAGTCCATCACTACTATAACTATAAATTATACTTCAGTATAAATAATGTGTGTATGGGCAGCACTCGAGTTCAAAGCGAGTGAGCGCAAAATTAAAAGTAAATTTACTTACATTTATTATAGGGAGAGTTTATACCGAGCTGGCTCGGAATAGACAGAGTAGTTTATACCGAGCTGGCTCGGAATAGACAGAGTAGTTTATACCGAGCTGGCTCGGAATAAACGGAGTAGTTTATACCGAGCTGAAGTATGAAGCTGTTTAAATATCAAGAATAATTTTCCAGATTGGTATCCCCAATAAAAATAATTGTGTCCCCATGCGAGTTAAAGAATTGTTAACTTGCGTTTCTGTACTCTTACTGTTTACAGGCTTCCATCTTTGTTTACATTACCGACCTACTATTTCCTTCTATTGATGTCCTCATCATAGTTGCCATTCTAGATATTTTATATTCAGATCTAGAGGTTTTTGCCGGCATCTGGATACCGTTTTCTGACGTTTGGATGATGGATGCAATTCTAGATACTTTTCATTTGGAGTCGGATATTTCAAATACTTTCTAGATTTTACTTTTCTTTCGGTGTCATTTACCCATTTTATGTTCGGTCTGGACGCGCGTAAATTATGGTAACTGCCATTATTTAAACTTTGAACTGACTTGGGTCAACGCTCAACAATCTGGCAACCCCACTATTTTATATTCAGATCTAGAGGTTTTTGCCGGCATCTGGATACCGTTTCCTGACGTTTGGATGATGGATGCAATTCTAGATACTTTTCATTTGGAGTTGGATATTTCGAATACTTTCTAGATTTTACTTTTCTTTCGGTGTCATTTACCCATTTTATGGTCGGTCTGGACGCGCGTAAATTATGGTAACTGCCATTATTTAAACTTTGAACTGACTTGGGTCAACGCTCAACAATCTGGCAACAACCCGGACAACTGAAGAAACTTTTGGTCAGTAAACATTTAAACTTAAAGAATTTGGCTGCAATTGGAACCGATAATGCATCGGTAATGGCATTGTTAGCAGGTCGCGTTTGTTTGACCAGGGACATTTCCCGCGAGACTTGGGTTATGCGTCAGAAAGCTGTGGACAAGACGTCCTCTGGGTAGGACCGTTTGCGGAAAAAGTCCAGCATTTCATGGGCTCTCTCGAGGAAGTCATTATCATCCTGACAGATACGACGAAGGCGGAGTAGCTGGGAATATGGGATGGAATCTTTGCAGCTTTTGGGGTGGGATGAGCTGTACAGGAGGAAACCGTGAGCATCAGTAGGTTTGTAGTACACGGAGGTCGTGAGGCCTGTAGGGTTTAATTTAATAGTGGTGTCAAGGAAATTGACAGAGGTGGTGGAAATTTCTGTGGTGAATTTGATCGATGGATGGAAGTCATTGACATAATTGATGAAGCGGTTCAGTTCCGCCTCTGCCATGTCGGTGAGACCTATGCCGTCATCGATGTAGCGTCGGTAAAAAGAAGGGAGAAGACCATCATAGCGGGAGGGGATAGGTTGGAGCGTTTCAAGCGAGGGAAAGAAAGTTGCTTAATCTCATGGAGTGTGTCAGCTATGTAGAGGTAAAGCGCGTTGGAAGCTCCGGAAGGTGGGGTCCATGTGGAACGGGATTTGGTTGAAGATGGAAAAATGTCAGGAGGTTGTGGGGTGGGACTGTGGACAGGCTTGACTGCAACGTCCTGTAAGGGATTTTTGTTTAAATTGTTGCGTATCCCTTGCGTATCGAGAACATCAAGGACTGAGGTATGTGAGATATATGGACGCCTGCAACATTTTGAAGGACACAATATGGTGATGACGGTATGTATAACTAATGGAACTTTCCCAAGAACTTAAACATGCGAATGGGTAAGAAAAGAACGGAGGGTGCCCATGGATTTAACTGAAATGTTGAAACGAATAGACGAATGTGGAAGAAATTGGGGTGGCAAGCAAGCTGAAATAATGCCAAAGCGACCTCTGAGATCATAGACAAAGGCAGGGCAAAGGGTCACGTTATATCTCTATACTGTTACACGGCTCTGACTGATATCTTGTACTTTGATTACCGGGTCTTTGTGACATAAGCACAAAACGTCTTCGTGCAGTTTCTGGTGTTTACGCCTTTCTAGGTATTCAAATATTTGCAATAAATGTCGCTTTCTCTTAACTTCTTTCTTCTCTCTAATTGCTTTATTTGCACACACGCATGTTTGTTGCTGACTTTATTTATCAACTCCATCATCCAAGCTAAGTGCATCTTGTGAGACAGGCATCAGTGAAGATGAGGACATGATTCTATAGGTAAGTCACATCAATTTTCTTTTTAATGTTGCATATCCCTTACAGGATGGTGCAGTCAACATCAGAATTTTTCAGCTGCTGTTGATGTACAAGGCAAGATTACGCTCTGTAGTTTGCCATTGCTTTCTGAGCGACCGGCTCACATACCCCTGTAAGTTACCAGCGCGGCTCGAACCGCTGTCGGTTCGGGCGCAGCTGCGTTACTCACGAGAATATACGGGATAACGGCGTTAGCCGTAAACTTTTCGCCAGGGAGAGCGGCAGTCACATCAATACATATGTAATTTCTTACTTTCTCAATCTGGATATTTTTCCTAGATACTTTGCAACGAAATCTAGATATTTATGGATGTTGTTTGGGCCGTTTCTAGATACTTTTGGTCAAAAAAAAGTGGCAACCCATGCCTCATAATTCCGGTCCAAGCTGACAGTAATATGCGTCGCCTCAGAAAGACATAGGCAATTCAAACACCAGGCTTCCGACTTACTGCCCTGATGAATTAACAAATAAACAAGGAAATGCTACGCGCATAAAGTGCAGCAAAACCTGGTATATGTGAAGCAGGTTGAAAAGAGAGAGGAGATAGATAGATAACGAAGCTAGTGTGAGAGACAGAGATATGAGAAAGATGTGGTGAAAGACATAAAAAAGTGATAACTTTTATATAATATAAATAAGATAATATAAGTGACAAAACATCTGTTCATAATAATAGTTCCTAATTTTTTTTTATTAAAAAGTCGCTTGCACCCAATTAATTGCTGAAATATTTTTTTTAAAAAAAGTGTCCAGCAGGGAATCGAACCAAC
Source organism: Cepaea hortensis (assembly GCA_963921405.1). Taxonomy (NCBI): domain Eukaryota; kingdom Metazoa; phylum Mollusca; class Gastropoda; order Stylommatophora; family Helicidae; genus Cepaea; species Cepaea hortensis. The sequence continues at coordinate 98,440,583 of OY992879.1, read as the reverse complement.
AGCTCCCACTTATCAGGCAGAGACACTTACCACTGTGCTACTGAGGATATGATTTTGAATCAACAAAAGTATATAACATTAACATAGCCACGCTCATGTCCCGATGACGTCACATACGTTAAATCACGTGACTAGGCAACTCACGTGACCAGGACCACCCGGGGTTTCCGGGAACGGGAAAAATCACGTGATAGTTTAGCTCTGAATAAACGGAGTAGTTTATACCGAGCTGGCTCGGAATAGACACTTTCTTTATTATATATATATATATATATATATATATATATATATATATATATATATATATATATATATATATATATATATATATATATATAATATTAATATTATATTATATATATATATATATATATATATATATATATATATATATATATATATATACTAGCTGACCCTGCCCGGCTTCGCCCAGACCCTGGTGGGGAGCATCTCATTTAATTCATATAAGTAGTCATATAAGTTCTCGTTCCCGTTACCGACTATCTGTCTGTCTGTCTGTCTGTCTGTCTGTCTGTCTGTCTGTCTGACCCTGCCCGGCTTCGCCCAGACCCTGGTGGGGAGCATCTCATTTAATTCATATAAGTAGTCATATAAGTTCTCGTTCCCGTTACCGACTATCTGTCTGTCTGACTGTCTGTCTGTCTGTCTGTCTGACCCTGCCCGGCTTCGCCCAGACCCTGGTGGGGAGCATCTCATTTAATTCATATAAGTAGTCATATAAGTTCTCGTTCCCGTTACCGACTATCTGTCTGTCTGACTGTCTGTCTGTCTGTCTGACCCTGCCCGGCTTCGCCCAGACCCTGGTGGGGAGCATCTCATTTAATTCATATAAGTAGTCATATAAGTTCTCGTTCCCGTTACCGACTATCTGTCTGTCTGACTGTCTGTCTGTCTGTCTGTCTGACCCAGCCCGTCTTCGCCCAGACCCTGATGGGGAGCATGTCATTTAATTCATATAAGTAGTCATATAAGTTCCCGTTCCCGACTGTCTGTCTGTCTGTCTATCTATCTATCTGTCTGTCTGTCTGACCCAGTCCAGCCCATGGTGGAGAGCATCTCATTTAAATCATATAAGTAGTCATATAAGATCCCGTTCCCGACTATCTGTCTGACTGTCTGTCTGTCTTGGTTAAATGGAGGAGGGAGGAGGAAGAGGGAGGTGGAGGAGGGAGGAGGAGGGCGGAGACAGGAGGAGTAGGGAGGAATAGGAGGGAGGAGGAGGGATTAGGAGGAGGAGGGGGAGGAGGAGGGAGGAGGAGGAGGGAGGAGAAGGAGGGAGGATGAGGGAGGAGGAGGGAGCAGGAGGAGGAGAGGGAGGAGGAGAAAGAGGGAGGAGGAGGTAGAGGGAGGAGGAGGGAGGAGGAGGAGGGAGGAGGAGGGGGAGGAGGAGGAGGGAAGAGGAGGTAGAGGGAGGAGGAGGGAAGAGGGAGGAGGAGGAAGGAGGAGGAAGAGGGAGGAGGAGGGAGGAGGAGGAGTGAGGAGGTAGAGGGAGGAGGAGGAGGGAGGAGGAGGGAGGAGAAGGAAGAAGGAGGAGGAGGGAGGAGGCAGAGGGAGAAGGAGGAAGGAGGAGGAGGGAGGAAGAGGGAGCAGGAAGAGGGAGGAGGGAGAGGGAGGAGGAAGAGGGAGGAGGAGGAGGAAGAGGGAGGAGGAAGAGGAGGAAGAGGAGGGAGAGGGAGGAGGGGAAGAGGAAGAGGGTAGGAGGAGGGGAGAGGAGGAGGAGGAGAAGGGAGGAGGAGGGAGGAGGTAGTAGGATGGAGAAGTAAGAGGGAGGAGGTAGGAGGAGGAGGAGGGACGAGGAGGCAGGAGGAGGAAGAGGGTAGGAGGAGGAAGAGGGGAGAGGAGGAGAAGAATGGAGAAGGAGGGAGGAGGAGAAGGAGGAGTGAGGAGGAGAAGGAGGAGGCAGAGGGAGAAGAAGGAAGGAGGAGGAGGAAGGAGGGAGAGGAAGGAGGGAGAATGAGGAGGGGAGGAAGGAAAGGGAGGTGGAGGAGGAGGAGGTAGAGGGAGGAGGAGGAGGAGGAGGGAGGAAAAGGGAGGAGGAGGGAGGAGAAGGAAGAAGGAGGAGGAAGAGGGAGGAGGAGGATGGAAGAAGGAGGAGGAAGAGGGAGGAGGAGGGAGGAGGAGGATGGAAGAAGGAGGAGGAAGAGGGAGGAGGAGGATGGAGGAGGGAGAGGGAGGAAGAGGGAGGAGGAGGAAGGAGGAGGAAGAGGGAGGAGGTAGGAGGAGGAGGAAGAGGGAGGAAGAGGAAGAGGAAGAGGGAGGATGAGGAAAAGGGAGGAGGAGGGATTAGGAGGAGGAG
>OY992879.1:98348294-98438066 GCA_963921405.1 Cepaea hortensis | reverse complement strand
GAGGAAGAGGGAGGAGGAGGGAGGAGGAGGAAGGGGGAGGAGGAGGAGGAAGAGGGAGGAGGAGGATGGGGGAGGAAGAGGAGGGAGAGGGAGGAGGGGGAGGGGAAGCGGAAGGGGGTAGGAATTGGAGGAGGGGAGAGGAGGAGGAGGGAGAAGGAGGGAGGAGGAGAAGGGAGGAGGAGAGAGGAGGGGAAGGAGGGAGGAGGAGGGGAGAGGAGGAGGAGGAGGCGGAGGGAGAAGGAGGAAGGAGGGAGGAGGGAGAGGGAGGAGTTAGGAGGAGGGAGAATGAGGAGGGGAGGAAGGAAAGGGAGGTGGAAGAGGAGGAGGAGGGAGGAAGAGGAGGGAGGAGGAGGAGGGTGGAGGAAGGAGGTAGAGGGAGGAGGAGGTAGAGGGAGGAGGAGGAGGAAGGAAAGGGAGGAGGAAGAGGAGGACTGTAGATAACTTCCTTACACATAAAAAGATGAATTGTTATTGATATTGCCGTGGCATGGAGGCATACATATCAGCAGCAAAGTTGATCCAGAAAACCAAAGACTGAGATCTATGGAGAACCATGAACGCCTAAGCCAGCCGGCACGGCACTTGATGATGATGATGATTGCCGTGTGACGATTCTGTGTAGTCACGTCATTTTCTTCGCTTGTCCTATCGTTTTGGTTCGGAGATTCTTTCATCATCATCATCATATATTTACGTACGTATTTAGGGAGGGGGAGGAGGGAGGAGGAGGAAGAAGAAACAAAAATATGACAGTTGGCAGCGCTGGAATGAGAGGAAGGCGTGTAGAAAATTTCATCTCAATCGGATGGGCCGTTCGCGAACGCATAAAGGACATACATACAGACATATCCACACACATTGCCTTTTATATATAAGAAGATATATATATATATATATATATATATATATATATATATATACACACACACACACACACACACACGCATACAAATTGTATATTGGAAACAAGCTGCTATAAGGATTGATAGTGAAATAAGTCAATATCAGTCTATTAATAGATGTGTGAGACAGGGATGTGTAACGTCTCTAGATCTTTTTTCCCTGTACAGTGAAAATATTTTCATAAATAGAGAAGGAATCAACACTGGGTAACGTAACATCAATAACATTAGATGTGCGGATGATACAGTATTGATTGCAGACAATGAGCAGTATCTGCAACATTTAGTAGATGCGGTTATTGCACACAATGATCAACTAGGGTTAGAATTAAACTGTAAGTAGACACAGATTGCGGTCGTCACTAGGAAGAAGGAAATACTACAGTGTAATATACAAGTAAGTGAGAATATTCTTAAACAAGTGAATCGGTAGAATGATCCCGGAACAGTCATAACATCAGTTATCAGTTGGGGTATCGTCATTGCACTCTGGACAGGTCCATGGGTGCTCAGATCCTACCCCCAACATATGCATCAGCGTCCGGTGGCTAATAGTGCCAGTTCTGTGTTGGTTGACGAGGCTCCTAGTTTTCCCGATGTACCTCTCGTGTCTGAAGAGATTAGAACAAGAATCACCTTGGCAAAGGTAGCCTTTTGTAAGATGGAAAACATACTAAGCAATAAAAAATATGTCATTTGTAACAAGATAAAGAGTGTTCAGGTGCTCCATCCATCCATCATGTGCCATGCCGGTAAGCGTGGTCGGTCATGTTCTGCCATCTCACTCGATCACCAGAGTCGTGGATCAGCTCCGTGTTTCTGTCTCGACCATGCCACAAGGCCAAGCCATCCAGGTACTTGCTTCTAGGTCTTCCCCTTGGTCTGTTCCCCTCGATCTTACCAGTTGTCACCAAATTCTCCAATCCATTTCTTCTCATAACATGCCCAAAAAATTTTGACTGTCTACGTCTAATTTCTCTAATCAATTTACGATCTTCATTTGTTTCTTGAAGGACTAGTTCATTGGTCTTTCTGGCTGTCCATGGTATTCTTTGCATTTTCCTCAGAAACCACATCTCTACAGCCATCAGATGTTTTTCAGCCTGACTGCTCATTGTCCACGCTTCACATCCATACAAAGTACAGGTTCAATGTAGCATCTCAACACTCTTTTTCTCGTTTCAATTGACATCTTTTTATTGGTCAATATGTTTTTCATCTTGCTAAAGGCTACTTTTGCCATGGCGATTCTTGTTCTAATCTCTTAAAGGCATCTCCCATCAGATGTTACTACTGTTCCGAGATAATTGTACCTGCTCACTTGTTGAAGAATATTCCCATTTACTTGTATATTACATTGTGGTATTTCGTCCTTCCTAGTGACGACCATAATCTGTGTCTTTTTACAATTTAATTCTAACCCTAGTTGTTCACTGTGTGTAACAATCGCATCTACTAAATTTTGCAGGTCTTGTTCATTGTCTGCAATCAAGACTGTATCATCTGCATATCTAATGTTATTGATGCATCGTCCCCCAATGTTGATTCCTTCCATATCTTCAATATTTCTGAAAATACTTTCACTGTACAGGGAAAACAGATCTGGAGACGTTCAGGTGCTACATGGAACCTATACTTTCGCATGGATGTGAAGCGTTGACAATGAGCAGACACGCTGAAAAACATCTGATGGCGGTTGAAATGTGGTTTCTGAGGAAAATGTAAAGAATACCATGGACAGACAGAAAAACTAATGACCAAGTCCTACAAGAAACAAATGAAAACCACAAACAGGTTCGAGAAATTGGACGTAAATAGTCAAACTTTTTTGGCCATGTTATGAGAAGAAATAAATTGGAGAACTTGGTTACAACTGGTGATATCGAGGGGAAGAGAACAAGGGGAAGGCAGAGAAGTAAATATCTGGATGGCTTAGCCATGTGGTATAGTCGAGACAAGAACACAGAGCTGATCCACGACTCTGGTAATCGCGTGAGATGGCAAAACATGACCGCCCACGCTTATCGGCATGACATACCAGCATTTTTTGGCTGTTTGTGATCCCTGCTCAAGTTTACATTCAGTAATTTGCCATTGTTTTCTGAACGATTGGCACTCATACCATTGTATGGAAGACAACGCAATGAGGTCTGCTTACAATCCCCCGCAGCTGTGTTTGGATCGCGGTATGCGGGATTACAAATTGCATTCGTAACCTCTTCGCTACATCGTCGACACGAACAAATCAGGAAGAGCTTGGAGACAGCAGGTGTGTGGTTTTTAGACTATGTTGTGAATACATTGGATGACCAGAATTGCCATGATTGCATGGAAGAGACTAATGACAGTAAACCACCATAGGAATTCATCACGACACTTGGGAGACTGCTGCCAAAGACATAAAATTAGTGGCGTACATCATTACACATGGGTGTAGTCACTTGTGAAGCAACCAGGACTGCAAGAGCTGTGGAACAAAAAAGACTGAACAGAAAAACCACTGCAGGAGATCCTCCTCCCGGAACGTCAAGCATTCTTTGCCCACATTGTCAAAGGACATTTCGAGCCAAAATAGGCCTTACCAGCGATCTTAGAACTCACGGCTGCAAACTTCCAACATCCACTGAATGAAATGAATGGTCATCATCATTCTTGATGGACAAACACCAATACTATGCAATGTTAATTCAGTTGTTTGCGACAGCTTTCTGAATGGTCAACGCCTAATACCAAGAAAATCAACACAAAATGATCTGCTTCCAAATAGCCTGCAGCTGATTGTGTACCCTTGTCTTGGTATGACAAGGAATTATGAAGACTATAGTTTATACTACAGATAGATACAGCATTCCTTTGTTGATCTGGCAGCTTCTGCAGCTTGCCTTATTCACGATATATTGGTGTTACCTTTCCTCTGGAGTAAACTAGGCAAGCCGAGAGAGGGATCATGCTGCATGGGCAACATATGGTCGCTATAATTCAGCCCAGGTTTTGTGCCATTGATAGGTATAACATTCACTACCGCTATGGGTTGTAGTTATGCATTGTTAGAAACACAATGTAACAAGCTATTGTCTGTCAAGATGGTAAGATGCCGGTGAGTTTATACTATTTTATACATATCTGTCCAAAACACACTTGAAACTCACACCGTTCATACATGGGAAATGAAAAACACAGTTGGTATATATATGTATATAAATATGATATGTATTATTACCTTATATTTATGATATGCATATTGATATTTTATAACAATATATATTATAAGGCATTACTATTAACAAGTAACAGTATGTACACAGAAGAGGCACATTTGACATTTTAAATAACAAATTACTAGCATTTTAAATAACAATGGACACAACAATCCTTTTTATTATGAGGCACAAACTCAGTTTTAAGCAAACAATTAAATGTAGCAAAACACAACAAACAATATCAATAACAGACCAAAAGATGAGAAGTCTTAAGTCATATTATTGTATAAAATCCACCGCAATTTAAACACAACAGTAAATAGCTTGGCTAATAAATTATTGTGATATAGTATTAACAGTGCATATTATACATTTACAGGTATAAGAAACCTGGCCGCACTTTAACAAATGCAAATATCCCTATGATATCTTACAGACTAATGTGTTTGCATAGCAAAATGATAATTTGCATAGTAAAATGATAATGACAGGGTCATATCTACTTTAAAACAGTGTGTTTATCACGACTATTAAAATAACTTTGCATGTGATTTGTAAATATAAGAAGATATTTATTATACGCTTTGCTAGAAAAAAAAAATAAGGTAAAAATATCTAGTCTATTTTACACTGCAACAGTTTGTTACAAAGTGGAATAAAATATGTGCTGATGACGGACAAGGAAGAGACGTTTTGAAAAATAAACACTTACTTATGCTTTATACAGGAAAATGCAGCCTATACAAAGGATGATTGACACACAATTCTTGAATGATGAGTTACGAATGCAGAATTCAAAACCATACTGGCTAATTTGTTATGCTACACATACATACCTGGCTAAGTGAATTGTATAGTAATTTACCATGCTTAATTAAGCAAAGCACATCAAATTTTTTTTGGAACTAATATTTAAAACAAATTACACATGACATTATCTGCACCATTTTCTCAAATGTTAACCTTCCTTGTATTAAGTCATAGAATCTTCCTAGCATTCTACAGGGTGTTTGTAAAGCTTCACTACATTTTGTATGTAGAATAACTTGGGAAAATGAAGTACATAAGGCCATCAAAAATGTGCTAGAAAATGAATTAACTTAGTTACAATAGTCACTGCTATGGTATAACGCTGTTTTGGGGAAGCTGGAAGTACCAATGAAGTATTCATTATAACAGGTGTTGGAAATGTATGCGACGAGGGAGTTGTTTATCAGGAAATCTTGCTATAAAACTTTGAACAACCATCCATGTGCATCGACTGCCATTTCAAAACACTTGTTAAACCAAAAAGATTCTTTCTTCTGTTAACACCATCCTGTTTGGAGTGCAAAGAATTACTCCAGCATACAACATCCATTTGCTGTATATTGCTTCAAGGTGGACCGTGGAGCACATATTTTAATGACGTCATGTACTTAATTTTTCCAAGTTGTTCTCATACACAGTGTAGTGAGACTTTACAAACACCCTGTATAAGACCATTTGTCACCCACATGCTACTGGGGCCCATAAAAGAAGCAAAGACAGTGTAATTAACCAAGCATGTCATGAGAGGCAGCTAAAGGCAACTAAGGAAGGTTGGCAAGAAATTGGCTACCTCATCCCATATAAAACATAGCTGCAAAATGCAACCAATCATAAGCAATTCTACAAAGCACTTGGTGTGAGTTGGCTGAAGACCTATGCTCCGAAAGACAGAAGAGGAAGAAGCTCACTTGTGTCACAAATCTCAAGCTCCCTGTATGTGGCATACTCTTTTGAATATAGCAATCTTTACATTGTCAATTTTTTTGCTAAAATAATATACTGCTGAGGACCTCTTGAAATCACTGGGTAAAAAAAAAAAGATGGAAACCCACGTCTTCTATAAGTGGTATTCATTCAATACATGTTAATTTATTTCTCAAGCTATTTGCTAATTTAGTTAATTTTGTTATGCTTTGTAAAAATGTGAAATAGTTTCAAAATTATTGCCTAATATGTTCAAGGCAACAAATATCCCATAATCACTTATATATGATGCCACTTTGTGAATGAAGATAGTTAATAACTAATTGTTTTTGCTCCCTGGAGCAGTTGCAGAGCCCTCATGAGAATGGTATCCGACTGTCAAGAGCAGACAACTCTGAAGCCTAAAGATAAGCAAAAACAATGAACGGTGGCAGGGACATTTAAAATGAGACACATATTATTAATCTTGATTACATTAAAAGGTACAGGAACCAAATAATATGTGTTAGGAAGTTCTGAATTTTAGATAGACAGATTCAATTTGTTCCCACTGGAATTATTATTGAATCATTCCGTAAATAAATGATAGTTATGTAATTTAGGTAAAGACTATGAAAACACATAAATAATAAGGCACCCAATGGAAATATAATAACCAAGAAAGAGTTATATTTAGAAATGAGTATAGTAACAACGAACTTAGGGAAGAGCTAATCGGCACAAGATTTATGAGATTTACATAAAGTTACTGCACTACATTATGTTCGCAATAATTTTATTACATGCTAACATATGAAATCAAACATTTAGCAATGCACCTAATTAAAAGTGAAAAGAACTACAGCAGAATTTAGACACTGAGGGGATCCCAGCACATATGGACTGAATGGCTCAATGTTCAGTGAGGATAATTTGACGACTAACTGGATAGCAGACATCATACATGTAATAATGCACCTAATCAAAAGTGAATAGATATTTACTACAGGAGAAAAAAAGATACCATACATATTATAATGCACCTAATCACAACTGAAAAGTAGTAACTACAGAAGAAATAAGACACCACTCACGTTATAATACACCTAATCAAAAGTGAATAGATAGTAAATACAGAAGAAAAAGACACCATACATGTTATAATGCACCTAACCACAAATGAAAAACAGTAACTACAAATGAAATAAGACACCATTCATGTTATAATGGACACAATCAAAAGTGAATAGATAGTAACTACAGAAGAAAAAGACACCATACATGTTATAACGCACCTAATCACAGATGAAAAATAGTAACTACAGAAAAAAACAAGACACCACACATGTTATCATGCACCTAATCACAACTGAAAAATAGTAACTACAGAAGAAAAAAGATCCATACATGTTATAATGCACCTAATCAAAAGTGAATAGATAGTAACTACAGAAGAAAAACAACACCATACATGTTAAAAAGCACCTATTCAAGTGAAAAGATATACTAACTAAAACAGAATATAACATTATGAAATGTAACAACCACAAGAGATAAAGATCCTGCAGACAAATAATCATGAAAAGACAATTTGACATGAAGATTATAAATATTGCATTGATAAGTTCTCTAACAGATGTACTAACATGTCACATGCTGACTACATCATGGGATATAAGTATTATGGTGGATATTTTGATTGCATTTCTCAGATGCGCCTTATTGATATCATATTAAAATCACAGTGGACAATACTAACATTAATATGTTACAACATATTGGTAATGATATAGCAACTTTATTTTAGCTATAATAATGAAAGTTCTACATTTTAGTTTTATCTAGACTAGTAATCTTCTTCTTTTTTCTGAATTTTTCAAGGGGTTTTTCACACTTAGTTAGGCATGTTAAAGGTTGATGCGTCTGACTTTGGCATGCATTAGTTTAAGGTTTGCTTTCTCTAGACAGAGTCTATCCAAGGTAATTGGCTTTATCTATCCGTGGGTAGGTTTATAAATTCCCTAACAATTCTGAAAAGGCAGCAGCCTTCTGGCTTACTCTTTGAAATTTCCAGCTGCTGTGGGATTTTTAACACGGTTCCCTTGCACATGCAAACTCCAATTCCTTGCCCTTATCTGAGAAGGCAATGTATCTGATCTAAATACCCAACAGATCAGGGGACAAGATGACAATTAGATATCAGTCATTCTTGGAAACATGTGCAGCCCTATACTAGGATCAAACCCAATTCCTTTTGAACCTGAGGCAGACACTTTAACCTCTCAGGCATGCCCTCCTCCCCCACCCCCTGATCGGTAATGAAAACAGTATCAACATCATCATCATGTGACAAGGGAGATCATGCTTCTTCACAGCTCCTGTTCTCTAACAAAATATGTCAGTCCACGTGCTGATGTTTTTTTGCAGAATTTTTCTCTCGCTGTCTGTCTTTATTTTTTTTTGGGAGGGGGGGGGGGGGGGGGGGGGGTCTTTCCATTAACCTTACTAGTTGTTGCAAACGTTCCAGTTGTTCTTTTCCCATAATGAAACTTGACATTTATTCTAAACCAAAGACATTGTCATAATGTAATTTCTGTAAGTTCATAATGAAACTTAACATTTATTCTAAACCAAAGACATTGCCACAATATACTTTCTGTAAATGGATGAATGTGTAATGTATTTACATAATGTCTGATATAATTTGATATCATCTATTACACTTCTGATGTCTATCAAACACTTGAAAAGTCAAACCAAATAAACAGATGTGAACTTCCAAATTTATCCTTTATCCTAACCTAATTTTGTTTGTGTGTGTGTGTGTGTGCATGCATGCATGTGCATGTATGTTATTTTTGTTGGGTTTCCTGTGGTGAAGTGGTTGTGCCATCTGCCTCAATCTCAGGATGTCATGGGTGTGTTTTCTGACTGCCATTTGGTTCTGGTTTTTTATTTTTTGGGAGACCTCTGAGGGTTGTTGCAGGAGCTACAGAGTTTGTGTTCTGTGTGACACTTTTGGCAGGTGGATAGCTTCTCTCTGGAGAGAGACTGAGCTAAATGGGGTACCACCCAGTGCAATGAAGTCACGATCTTCCTGTCTGTATTCTTTCGTACACTAATATTCAAATATGAAATGGAAACATTAGTGATTGCTGTAAATACGTGCCATGTTGTAAGTAACATTGTGAAGAAGAAAAAATGTGTGGGAAAAATCAAAACTTTTTAATTACACAACATTAAGCATGTCATGAAAAGTTCTGACTCATGTTTTGTAAAGATCAGCCAGCAAGCATTTGTATGTTTTAATCTTATAATTACAGTAACAATTAAACTGGCTGCACTGCAGATAAAGCACTCGCTTATCAATAAAAGTTGACCATGCTCAACAGTGGCAAGATTTCATTTCTCTGACCTGTATGCTCTTCAGGCTGATCCAGTCTCATAAACTAAGTACTGGACAATTTTCTTAACTATCTAGAAATTACCTTGGAAGATGATGGACTGGCATAATGTAATAGTAACACTAGGTTGTGAGTGAAGAGAATGGGCAACGGGTCACTCAGTGTGAGATGCAAGAACTGATCACACACACACAACACACATCAAGATGACATAGGGATCTATACAGATGGATCAGTGGTGAGAAATAGACGTAGTGGTTGGGGTTTCATTGCGAAAGCTAATGGACGAGTCTTGAAAAAGAAGAGTCTGGCATATGAGACTACGACCTCCAGCATGAGAATGGAGGAGGAAGCAGTCACAGCGGCATTCCGCTGGTTAGAGGCGACCACTGCAACACACATTATATTCATTATGGACTCAAGGAGTATGCTTAGTAAGGTGGAGAAAGGAATGTTTCATGTGGAATGGCTCACCTCACTTCAGAGATCACAGATTGTGAGAATTGTATGGATATTTAACCCTGGCCATGTGGGGGTGCAGGGGAATGAACAGGCTAATAGGCTGGCTGTGAATGCACCTCTTGGTGGTAGATTACTTATGGACAAGGGGGAGTTGGTCCTGCGCCTGTGGGACCAGGTGGAGATGGTGGGGGAACAGATTGAGAACCCGTATGTGGAAAGAATGATTGCGGGGTAACAGCAGGACTTCTAGAAGAATCTCAAAACTGAGAGGGAAGACCAGGAGAACTTTCAATCAGATAGCGGTGGGAATGATTAGTAGTATGACTCTTCACTGGCTGTTGAACAAGGGAACGGAGCGCATATGGGAAGGAAAGGTGGGTAGGTAAGTAGTAACATAGTATGTGTGAACACCTGACACTTCACACTACTTTGGGAGTGTCTGCAATGGGAATACCATGTTGCATGTTCTATGAAGAGAGTTCTTAAAATTATCCAGTTGTAATTTTATGAAGCTGGGTCAACTCTAGAGCCGAGTCAGAAAAAAATATGGCCACTTCTTGGAATTACTCATCCACTGTCTTGTTAGCAAGTTTACTAACCTTCCTTACAACCTTTCCTTCTACATAATAGCCAGAGAGTTCTCAAAATTATCTAGAAGCAATTTTATGAAGCTGAGTCAACTCTTGAGCTGCTCAAGTCAGAAAAAAAAATCCGGCCACTTCTTGGAATTGAACTCATCAACTGTCTTGTTAGCAAGTTCACTAACCACTATGTCACAGCCCCTCTTACCTTTGAATTACAGAGAAGCTCTATGTCCAAAAGATTTATGTACAGTATGAAGTAGATACAAAAGATTTATATACAGTATGAAATAGATACAAAATATTTATGTACAGCATGAAATAGATACAAAAGAATGCATGATTAGAAAGACTAAATAATATCTGCAATTTCATGGCAAAAAAGCGAAGGCGGTCAGCTGATTTTCATAAAACGTGAGTCAAATTATTCACACTGGAATGTTTTTTGTGGCAATTTATTTATTTACAATATTTTAAGAGACATTAAATTATGCCATAGTCATGCACATACATATAAAACTGTTTCATAAGTATAACTACATATGTTAATGAAACAATACATATTTATTCAGTCTTAGTTGCCTATTTGCATTTTAAATGTTCAAGAACATGTCATTGAACAGCGTCATGAATTTAACAAAATAGCTGGCATTTTACAAATATATATGTACATTTATACATAGTTTCATTCGTACAATGAATTGTTATACTTTTAACATATGCATGAACAGTAATATTTATAACAAATTTGTCAAAATAACTTGACATGTTATAAGTTTAACATTCATTTTGTTAACAAAAACTAAAAAGAAAGAAATATTATCCAGTGTCTCTTTAAAAAAAAAAAATTAAACATCATATTAATATCAATACATTCTAACTCAAGTAAGGTTTCAAATGAACATTAGAAAAACAAAAAAAAGTTCAAAATCAGATTTTAATAATGTGATTTTTATATTTATTCAATTCAAACCTTTGCTGATATATTTCCCTGAGCTATGTATATTGTAAGCATGTTATTGTACATTAAAAACTATTACTAGAAATGATATGAAACAAAAGACATGTCTCTCTGTCAATGCATGGCACCATTAACCTAATATAAATACAATGCAAAAAAGATATTTACAGAAACTTATTTACACTTGTCAAATTCATATGGCATTACAGTAATAATTATTTGTGCATTAAGTACAATGACATATTGACTCCCAAAAACCATGTGGGGACAACCTCCAAAAGAATAACTGCGTGTACTACAGGCATTCTATCACCAGGTTGACCAAGCCTAAAACGAGTACCTGGCATGTGAAAAGAGCCATTGAACTATTTAAGCTGATTACAGAACCTCTGTCACTGCTACATTCATATACAGTGTGAACTCTGACCTATTGAACCCAAAAAATGATATAATATATCTATTATGTTATTGCTATGAGAGAGAGAGAGAGAGAGAGAGAGAGAGAGAGAGAGAGAGAGAGAGAGAGAGAGAGAGAGAGAGAGAGAGAGAGAGAGAGAGAGAGAGAGAGAGAGAGAGAGAGAGAGAGAGAGAGAGCATGTATAAGTACATTTTTGTTAGTGAGTTTGTGATTGTGAGTGAGTGAATATATGTATACAAAGGAGTGTGTATTTGTGTGTTGAGTGGATGCATAACTGTGAGAATTTGTATAAATGATGTAAGTATGTAGGTATGTTTGTATGTATGTGCTTATGCATGTATGTATGTGCTTATGCATGTCTGTGTGTGTGTGTGTGCCTGCTTGCATGTCTCATAACATTGTAATAATCATTTTTTATGTTCCCAACATTTATTTGAAAATGTTTTTTTTCTATGTGAATGTAACATGCATAATAGATAATTGATGGATGAAAGATGAGTAATTGGAAGGGTCGAATGTAAGACAGGCCTGCATGCCCGATTTGTGACCCTTTTAAAATATAGTTTGTTCATTCGTTTTGTTATAACTACTGAACAGGACACATTTTTTGCTGTACAGTCAATAAATACAAGTTGTGGTCATGACCAAGAACCAGAAGCAACAGTGAACAGTGATAGCAAATGGGATTACACTGAAACACGTAAAGAGATTAAATTGTCTAGAGTTAATGATAAAAACAGATGGATGAAAGTAACACAGATGTAACAAGCAGAATGATCCAAGCAAAGGCAGTATTTTATCAGCTTAAGAACATTCTGTGTAACTTGTCACTGTCCTTGGAAGTCAGAAACAATTTTACAATGAGAACATCAATGAAAACAAGAAGCAGAGTTGACCAGCTTTACAAGAACACAAAAGTTTCAGAATGAACGTTGCAGCTAAAGCCTTCAACAGCACACAAACACCAGACAGAAACTGACACAACTTCCATAAAATTATACAAAAGTTATGTAGCTAATGTATATCCCTCAACAAAATAAGCAAAGAGAACCAATTTTAGAATGTTACACAATGTCCATACTATTGTATGGCTGTGAATCATGGACACTGAATAAAAGAAGCAGAAGGAAACTACAGGCCACAGATAATTTATTTCCTTGTAGAATGTTAAGAATTCCATGGATGGCTAAAAAGATCAATATCCAAACAGCACAAGACATTTGATTATCTGCACCATGGATAATACAATCATTTTTGGGTCACATTATGAGACATGGTCAGGAGAAGGTTGTGGAAACTGAGAGAGGTCGAGGGTGTTAGAGACAAAGGTCAACAAATGAAGAAGATTCTAGATGGGTTGGCAGTTGGAAGGTAAATGGTAAGAAGTTAAACTTTACAAGAACACCTGTGCCACTGCCACATGATGATGGTGTCAACAAGGCATGTTTTGGTTTTCCATGGTTGACAAAGACAATTCCATCCTTCCTAATTTGAAGAGCAAAAAAATTAATCACTGTTCACTGAAGTCAGGATAATTTAAATCCTCAATAACATTTTAATTATCTATTTAACTTCAAGAAATATATTTGTCACTTGTCTTTTTGTTTTGTGGTTGTCACTGAGTTGTACTTGGTGTTTTCTATGGAGTCTTTATTCCACTGGGAGTCATCTTTCCTTTAGGCGTACTAAGTCTCTGAAAGAATGATTGAGATTTCTTGAGAGTATTCTCTCCTTTGTCTTCACTTCCCTTTAGTTCATCAACTGTTGGTAAAGTATGATTTAGTTCCAGATTGAGGTGGGGGGATAATTCTACAGTTGCTGGGGATTTCCTTCCAGAAGAGGTCTTTGGTATTCTGAGGCTTGCACTGCGAGTAAAAGAAGATGCATTAGCTGTCGTTTGTAGAGATTTTGTTCGAGGTGGTGCCACCGGGCTTTGTTCATCAACTTTAGCTTTTGATGCTGCTGTTGGGGATAAAAAGGATGATTTTCTTGCTGGTTTTCTTTCTGAAGAAAAAGGAATTGCACTCTGTGGTCTCTCTGGTAATGATATTGGTGTATCAAGGGTGTTAAGATTGTTGTCATTAATAGAAGATTTTGTTCGAGGCGATGTCACTGGAGTTTGTTCATCAATTTTAACTTTTGATGCAGTAGTTGGAGCCATAAAGGATGATTTCCTTACAAGTCTCCCCTCTAAAGCAAAAGGAGTTGTACTCTGCGGTCTGTCTGTTAATGATATAGTTGTTCTGTTGAGGTTATTATCATTAACAGGTGTCACACTTCTGCGAACAGTGCTTGGGGTGCTTTGTTTCAAATCATGTCCTAAGGATGTTCGGCCAGATGGGACTCGCATTGACTGGGTTCTTGAAAATGCACTTGTTGGAGCTGGAGCTGAACCTGGTTTATTATGAGATGCCGGTGTGATAGCTGTGATAGATGTTGGTGTAGATCGTTGAACAGGAGTTGTGGAAGGTTTTGATGGATGTGTAGAAGGTTTTGTTGAATGACTGGATGCTGATCCTGTGTTTGATGTGACAGCTAATCTTCGCTTTGTTGCTTCAGATGTAGGGGTAGCACTGATGTTTGAAGTACTACTTGCTGCAGATGATATGCTGGCAGTGGAGTCTGATCGTGTCCTACCTGTACTTGGAGATGATATGCTGGCAGTGGAGTCTGATCGTGTCCTACCTGTACTTGGAGGTGAAAGAAAGCACTTTGAAGAAGAGCCTACTGATGATCGAGGACCACGTATAGAGGTACGAGCAAGTGTGCCTCTCTGGAAAGCTGCTGCGGTCTCAGCTTTCATAGACGAACGCACAGCATCTCGTTTAAAGGAAGGTGTGGATGCTGGATCTCGTGCAGATGTTCTACTAGGAGAATCCCTAATAAAGGCAGTGTTTAATCTGGAGGTGTCAGTCTTGACAATTGACACATCTTTGTTTTTGACAAGCGGCTTTTTAGCAGAACTGCTTGTTGGTAGCATGTAGCTTGGCACACTCTTTGGTTTGCCCGATTTCGCTGTGTCTTCAGTTGCAGATGTTTTCTTTGCAGAAGAGGTAGAAATCTTTTGCATGGAAGCAGAGTTCGATATGGTAGGTGAGACGGCAGCTTCCTCATACCAAATATCCTCTTTTGATGTGCTATGTCCACTATCCGGTGAAAGAATATTACAAAAGTCATTACTACTAATGTCTGCTTCAGAGTCATGAGCCACATTACTTTCTCTAGCAATCTGTTCTGTCCAGCTTTCTGTTCGTTCTTTGCGATCTACTTCCTCAGATAGTCTTGAAATTACATAATCATTTTGTTTTGTAGCATTTATCACAGATTTGTTATGTGACACACTGTCAATTGTGCTCTTTGATTTGTGGCTTTCAGTTCTTCGTGCCAGTGCTGATATGTTGTATGCGTCAGCTTCTAGATTACTGTTCATAGATGTTCGTTGAGACATTGTCCCAGAAGCGCTTTCAAATCCCTCATCTCTGTCGCTGCTGGCATAGCTATTTCTGGACCCAGACTCATTCTTCAAGTCACTCTCATCAGATTTTGAATGGTATCCGTGGTAGTGAACTGGGCTAGTAACAACTGCTGGTGAAATATCAGCCTCTTTAACATTTTCATACACACTGTTTCTCTGCTTTGCCCTCTTCATCCTCCATTTGGCAACAGCTTCAAGAGGGTTGTCACTATCACCTTCTTCTTCAATGTTTCTACTTTTGTTCATCAGGCTGTATGATCGATGAAATGGAGAGGGCTCATTACAGGCATTGGATTGGATATCACTGAAAACCGATTTCACACTACTTATCGCAGAGGCTTTTGAGTGAGACTGGGAGTCTGCATGCTTCTCCGGAGACGACTCAGATTCTGCTGGTAGAGTTTCCGTGGAAGTGTTCACAGATTTGAGAGAGAGTTGGCTGAAGCTTTTTGGACTGTCACTCTTAGAGGATCTCCGAGTGCCCATATCTTCAGGCTTTAATTCAGTATCACTATCATCACTAGGAATGTATAATCCATTTCTCCTGCCATCCATGGATAGTCTATTCATGCTATTTCGCATAACAGCACATTTTTCAGCTGAGGTATCAGGTGCGCTGCCACTGTTCACACGCATTATACTATTACTGGCAAAGTCCTCCTCACCTGCAAGGGCTTTGGCAACATGATCATCATAAGATTTGGACCTGCTCATGCCACTCTGACTGGCTATTTCTTTTAAAGCTTGGTCAACACTATCTGATTCAACATTGCTTCTGGCTCTGCCGCTAGCACTGGCATCAGACGCGCTCGTAAAGCCAAAACGTGCTCCTCTGAACTTCTTTCTTGCTGCTAGTTTAGCAGCCTTGCTGTTGCTTCCATCATCATTGGTAGCAATATTTCCACTACCATTTTTATTACTATTGGAATGTAGTTGCACCTTTGTCGGACCAGTTTTTGCTATGGGAATTTTATCACCACCATTTTTATTACTTACTGAGTGCAGTTTTGGCTGAGTTGGTAGAGTTTTTGCTGTAGCGTTGGAACTGTTCTTAGAATTATTAGAACTGGAGCGTTTTAAAGAACCATTTACATTATTTACACTGTCTGCACTATTTGTTCTGGTGCTAAGTTTCATTGCTGCTTTTACATCATCCACTGACAAGGTGGATCGCTGCTTTCGCTTATCCCTTTTCACTTTGAGGTCCTGTTCATTGAGAGGCACGCTGGGAATGTTAGAAGCTGTCATGTGTGCAACAATGGCAACTTGTGGTGGTGAAGTTGTTGTCTTCATGTTTAAATCTGTTGTTCGCTTCATAGGACCTGTAACACCAATTGTATCAATTTGTCTGCCTGTATCTTCTATTGTTTTTAGGACTCCGTCAATATCCGTGCCCATACCACTGCTAATTTTTTTTCGCATTGACACCATTACATTTGGACCACAGTCATCCTGACTGCGCTTTGGAGATGCTGAACCATTATCATTGCGTTGTGTGACTTTTTTAACTTCTGCTGGTTCCAGGCTGTTTCTAAAACGGTTAGATGTTCTTTCTCTACTTCTCTGAATTGTTTTCATCTGTGGAGTTTTAGTTAAATCATCCTGACTGGGATTATGCTCATTTATTGTTTCTAGTGGGGAATTACTTTCAGAAGTTGACATGTCAGTATGCCTTTTGGGTGTGGTATCCAGAGAAGGCGACTTCAGATCTGTTTGTGCTATGTCTCCTTTTCTATCTTCAGGAGTTCGAGGCGTGACACGGCCATCATTTTTATTCAATCGTTGTTTGATTCTTTTAATTAATGCATCAGTCTCATCTACATCATCATTCAGTTCCTTCCTTCGCTGTTCAGTGTTGACTTTATCTCCTGAAGATCGGTCAAGAAGGCTTCTAGTTCGACGAAGTGTGCTGTTGCTGCTTGAAGTAGAATGTTTTTCAGAATTTGACAATTCATTTGTATTATTCACTGGTGAAACACCATTGTCATTTGTAACCTTAACACTGTACACCGATGGCTTTGTTGTATTTGCAGGTGATGGAGCTCGTTCGCGCTGCATTTCAGGTATTGTTAACACACTTCGTTTAGCCTTTCTTTCTAGACGACGTCTGCGCAGACTGGCATAACGTTCAAATTGTGCTTCAGGTTTGACTGGCTCTGCCAGTGATTCAGAAGTATCCATCAGAAAATCAATCAAAGATTCATCATCTTTGGATGAGTTGGATGAAAAGCTTCTTCTAATGCGCGTCTGGGCTAAAGAATCTGGTGAAGGAGAAGGTCCATCAGCTGAACTGTTCGTACGATTACTTTGTTGGCTGAGTCTGTTGTAACTTCCCCGTTTAAATGAAGTATCGTTAGTGCCATCAATCATCCTTTCGGTTTCAGGTGAGACAGTAGAGTTGAGGTTGACCTTAGTCACCTTGGTGACTGAGAAGTTGCCATCATTGAATTTTCTGGATGCATACCCGCTGCGCACATCTGCCAACAACATATCCACGATGGAATTATCCTGTTCCTCTACACTGCTATTCATGTGCTGCTCATCGGGCCCTGTTAAAGACAAAAATTCTAATATTAAACCAATTTGGCATGATGACAAACACATTCTTTGCAATTTTATAAATTAACTACTGGTTTCTAGAACAATTTCAAAAAGTAAACATCCATACTAATATTCAAGAAATTAAGTGTTCTGTGTTCAAAGACATAATTATATTTGCATGAAACATTTAAAAAAGAATATTCTACAACAGGCATCAGCAGCCTATGGCATATATGCCAAGTGTGGCATATGGATCAATTTTTAATGGCACGCTAGTGAATTAAAATGCACTTTATGAACTCAGGCAGGGGTGCTAGCAAAGTTAATTGCAAACAGCACTGGTAATGTTATGAGCATGGTTGGATGTGAGTTCAATACCTGGGCTCATTGTTTGTCAAAATGAGGGAAAAACTGGCCACCTATTCCTCCTTGCTCTCAGACCTACAAAATGTGATGACACTATGACAACACAGACTCATAGCAGAAAACTGCTTCGAGACAAATTAATTTATATTATACAATATCAATGAGAAAATTAACATTTTAATTAATAGAAGCAATTAATTCTTTTGAAGCTATTCCTGTTTTTACATCGTTCAAAACACAAGTTGTATAATTTGGGGATTAGAATGTAGGTGTGCGATTTAACTGAGTGAGTGTGAAGCAACAATGACTGATTTTGACGAAGTTCTATTTCTGTCCTATCATTCCCCAATCTCCTGACCACCTTCATCACCAACTCTATAGTTTTCTCAGCTGTCGCATAATCATGCCTATACAGTCTGTTGACCAAAGGACAGAATTTGATGTTGTTATTAAGTAATACGATGTCGTTAAAAGGACTAAAAAAAAGGCGAAGCTTGATATATGCTTGTTTCAAGACTTTTCCATCCATCATATGCCATGCCGATAAGCGTGGGCGGTCATGTTTTGCCATCTCACTTGATCACCAGAGTCGTGGATCAGCTCCATGTTCCTGTCTCGAACATGCCACGTGGCCAAGTCATCCAGGTATTTAATTCTTGGTCTTCCGTTTGGTCTCCTCCCTTTGATCTTGCCAGTTGTCTCCAATTAATTTTTTCTCATAACATGCCCAAAAAATGTTGACTGTCTACGTCTGATGTCTCTAATCAGTTTACGATCTTCATTTGTTTCTTGTAGGACTTGTTCATTGGTTTTTCTGTCTGTCCATGGTATTCTTTGCATTTTCCTCAGAAACCACATTTCCACAGCCATCAGATGTTTTTCAGCTTGTCTGCTCATTGTCCACGTTTCACATCCATATAAAAGTACAGGTTCTATGTAGCACTTCAACACTCTTTTTCTTGTTTCAATTGATATCTTTTTATTGGTCAGTATTTTTTTCATCTTGCAAAAGGCTACATTCACCATGGCAATTCTTGTTCTAATCTCTTCAAGGCATCTCTCATCAGATGTTATGACTGTTCCGAGATACCTGTACCAATTCACTTGTTTAAGAATATGCCCATTTACTTATATATTACATTGTGGTATTTCTTCCTTCCTAGTGACGACCATAGTCTGTGTCTTCTTACAATTCAATTCTAATCCTAGTTGTTCACTGTGTGCAACAACCACATCTACTAAGTTTTGCAAATTTCCAAGACTTTTGGATAAGCAACAATAAATTTGGTGTTAAAATTTTGAAGAATTTCAGTATTTTTATTTTTCTTGGTCCACAATATATTTATTTTCATTTGCTCGTTTTAAACTCCAGCACACTCCACACACATGCTACTACTACTGATAATCACTATTACTGGAAATTACATTGGGCTGATTTTTGTCTGTGGGTTTGCTTTCCATGTTATCAGTGTCCCAGCCATCAGGTGCACCACTCCAACTTCTGAGGTACTTGTAATTTGTGTCCCTTGTCAAAGACAAGAAGTTACCATTTAAGTCCAACTGACCGGTGTGTGGCTTGAACCCAATATCCTACCAACAGTGCATCGGAAATCAAAGCATGAGTGCTTTAATCCTCTTGGCCATGTCGACTTTCCTATGAAATTTAAGTTCAAAAGTCCCAACTTTCTTCTTTAGTGGCTGTGAAATGATCCACCCAGATTATGCAGCATAAAGTAATATAACCGTATACAGTTGGGCATTATTTATCAAAGAGATATATTTAAGTTAAAACTGAAGCAAATAAAAGATGACATTTTGTAAAATGCTAATGCACTTCTCTGCGACTAACATAAACGCAAGTTAGTAAAGCCATATTCGATTTTCTTCCTCTACTTCATTCATCTTTTAAGGGAAGTGCATCATACCAACTGTGCATCTCAGTGACCAGTGTCTGGCTTTAGTATGATTAGTATTGTTTACTTCCTCTAGAGCAGTGGTTCTCAACTTTTTTTGTCCCATGCACCCCTTCATCATATGTTCAGAATGTTATTCCTCTTCCCTTTCGTATTTCCTCCCTATAAATTCACACCCCCCCCCCCCCCTTCCCCTAAACAGTCTACATAGAAATGGAAGTTAAATTTAATAACACATACTAGAACAAGTCTAGATAAAATGTGATTTGTGGGTCTACTTACTTTATAAAACGATTTCAGAAGGGTGAGAAGTACAGAACCGTAAAGAACGGACGGAAAACAATATAAACTAATCGGTTCTTGTATTAGCGTGATCTTGAAATAATCTTAATATATTTACTGTAACATACTTGGGCTGTTTCGAACTTCAGATGTCCTCCTCCTCTTCTCAGTTTTAGCTTCTTGCAGACGTCTTTGGGTATTGTCCTGTAATGTTAATGGTCATTATTAATCAATAAAACCAAAAACAATCCAATCACCAATGACTGAATACTACCTGGGATTACAGTCAACGTTTTCAAGATTTAAGTTATTTCTGAAACAGTCAAGAGTATCTATTCCTACTGGTTTTCTTTCAAGAGCAAGGGGGCCTCACTCCAAACAGAGTGTTTTCCATAATTAGTTATTATTGACCTAGGATCCCAAATAGACCCCATCTAAAATGAATACAAAGAAATGTTCTGGAAAGTAAAGGAGGCAGACATGATACTAGCTACATCACCCGCCAAATGCCAATTGGTTTATACAAATATGGGGCTAGCATCATATACCTAATACACCTCCAGGCATGGAAGAGGGTTCTTTTAGTTTTAAATAAGTTATGAATGGTTTCCTTAGCAAACTATTTTTTATGAAGCAAAGTTCTATTGAACACTAAACGGATACTCCATCTAGCTCAGGGTTGTCCTGTAGGCTAACAGATAGGAAATATCTTATATCATCTTTGACCTTAACAAAACATCTCAAGGTAGGCTGTAATGAGTTTCCAACACTTCCAGACACATACAGGGTGGGCCAAAAAAAAGTGAGAACATCTTGTTGCATACGAGTTATTTAAAAATATAATTAAATTAGTTATATTGTTTCATGTAATTTTGTTTGCCAAGTATTTAGCTAATCAGAAATCATGTTCAATGTGTCCTCCTTGCTTTTCAACGAGTTTTTCTAAGCGTTGACGCCACTCGTTTATGCTACTGTCAATAAAGCGCAGCCCCAGATTTCTCCATTCTTCAATTATTGCCAACTTGAGCTGCTCAACTGTGGTAAATTTTTGCAGAAGGTAGACTTTTTCTTGCAAAGCACCCCATATGGCATAATCTACTGGGTTTAAATCAGGACTGTTCGGTGGCCTCATGTCTGCCTTGATGAGGTTACCATTCTCCTGACGAAGAAAGTTGATCGTATTTCTGGCTGTGTGAGATGGAGCTCCATCTTGCTGTAATGTCCAGTTATGGCGACCACATGTCGCTTGAATTACAGGCAGCAAACCTTGTCTCAAAACATGTTCACAATAGTATATTCCCTGTTTATTTTGGCGCCTGGTTCACGAACACAATACTAGTTGTCCCCAATCGAGACACACCAACTGATACCATGATACCGCGGCTGAAATGGTCACGTTCTCGTATAAGTCGACTTTCCTGAACTTTTATTTTCTTTGTTTCAACAGAATAAACAGTCATTTTGAGAATTAACTGGAGTGGCAACGGTGAATGTCTTTTTGTCTGTAAACCAGATGCTTCGTACACTTCTCTCATTAGGAAACCGCTCAAGTAGCTGCCGACTGCATTGCAAGCATTTCAGTTTGACATTTACATTGAGCTTCTGCCTGATCACATGCTTGTAAGTTTTGAGTTGTAAATCTTGCCCGTTCAGGGCTACAAAATGGACAAGCGCCTGCCCTGTAAAGGGTTAACAATATGTCGAACCAACGACCGTGGTATACTATTTTCTCTTTCTGTTTCCCGTGGACTTTTGCGAATGCGAGGATCATCATCTTGACTGCAGATCAGCCCACTCACCCGCTCAATAAATGTTGTGTTCTGGCAGATATTGGTCTATCATTTCCGGGTTTACGTTCTGTTGTACCGTCATTGTCAATTTTATTGATAACCAGACTAACAGAAGATATGCTCCAGGCTTTGTTTAGAAACTCATTGGTCAATCTCCTAGCACCCCACTATTTTTCAATTCACAAATGTTTAATCAGCAAACGGTCTTCCACAGTAATTTTTGTCATTCTTGGTAAAAAATTAAAACCTGATGATGTAAACATTTGGCATATTAAAAACCAAAGAATGTGCCCGGAAATTGTCAAAATAAAGACATCATATAGCTAATTAGGTAAGTAAGTAAATGAGTAAACAATTTAAGCTATTATGGATACAGTTAAACACATTTTGATGTAATTATATTACTTTTTACGCAATGTTCTCACTTTTTTTGGGCAACCCTGTATATTCTGCTTCTGACATAAAGATTCTCAGTTGAGTATGGACTTCAACCATTCATGCCAAGCTCTTTGTAGGCCAGTTTACGGTTGGTTGGCTGTTGGCAGCATCAAACCACTTTAGATGCCTTTCATGACTTGCTCTAAAGGTTACAGTGTTACTATTCGTTATTCCTCCTTTAAGGCCCTGGTAATACAAGAGCGATCTCACAAACTTGTTATTGCTAATTAAGGCCATGTAATCAAAACAAAGCTATCCAGAGTGACCAGTAAATTACCTTATTTTAAAAGTGAATATCTCACCAGTTTTCTTCATTTCTTCAGCCTCTATCTACTTCACATAATTCAGTAGCATTTTGATATCTTTATCTATTTCACAAGTTAATATCTCACTAGCCATCTGCAGTTTCTATCAAATTCATACCTCAGTGGCTTTCTTGAGCCTCTCACAAAAAGTCCGCAGAATGTTGAAGCATTCCTCAAGCTGGAAAGTTCTTATGTCCTCACAGAAAAATGTGGCAAGCTCCTGCCGGATGATCTCAATATCACTCAGATCATCCTCCAGCTCAAGAACTTCCACATTGGCCTCCTGAGGTAAATAAAACAAATGTTCAAGAAACATGGAGGTATGACAGAGACAGTACAGCTAAAGACTTCCTTTTCATGCTATTGTAGTGTAGTTTTAGATATGGTGAACGACTCATAGCGGGCGCACTAATGAAGTTGATAGCGAACTGTGCTGACAACGCCATGAGCTGTGTCAGACGAGGGTTCAACACCTGGGTTCGTCACATGTGAAAGCGAGGGAAAGATTGGCCACCTATTTCTCATGTATTCAGGCTTACAAAATGTGATGGCGTTATCACATCACAGACCCATTGCAGAAAACTGCTTCAAGACAAATTTGTGTTTGTTTTGATCAGCCCATATTATCTTGTCCAGACAGCACTTGATGGGTGATGTGGTTGAAATCATGCCAGTTGACTTAGTTCCCAAAAATATTTTCAGATTTTCTGAGGCCAGGACAACCTTGGCAACTATATTTCACCAGGGCCTGTAAGGGAATAAAGAACTGTAACCTATCATACATGTTACAGAAGGCGACTAAAGATTGTCTGCATGATAGTGGCAACTTGATGCCACAGAAAACTTTACATGTTAAGTCCAGTTATCAGTTGGGGTATCTTCGTTGCACAACCGGACATGTCCATATGTGCTCAGATCCTCCCCCCAGCATATTCATCAGCGTCCGGTGGCTAATAGTGCCAGTTCTGTGTTGGTTGACGAGGCGCTTTGTTTTTCCGATGTACCTCTCGCGTCTGGCTGTGATGATTCTTACTCCCAGGTCTTTCATCCTGGACAGCGATGTGGAATCACTGATGTCAAAGTCCTCTGTTCTCGCCATATCTTTAAGGACGTTAATAACATCGGCACGATCCATGGGCTGGCCATCTACAGGGGGTGCAGAGCCAGCCAGTTTGTCAGCTCGTTCATTTCCCTCGACTCCCGCATGTCCCGGGACGAAGATGAAGGTGACTTTACGGACAACAGACTTCCGCAGCGATTCAGTCCACTGTCTACGTACAGATCCAGCTTCGACCTTCTGAATCATGCTCATTGAATCACTTAGTACACACACGTTGGTATAATGCTGTGATTCCAGCCATATGAAAGCCTGTGTAACTGCCATCACCTCCATCGTCATGCTGCTCGTGGTCATAGAGTGGGCACCACTGGATTCTTGAACGGTTCGGCCCGCTGAACGGGCTGTAAATGCCCACGCACTTCTCTGCTGCTTTACAACAGATCCATCTGTATAGATGAGCACTTCGGGGCTATCTGAGTGTTCATAGATGAGCGCGTTGACCTCTGCATTGACAGCGGCAGGGTTCTGCTCTCTGCACCGTCTGTCGAGTGTGATAATGCAGGAGAAAGTGCACTTAAAAGCTGGAGGCACCGGCACCCATTCCTTGCCGGGGTTGATACTGGTAAGACTGCAGACCTGTCTGACGACATCTTCCGCCCGACCCATCCATGATTTGCCCCTCTTTAGCCTGTCACCCTTTTCTCTGAATATAGCGTCATGCAGAGGGTGCTGCTCATCTGCACTTATTTTTAAGTATGCACGAGCTCTCCAGATCTTGATCCTGTGTTCCATTGTCGGGAAGTCAAGGAGGTATCTCATTGCTACACAGCTGGTGTCTCTCGTGCAGCCCAAAATGATGCGCATGGCTTCGTTTTGTACCTTTTCAAGTCTTCCAATCTGTGTAGGGCTGACAGTGAGGATGGCCAGGGCATACTCGATGCGTGAAAGCACAAATCCACAATGTTAAGTCCAACTGATCATGAAGAACTCTACAAAGATTTGGCTTGTGTTGGTACAAGGGTTATGCTTCATTGGGAGATGAAAGGCAGTATATTTATGAGGTTAGCTTAACCCTGGAGCCATGCAGTCATGAAAGATGCTCCATAAGATCAGGATTTATATCAGACTGATAGAGGAGCACATTAGCCACTATAGAGATGGTAACAAAATTATAATGCAAATATACTCACGGACATTTATTGGAAAATATAGGACAAGATTATATGAGCATTGTGAACGTGCAAGCATACAAAAAGCTTCAGAGGTGATTTGAAAGTTTTACCTTAAGAAAAACAGCTGGTAGATTGAGTACATTAGCCACTGTAGAGATGGTAACAAAATTATATTGAAAATATAATAATATCAAGGACATTTATTGGAGAACATATGAACATTGTCAATTGGCAAGTACAAAAAAAGCTTCAGATTTTATCTGAAAATTTTACCTTAAGAAAAACGGCCATCTGTTGCTGGAAGTCCAAGCCAGCTACTACAATCTGTTCTGTGATGGCTCTGACCTTGGATGCGATGTTGTTAATATCAGTTGTCAAGCTTTCAATTGATACTCTGTTGAGAAAAGTAATAAAAAATACAGAATTTAAGTATTGACAACATTGCACTTGGGAAATTCCCACACATCTCTCTCTTTCTTCACACGCCACTAAAGAATTCCCATGCTGATAATTTCAGTAATAATTTGATTCAAAGTCCACCTGGCTTTTCTTCTACACTTTGGGCATCGTCCAGGCCCTCTCTTTTCACTCCCTTCTGAGCCAGACTTTCCAAATATGGATATATGACAAAAGTAATATTACCATCCGCTGAAGTTACTTTGCTGAGCAAAGTTAAAAGAATAGTTGTGTGAACAGATGCCACATTAGAAATTGTGTAGTATTACAGTTTATTTATGCTGTAACAATACATTTATTAACAAGTTAAATAAGATCTAAGGTGAAGTTGCCAGAACAATGTCAAACTGTTTTCAAGCCCCTTTTTGCTTGCTGGGTTACAGTGCTACTATTCTTTGTCTCTTTTCCAACCTCAGGAAACAAGGGAATCATACAAGTCTTCTTTTGCCTTTACGACTGCTGTGGAAAACAGGCTCACAACCCGACAAGAGTGGGTGGTCATGTTTTGCCATCTCACTCGATCACCTGAGTCGTAGATCAGCTCTGTATTCTTGTCTTGACCACGCCACGTGGCCAAGCCATCCAGATATATACTATTCTGCCTTCCCCTTGTTCATTTCCCCTCAATCTTGCCAGTTGTCATAAAGTTCTCTAGTTTATTTCTCCTCATAACGTGCCCACAAAAATGTGACTGTTTCTAATTTCTCTAATCAATTTGTAGATTTCATTTGCCTCATGTAGGATTTTGATATCTTTATCTATTTCACAAGTGAGTATCTCACTAGTCATCTGCATTTCTATCAAATTCATACCTCAGCCTTTCTTTTGTTCTTTTCCCTCTCGATCTTGCCAGTTGTCACCAAGTTCTCTAGTTTATTTATTCTCATGGTGCCCAAATATTGTGACTTCCACATGGTCTACAGTGGACCTGTTATCATACAATGGTTTGATATACAATTAGTACGTTTTAAGTGTGTACTTACTGTGCAGCATCTTTCAAAAATGACATTTCCTGCGGAAACCTGAGTAGCTTAGGATTTTTCTCTTCTGCTTCCTGGAAGTATAAATAAATGTAAACTCGTTAGCTGCAGGTGTAGCAGTTAGTTCTTTACATGGATACTACAGTTGGTTTTTTAAATGGATACTTCATCAATTTAATTTTCATAATGTATGAAAAATACTTTACTAAACAAATACACATATGTCTGCAAAATTACCAATAACAAGACAATACTGACAAACATATTAATAAAAGCAGAAGCATTGTAGGTAGGGGTAGCAATAGTAGCAGCAGGAAGAGGAGTAGCAAAAGAGCAATAATAACTGTTGCTACATTTCAGTCCTCTTCAGTCACAGCTGACTATTTTTAGTGATGTTTTGAAGTAAGAGAGCTAATGTGGTAATTGCTATGTGTTGAGGGTAGATGTAAATAAGAAAATATTAATGGAGCAAGAATGGTGGAATAATAGGAACTGTAGAACTGTAGATGAAAAGATTGTGTTCATAACATAGAAATGGTCTCATCTCCATCATGTGCCTTGTAGGCATTTGGTATCTCAATAGATCTCAGCCTGAGCTATTCTGGATCAATTCTATTTATATTCCTCGATGATGATGTATCAGACCAACCAGCATCATTTCTCTCAGTCTGCCACGACTTCTACTGCTGGTCTCTCCAAGTCGACAAATTGTCTAGATAAATTTACTTATAACGGAGAATCGATATCATAATTAGTTAGTTTTCTACAGCTATTTGTGACTTACTTATTAACTTACCCTCGTAGAATAAATTGATTGATATTCACAGAAAACATGCATTTGACAGTGATAACCATAAAGCAAAAAAAAATCATGCATGACTACCAATGTGGAGTGGCTGGCTGAGTGAGAATGCTTGGATTCTCCTTCTGGAGACTCAGGTTCGAATCCTTGGTAAGGTGTGGGATTGTTTCCTTACCTGCACTTAATTCCTCAGGTTCAAAGACACCCCCCCCCCCCCCCCACTGCCCTACACCGCAAGGTACTACTATATTGGCAGTAAATGACAGTTACTAACAATGCTTAAGATTCATTCTAATTGGTTACAGTGATCAGCAATAATTCAAGTTTCTTTAAATGTCTGTTACATCTTTAGCAAAATTACATCAACAGTAAAAGGCAGAAGAAAGAGGCAGACCTGTCAGGTACCTGTCAGTATGTACACACCTGAGCAACATAATGCAAGAGGTTCATCCCTGGTTTGTTGGCCCTGATTTCTGTCAGTTTCAGCAGGGAAGACAACTTGAAGCCAGCAGCATTGCCTGCATAGTTGCCCTGGGAAAAAAGACAATTTATACAGAAATTTATCACAGATGTTCTATAAAGTAGTCCCAATGCAGATAGATGTTCTGTAAAATATAGACCCCAACATGGACAGATGTTCTATATTATACACCCCAAACGTTCTATAAAATATAGACCACAAAGTGGGCAGAATTAATTAATTAATTCTTTTGTGGTGCTCGCTCGCTTTGAACTCAAGCGAAGTCCATACATACTACTTCTAGTAGCACTGGACTGCATTTTGCGTATGGATTAGGTTTTCCTATTACTAGTGTCCCTCACCATCAGGCGAACCTATTTCAACCTCAGAGGTACGTGTAAATTACGTCCCAAAGGACGTGAATTCAACATTTTAGTGCAACTGACAGGTGTAGGGGGTGAACCCTCTACCTTTGCATCAGCACACCAGATGTTTAAGAACTAGCACTCTTATCCATTCTGCTATGCTGACCTTGTAAATAAACAAAAAAAAAAAAAAAAATAAATGAAACATTATTCTCAAATGGCTTGTTGTTCTACCTTTAGATTTACATTTTAATTATATAAACAGTACATTAATTTCTCTTTAAAATATTAATTAGTTGCACAACCTTGTCAGGACGTCAGTCAACCCCAGCGTTTTTGGCTGTTCGTGATTTCTTGGCAAGTTTATGTTCAGTAGTTTGCAATTGCTTTCTGAACGATAGGCACTCATACCATTGTATGGGTAACCAATGCAAGGCCGTCTGTTTCGAAATCTCCTGCAGCTGTGTTTCGAATTACGTCTATAACCCCTTCGCCACAAAGCAGGCTATATCATTTAAAAAAATTTGTTTAAAATTGGTAAAGCTACAGCGGGTATTATTACAAACATATAGTTGAAGAATTTAAACATAAATAAATTCTGCCCGCGCATGTTTTTAATGTGATAAAATAAAATATCTTGGTCAGAAAGCGGTATGATATAACTGGAGTTGTTTCCCTTTAAAACTAGTACACTTAACTAATGATGTGAATATCTGGAGTTGTGTCCCTTATGATGTGCAATTTTTAGGGTCAAAAGAGTACTTTTGAAGTGGGAGTGGGTTTGCCTGACAGCGAGGGACACTGTTAATAGGGAAAGCTAATCCACACGCAAAATTCAGTCCTGTGCTACTAGAAGTAGTGGGTAAGGACTACGCTTGATTTCAAAGCGAGCGAGCGCCAAAAAAAAAAAAAATCTTGTGAGTATGAGTACATGCAGGATATACAAGACAGCACGGGAGGTTAAAAGATGGGCATGAAAGACAAAAATGCCTGTATTAATGCAAACTAGTGTCAGTAATACTGAGTAATTAAGATGAAATATACTTACAGAGTTGAGGTAGTTGCCAGAAATAAGAATGAGATAAATAAGTTCCTTCAATGACTGGCTTTCTTGAATATCTGAATAAACAAGTTAAAGAAACACACATTTATAATAACCTTATTTTACTTATACAAAAAGATATGAAATAATGTAATAAATGTTGTGTTATATTATCATCATCATAACAGAGCAAAAGCAGCATAGTGGCCAGTGCACTGGGAGCTAGCCTGTTAGTCGTGTGTTTAAACTGTCCTAGATGAATGATCGTTCTTGTGAAAACATCCCTAAAATTGATGTCATACAAGTTTTGGGAGATAAGGTAGGTGACAAGATACTGCCAGCACCATACACTGTGTGACATTTAGTTATGAAACAGTGTCAAATACGAGACAGCCTTACCTTAGGGAATGGTAATACTAATAGAAAATAGGCAAGGTGGTAAAGCCAGTGAACTGAACAGCTGCACAAATTGTATGGCAGCGTGAGGGTTAGGGATGTGACCAGGTTTTTTTGGGTTAAGATCAAAGTGTAGAAGATTTATTTGCACTTGATTTGACCAGGGTGCACACTCGATTCACCAAATCATTGACTACTAACACTGGCAGACGGGAGTTGGTAGACCAGATTGGGTCGCAAGGCACATAGTGGGACTAAGAGGCCTGAACAAAATGTCAGGAATAAACAGGCATACTTCCAACCAGGCAGATCCTGCACAGATCAGACAGCCAAATTATGCATAACAGAGCAGAGTATTGAAATTATACTTTATGTTGGATTTGTGGACTGTAATGTCCAGTCACTGGACAACTAAATTGAGTGACCATGCTTCTCTAATATGCCTATTCTATATCAGGTTATATTCTTTTTCTTCGTTCACTTCGTTCATTCACTTTCATACAAGAATGTGATTAAATGCAAAGAAAGTAGCAGTCAACTTAAGTTTGTTGACACCTCACATGGAGTGGGTGTAGACCAAAATAGTTTTTCACTACCCTATATACGTTCAACACTCCAGCAACAAATGTTTAGTTGTCACTTTACCAGCTCCAAAGTTACATTCATCAGTCCTACTTTTATATCCTATTTTTAGATTATTAAACATGTTGTTATCATTTTGTCTCAATGTATATCTTTCCATGCTGTGATGCAAAACTATCCAGAATCTTCTCTTACTGTCTTCCTCTATCTCATATTGCATTCATCTTACCAGCTGATACAAAGTGTTTCAATTTTTCTCTTCTCATATTGTCCTTAAAACATGGACTGCCTGCTTGTGAAAACTATGATTTCAGCTCGTCACCTTGTTAGTCTTAGTCCATCATGCATTTATTTTAATTATAATGTTGTAATATACTAAGCTTAATCGGTTACTTCTTATTTGCAAGAGTTACATATTTCATAGGCAAACACAAAGCACATCTCTAACAAATTAAAAAGGGAGTTGTGTACCTTTTGCTGCTTGTATAACAGCCTCAATGGAAGGTCTAATCCATTCCATGTTAATGTTGAACTCCTCCATTATCAGCAGGCCTTCGATCCTCATTCTGTAGCTAATAGACACAAGAAAATTAAGAAAATTAATATTCCTGTTAAAAATTATTGTTACTATAAAATTAACAGATTCAGTGCCAAACAAAAAGTAGGTTTGGACCAAACAAAAATGGATGGCAGAAAATAAGAAACAGGGGTGTGCCACAGTTATGTCCTAAAAGTTGTTAATAAGGTAGCAGGCGTGGTGTATTATATTTCAAGTTAAAGCAGATTGCTTAGGGAAAACTACTGTATTGATATTTTATTTAAAACACTTTGCAACGATATATAAACCCAAGGCAGATATAAGAAGTCACTTAAGATGATTAATCATGCCATTTCACTTAATCAGTTAATATTACTATTACCATTATCAAGATCTTCTAGAAATCAAAGGTCTAATAACCTCTGCCTGATTGACAGTCAACAATTCTCTGCTCTTACTTTCAGACAATTCTGGTCTCAGACTAGCATAAGCAGTCACTTCTGAACTCACTTTAGAAATGACAGATGATAATATGGGTCTTCTTTGGCAAATATAGACAAACAACATTACTAAATCAGTCTTGACTACACTGTGGATAAACTTATAGGTGCTCAGTCTTAACACCTGGAAAATTGTATGTATGCTGAAAATTTTCATTTCACACTGATAGTGTAGCTATTTGCATTGGTCTCTGAGCTCCTCTTATCTGCCAATATCTGTCAATATCTAGGAAATGGTTGTGGCATTAACTATTATATCATTGTATTATCCTTGTTTATTAACCGATTAAATGCCATGGGATCATCACAGACTTATATACAGTAGTTTTCCCTATGCAACCCCCTTTAATCTGATATATAACATGTCTGCTACCATATTAACACATTTAAAGTCATAAGTGTATCATTTTTCGCAATCCATTTTTATTAGGTCCAAGCCAACATTTTAGTTTGGCATTGAACCTGTTAAGACAAACTGAGGAAAGCAAAATACACACTGTCATGTAAAAATATCAATATGGAGACAGGTTTACCAGGAAGTCAAAGAATGAGGAAGACCACATCATAGAATGATTCAAGATGTGAAATATAATTAATTAACACATGACATCAATTATGTCAGGACATCTGACACATGACAGAGACATTTCAGAAGTGTCACATGGGCAAAGTTCTACACAAGCTGCTGCACAATGATGACTATGTAAAAAAGAGATGACATAATAATTATACTATTTCCCCTTTATCCATTGACTATGTCCTGACCACTGAAGCTTGCAGAGTCAACATTTTGTCCTTTCCATTGCCATGTACCCTCTCATGAACTGAAAAGTAAATCCATTGAAGCACATATTGTGAGTGTTATATATCAATCTTCTTTCTTGATGGGAGTGCAATACACTTAGTTATGCATTGCATGGCTTAGGCAGGGTTTTTGTGTAAGGTTTGCATCCTCTAGACAGATTCTGTTCAGGGTAAGGGGATCTATCTACCCTTTAGGTACTTTCTTTTCTACAATTATGGCAGGGCGGCAGCCTTGCAGCCTAGTCTACGTGATTTCCAACCGCCGTTGGATTTGTAACATGCACAGTTTGTACCTGGGACCTCATGTTTTGTCACCTTTATCAAAGATGGCCAGGTACCTGACCTCACTACCCAAGAGATCAGTGGGGCATGTAACATCATTAGGTACACATGGTTCTTGGGAAAACTCCCAGTCCTATGCTGAGATCAAACCTGGCAGCTGTTGGGCCTGAGAGACAGACACCAGAACCTATCAATCATGCAGTTCTACACAGATGTCAACTAATTTATTGTACTTACTTTGGAAGCTTCATTAAACACATGAAAAATTTCTCAGCGTTTCCAAGTTTATCTACAGGTCCATTGTATGCATTAAAGGCATCAATCTGTGGAATAAAACACCAAAGACTAATGTTTATGGCGGACACAACAAACAGTATAAATGTAACTGTTAGAAAATAGTGCAATCTTTCCAATGTAGCATCTACTTTATTGCCTTTTTGTTGTTATCTTGAACAGGAAATCCATGCTTGCAATGATATACATTTGTTGTTACATTGTGTGTGTGTGTGAGAGAGAGAGAAAGAGAGAGATGCAGAGACAGAAAGAGAGAGAGAGAGACAGAAAGAGTTAGAGCCAGTTTTCTTTGATGGTCAGGTCTTGTAGGATTTAAGTATTTTTCTTCTTCTTGATCAGAAATGTTCTAAGAAAACTGATAACATTTAAGCTCAAAAGCCTCAGTTTCCTTCTTTAGTGATAGTGAAATGGGTCATGACTCACACCCGTACATTGTAATAAGAAAGATGCATGTTCTCATTAATGTTACTGTAACTTGTGTGCTGGTGTTGTGCCATAGTTTCTTCATATTGTTTAAACTCTGCACTGCTATGACTAACCTGTGTCTGACATCTTTTTAACTTCAGTAACAAGTATATTATTTTATATTGTTCAATTTTACCTATTATGGAGCCAAGAAAGGTCAACATGGCTGAAGTGTTTACAGCGCTTGCACTTATAAACTTTCTATGAGATGACGCAGGGATCATGAGTTTGTTCTACACACTGGTCAGTTTGGACTTAACATTAACTTCTCATTAAGAAAGCAATTACAAATTACTGACCATAAAATTTTCAAGTTAATCAAGCAGGAGTTGACCGCAATGTCCTACACAGTACAGGGTGTAATTTTAATGACTGTGGGTTTTTTGAATATATTGCCATTTCAAGTTTTGTATCTATCCTCTGTGAACTCATACGACATAAAAGGTAAATACAAAACTTGGAACGGCAATATTTTCACAAATCCCACAGTCATTAAAATTCCACCCTATACATGCAACATTTGAAATGGAATGGAGATATTCACAGTTTGTGACAGTCCTCACAAATCAACTCCAAACCTGGCCTGCCATATGTTAGGTCAATAGTTAAATGACTACACCAATTAATTCTGCCAGTACACTGATGCACCCTTGAAATACGACACCCTCTTCCATTCTGCCTGATAGAATCAAATAAAGTAAACCATGAGTGATCTGACCTCTTCTTGGGAAGGCAGTAATTTGAGCAAGCTTCGGAGTCTCTCAGCTCCAAACTTCTCACAGTGACCTTCCCGTAGCAGTCGGACGATCTCCTCATGCTCCATGCGGAACTGTTTGAGGAAGATGTTTACATTCAGACTCCTCTTACCATCCAGGATGTTGATCTGAAAATAAAATATTCAGAATAATTAATAATAACACATTCCTTCTAAAACATCAGAATAATTAATAATAATATATTCCTTCTAAGACCATGACTAAAACATTCAGAATAATTAACATTTTCAGTGCCAAACAATTACTAAGTCCGGACCAAACAAAATGGATGGTGGAGAATGGAAAGTAGGGGTGTGTCAAGTTATGACATACAAGCTGTTAATATGGTAGCAGACGTGTGGTATCCGGGAAGGTTAACCCGGTCAACAAATGCCTGCAGAAGTCGGATGTGTCGGCCTAACGGCGCAAGAACGCAGCTCTGCTGTAAACAGGCACAACGCAGTCACATCCGAAAAAAAATCCGGATGAACGAAGAAGAGGAAGAAGAAGACGTGTGGTATTATATGTCAGATTAAAAGGAGTTGCATCGGGAAAACTACCACTGTATTGATATTTTAACTATAGTTTGGTTCATAAGCCCGTGGAAGTTCAAATACGACGATATATCAGCCCATGTCACTC
The DNA here is from genome assembly GCA_963921405.1 of Cepaea hortensis. Lineage (NCBI taxonomy): Eukaryota > Metazoa > Mollusca > Gastropoda > Stylommatophora > Helicidae > Cepaea > Cepaea hortensis. Next base: position 98,403,720 of record OY992879.1, on the reverse strand, counting down.
ATATCAGTTAATGGTAAAACCTTCCTTCTAAATTAATGACTAAAACAATCAGAATAATGAATAACAGAACTTCCTTCTAAAAGAATGTCTAAAACATTCAGAATTATTAATATCTAAAACAATGGCTAAAACGTTCAGAATAATTAACATTCAGAATAATGAATAATAGAGCTTCCTTCTAAAAGAATGTCTAAAACATTCAGAATGGTTGATATCTAAAACAATAACTAAAACATTCAAAATAATTAATAATAAAACCACCTTTCTAAAAGAATGACTAGGAGGTCAGAATGACTGAATGGATAAGAGCACTCGCTCTTAAACTTCCTGTGTGCTGATGCCAATGTTGCGGGTTCAACCCTAAACCGGTCTGTTGGACTAAAATATTGACTTCTCGTCCTTGACTTGGAGATGTAAATTACAAGTACCCCAGAAGTCGGAGTGTGTTGAACGCGAACACCTAGACGCTCGAGAAGCTGGCAAGGCCATCAATATCATGAATTACTTCTTAGTATATGACAAGTCATTTAATATGGTCAATAATAACTGAAGTTACGTCAGATGATGTATAAAATTCGGCTTGAAAGAAAACCTTTATTTCACAAATGAATATACAAATTAATACAATTCTGTCGTACCCGCATCTATTTAAACTCTCTGATAACGCGTGACCTAGCAAGTTGCCAGGTTGACTTTTATGTGTTCAATGTTTTTCAATTAAGTATTCAATACAAAACTGAACTAGATGATTGCTAGCTGTAGAGGCGTGCATCAATTTAAAGTTTACACCAAATTAGAGCCTATTGTAAGGTGCTTCACTAACTCTGCGCTTTTCAATTATATTCATGTTCAAAATTGTCGTTTCTTATCTTGCTTTTAGGAGAAAAAAAATCAGGCAAATGAGGCAAACTTCATTGTTGCCTTAATTTAAAACCAGACCTAACCGTTAACAGCATGGAGGTTTACCAATTAATAACAAGTCGTCAGCATCATGTGCCGTGCCAATAAGCGTGGGCGACCATGGTTTGCCATCTCATACAATCACCAGCGTTTTGGATGAGATCTGTGTTCTTGTCACGATTATGTCATGTGGCCGTGCCAACACAGTATTTATGTCTTTGTAAATGAACACACATGTAATGTTTGGCGCCCATAGAAGTGCAAGAAAGAAGTATAGACAAGAGAACTTCTATGAGCACCACACAATACATCGGTGTTTATTTATGAACTTTGTTATTGGCCTCAGAGGGTTCCCCAATTGATATTTATATCTATGCATTCCCCTAGCTCCTTTCTCGTCAATTTTGCCAGCTGTTTTCTAGTTTATTTCTTCCTATACAATGCTTTAAAAAATCATGACTGTCTACGTCTAATTTATCTAAACAATTTGCGGTTTTCATATCTTTCTTGTAGACCTGTCTTATTCTGCCTGTCCAAGACATTATTTTAATTCTTTCAGTTCACAGAAAAACAGCATGTATCGCTTCCCCTAACCTGTCATCAACAACCACACAGACTTGGATGAGAATAAACTAAACTGAAGATTCAGATGATGAAGCTCCACTATCTCATTCAGTCTTCCTTCCTCGACTTCTTTAACCCATTAAATACCATGGGATGATTAATCGTCTTAAGCGAATTTCCGTATCTGCCATGGACTTCTTCTTCTTCTTCGTTCATCCGGAGTTTTTTTTCGGACGTGATTGCGTTGTGCCTGTCCACAGCAGAGCTGCGTTCTTGCGCCGTTAGGCCGACACATCCGACTTCTGCGGGCATTTGTTGACCGGGTTAACCTTCCCGGGGTGCCATGGACTTATATACAGTAGTTTTCCCTAAGTCGGCACTATGGCAAAGGGCTTACAAACGCAATTTATAATGCCGCATACCGTGTTCGAAACACAGCTGCGGTAGCAGACAGCCTTGTGCTGGTTTTCATTCAATGGTATAAGTACCGGTCATTCAGAAAGAAATGGCAAACTACTGAACGTACACTTGCCAAGAAATACAAAACAGCCCAAAAATGCTGGGGTTGACGGCGACGCCCTGTAAAGGAGATGCAACTAACTTTTTTCCCCCTGGGCAACCTCCTTTAATTTAATATATAATACAACATGTCTGCTACCATGTTAACAACTTTTAAGTCATAAAACTTAGTCTTAAACTACCAGCTTGCGCTGATGCTGGGGTAGCGGGTTCAATCCATACACCGGTATTTTGGACTAAAATGTTGACTTCTCATTCTTGACTTGGGGACGTAAATTACAAGTACCTCAGAAGATTGGAATGGGTTCGCCTGATGGCGAGGGACACTGGTAATAGGGAAAGCTAATCCACATGCAAAAATAAATCCAGCGCACTAGAAGTAGTAGCATGTGTATGGACTACGCTTGAGTTCAAAGCGAGCGACCGCAAAAAGGCACCATATGTTCAATAATCTGAAGGTGTGTAAACAGGTCACATACTTTTCTTATAACTTGGTATAACGCAGCCACTATTCAAGGGTCATGACAAGAAGATATGAGTATTGAGTACGTGTGAATGAAAATACAGGGCATGACGTTTGTAGAGAAAGAGGAAGAGAAATAAAAACAACCAGAGGAAAATCAACAGGCAAAAAGAGGGAGAAGAAACAAAATTGTGACAGACAAGAGCACTTTGCAATCCACGGAGAAAGGAGAGGAAAAGCTGTACCGCGACATATAATACATTAATAAATACAGACATTTTAAAGGATTAAAACAAGAATTCAGGTGAAGATTATGTAAGATTAACGCATCCCTTAGTTCTGAACTTCTGGGACAAAATTACCACTTGCATTAACTATAGTCTATACGTGTATCGACACTGGACCATACTGTTAAAGTTTCTGCTGATTTGCAAACATCTACGTACTTCCCCAGGTACTGATGGCGAGATGTGTATGTTAAATATAGAACAACTGATCACAGATATATTGAAGTGCATACTTCAGGTGCAGTACACGAAATACAAACAGTATTTTTAAAAATATAACTAATGGATATTACGCAGAATAATTGTATACCCAAAAGCTACATCGAAATGAATGGAATAGTCTGAAATATGTCAACGTATTTAACAGATTGTGCGCCTGTTTGGCGCAGAATCTGTTAAATACATTGACATATTTCAGATTGTTCCATTCACTTCGATGCTGTTTGGACCAAAAGTAGGTTGGGACCAAACAAAAATGCTTGACCGAAAATGAGAAGCAGAGGTGTGTCACAGTTATGGCTTAAATATAGTAGTAGACTTGCCGTAATATTATAACGCAATGACAACATTTCAGTCATATATAAACCCATGGCAGCTACGAGAAGTCGCTTAAGTCGATTAATCATCCCACGGCACTAAATCAGTAAAGTATTTGGGTATTTTAATAATAGCAGATGGAAGATTTATTGAGAAAGTTAAATGCAGAATAGCCCAAGCAAAGACAGTCGTTCACAAGGTGAATAATATTCTCTGCAATGCATCTTTGTTAATCAAAGTGAGGTAAGGAGTGATGTATGGAAGCGAATCATGGACAATTAGCTGGCAAGTGAGGAATTATATGGAAACTGCGAAGATGTGATCTTAAAGAAGAAAGATGAGAATACCGTGGAAAGATAGAATAAGAAAAGGTATCTCTTGAAAGACGTTAGCTCAGAAAGTGAACTGGTTACTCGCATCAGAACAGTCCACATTCTGTGGGCGTGTCGTGAGAAGAGAAAAGCTGAAGTATGACGCCACGTCCGGAAGGTGGAGGAGAATGGAGGTAGGGGGAGACCAAGAGAGAAGATACCTGACAGTTTGACATCATGGCATGGTAGAACGTCGGTCGCAGAAATCATTGAGTTATAGAAGGCTGTGGACAGACATGATCACCAACGCCACACCGCATGAATTATAAGAGAAGATGATTTTGTAAGACTTATCTCTTAATAAACGATTAGCAATCTCTCAGGGAGACCTGGAAATTCAGGCTAACCCGAACCCCATTTGAGAAAAGTTGGTAGAAGTCACACAATTTAGACCCAAATGATGAAGAAACACTTGTTTATCGTGCCCAGTTCGCAACCACTCCTGAACTGTACGTGTTTTTGTATGTGCTATTCCGAGCATGACTGGCTTTTTTTTTAAAGGTCAATATCGAATGTCAGTTACGTCATACACAGTATGTAAATTTTTTACGTCAATTTATTCCGGCGACCTTCTGCGCGGTTTTCGCCTAAAAGTATTTTAATTGTTACTCCTCTGTCCTCGTTCTTTCCATTCCCTGCTGTACAATCTCTCTTCCTTCTTTGTTATTCACTAATCGTCATCATTACTATCTTCTCATTCATCATAATAATATTTTAAACCTTCTTTTTACCATCATCATCGTTCTCCTTCTTTGTTGCCATCAATGCTGTCGCTATTTTTATAGACCAATCGGCACTCGTGTGACCAAGTGATCAGCTTCACATCGGTCGCTTTTGCTTTCCAAGACATTTCCTGATACCCATTTTAGATTGGGACGGCCTGGGAGCCCAGGTCAATTTAACAGCATTTAATTAAACACTGTTGTACTGCTCATTTAGCCCATTGTCTTTTCACTTTATGTCTTTATCTCTTATTTCCTTATCTTGTGTTATATTATTTTTTCTTCTTTTAATGTTTACTGTGTTTTCCTTTATCCATCAACTTTGATATTTCTTCAGTCATCAATTTATTATTAATCTTTCTGCGTTCTTTCCGGTAATATCTATGTGCTAGTTTGATAGCGATTTTAAACATTTCCCATGGTTCATTTATGCTTTGCATTTTTGGTACTGTATTATATGTTTTCTCGCAGTCTTAATTTCTATAGCTGCTCTTAGAATATGTCTGTGAAGTTTAATGTCCTTAACATTCCTTTTTTCTCTTTTCAGTCTTACTTTTATTTGCCTACAAAGTGGAACGTGATAACTGTTAGTCAGAGCCAGGCAGTTGGACATCACAAAAGAATGTTTAAAAAAAAAATTAAACCTGTCACTATTATACTCTCTCTCTCTCTCTCTCTCTCTCTCTCTCTCTCTCTCACCGCCTCCCCCAGTTGGTATCTGTTTCATTTGACCGAAAGGGTTACAGGAAAGACGCACGCTATTATAATATTCATACAATAGCCAGAACTTATGCTCATGTATAAATGTTCAACGATTGGTGAGATCATTAACTTGTACGTGTTTCACACACGTTCACATTTCTGTACCTGCCTTAAAAACGTTAGCACAACATCTTAACACTCACTTTTCAATAGTTATTAAAAGTGCTGTTTCAAGCGCAACGAAAAAGTACCAAAGAAACGCTCTTTATATCTGCCCCCTGAAAAGAACTTCCCTGAAGGAAAAAAAAGGCACGTATATTTGTACAAGGCCGGAGCGCCAGCGAGGAGTGGTGGCGAAAGGACAAAAGCAGAAATGGATTCTGGCGAGCTTACTACGGCTGTAGCCCAAATTGTATACATCCAGCTTCAGCAAACACGCAGTTCATGATCTTCAGCGTGGGAGTGATGTTGAAGTTGAATACTGATTCTCAAAAATTGTTGCGACCAGTTCAGATCGGGTTCTAGGCACGTTAGTTAGAGGTAGGGCCGGTGCTAACAGCAGACAGAGGCTTACGACTCAAGCCTCGGTGGGTGCAGTATTTTATTAAGGGGCTGTTTTGTTTTGGGGCTGTGAAAGTCGTCAGCCTTACTTCAGGCACAACTTAACTTGGTAATGACACTGTGTAAAGGTTAAGGTAGTCAGATGGCAGATTTCACCGTAGGGATGCGAAATTACCGAGTTCACTTAGTAAAAGTAAAGTGTAAAGGCCCCCTATTTTAGCCCATACGGTGTAGTGGGTATCCTCAGCCACACATCCCCACCAAACCACACATCCCTCACCCCCCCTCCCCCCACATCCCTCACCCACTCACACGTGTGTGTGTGTGTGTGTGTGTGCAGTGCAGGATTTACGTATAAGCTACACAAGCTATAGCTTGGGGCCCCCAAGAAAGTGGGGGACCCAAAAAATATATTCTTTTTACCAGAGTTTGCATTTTTAAGTTTGTTATGAATAAAATTGATTTTAAGTTAAAGATTTATTATTTCACTATCAATATACTTCTTAATTGTATTTCAGTTTAACCCTCTAGGTATCCGAAAATCATATTTGTCACTGACTTAGAAGGGACGCAGAGGTGTTTCCTAGGCACCAGGGCCGGGATCTGTACTGGCCAAGACTTGCTGACACGTCCACGCCGTGCGTCCTGGGCAACAGGTCCCTTCGGGGACCTGGCTAACATCAGTAGGATCGATGATTCCTCCGAAGTCGGAGAGTATCTGCCTGCATGGCGAGGAACCACCAGTCTGCACACCAATAAGCCAGACATGGGACAACGGATACTCACGCAAAGCTCAGTCCAGTATGACATCACATTGATGTTGGACAACAGGATGTCTTCATTCGACATACAGGACTTCACGCTGGAGTTCACAGCCAGCGAACACAAGCAAGCAAGCACTGACTTAGAATATCTGGACTTATAAAGGGCCCCATATTTCAAATAGCTTAGGGCCTTATCAAGTCTAAATCCAGCCCTGTGTGTGTGTGTGTGTGTGTGTGTGTGTGTGTGTGTGTGTGTGTCTGTAATTAAAGAAGGCCAAGAAGCACATCATTTGATCTATATGCACTGAAGAGTAAAGAGATAGAGTGTAGGATGTGGATGTTGTTCAGTAGCCTGGGATTCCAGGCTACTGAACCTAAACTTGCCAAGAGATCACGAACAGCTAAATAAACATGTTGGGGTTGACTACGACGTCCTGTAAAGGATATGCAACTATATGCAACTAACTTAACTAACCACTATTGGTGCTAACCAAATATTGTTTAGAATCGATCGGCACACGTGATCAATGTCACACCGACCGTTTTTACTTCCCAAGAATTGTCCCGGTACCCATTTTAGTCGAATCAACCTGGAATCCCAGGCTACTGAACAACATCCACATCGTACATTCTAACCTGCCTCTCGGTAGTTGTCCATTATCAGCACCGACTTTGCACACCCAATGATTTCTGAGCGTGAAGAAGGGAAGAAGAGAACTACAACACAGTCCCCGTGGAAATGGAACTTGGTACCAAGACGGAAGGACATTCTCTAAACCATCCTCACTTCGTCAGATGCAGGCTTTTCGGAACCCTGGCGACCAATGCATCGGACTTAAGGGTTCAAGCTCAATCTTCCAGAGGATTCACAAACAAGAACAATAGGCCTTGATGCATGTTATACTGAACAACCGGACTCTGCCAATTTCTACATAAACATCATATGCAGCTTATAGTCATAAACGCTTTCTAATTGTAGCATACGTTTCTGGGTGTCTTTGGTCTCTAGCTGGAAACGTGGTTCTGACAAGGTCGAGAAATAGTTTGTCGGGTATGACGTCCTACATTCAGTTTAAAATGATAAATAGTAGACATAAATATAGAAGACTGAACTATATGGAATGGAACCTGGTGCAATGAATTCCATTCCATCATACTATTACAGCTGCCACGTTCAATTCAGAAGGGAAGTTATATTAGGCTCCAACCCTGGCTCAGATTAACAATCCTGTGACCTAGTCAGCCACAAGTAGGACATTAATTTGAAGGTGACTGTTGTCCAAACAAGATGAGATAACAAAGAGGGTAATGTGCAAATTAAGTCGATCCTTTTGCTTTTAACCTCTTTTTCTTCTTCGCCTTAGTTCACTTGAAGACTCCATTATGAATGCATGTAAAAAAAAAAAAAAGCAACAATCAACTTAAGCTTGCTGACATCTCTATAGAGTTTGTCCTCACATGGAGCGGGTGTAAGCTAAAATACCCTCTCTCTTCTGTTTTGTTGGATACTCTTGCAACAAATGATTAGTTGTCGTTCTACCACTTCCACATTTACAACCCCTGTAAACTTTGATTCCAAAAAAAAAAAAAAAAAAGTCAACAACAACAAAAACCACAAATTAAAGTACACACACGTATATGTCTATATATGTATTTGTGGATCTCCCCACTTGTATTTTACCTCCATGCCTCAGTATGTACTATGGTATATAAATAGACTTCCTTTATTTACAACTCTATTACACTGGTAATAAATAGGCCAGATATCCTATACATATGACGCGGAATTTGCCTGCCAATTTATCCTAGAAGTATATGTTCAGTAAATGACGCAAAAGACATATTGACTTACTGAGCACGTTACAGTATGTATTCTACAGGGACATTTACGTCGTGGGAACGCCATCGCATGCATATTAAGCTGTCCGGAACATATAGGGAATTCCGTTGATCAACAGGGGAAGGGTTTCATGTCTCGGGTTACAATTAAACCTAGCAGTAAAGGAGTTTAAAACCGTCAGAGGAATGACAAAAATGTGAAGGGGTTGGCGCTAGAAAGCATTTTAACAAGAATGTGTGGGGGTCAGTCTAGAAGCTCGTTTGTTAATGAAATAGCAGATTTGAAACATGCCGATTTGCACTTTTTAAGCGGTAATGTAAACCGGATTTTCCTTGAGTTTACCGGCTCTGTGGGGAAGGTGTTAATGACGCCGTTCATAATGCCGCATACGGCGTTCGAAACACAGCTGCGGGCGATTTGGCAGCAGACGACATTGAATTGGTTTTTATAAAAAAGTTATGAGTGCCGGTCGTTCAGAAAGCAATGGAAAACTGAACATAAACATCAAGAAATCCCAAAGCAGCTTAACCTTCGAGGTCCTGTAAGAGATATGCAACTAACTTACCTGGCGGGAAGAGGAGCGGCTGGCCGAGTGGCTAGAACGCCGGACTCTCATTCGGGAGACCTGGGTTCGATCCCTCGGTAAGGTGTGGGATTTTTTTTCTGTCGGGGGCAAAAAGAAAATTCTTACTTGTACAGTTAGGCGGCGACTGCACTAGCCAGGCGGCCTTAATTCCTCAGGCTCAAAGACCCCTCTGCCATACACCGCAAGGTACTATATTGGCAGTAAATGACAGTTTACCTGGCGGGGATTAGCGTGGTGGATATAGGATTGGCTCCCGGCCCGGCAGTCATGGGTTCAAAGACACATTAAGGCGGATTTGTAAAATGACCCAGGTCGACCCAGTCTAAAGTGGGCACCGGGAAATGTGGGAAGTAAAGGCGGCCGAGGTGACACTGATTATGTGACCCGTCATTGAGTGCCCATCTTTCTATACAGATATATGGGTCTAGCACCGTATGTCCACTGCGCCCTAGGACGAGTAAAAGGGCCCTTTACTAGACCACCTGGTGGGGATCAGCGTGATCCAAGCACACAGTGTACGCCTGAGAGGTTACCGTGGCTGGCTCTACCTCACTACGTACCGGGTTCCATCTCAGCGTAAGGTTGATGCATTTTCTAAGAGCTACTAGTGTCTAGTGATATGACACGTTCCTCTGACCTCTTGGGTAGTGAGATCGGATACCTTGTTTTATCGGATAAGGTTAAGTTAGTTGCATATCCTTTTACAGGACGTCTCAGTCATTCCCAGCATTTTATTGGCTGTTCGCAATTTCTTGGCAAGTTTCTCATTCAGTAGTTTGCCAATGCTTTCTGAACGACCGGCACTCATACCATTTAATGAAAATCAACGCAAAGCTATCTGCTGCCAAATCGCCCAGAGCTGTGTTTCGAACGCGATATGCAGGATTACGAATTTAAAAAAAAACCAAAAACAGTAGGTCCCGTGTGCAAGTTCTGCCCGTTAAAAATCCCATGGCAGTTAAAAATCGCAAAGAATAGGCTAAATTGTGAGGAAAGAAAACTTACCCACGGACAGATGCAGTCCGTTACCCTGAATGGAACAGTGGTTCTCAATAGGTGGAGAATCCCCTCCCCCACCCCAGAGGGGGGAATTGTAGGGTTTCCGGTGAGAGAGGGGGGGGGGGGGGGAGGAGAATCAAGATTATTTCAAGATCGCGTTAATACAAGAACTGATCACTTGATATTGTTTTTTCCTCCATACTTTACGGTTCTGTACATCTCGCCCCTCTGAAATTCGTTTTGTAACGTAAGTAGACCCGCAAATCATGTTTTATGTAGACTAAATGTAGCTTCCATTTTTACGCATACTGTGTAAAAAGGGGGGAGGGGGAGATTTATAGGAACGAAATACGAAAAGGGGGTGGGGGGGGGGGGGTTGACATTCTGAACATATGGTGAAGGGGTGTATGGGCCAAAAAAGATTGAGAACCACTGATCTAGAGGATGCAAACCTTACAAAAATACACGGCAAATTCGGACACGCCGATCCTAGGTGTGATAACTGGGTGTGATGCACTCCCCCTCCCCCTAAGGAGGTATGCAGAAGAAGAACATACTGCACATGTTCCGGCCGAGATAGAGCATTGGTGCACTGTAGAGATAAATACCTGGATGATCACATGACGTAATCGGGACAATAAAGCAAAGAATATATACCCGAGTCAAGACTTGTGATCGCGTGAGGCGCGTGAATCATGGCCGTCCACGCTTATAAACATGGCACATGATGGTGATAATAATGACAAATCGTATCTTTCATAACTACAACTACTGCTACTTACATAGTCAGCCATGCCTCTTTGTAAGTTACAAAACAAGCGCTAACATCCGCTCCCGTTATTTGCTCTATCCTTCGAAAACAGGCTGTTTTACGCAGTGCGACTTGTGTTCCGAAACACCATATATTTCACATTTATTGGCGACGTCACACAATCGAGAAGTGTACCCGGCAAGTTGCCACGATACACGAGCCACAATTTATGTGTCTAGGTGTCGCCGGTTCAAGCACACATAAAAACAAGGCCGGCGTGCGTGTTTAGAACGGTTTCTATGTCCGGCCACCTGGGACTAAAGAAGCTTAAAAGGGGTAACACATCTTTCGGAAATCTGTGGTTACTTTGTTGTACAGATATTCTGCACAAAATAAATTTGCTGCACCAAAAGAAAATAAGAAACGTGACAGGGATTTGAGGGATTTCGGCCTGAAATATGCCGCGTGTTGAAAATCCTGACATGTCAGCGAGTCTCTTACTGTGTATCGTATTGTTAAAAGTGACAGGCAGGGTGCACTGAACTTTTGCGTCACGGGAGAGTCTAGTGAACGATCTACAAACAGACGTCAACACAATAATGCCAGCTAACCCCCCGCCCCTATGCCTTTCTTTACTATTACACGCCATTCTGTGGCTGTTACTTTTCGTCCGTGCTAACTTGAGTGGTATTAAGTGCATTTATTACCCTCTCCCCCCCCCCCTCTCTCTGTGTGTGCGTGGTGTGTCTCTCTCTCTCTCTCTCACCTCTTCCTCCATCTACTTTCTATATTTCTCTCTCTCTCCTTTCTATCTTCTCTATATTTCTTCTATCTGTCTGTCTGTTATATCCTCTCTCTCTCCTTTCTATCACACCGTCTCTCTCTCCTTTCTATCACACCGTCTCTCTCTCTCTCTCCGATATATCTTTCTATCTACTTATTCTATCCTCTCTACCTTTCTATCTCTCCACTCTTCTTTCTCTCGCCTTTCTTTCATACACACAGACACCCTTTCTCTTTTTCTTCCTCTGTTTCTATAATCTCTCTCTCTCTCTCGATTCCCCCACCCCCGTTCATCCCCCCTCCCTGCAAGCATGTCAACCGGCCCGGAGGTCATATGTTCGAATCCCCTTGGAGAAGAGGATGTTTACAAATGGTCCTGGGTTGCCCGGTCGAGCCAGGCTAACGTCAGCAGCAGAGAGTGTCCTGGGCAGTCCAGGCGGCCAGCGTGGTACTGACCACATCACACCCAGCGCCAGCAACATATAACCAGTTTGCATAAAGGCTCAGAAACTGTTCTTTTACCTTTACTACCTCTTCTCTCTGCCTACCTCTCTCTGTTACCTCTCTCTGCCTACCTCTATCTGTTACCTCTCTCTGTCTAACTCTCTGTTCCCTCTCTCTCTCTCTCTCTCTCTCTCTGTCTACCTCTATGTCTGCCTACCTCTCTCTTCCTACTATCTCTGTCTGCCTCTCTCTCTGCCTACCTCTCTCTGTTACCTCTCTCTGCCTACCTCTCTTTTCCTACCTCTCTCTGTTACCTCTCTCTTCCTACTTCTCTTTGTCTGCCTCCCTCTTTCTCTCTCTCTCTGTCTGCCTCTCTGTCTCTCTCTGTGTGCCTACCTCTCCCTGTCTGCCTCTCTCTGCCTACGTCTGTCTGCCTCTCTATCTGTTTACCTCTCTCTGTCTGCCTACCTCTCTCTCTCTCTGCCTACCTCTCTCTCGGTCTGCCTCTCTCTTCGTATGCAGCTTTCTGTCTGTCCCACTGTTTCTCTCTCATCTTTCTCTTTTCCTCGATCATATTTCTTCTAATCTCACTAAGTAGTATTTTCTAATTCATTATGTTTTTGATTCCTCAATTTCTTCACCGTGTTTTATTCTCACTTGTCTATTTATGAAACATCAAAATTCTAACCAAAATGTAGTCATGAATATTTTATTTCAGGATTGATCCTACATCCTACATGACCAGGGGCATACCGAGGGCACAATAAACACAGTAGCAATACACACGTTAGCAAAGTCGGCGGGAGAGCAGTTACATACCGCCTTGGTCTTCATGAGTTTAAATTGTCGGCATATCAAATACCTGTGCCTTTTCAGTGAAAAATCATGGGGTGTTAACTGCCTGTTACGCTTGCAGCAGGTATTCAGGTCAAATAATTATTCTGCGCATTATTGCAGGACATAATCAATTACGCGATCACATCGATAGAAAATTCAATATTGGCGAATCAGCCATGTGCACTTGTGAATTAGGGTATGCAGACAACAGATCACATACACCAAGACTGCCCAAAATACGACATATCTAGACAAACCTTCGGGCTTAGAGAAACAGCAGTGGAATATAAACTCTATGGACCATCGAAGGAACTAAGACAGAGAAACTTATACAAAAGACAACATTGCAGGGCTTAGACAAATTTCAAGCCAATGAAAGAAGAAGAAAATGTATTAGGTTTCATGTGATCTGCTATTTGCCGCACACAAAGGTGACACAAATACAACATAAACATTGAAACACTCGACCAGTGCTAAAAGTAACAGAACTGTAGGGTAAAGCTAAATCGAAATCCGCAGCAGATACGATCACAGAGGGTTGCTCAAATACTAGAAGTGTGAGTGTGCGTGTTCTGTGTGTGTGTTCTGTGTGTGTGTGTTCTGTTATGTGTGTTCTGTGTGTTCTGTGTGTATGTGTGTTTTGGTATGTGTGTTGTGTAAGTGTGTTCTGTGTATGTGTGTTGTGTGTGTGTTCTGTTATGTGTGTTGTGTGTGTATGTGTGTTGTGGTATGTGGGTTGTGTAAGTGTCTTCTGTGTATGTGTGTTGTGTGTGTTCTGTGTATGTGTGTTATGTTATGTGTGTTCTGTGTCTTCTGTGTGTAAGTATGTTCTGTGTATGTGTTGCGCGCGTGTGTGTGTTCTGTGTGTATGTGCGTTCTGGTATGTGTGTAATGTGTATCTGTGTATGTGTGTTGTGTGTGTATGTGTGTTCTGGTATGTGAGTTGTGTAAGTGTGTTTTGTGTATGTGTGTTGTGTGTGTGTTCTGTGTGTGTGTTCTGGTATGTGTGTGTGTTGTGTTTATGTGTGCTCTGGTAAGTGTGTTGTTTAAGTGTGTTCTGTGTATGTGTGTTCTGTGCGTATACGTGTTCTGGTATGTGTGTTCTGTGTATGTGTGTGTTCTGTGTATGTGTGTTGTGCGTGTTCTGTGTATGTGTTCTGTGTGTGTTCTGTGTGTATATGTGTTCTGGTATGTGTGTTGTGCGTGTTCTGTGTATGTGTTGCGTGTGTTCTCTGTGTGTGTGTGTGTGTGTGTGTGTGTGTGTGTGTGTGTATAAGGTGTGGGAGGAGTTATCATGTACGGGTTACCCAGCCTGGAGATATTTCTGAAGTTTTTGAACACGTCACTCTTCTACCAGGTTTGCCACTTCCTCATACATTTATTCTTTGCAGCACCATTTAACCATCCATCCATCATGTGCAAATACGATAAGCGTGGGCGGTCATGTTTTGCCATCTCACTCGACCATCAGATTCCTGGATCAGTTCTGTGTTTCTGTCTCGACCATGCCACGTGGCCAAGCCATCCAGGTATTTACCTCTTGGTCTTCCCCTTGGTCTCTTCCCTTCGATCTTGCCCGTTGTCACCAAGTTCTCCAATTCATGTCTACAATTTAACGTTTCCCCCTAATATACTTTCCCATTTAAAACTAAACAGACACCTGTGACGAAGTATGATTAGGAAACTTCAAAAACCAGCCCAATCGATGAGCAACTTGATGATGATTGTGTATCTCTTGTCGTAGTCAACCGCCGTGACCTTACCAAACATACCCCGATAGCAGACGAGCAATAACCGCCCTTGGTAGCGCAGTGTCACGAAGATACACTAGGATTTCAATATATTCCTTCTGCAAATGACTTCAGGTGTACGTTTTTACTAAAGGTGAATCACATCAGTGGTTCTTAACCCTTTCATCGCTGAGAGCCCACGTGTGAGCTTCACTTCTTCTGTGATTGTCATCAGTGGTTCTTAAGACTGGATGTGTGACGTAGTGGTGCATCTTGCTGACTCCCTCGGTAACTTACTATGGGAGTTGATGTGATATCTAATGGTGTATCTTGCTGACTCCCTCAGTAACTTACTATGAGACTAGCAATGTAAGCTATTGGTATGTCTAGATGACTCCCTCGGTAACTTCATGAGACTGACTGTGTGATCTAGTGGTGTATCTTGTTTACTCCTTCAGTAATTTACCTTGAAACTTACAATGTGATCTAATGGTATGTCTAAATGACTCACTCAGTAACTTACTATGGAAGATGATTTGGTTTCTAATGGTATGTCCAAATGACTCCCTCAGTAACTTACTATGGAAGATGATGTGGTATCTAATGGTATGTCTAAATGACTCCCTCAGTAACTTACTATGAGACTTGCAATATGATCTAATGGTATGTCTCGATAACTCCCTCAGTGAGAGATGATGTGGTATCTAATATGTCTGGATGACTCCCTCAGTGAGAGATGATGTGGTATCTAATATGTCTGGATGACTCCCTCAGTAACTTACTATGAGGCTGTCTGTATGATCTAATGGTGTGTCCCGGTTTGAAATGAAAGGGAGGGATAGGAGAGACACATGCGATTACTGGAAAACTGAGGCAGGAGGTCTAAATGTGACTAAATGTGTGGTATGGGGACCATTGGCTATGCCTATCTGTTCATGGCTATTGGCTACACAATGATTATAATCCATATAAATATTACATTGCTTCATGGCTACATTAGCGCTGTATCCCCCTAGAAATATGAAACGGTCTAGTGATTACACGTGTGCTGTGTAACCTTCGATATATGATATGGTCTAGTGATTACACGTGTGCTGTATTCCCTAGAAATATTACATTATCTAAGGATAATAATGTGCTGTATCCTCCTAGAAATATGGCTCAGTGATTATACAAGGGCTGTATTTCCATAGAAATATGGCATGGTCCAATGGTTACAACAACGTTATTTCCCATAGAAATATTGCACGGTTCAATGATAACACAATTGTATTCCCTTGGATATGTGGCATGGTCCAATGATTACACAAGTGATGTTTACCCCTAGAAATATGCCACAGCCTAATAAATAGACATCCCTAATTACACACCCCTAGAAATAGAGCATGGCCGAATGATTACACCATTGCTGTTTCCCTCAAGATATATAGCACGGTCTCAAGATTACACTAGTGCAGTTTCCACTTAGAAATATGGCACGGTCCTATAGTAATATCAGTAAGTAAACTACACTTCTATACGCTTTAAGGGATACTGGGCAGATGGGCCTAGACGCATATTTGTATAGACCAATCGGCACTTGGTGGATGATATAGTCAGTACAACACCGGCCGCTTTAATTTCCCAAAACATTTTCATGTTCCCGTTTTAGACTGGGTCGACTTGAGATCCCAGGTCAATTTAAACATTCAAATCCACCCCAAAGCAGAACGAACCCTTGCTCCACTACGCTACCATGGTTCCTCCATAGTAATATGGCCATCTGGAAACACAACATGACATGCTCCATTCTGAGAACCCCTGGATCAAACATTGTGCTATTTACACGGTGACCTTCCACACACCACCAAAGCACACATTCGGATCACTTGATGACACCGTCATTTGTTCTGAAGGTCGACACAAGTCGTACAGCTGGCAATGTCTTTCTTTGCCCGTGTATGTTGCATTATCCACGTCAGTTCATTCTCAACCAACCAGACCAGTGGTTCACAAGCATTTTTAAGACTGACACACTTCATGCCAGGTTGGGGAGCCTTATAGAACTAGCGTGCATGTGAAACAAGGACAATAAGTAGACAAACAGTGGAAATGCTGAGGAAAATGCAAAGAACACATTGAACTTATAGAAAAAGGTATAGAAAAACGAATGAGATGTACCTCAAGAAACAATTCAAAACAGTTAATTGATTAGAAAATTAGATGTAGAAAATCAACATCTTTTTGGGCGTGTTGTGGAGAGAAAACTTGAAAACTTAGTGACAACTCATGAGAAACAAGCAATGGGAAATCAAAGAGATAAAAACATGGATGGTTTGGCAACATGTCATGGTCGGGACAAAAACACAGATATGATTCAAAACTGGTATCCAATAAAATTGCGAACCATTGATGCCCACGCCTATCGTAACGACTCGTGATGATGATAAAAGAAGCCAAGTTCATGCTGTCGTGGGACATTTTCTTTGCTAAACAGAACTCGAGGAGTGATGTAGTCAGTGTTAGGTCAGCCGCCTTACTTCACAGAAAGTTTTCTGGAACTAGTTTTACGAGTACGAGGCTGTGTGAACCCTGGTGGTGACAAAATAACCCCGGACTTAACAGATTCATTGCCAAACAAAATGTAGTTTTCGACACACCCCCCCCCCCCCTATCCCCACCAAAAAAAAAATGGTTGGCGGAAAAAGGAAAGTAGGGGTGTGTCCCAGTTATGATTTAAAAGTTGTTAATGTGGTAGCAGGCATGTTGTATTATATCAAATTAAGGGGCACTGTATAGGAAAAAAAAATACTATATTGATATTTTAACCATAGTTTGACTTATAAGCGTATTGCAATTAGAGGAAGTTTGAATAAGACGAATTATCAGCCCATGGCATTTAATTAGTTTAAAAAAAAAAGAAGAAAAGATTTGAACTCTGGAGCAGGGCCGACGGAAGAGTGCGCTAGCTATAACATCAAATGAGCCATACTTGGCAATGGAAGTATTTCGTTCTCGTTACACACAATTAACTTGGAATCCATAGTAATAGCCAGTTTAATCTACATTAAAATAAGAAACCAAGTCCCGTAAATAGAACCTTCTGTGAGTATGCGAACTGTTAGGACCATTATATTTTCATAGCCCTGAGTGTATGGAAGAACAGTGTTTCTTCCCCCGTAGTGAACGACGAGAGCTGGCATCAAACCTTTGTCCAACAGCCCTCATGCCATACACTGTCATAACTGTTACACCAAACAAGCACACTTTAATCTACATTAGCTATGTAAACTCTAATAACATGCATGCATATATGTGGTATGTAGAGTGGAAATTGTAAGAGCAATAAACTATATTAAAGATGTATTATACAGGAGAAGAAATTAAGGATCTATAATGCGTTATTGTCATGAGAAAAAAAAGTAACTTTCATCGTGGTTGGCAAAAGAGGCAAATCAACGATCGGTTACTTGTGGGGTTTAGCGTCTAATCTACAATTACATACATGATACAGACAGCCACACGGTTACATATGAACACAATTCTATCAACATCAGGCGGAAAGGACAGTCTAGTAGAAATCTGAGGGCGTTAGTTTCAAGCTGACATATTAACGATAATATTAGTCGAGGTTAGGTGTTCGGAATAATAGAAAATGCACGAATACACATGGTGCTCGATGTTTGCCTTCGTATGTATCACAAGTGTTTGGCTACAGGGATTAGACGGTTACTGCAGATTGTTATACAGCAGTGTGTATATACATATTGATATTGTAGAGTACTTACTTCGCCGACACTCACTCTGTCATTAGCCTAGAACAAGAATGTATCAAGGAAAGAATGGAAATATAAACACAAGGATAGGGTCATCAAGAGCGTAAACAGAACAATGAAGGGAACATAATGTAGAGGGTAGTAAGTATAATAAAGGACTGTTTTATACACCTCAAGGGACGTTGGGAATATGGTACTCGACTCATATTTGTATAGTTTACAAATAAACACACATGTATTATTAGGCGCTCATAGAAGTGAGAAGAATGAAGTAGAGACTTAAGGATGCACTTGAAAACACACATTTAAAGCTATAGTTACGACAGGGATTCGAACCTGTCACCTCCAAATGACGACCTCTCCTCGCTGCAAGAACAAGTGTACTTCTGCTCATGATTAACAATGAGGGGTTGTCTAGTTGTTCCTGCAGCCAGACGCCGTCACCATTTAGAGGTGACTGGTTCGAATCCCGGTCGGTAACTATAGCTTTCAATTTTTATATTGTCTAGTGCAGTGGTTCTCAACCTTTGTTGGTCCGTTCCCCCCTTCACCATATTTTTAGGACGTCATTCCCCCCCCCCTCACCATATTTTTAGGACATCATTCCCCCCCCCCCTTACCATAATTTTTAGAACGTCATTCCCCCCCCCCCCTTTTGTATTTCCTCCCTAAAAATTTCCCCCTGCCCCTACACAGTATACGTAATAATTGAGGCTAAATTTAATAGCACATACTAAAACAAGCCTAGACATGTACATAAAATGTGATTTGCGGATCTACTTACGTTATAAAATGAATTTCAGAAGGGTGATGCGTAGGAGAAGCGTAAAGTATGAAAGGAAAAACAAGATCAAGTAATCGGTTCTTGTATTAATGCGATCTTGAAATAATCTTCATTCCCCCCCTGGAAACCCCAAAATTCCCCCCTGGGGGGGGGGGGGGGGGGAATTCCCCACCGGTTGAGAACCACTGGTCTAGTGCGTCCTCTAGTCTTGACTTCCTTCTTATCACTTCTATGACCGGAAAACAATACATGTGTTTTTTTTTCATGAGCTGTCTTAGTAGCCTCAATGGGTTCCCAAACTGATATTCCATATTTCTATAGCCAAATCAGCAGTGTGTGGGTGATGTGGTCAGTTTTACACTTGTCGCCTTTACTTCCCAAGGCATTTTCTGGTGCCCATCCTAGGCTGGGTCGACCTGCTAGCGTGCTAGCCACAACGCTCCCGTGGCTTCCATGTTGAGGTACACGTAGGGAATTATCAGGATGGGGAAGATGACAAGAAGACAGCAACACCATTTGAGAGCTTGCTTAGAAGAAGTTATACAGGGTGGTAAGATGTCTATATGTTGAAGGTGTATAGTTTTAGTAATTGTTCAGTTTAAAATATTTGAACCTCACCAAATTGTAAGTTAACTGTCCGAGATTGGCCAATTGTCGGTTAAATAAATACGCTTAATGCCAACCGCATGTTTTGACAGCTGCGGTATGAGCATCAGCCAGTAGAGATAAACATAGAAATAAGGCTGTTTGGGAGTCTCAATGAGCTCTCACTTACAGAAGTACATATACAAGAAGCCGGTCTTGTTATATAGACATTACAATAGCGTTTTAGCCGTTAGGGGGCTAAATATTAAATTGCATATTTTTTTTAAACAGGGCATTGCAATCAACCCCAGCATTGAAAAAAAATTATTATCCAATTTTGCGTTTAGCAGTTTGCCATTGCTTTCTGAACAGCCGATGGTGAAACCATTCAAATCAACGACCTCTCTAAACTCGCCTGCGTCTGGCTTTTATAACCCCCGCCTTATTATGTTGAGAAATTGTGAAACTGTGTTCACTAACCCATGAACTAGAGACGCCGACAGAGGAGGGCAAAAGGAATCAAACTTGCAACCCGGCAACAGTATAGAAAATACGTTCAGACATGTATTATTTGGTGCGAAATCAAAATACTGTAATGTTCGCGATTAC
This sequence comes from Cepaea hortensis, assembly GCA_963921405.1. Classification (NCBI taxonomy): domain Eukaryota; kingdom Metazoa; phylum Mollusca; class Gastropoda; order Stylommatophora; family Helicidae; genus Cepaea; species Cepaea hortensis. The sequence continues at coordinate 98,383,627 of OY992879.1, read as the reverse complement.
CAAAACTATACACATCTAAAGTACCGATATTATATTTGAAACAACATTTGTGATGAAAGGCATTGTAGTAGTAACAGCAACAGCAGTCGAAGGAGGAGGCGTAGTATCAGGTGTAGTAGTAGCAATAGTAGCAGAAGCAGTAGAAAATGAGGAATATCGAGAAGGAGCAGCAATAGTCATAATAGTAGTGATATTATATTCTTAGATTACCGTAACTATAGAAATAAAATATCGACAAGATTTGAACTTCGAAGAAAATTAACTCACACTTTAGCCACATTAAACTTCTAAATGGCTTAAAAAGAATAGTAATAGAAGACAGAGTTCCCGGAAGAAGATGCAGAGGTCGATTAACTCGGCACTGAACCTAGGAAATTAAAGACTCAAAAGGCACGAAAATGCATAAGACAGAGGCATTCTCCTCCTCTTCTTCTTCTTCTTTTTCTTCTTCTTCTTCTTCTTCTTCTTCTTCTTCTTCTTCTTCTTCTTCTTCTTCTTCTTCTTCGTCGTCGTTCACCTTAAGACAGTATGAATAAATGCAAAGAAAGCAGCAGTCAACTACGGCTTGTTGATATCCCCGTAGAGTTTGTCCTCAAATGGAGCGGGTGTAAGCCAACATACTTTACTCTGTTGTGCATGTGTCCTGCAACAAATGTTTAGCTGTCATTTTACCAGTTCCACAGTTACATGCATCAGTATCCCATATCCTTAGTTGGTTAAGCATGTGGTACTTCAGCCTGGTGTGTGTGACCGGTCCGTAGTCTGAAGAGAAAGTGGCGAATGATCGAGAAACTTGCCAGCGGGTCGTGGTGAGAACGATGTTTGCAAAAGACTTACAATATGATGATAATGAAGAAATGTGGACTTTTGCTCCCCGTACAGATATTCAATATATAGTCTGTGATAGGAATAACAAAGCCCACGGAAGTCTCGATATAAGAAACCCATTAACGGGCACTCTGCCGCTGTTTATGCTTCAGCTCGAAACCGCAAGATTTAAGAGGAACACGATGGGTAAAACTAGAAAGCAATCCCATCATTTATCCAGCAATCAAGTTGTCAAAAGACAAGAACGCAAAGCCACACACATAAAAAGCTGTAATCAGGAAATTCTTACCTCCATGTTTTCTCTCTTCTTCTTATGGTCCGCGGCACCGTCAGTATCGTGGCTAGAGCGCTTAACCTTGGACTCATGATTTAAGCTAAACAGCTCGTCCATTTTCTCATAGTCCATTTCATATTTCCTCTCCAAATGACCAATTATGGTCCAAATATTGGGTTTGCCAATGACGTTATTCACGGGGATCTTCTGCCACTGTAATGTTTTCATTTTAGACTTTGGCTTAGGCACATTGATCTGTGGCAAAGATGGAAGCGGCTGTTCTTGCCAAAACTTGCCTGGCGGTGGAGGTGGTGGCGGAGGTCCTCCCCCAGGTCCCGGTGGTGGAGGTGGAGGTGGTGGTATTGCGGACATATTCGGGCTTACGATGTGCACGTGCGAAAAGACACAGTATATGTCAGGGACAATGTCTTCTCTTGGGTAATCTTTGTGACATTTATGAAAGTTGTCCTTCTTGGATCTCGGCCAGAGTGTGTTGTCTTCTCTACAATTTATTATGTTCCAAATAGATAAGCTGGATAATGTGTGTCCTTTTTCTGTTACAGAGCAGTCGCCTACGATGTACAGTGTTCAGTAGCTTACCAGGACACGGTGCTGAACCATGCATTGCCTGGTTAGATCTGCATCGAGTGCTGTGGTACTGCCAGAAATGACAGTTCCTATTGTGTGGCCCACCTGTGGAAAGAACATAAGAGATTAACACGTTAGTTACGATTGAGAAGTTAAGAAGAAGCAAATGGGCGATTTGATAGTACTAAATACAGTAACCGTAGTACTAAATCTTGACGGCTCCGCGGAGATAAGTCGCTGCTATTGAATACGGATACAATTTTCAGATAACATTACTCGTATCCGTTACAAGACGTTTAGTTTCTATTATATGGCGCCTGCTGATGTATAACATTAAACCAACAGTCCTCAACTCACTGATCGAGTTTGGCGCCTCAAGTAGAGTTAGAAATTGGCCTGGACTCTTACATAGAATGAACTTGACCGCCGTTAGTTTTAACCCGCTCCCTCGCCTTGAGGCAACTAGGTATATGGTGCTAGCCTTATAATTTTATATACCCATCAGCACCAGACGCGTGATGTGGTCAACACAAAGCCGGTCCTATTTACCTCCCAGAACTCATCCTGATATCCATTTTTGGCTTGGCTGACCTGAGATTCGAGGTCAATCCAAAAAAAAAAAAAAAAAAAAAAATTTATCACCGCATCTATGAGGATTCGAACGTTTGGCCACCAGACTGGCGGGTTAGCATGCTAGCCACTGCGCTGCCGAGAATTAAAGACAATCTACTGCCGGATATTAAAAACACAATAGCAGATTTCATGTTTTTAATAACAGTATTACAGTCTTGTCATTCGGTATGTTTATTTCGTGAGACTGAAAACAAATAAACGAATGCAGGTATTTCATGATCGTATTGAGGTGTATCATTTTGTCTTTGAACATCGTGACATTTCAACAAACACAAGGATCACGTGTTTCACATATGTGTTTCATCATATAATAAAGTTAAAACATTATACTTCATCAGCTAAATTTATATACTTTATAAGGGTCTCTTAATAACAGCGACCCTAAAATCTGCAAACGATCTAGGTAAACTAACTGAACAAATAACTATCTTATCCGAAATGTTGGCAGTTCTAGAACGTGATGCTTATATAAACGTGGCTCTTGGATGTGACCGTTTTATGCAAACAGCTTGAGGATCTCTAAGTAGTCCTCATTTTCCAGGACATGTCCAGGACATTTTTGACACTCCTCGAACTGTCCGGGAGTAATTTCTAACATGATAAATGTACAAGAATGCAGATAAATGCGGGTAAAGTACTCTGAGAAAAATGAAAATATGTTGTTATTCATCATGATCATCATGTGTCATGCCGATAAGCGTAGGCGGTCATGTTTGGCCACCTCACAAGATCACCAGAGTCGTGATCTGCTGTGTTTTTGTCACGATTATGCCAGTTGACCAAGCCACCCAGAAATGTATCTCTCCGCCTTCCCCTTATTCTTTTCTCCTCAATCGTGCCTGGTTATTTAACCCTTGTTATTCATACCATACGAAATCTTTTATGTGTATTGTTATTTTAAACAATTAAGCAATCCAAATAAGAGTGTTAACAGGAGTTCTGTTAATTTAAGAAATTGAAAATACTCATTTGAAATATTTAACAGATTATTAGTTTGCAATGGCTTTGTTATCACCATAATATCATAATTTATGATAAGAGCAGGTCATTTCTACAAGACAAAAAAAAAAAAAAAGACCAAAAAAAAAAAATAAAAAAAAAAATAAAAGAAAGAAAAACAGGTTTTAAAAGGCAAAAGGATCGACTACATTGCACCGAGTTTCATCCCATACGACTCGGTCTCTTCCAGCAGTTTCAGCGACGACCCCCATAAGTCTCATAGGAAATAGCACTCGTAAACGAATGATGTAGTCCAGAACCGAACCCACGTAACCACTTCACCGTAACCAATTCGGCGTAGCCACTTCGCCGTAACCACTTCGGCGTAACTACTTCGCCAAGGAAATTCCCTGTCTAAAAGACCACTAGTAATGTAAAGGTACGTTTGTGTTTGGTAGCATAGGGAAAGACTTCCTCAACAGTCCTCTCTTTTCGGCTCAGATGTGCAAATTTCTGGGTTACAAAGACGGCAGCCTTGCCTCCGAATTAACTCTTAACGGCCAGACGACCACTTTATGTGTCCACAAATTCCAAACATTCATTATGGGGTAACTTCTACTTTTTCTTTGGGCAAGTCATGAGAAGGGGAAAGTAAAAGAACCTCGCGACAAAGAGCAAGCTGGAGGGAAGGAAAGGCAGGGGGTGATCAAGAGAGAAAATTCTGGATAGTTTGACATCATGGCTTGGAGTAACATCAGTATCAGAAATGAATGGTAAACAAGACAAAAGGCCGCGAACTTACATGATAATAAACGCCACACGGCAAGGACTATATCTTCTACTGAACAGTTTGTTTCGTTTCTCACTAGTTATACATTTTTAAATATCCCTTTTGCTACCATTTATAATACCAATATAGTTGTGGAAACCGTGGACATATTAATCATTAATCCAAAACTGTTAGTTAACACTCGAAAAGAAATAATCTTGCACTACATCCTTGGGTCCTTTAAAAGTTAATAAACTATCGTCGCAAAGTTCGCTGACCATTGCAGGTGGTTAAGTGGTTTTGATGTCCTGAGATATAAAAGGCCGCTAGCAATGACCTTCGCTGTGTGCGGTCCAGGCTCAGATCATATCAAAGAGCGGACTGTCATGAGCCTCCAGTGTTTTGTCCTTCCTGACGATACAGCCTAACATCATCTCTCTCGATCATCTTAAGATATATCTCACTATTTAAACCAGCCTTGTCCTCTTGCGTGCACCTTTCCCCACCAGCGTGGTTTCGGCAGGCTGTTTTTTATCTCTAGTTATATACAACAAATGTTGAATACAACAAATGTATTTTGTCTACGTGTGCGTGTCTGTGTGTGTGTGTGTATTTGAGTCTGCCTGGCTGCCTGTCTGCCTCTCTCGTGACATGGTAATATGTATTGTTTATGTTCACAGCATTAATTTGAGAATGTTTGTAACGATGTGAATGTAAAATGCACAATAGATAATGGATGTACGAAAGATGAGTGATTGGAAGGGCCGAATATACAATACAATTTGTGACCCGTTGAAAATTAAAGTACGTTCCTTCTCTCTCTCTCTCTCTCTCTCTCTCTCTCTCTCTCTCTCTCTCTCTCTCTCTCTCTCTCTCCCTCTCTCTTGGCAGGGATATCGAAATATTTTGACAATAACACATCATGAAGAAAGCAAGCGACCTTGGAGTAGTGAAGAGACTAGAACCTCGCCTACCGGCCCGGTGGTCACGGGGTCGATTCAAATTTATTAAATACACCAGGACTCCCTGTTTGACCCAGCCTAAAATGGGAATTTTGAATCAATGGCGATCGACGTGATAATAATCATATCAGCCTCCGAGTGCCGATTGATCTATAGAAATATAGGTCTGGCGCTCCATGCCCAATGTGACTTAATTCGTGTAAAAGTGTCCTTTACTTACGGAGAAAGAATCACCAACCCAGCCAATCTATGCACTCTGCTGAATCAAGACATGTTTTACAGCCTACTACCTCTCTCCAAAGATGTGAAGTTTCAGCCGCAATCTGGCATACTACGCTGATTTCTGAATGTGGAGAGGGGAATGAGGTCTCTGCAGCACAGCTTCCGCGAAGACTGTCATTTGGTGTCGGATAGAAAGAAAAGTGCCTACATTAACCTCATTCCTATAGAATACCAAGTAAATTAAAGGATCCGTTCACGTGTATGAGTGCCGATCATTCAGAAACAATGGCAAACTACTGAACGCAACAGCTTGCCCAGGAATCACAAACAGCCAAAACAATGCTGGAGTTGACTGCTACGTCCTGTACAGGATATATAAGATGCATGTGGTGCTGAGAATTCATGCCTACAGATGTGAAAGATCAGACTTCCAACCACTCGACCACCAGCTGTTCACCACAGTGCCTATAAGCGACAACTGCCGTTCTCCATCCTGCATTTATTATTCATGATAAAAACATAAAACCGGTTTCTGCATGTGTCTAGGAGTTTTTATACGAACCTTATCATGCAAATAATTGTCACGTCGTCTGTGTTACTATATACGTGAAATGCTATAAAGTACGGGATGCGGGTGGGAATTACACGGAAGCTTTAAATGGCCGGAAACTTCTCAGGGAATTAATTATTATACAGCGTGAGCATTTTCTAGGCCAGCATTTATTTGTGGTTCGTTTGAATTTTAATCTAGTTTAAAGGCGTTTAACGATGAGGGAATCGATTTCATTGCACCTGGTTTTATCCCATATGGCTCGGTCTCTTTCAGTAGAGCGGTCTGCCAAAAGCGTCGCACAGAGCACAAACTTCGTAGCTCCGGCGACGACCTCCTAATGTTAATGTTTAATCTTCCCTTTATTTTATTTGTTGGTTTCAAAATGAGGTATATGTGATACATGTTATAAATGGACAATTTAAAACTTGTAACCAGGAAGAACAAAACAAAACGTTCAATTGACGTTAAACAGAGAAGACACAAACGAGAGGTTGTATGATTTATTGCCTGGTATAGTTAGCTGCATCTCGTTATGTGCACACTGCAGAGTTATAAATTATATAAACTGAATACATGAATGAAACTTTGGCTGAAATACTTAAAACACACAGTCACTCACATTGTTCGAATGTGGAACATTTGTTATTCCCACGGTTATAGCAAATTTAAAACGAAGTCTTTCTGTCTGCACAAAATTGGATGAACCGCCTAATTGAAAACGCCTCGGTAAAATGAGCAATCGTTTATTGTTGGTTGAATACTGTATATGAAACTGCAGCTCTTAGTGTTCACGGGTGGGTAACGCGAAGAGCATGACACATGTGCTTCTGGTGACGGAGTTCCAGTTGGAATAATAAGCGAACAACTGCTTCTGCGCACAGCAGGTCACAAACTTCGCTTTCAAAAACGGAGGCCACAATCACCTAAAAGGTTGTGGACATAAAAGGGAAATCACCACATTATCTTCACTAAAATAAATGTATTAGATGATCATACATCTGGAATGGGAACCGTGGTAGCACAGTGGCTAGCACTCTTGCCTGTCGGCCCAATGGTAATATGTTCGAATCCCCATCGAAACAGATATTGCAAAAGTGACTTGGGCTACCAGTTCGAGTTAACCACACATGGGTAGCAAGAAATATCATGGGGAGTAAAAGCCATCGTCGTGATACTGACCACATCACTCAGTGAGTACCGATTGGTCTTTACAAATATGGGGCCAGCATCCTATATCAAGTAAGTCTAAAGGTATGTAAAATGGTATTTTACTGTACGTACTCAAAATCTGGAACTGATAACTGACGTGTTTAGAAAATGCATACTGGTTATACTCTTCATAAATGGACATGCCACAACGTGTTCTTTGTTACGAATTTAGGAAGATAAATGACCAGCTACCTTCCGTCCCACCTGTTACTTCCTCAACTTACAGAGTGGCAAAGTGTTTTATTTACGTATCGAATCGATGAATCACAGTGATTCGGTGACTTGTATTTGACCTAATAACAAAAACATGGAAGGTAAACGCCCAAGTGCGATTAACTCTAAAAGGATGTTAGTGGTTTTTCCATGGTATGTGTAGAATAATTTTTATCTCCCTTGGAATTTTCAGAACCTAGAAGTTACGGGGCCCGATTTTCCCTTGAATATAAAGGGAATATTGTGGTTAGGGAGGGATGGTAGATTGTGGTGAAAGGAAGTTGATTATTACAGGTACAGGTGTCCGTTTCTGACTAGTTAAGTTAGCTGCATTTCCTTTACAGGTCAACGTCACAATTTTTATGTTTGTGATGTCTTGGCAAGTTTACGTTCAATAGTTTGCCATTACTTTCTGACTCTTAAATGAAAGGTGTCCGCTTCTGAATACAGAAGTGACTACGATGTAAGGTGTTCACTTTTAGCTAGAGAAGTGGATAAGATGTAAGGTGGTCACTTTTAGCTAGAGAAGTGGATAAGATGTAAGGTGCTCGCCTTTAGCTAGAGAAGTGGATAAGATGTAAGGGGTTCGCTTTAAGCAAGAGAAGTGGTTTAGAGATAAGGTGTCCGTCTTTTAAATGTTTTGCGTATCCTTTTACAGGACTTAGCTGTCAACAGCAGCATCTTTCAGCTGTCTGTTGATCTCTTGGCAAGATTACGCTCAGTAGTTTGCCATTGCTTTCTGAGCGGCCGGCTTAGTATCCGCAAGTCACGAGCGGGGGTCGAACCACCTCAGTTCTCGCTCCGCTGCGAGACTCTGCGTGATAAACGGGATTACAGAGAGAAAGTGTTGTAACCCCACAGCCAGAGAGACCGGCGTCCGTCTTTTACCAAAGAGAAAGCTATGATATAAGGTTTGAACACAGAAGCCACAGACAATAGGTTGCATGATTTATTGCCTGGCATATTTCACTGCATCTCGCCATGTGCGTACTGCAGAGTTATATACCATATAGATTCTGAATCGCCTGATGGCGAGGAACACCGGCAATAGGGAAAGCTAATCCACACGCAAAAATCAGTCCAGTGCACTAGAATAAGTAGCACGTGTATGGACTATGCTTGATTTCAAAAGCGAGCAAGCGCTCAAAAAAAAAAAAAAAAAAAATGCATGAAATGAATAATTGAATTATACTGTGGCTGAAATACTTAAAACACATATCCGCGATACTGTTCGAATGTGGAGCATTTGTTATCCCCTCGGTAATCGCAAATTTAAAACGAAGTCTTTCTGTCTGTACAAAATTGGTTGGAACAGCCTAATAGCTAACGATTCGATACATTCGAGCCATCGTTTATTGTTTGTCGAACACAATATACGAAAAGAACTTTTCTTTGTTAACTTTACGGTCGAAATTTAGTCGTTGTTGAGAGATGGCCTAACGGGGAGTTTTATACCTTGACGACTGCACTGGGATTCCCGAAGACGGATTACAAAAAGTGTTTAAATGCACTATTACACATATGCTACATAGGGATTTTACCATCACTCCAACCTACGTCCTTTGCAGTCAAGCTGAGTCGAAAATAAAACTTCACAAGTCGTAAAATTAGAATACATAAAACTTATCACATCACCATCACGTGGCTTGCCAGCTGGCGTAGGTTTTCATGTCTCTCCACAGATCTCGGTCCCTGGTGCTCTGGATCAACACTGCTGATGATATCCCTCCATGCCACCGTCTCAGTCCATCCACCACTTCTCTCGGCCTGCCTTGCCTCTTCCCCCACTGATCTTTCCGGTCGTCACGATGTTTCCCAGCACCTCTCTTCTCATCATATGTCTAAAGAATGTTGTTTCTTTTTTATTTATAGTTATATGTAACGTTACACCCTGTAGGTCAGCATAGTCGAATGGACAAGAACGCACGTTCTTAAACATCCGGTGTGTTGATGCCGAGGTAAGGGGTACACCGGACAGTTGAACTCAAATGTTGACCATCGTGCTTGACGTGGAGACGTAAATTTACATGTACCTCTGAAGTCGGAGTTGGTTCGCCTGCTAGCGAGGGACACTGTTAACAGGGAAAGCTAATCCACACGCAAATTTCAGCCCAGCACTTTTACAGGGTGTATTTTTAATGACTGGGCAGTGTTTGAAAATATTGCCGGTCCAAATTTTGCAGTCACCCTCTGTAAAGTTCATGCAACATAATAGATAGGTAAATACAAAACTTGGACCGGCAATATTTTCAAACACTGCACAGCCAGTAAAAATACACACTGAAGTAGTGTGTATGGACTATGCTTGAGTTCAAAGCGAGTGAGGGCAAATAAATAAAATCCCACTATCATTAGCCTCTTCCATGCAATCATTGATATTTGCTCTAGCACAGTGGTTCTCAACCGGTGGGGAATTCCCCCCCCCCCCCCCCGGGGGGAATTTTAGGGTTTCCAGAGGGGGGGGGGGGTGTAAGATTATTTCAAGATAGCATTAATACAAGAACCAGTTACTTGATATTGCTTTTCCCTCTAAATTTTACGGTTCTGTACTTCTCGCCCTAATGAAATTCGTTTTATAACGTAAGTAGACCCGCAAATCACGTTTTATGTAGATGTCTGACTTCTTCTAGTTTGTGTTAATAAATTTAGCTTCCATTTTTATGTATATTGTGTAAGGGTGGGGGGGGGGATTTATAAGGAGGAAATTCGACAAAGGGGGGGGGGGGATGACGTTCTGAATATATCATCATATGGTAAAGGGGGGCATGGGCCAAAAAAGATTGAGAACCACTGCTCTAGCAGTACAAGCTATTCCCAACATTTGTCTCAGAAACCACATCACCGCTGCTTCTAAGCTATTCTTAATTTCTTAATTTACGCACCATGATTCAAGACACGTCACAAGAAGTTAAATATTAACATAAAAGTAATACCTACAAGAAAACTATTTCCCATGTTGTTGACTTATACTACTTACTTTGGCAAACAGGCTGGAAGAAAAATATGCCCTGGATATTATTATATATCCTTTCACCGTGACTTGGTTAAACTCCCGCGAGCAACAAAACACATCTACAAAAGCCATCTGCAAAACCTATCACATTTGTTCAAGTGACTCGCCAATAAAAAAGAAGACGAATTTATGAACTTCTAGGCATTACAAAGGTCCATCGGGTTATGTCGTGAATCTTCGTCAATCTCGCCCATTTTCCCGTTCCACATCGTTTCCTTTCAATACACGAGAACTACTTTCGAAAAGGGTCGTTGGATATATTTGTACCCATACGGTTTATTCCTGTACATTTTTTTCTCTTACCACCTGCCATGTCTTTCCCCCGTCATACTTTTCAAGGCTAATTTGCCGCCATTATAACATCCACATATATAACACTAATCTATTTTCATAATACGAAGAGCTATAGCAAGTTGAAAAATGAGTGTTTTTATTGGCAATTTGAATTATGTTGCCTTCCTCTGGAATCCACGCAAAACGTGTTGACACACAGAAGGACATATCTTCTTTTGTTGGTGGAAGCTGGCGATACAACGGCTACGATGTCTTGTTTATATGATATAGGCTGACCGACAAAGGCCCTTGTTTCTGGGGGATCATTTTACAACAATGACTGTTTCTTTGGTTAACAACCATAGTATTTTTGCTTCTTCTTAGATCGTTGCTGGGGCTGATATTAAATTATTCCAGCTGTTTAGTTTGTTGTTGATGGTTGGGGTTATGACCACAGCTGTTCGGTTTGTTGTTGAAAGCTTGAGTTATCTTCTTCTGGGTTCATCCGCAGTGTTTTTTATTTTATTTTTCAGATGCGATTGCGGTGTGTTGTTATGCACCCCTGGACCGAAACCCTTTGGCCAACACATCCGACTTTTGCGTGCGTTTTGATCAGGTTAGCATTCCTGGGGGACTCTCACTTTTGTGGTGTCGTCCACATCCCCGCTGGTCAAGTTAGAACGGTCGAAGACTTCACGGTCATCCCTCAAGGGAAGGCAGGAAAAGTCCAGGAGCATTATCCGCCATCCAGGGAGGCTTCCATTTTTGCAGAACCGGCACATAGCGCTCTGGTTCTGGGCTCACTCTGGGAATCGCCACGTCCTGCTCATGGCTGCTTTAATTCCTCACTTCAATATATTGTGCATTTCGTTCGCCACTGGCCGTTCCCGCACAAACCAGACCGGTCTGCAGATAATATCCACTCAGCGAGTTTTCGATTCGGACATGTGCTTGTCGTTGTGCCCGGAGGACAATATAGTCAAAGCTGTTCCGGGCACGACGGACATTCGGAAAACTAGCTAGTCAGAGCTGTTCCGGACACGAGTGCATTCGGAAAACTAGGTAGTCAGAGCTGTTCCTAGCACGAGGGACAATCGGAAAACTAGCTAGACAGAGCTGTTCCGAACGTGAAGGACATTCGGATGACTAGTTAGTCAGAGCTGTTCCGACCACGAAAGACATTTTACTCGGACGTTTTTGTGTTGTGCCTGCTTTATTTGCGCCCTTAGGCCAGCACATCCGACTTCAGCGGGCATTTTTACGGGTTTGCCTTCCCGGGGTTTCAAGGGACGCTAGACTCTTACTTTTGTGGTGTCGCCTACGTCTCAGCTCGTCAAGGTAGAACGGTCAAAGACATCACGGTCAACTCTCAAGGGAAGGCAGGGGCAGACCATGGGCATTCCCCGCTATCCAAGGAGGCTTCCAAAGTTGCATAGCCGGCACATAGTACTCTGGGACTGGGCTCACCCGAGGAATCGCCACGTCCCTGCTCATGGCGGCTTTTATTCCTCACTTCCGTGTATTGGACATTTCGTTTGCCACTGGTCGCTCCCCACATAAACCAGGGACGGACAGTCTGCGGTCGACATCAACTCATCAAGCTTTCGCTTCGGACTTCCAAGTAATGGATTCACTAGCCAAGCGTTTCGTTTCGTGTCTTTTACTCGTTTTTCCACCTTTGACTAAGCACATTCTATAAGTATAGATACAGACTTTCATCGTAACTATTTCGTGCGGCTGTTGCTCTTTTTATACCTTTAGTGCTCGCTCTCGCGGTAGGCTATATGTGCTGCCGGCTCATCACCTTACCTTCGTGCATTGGTGAGCGTGTTAGGGCTATGCCCTCTCATCCGGGAACCCCTCATATCCCCCAGGTGAGAGCCTTCGAACAAGTGTCTGTGCTAAGCATGTAGCGTGCTCCTCCATTTTAAGGTGGGTGATTATCGGCCCGGCTCTCACAAATGAGGGTTAATGGCTTAGAGGCGTTCAGCCATATCCCACAGCTGGGAGCCTTAGAGTATGTGTCCGGACCAAAAATTAGCGGCATCGTGAGCCTGATTTAGACTTTCACTGCTATCCTCAGTCTGCCTGCAGAGCAGCAGGTTGTGTCTCTCTTGGTCTGGCCCCTACCCCAAGACCTGTCCGACATGTAGTTGTGCTTCCGTTGGCATAGCTCTTGTGGTTACTGGGACACGCAAGCCCCCCCCCCCCCCTTTCACGGTGGCAAGGTGGAAACACATCGGAGGGGGGGGGGTTGATTTGTTGTTGAACATTTTAGTTGTGACCATAGCTATGTAGTTTGTTGTTGATGGTTGGGGTTATCACTGTAGCTGTTTAGTTTCTAGTTGATAGTTGGGGTTATGACCATAGCTGTTTAGTTTGTTGTTAACGGTTGCGGTTACGACAATAGATGTGTTATTAGTTTGTTGACGCAGTCAAGCGTACCGTTGTGAGGAATTCTTTATTTATTGACAGACTGGTGTAACAGATCCTTAGCGACCTTAGCAGATTGTTGACGGCTGGGGTTATGACCATAGCTGTTTATTAGCTTGATGATGCAGTAAAGCGAACGGTTGTGACGAATTCTTCGTTTATTTATGGACTGGTTTTACAGATCGTCTTCAGATGGTTGATGTAGGCCGAACAGCTCACTGTCCAGGCTAAATTTCAGATGATTAAAACCAATTCAAATTCCAATTTTCAAAAAAAAAAAAAAAAAAAAAAAAACATAATTCAAAATTCGGTCTCGTCTAACCTGCCTCCTAAGCGTTGGTTATTGTTGAGATCCGTGGGTTTTGTGGGTATTTTAACCCTGTTTCTTGTCTTGTGCGCTCTTACGAGTAAGTCCTATCTCGGACTGGTTATGTAAGCGTTTGCCGGTGACATCAGCAGGGGGATTGGTGGTGGTTATTGAAGACTCCTGGCTCGTCTGGCTTGACTGGTTGCCGTCCTTATAAGGACTTTTTGTTTGGTCTTTTTGTCTCCTTTTTTGTGTATTGACCGTAGAAGCTTTCCGATGTTATCATTTTCCTCCTTGCGCCTGTTTTCTATTTCGATAAATAGTTTATGTTTCCTTTCGCAGTCTTCCTCCGTGGACAACCACGGGATGATCTCTCCGTCATCTATATAGTACTCGAAGCCGGACTTACAGTGTTAGTATGTATCTGGGTATTCTATCGGTTGCCCCTGAGTTTCTTGGGCTTTTTCTTCTCTTTTTATTCCCAGCGAATTCTGAATTCCTTGCGTCCGAGTTCCTCCTAGGTAGGTGCCCGGGCTTCTCCGCGCCGTCATCAGGGTGCTCATCTCGGTTTTCTTCAGATGTCTGGCGGGATATTGGTTTACCCTTGAATATCCCAGGCGTCAGGCTGGCTTTAGCTTGCAGTTCAGGCTCGGTCCCTTGATTTTCATCTTGCGGTTTCTCTGTGATTTCTTGTATGGCTTCTGTTGGTTCCATTTCCGCTTTTTGCAGTTCTCGGTCTGATTTAATGGTGTGTAGGATTGTTTCGTTCTCCTTCTTTATCAGTGCCATATGTTCCAGTTCTTGCTTGATGTTTTGCTGGATCTCCTTTATTTCCGCCAGTAGTTTTTTGTTGTCGCTGGTCGAAGTCGGCGTCAGCAGTGCCTTGACTTGTTTCTTCAACTGGTCTGTCTGTTTTTACAGTTGATCTCTTTCAGCTTGTGATATACCCGTGGCTGCCTCGCACCTCCGCATTGCGTCCTTATATGGAGTCTCTGTGGTGAACTTTAAGACGTCTCTGTGTCGCTGCACGTACGGACAGCCCAAGTATCTTGCTTCATGCTTGCCCAGGCAGTTGGCGCACTTTCTTTTGTTGTTGGGTGCTCGGAAGTTCGTGTCCAGCTTGGCCAGCGGACACTTCTTGAAGGCGTGGTGATCGGCGCAGTACCGGCAGATTTCCGTCTTACTGCGACATGCTGCTTTGCAGCAATGGAATAATATTTATAGCGTGTGTGGTCTGGCTTCGTCTTCTTTCGCCCTTCATTTCCCACTGAGGTATAAGAGCTTAATCTACTCTCCCCAAGCCGTTCTATCTTTAGCTATCCTATGTAGCCTCGCCCATGTCCTCCCCGTACTACTCTTTTCTGCCTGCTTTTCTTCTCCGTGTGTTTTTAGATATTCTTCTATTTATTTTACACTGTGGATTCCAGACAAAATCCTTTCTAGTACCACCACAAATATAAACACAAATTCAGCGTTTGTACGGCTTTTGGGATAAGGGGTACCTTCTATGTTTGGTTCCTACTCTCTAGGTCATACTACCACAGAGGCCTGTCTCTAGCTCCGCCACTAGAAGGTGGAGTAAGGACTTGGTGAAATCTCGTTTCACTGGCCCTGACACAAGTAGTCAAGCTATGCGTCACTAACTGCACTCAGCACTCTTTTGGCGCCTTCGGGCCCATTAACCAGTCTGATTTTGTTACCTTCGGCGGTGTGGAGTCTATGTTTGCGGACGAGCAATGAAAACACTTATCAGACATGGCAGCTAGAGAAACCATTCTGGACTGTGATCCAGACGTCTGAGTCACGCCAAGTCTGACGTACTTGTCACGTGGGTTATACACCACTGCTTGTCCTTGTTAAACACTCCAGGCATTAACTGTTTTGATCGGCTGCAGTGGTTCCTAAACTTTCTCAGGCGGCCCACCTATTGTTTGATACATAATGCTCTCCATGCTCGCATATGCTCACATCACAATCACGTGTTATACCAAAAGGACAAAACGCACAAGTGTTCATGTATCTCTACTTGGAGCAGTGGATCAATTCTGTGGATGATATTCCTCCAAGCCACCGTCTTAGGCCATCCAGCACAAGTTCTCTTAGTCTATCTCGGCGTTTCTACCGGGTGTTTGTAAAGTGTCACTACACTTTGTAAGTAGAACAAATTTGAAAAATGAAGAATACGATGTAATCAAAAATTGTTCACAACGGTCCACTATGAAGCAATATGCAGCGTATGGCTGTCGTCTGCTGGGGTAATTTTTTGCACTCTAAACAGAATGGTGTTATCAACTGAAGACATATTTTTTTTTCTTATTTGTTCTACATATAAAGTGTAGTGAGACTTTACAATCACCCTGTACCTCTGAGTGTTTTAATCACAATGTTTTCCTATGCGTGAACGCATACATAAACGCAAGTGCCATTATTCTGATAAAGTTATTACGCTTAAAACAATTTCGAAGTCTCTCCCTTCCTACTGAGCTGGCTACCTTCCCCAGGGATGGTAACGTTATCTTGTGAGAAGCACAGACGCACCGCGTGTACAATTACAAACTTGAATTTAACCCAATCTGCATGTGTTTAACAATTGTGTCATAGTAATATGTCTAGTCAAACTATGGAAGGCCACTCGGCAATCTCTGACATCATCAGTGTACATACGTCAGGTAAACAGTTAGGCACACCCATTTACATCTCACTAGGGCATATTGGCGCCCGTTTGCAACTGCAGCCCTAAGGGAGAGAACCAACGAACGAACTTTATTTTGAAAAGGCTACAAATTGGGTACACGGGTCGGTCTTGCATTGGGCCCTTCTAACCACTCATCTTGCGTACATCAATTATCTATTGTGCATGTTGAATCCAATTATCTATTTTGCACATTACCTTTACACTGAAAAAAAAAAAAATGTCGAATGAATGTTATGAACATAAACAAGGCATATTATCATGTTATGAGGCACGCGCGCGCGCACGCACACACACACACACGCACGCACGCTCACACACACATCAATTACGCAAGCATTTACGGTTATACACCCACTTAATAACACACAAACACGCACTTCCACATCCAAATACGAGGGCGAGTCAATAAGTAAGTCACACAGTTCTGTGGGATGGCAGGTAAATGTAGTTGGTGTTTTCTACATGTGTCATTAGGTGACAGCAACATCGAACTTTATATTCCCGTTCGTCAGGTGGCGCTTGGTGTCTCATGAGCATGCGTAACGCATAAATAAAATGGTGACTTACGGAGTGTACAACCAAAGAGCAACGTGCTGTTGTGCGTTTTTTTGTGTGTGTGTGCAAAAGGATTGCCTGCAAAGGACATTCATAAGGAAATGCTTCCTGTTTATGCTGACAAATGTTTGTCCCGTAAAGCAGTGCATAGCTGGGTAGAAAAAAATTCTCAAGAACGCTCTAAAATTGTTGATGAAATCCGATCTGGTCGTCCTATTGAAATTGCACAGAAGCATCCGTGCAGCAGGTGGAGGGGATGATTAGAGTTGACAGGCGAGTAACGATAGACTCTGTAGCATCTGCAATAGGGTGCTCACATGGTTCAGCATACAGCATAATGCATGATCGATTGAAATTTAAGAAAGTGTGCTCAAGGTGGGTACCCAGACAATTGAAGGAGGGACACAAAATGAACTTATCTGGCCTGTCCTTGCATCATCTCTGTCGATACGAAGATGAAGGAGAAGACATGCTGAACAGGATTGTTACCGGGGACGAATCATGAGTGCATCACTACCAGCCCGAATCAAAGCGTGCTTTTCAATTTCGCCTTGTGTCCAAAAATTCAAGGATACGCCATCAGTAGGGAAGGTTATGTCAAGGAGTGCTTTTAACCAATTTCAAGAAGAAAGGTGATAATCTGGATTCTGAATCGTACCGAGAAGTTATATCGATGCTTCATGATGCAATTCGAAGAAAACGTCCAGGACTGCTGACTAGAGGAGTGTTGCTTTTTCACGACAATGCCAGACCACATATGGCTCGATTAACTCAGGAGAAAATTAACCAACTAAGATGGCAAGTTCTGGAACATCCACTTTACAGCCCCGACTTAGCCCCTATCGATTTCCACCTTTTTGGTCCATTGAAAACCCACCTTGGCGGGAGACATTTCGCGAATGACGCCGAAGTTGAATGTGAAGAGAAAACGTGGTTTAGAAAACAGAGCACGCAGTTCTTAGCGGCCGGTTTGGGAGGACTGATAAAACGATGGAAAAAGTGCATCAATGTTGGTGGAAATTATGCTGAGAAATAAAGCGACAATGTATGTATAAAAATAAACTCGTTTCAAGTTATTATCATATGTAGTTATTTTTCTACAGCCATTTGTGACTTACTTATTGACTTCCCTCGTACATAACCGCTCACAATCACCAAGAAACATTAACTCATGCAACCATTCTCTCTCTCTCTCTCTCTCTCTCTCTCTCTCTCTCTCTCTCTCTCTCTCTCTCTCTCTCTCTCTCTCTCTCTTCCATCCCTCCCGCCTTATTTCCTACCTACCATGTCCTTCTGTGGTATTTTTTGCATTTTCCTCAAAAAAGACATTTCCACTGCCATTAGATGTTTCTTAGTTTGTCTGCTTATTGTCCTTGTTTGACCCATATAACAGTTTGGATTCTATTTAGCACTCCAACACTCTTTCTCTCATTGCAATTGACAGCGATGAAAATGTTTTCCATGTTGCAAAAGGTTACGTCTGCCATAGCAATTCTTGTTCTAATCTCAACAAGACACCTTCCATCAGACATTACAACTGTTCCGAGATAGTTATACCGATTCACTTGTTTAAGAATGTTCCCGTTTACTTGAATGTCACATGTCTGTATAGAACCATGCAAATGCATAGCCCTGCATGTCACACGCAATCATACACATATAAAATGACACGATGTAGAGAAGTGTCAAGTTAATACACTCTCTGCAAAGGCTTCCAACGCCCAAGTCAACACACACAGACAATACATGAAAGCAAACGGTATTGACTGATCAGTTCTGGGGACAAGGCATTCGTCGTTTCAACTACATAATTGGCTGGAAGCAACCATCAGCATGTTCTAAGATTACGTAGAGGTCATAGTTCATGTAATCTTACATCAAGCGGGTCAGGGGTACTTCTAAGGCTGCACGTCATTGATTTCGTAGGTTGTAATGTGTACGTGCCCGTCTCCGTGACGAAGGTGTTACGACTGCAACTCGTAATCCCGAATACCGCATTCGAAACACAGCTGCGGACGATTTGGAAGCAGACAGCTTTGCGTTGGTTTCCCTACAATGATATGAAGCCGATCGTTAGGAAAGCAATGGCAAACTACTGAACGTAAAATTTGCCCAGTAATAAAAAAACAGAAAAAAATGCGGCCGTTGACTGCTACGTCCTGTAAATGATTTGCAACTAAGACAGTAAGAGAGTAATGTGTATGTACACTCATTCCTCCCAGATATACTACTCTGGTCTTTACTTATTGAAACAAAGGAAGCCTTGATCTCAAGCATTCGTTGTCAGTAAAGTAAAAAGTAAAGTAAAGTAAAGTAAAGTACTCTAAATCACGCCCTAAGGAGTGTTGGGCATATGGTAAAAGTAATCAAAGTACCCGTGTATATGCTATAAGGCGCAGTGGACATATTGTGCTTCTCATATTACACAGAGCATTCGGCACCGGGTGGTTGACGTGGTCGGTATCACGACTGGGTATATAGTGGGAGATCGATATTTGTATAGACCAAACGACACTCCAGCAGTGATGTGGTTAATATCACGCTGGCTGCCATCACTTCCCAAGACATATCCTGGTGCTCATTTAGGCAAGGTCGATCCGGGAGCTCACGTCAATTGAAAAGATTGGCCTGTGTGGAGAGACATGAACGCCTTCCTCATTTGGCATAGGACATGATGATGATGATGATGATGATGATGATGATGATGATGATGATGAGGATGATGAGGATGATGAGGATGATGATGATGATGATGGTGATGGTGATGAAGAAGAAAAGAGGAAGAAGAAACGAAGCAGAAAGAACTATTTTAATGTCATATGTCTTCATAAGTCTTCCTCTCGGGGTGCATGTATCTTTCAATATGTGTGCCGCCTAGTATGTCATGTGATATTTACTTAATTTCTCATGTTCTTCGTGAGTAACACCAGCTAATGTATCCTCTGGCTATGTCAACGACCATGACCCGGGCCTCCGGGTCATGGTACTTTCGTATAGTCCCGTCTTTGGAAATTAAACAGGTTGTGATGCACCAGCATTGGTCGATTTCGCTAGAGTTAGACTCGATTGCTAGATAACTGCCATTTTTTTTAATAATGTAGTTGCCGGAGTACCCTCTTTTGTTTATTTGTTATACGTTAATGATTTGTCGCGTGGTAGAAAGCATAAGAGCGCTGGCTGTTAAACTTCTGGTGCGGTCACGTAAAATTGCTTCGAAAATCAACATGAGGTTGATCGCAACGTCCTGCAACGGTCAAGCAACCTGTACTAATGAAGGTTCTATAACCGCAAAGTCCATTCTATTCCTGATTGTTTTCTGTAGAGAACCAACAACAATATATCCTGGCCTACCACAGGGATCACCATTATCCCCAGTGCTGTTCAACGCCTACACTGTGAGAATCACCAGCGAGCAGATCACGGGACCACGGAGGACACTGTCATATGCCGATGATGTTTTAGTGTATCGTCAGGGTAAGGATAGAGATCAGACTGCTGCGGAACTACAAACCGAACTCAATCGCATAAGTACTTGGTGTGTTGAAGCTGGGGCAAGGGTCAACCCAACAAAGGCAACAGTGACATGGTTCTCTTTGAACAATCATATTGTGAACACTACAACACCAGCTGTAAAACTGTGTCCAGAGACTGTGGAAAGAACGCAGGCAATGAACTACCTGGGGATACGCTTTGATCGAAGCCTTGCTTATAACGATCACATAGACCAGGTGATAACAAAGGCCAAGCGGGGTTTGGCAGCGATGCGGGTGATGGCGGCAGCAAACTGTGAGCAGCGCCATCTGTCTTCTGGACGAAGGGCTGGTCATGTCTGTTTTCGAGCAAGCGATAGCGATCCTGACTCTCAGCCGTAAGCAGATAGAAAGGATGGAAAGGATACAGAACGAAGCCATGCGCATTATTCTTGGATGTACAAGAGATACAGAATGCAAGGCGATGCGCTACCTTCTTGATCTTCCAACAATTGAAAACAGAATACAAATTTGCAGAGCACGTACCTCCACTGCATAGTGAAAATAGGAAGGTGAATGGCAGCAGGTTAAAAAGAGGAAGGTCGTGGATAGGTCAAGCCGAGGACATTCTTCGACAGGTATGTTCACTTGAGGACTTCGAACCTGGCGAGGAGTGGGTACAAGTGCCAACAGATTTCTGTACGTCTCTTTCAGTCTGCACCCAACTAGACAGAAAATGCAGACAAGAAAATCCGGCTACTGTGTAGGCGGAAGTACAAGCTATGATTTTCGAGAATTCGTTAGACGGTGATGCTGTCATATACACAGATGGGTCGGTCGTCCAACGCGTGAGAAGCTCATGGGCTTTTACGGCTCAGTCCGGAGGGAGAATTGTGAAGGAGGACTCTGGTGCTTTTGCTGAGACCACAAATAGCCTGACTATGGAAGTCATGGCAGTAAGTAAATCAATAACATGGCTCGAGACATAGACATTCACTAGGGCATGTTTCCTTAGCGACTCAATGAGCATGCTCAAGGGGATAGAGATGGGGTCGATCCGAAGAGAGTGGTTGCTGTCTCTGGAGCGGTCTCGGCTGGCAAACATTGGTTTTATCTTCGTGCTAGGGCATGCGGGAGTACAAGGAAATGAGCGGGCTGACAAGCTCGCAGGTAAGGCTACTGTGGAGGGCGGACGCGCCATGGACCAGGCTGACATTCTGAATGCTCTACGAGAAGTAAGACTTTTGCGAGAACCAAGTGATGACTGTGAATCTACAACCATGGTCAGACTGCGTGAACTGCAAATTAAAAGAGGTGTGGCCAAACAAGAACACTACGCAGGAAACCAAAGAAGATTGATAAACCAACACAGAGCTGGTGTTGTGAGCCGCTACACGCTGCGGGATTTGCTGAGGAGGGGATCCGAGCACTTATGGACTGAATGGTTCGATGTGCAATGAGGATGATCTGTGGACTAACTAACTAGAGCTGACATTTCCGGCTATCCATTTCTGTGCATTTCTGCATTGTATATATAGGTAGCAACGATGAGTCATGCCCACATATATTACGTCTAGTGTATCTTGACACGAAACTGTGCATGATATCTTAAATCCTTACAGCACATACAAATTAATCTCGTATTAATCATCCTTGACTAATTCTTGCTTAAGGAAGCGAACATAACAGTCACGTAACGAACAAAACCTTCGCGGGATTTAAAATCCAGCTCCGCGATGCAGGAAAAACCACTAAATAATACCACCTCCAAAAATATGTTAGAGCGAAAGAACTACATGTTATTAATAGATTTGCGGCTATTCTTTCAGTTTTTATAGTCGCTACAGTTAACTCAAGGAGGAGTAGGCCGTAAATTTAAGGGGAGCTGTTTTACAAGATAAATTATTCATGCATCAGTGATAATGTACATACACAGAGTGTATGGGTTTTATAGCTTCTGACAGCGTTTGGAAGGGTGTCTAATGTGTACATGTTATTAGCACAGATCTTTTAGGATAACATATTAACAGTCTTATCTTTGCAGTTAGTTCGTTTCTGTTTCCTTTTTCGCACTGGCGTTTTCTAACACTAACTGATTCTGTATCAAACAACGTACCATACATTAATTGGTTACTTTTAAAGATTTTCTTGACTTCTGTACAGCTAATTGTTACAATAATCACATTTTGTTTGCGTGTCCTATGACATAGACGACTCCGGAAACTCAGCTTAGCAAATATGTCTTTTTTGTGTGTGTACTGACTAGCAGCAATGTCCGTTCTGACACCTGTGATTGTATTCCTATGGAGTTGACTATTATATTTCCGTTTTTATTGATTAGCTCGTTACATTAACTTACTCTGTTCAAATTGTAACTTTATGTCCAACCAAGCCCTAGCGTCACAAGGATTGGAAGTAGGGGGTAGGCGGAGGAGGAGGAGGAGGAGGAAGAAGAAGAAGAAGAAGAAGAAGAAGAAGAAGAAGAAGAAGAAGAAGAAGAAGAAGAAGAAGAAGAAGAAGAAGAAGAAGAAGAAGAAGAAGAATTTAAAAAAAAGAGGAGGGGCGGAGATTCATTTCATATGCCTTGATCTTATTCTCTGTGTGCATATTTCAATATCCGCGCTGTTACTATGTTCTGTGATAATTACTTCTGTTCCCTTATATCCAGTGCAGACAGACACTAGTCATCGGAATTTCCGCTGTGATTAAACCTGGCAAGAATTGCGAGACTACCTATCTTATCAGTCTCCTACTGTGCTGCTCAATTTCACCAGTTGAGGAGAAACTAAGGTCCCAGATTTTACCATTCGTTCGTTCAAACCGTGACCTTGTTGTGAACCCTACGACCTAGGTTGCCGAGCCCACGACATGCCAACTTGGTAATGAGCCCTAATTAAAAATAGCAATTCAAGCTTATGCAAACGTAATTCGAAGCTACGTTATTTGTTGACTTTACCTGTAGCAGTAATCTTGAGACTCTTGTCGCTGACGGTAGGTAGTCCCATTGCAGAAACACATAGTGTGGGAACTGTTCGGCGTTCTATGTTTAGGCCAGGGCACAATGAGGCCCGGTGACCAATTCACTTTCTCGGGGATATTTCTTCCAAAATAATTAACAGATAATTCTGAAAAATCAGCAGGGCTCATTTTGTGGGACTGGGTCAACAGCCGGGCTATAAAGAAGTAAAGGACATCTTTCCAGGTGTTGAGACTATTGGGTGCATAGTGCTAGTGCCATATTTTAACAGATGCAGTGGCAAACATTAAGTAGGTTTGGACAAAACAAACATGGACGGCGGAAAATGGGAAGTAAGGGTATGTCACAGTTATGACTTAAAAGTTGTTAATATAGGAGCAGATGTGTTGAATAATAACGCAGTGACAACATTTCGGCGATATATAAACTCATGGCAGATACGAGAAGTCGCTTAAGACGATTAATCATCCCATCACAATTAATCAATTAATAGAGCAATCGGCACTCGATGGCTGATGTGGGCAGTACTACGCCCGCCTCCTTTACTTCCCTGAACACTTCCCGGTATTCATTTTAGGATGAGCTCATTTAGGGAGCTCGGGTCAATTTAGACCACCTCCCGGTGCGGATTCGAACACATGGTTATATGCTCAGCAGGCAAACGTGCTAGACACTTGGCCACGGCGTCTCATTCTCAGAATCATACTGGACGGGAACAGAGAATGCTGCCACCGCTGGAGAATGAACCAGGACCATTATCTTGACAAGTGGGTGACACCAAGTGTTAGTGTAAAAAAACAAATGTCCTTTTCAGGGCATTGCGATCAAAGACACCGACTCTGTAGCGAAGGAGTTACAGATGCGACTTGTATTCCCGCATACCACGTTCGAGACACAGCTGCAGGCGATTTGGCCGCAGACCACCTTGCGTTGGTTGTCATACACTGATATGAGTGCCGGTAGTTCAGAAAGCAATGGCAAACTACTGAACGTAAACTTGCTAAAAAATCACAAGCAGCCAAAAAATGCTGGGATTGACTGCAATGTCCTGTAAAGGATATGCAAATAACTTATAGGGAGACAATTTTCGGTCGCGACTGAAATTAGTAACCTGAAGCTTTTATTGCTTCATATGGACACATAAATGAACATTTAACCGCATGTTAACATACATATTACCAGACGTTATTCTGTATCTTCTTTCACCATTCGTGCATAACATTTTCAATTTTGCATAGCATGCTTTCTGAATTGGCCACAAATACCACATGTCTTTCTATACTGCTCTCCAGGAGAAATTATCATCATCATCAAGTGCCCTGTCAACTGGCACAGGCGTTAATGTCTCTCTACACATGTCGGTCCAGTAGAAATACTGCAATGAAATAAGCGCTATATAAGCAATGGCAAACTACTGAGCGTAATCTTGCCAAGAAATCAACAACAGCGGTAAAATGCTGGTGTTGACAGCGATGTCCTGTAAAGGATATGCGAAAAATAAAAGTTCAGGTATTCCCGACTTGTAGAATCTCAACTATTGGAGCCACTTTAGGTGGAGTTTGGTAAATTATGGACAATTTCAGCTAATTCATACGGCGCTAGGTATAACTAAGAACTAGATAAGAGAATATCATGACAACTGGAAAGATCAGTGGGAAAAGAGACAGAAGCAGACCATGATAAATGATGCTGGGTGGACAGAGAAAGTGGCATGGAGGAATATCATCAGCAGAGTTGATCCAGAACACCAAGGACCGAGATCTGTGGAAAGACTTCAACGCCTACGCCAGCTGACAATACATGTGATGATGATACTACTGTAAGAATGCCAAACGCCTACCTGTGTACAAAATCTCACGGAACCAGACAGAACGTTTGTCAACTTGATTCTTGGTAATGTCTCCAAATCTTGTCTTCTGCCGGTTGCGGTAAATGTGTAGCTTCGTAGCTTTTCAACAGACATCGCACAATCTGAAACACACAAAGTTGTCTTTCAACATTTCAACGTAATAAAGAATGAGCTGTGTTGTAAAGAAACAAAAGACCGTATGATTACACACACTCAGAAAGACGGCCATTAAAAAGTTAGTTGTATATCCTATACAGGACGTCGCAGTCAACTCCAGCATTCCTTGGCTGTGTGTGATTTCTTGGCAAATTTACGTACGGTAGTTTATTTATAGTTGTTATTATTACATACATTGTACATGTTAGTGTCAGTGGATTAGTTATTGTTGTGATTATCTTAATTGTCTGCTTCTGGGAACCCTACACAATTCCAACGAACCAATTAACGCTAGCGAGTTGCTTGGAAAAGATTTATTTTAAGAACAATGTGGATCAAGAAGAAACGGAATATTGACACTGTGTGGCTAGAACGCCGGGCTCTCCTTCGGGAGACCCGGGTTCGAATCCTCGGTAAGGCGTGGAGTTTTTTCTGTCCGGGGCAAAAAGAAAACTTTAACCTGCACAGTTCGTGGCGACTGCACTAGCCAGGCGGCCTTAATTCCACAGGCTCAAGACCCTCATGTCCTACACCGCAAGGTACTATAGGCAGTAAATGACAGTTTTTTTTTTTAATGACAAAATCTGAATATCATAGAAAACCGGTTCATAAAACTATCATCTCTCAGACATTGAAATAGTCTGGCCATTTTAAACATCACAGCGGTTTAGAAGAAACTTGAACCCTCTACCCCGAGGTCAGCGCACTGGAAGTTTAAAAGCAAGCTCATTAAGCTCCGCGGGTACAGTATACCAGACACTTTAACCGTAAAACACCGTTACGGCTGTATAGATGTCTTATGGAATTTTCCCATTCTTTTGCATAACTATCCCAGGAAAGCAAATGTCTCTCGGGCTTTGGCATATGATATACGGCCTGACAGGCCATGTCGTAATGAAGTATGGCGTTACAGGTCTGACACAACGTGTCGTATCTGTGGCGAAAGCCTGGCTGCACCCTCTCCTCTTGCTTATTATTCAGTGTAATATAAAGAATAATTAGAAATGTTATATAAATGTTACGATCACATTATATTTACGGTTTATAGAGTAATTTAGTTTGGCCGACTTATCCTGGCCAACTTCAAACCAACTGACAACTGGCCCGGAAACGACCACTTGCGTATCCTAGTTCCATATCCGGTCTCACTCTTCTGCTAGCATTTGCAGACAGCGGTCGGGGCCCATTTGTGGTGTTCAAAAAGCAACGTTTTTTTAATAAGTAAATTACTTAAATAAGTAATAAGAAAGAGAAAATTTTATATTGAACAAAGGGCCCCGATCCGTAGTGAGAATCTGATTCTGGAACTAGAGTTGTTGTGGTGCACCCTCGAGCGGCACCCTCATCATCAACCAGCCTCAGCGAGTTCACCCAGAACTATTTGTTGCCTGAGTCAAAGTAATACAGTTCCCTTTGCTGTCATCATCAAGTGAGAACTGATGGACCGGAGAGGAAAGCTGCAGACCACTATCGTGGGAGCAATGGATATGAGCTGAGTCACAAACCATCAATCTGACTTCAACCCACCACCGAATGCTTTGCTGTGCTTCTATGATTTCAGAGCACATGAAACTTTGCTTGCTGTATTAGCTAGAACATTAATCCATTTTACTTTTATCTTCCGAGTGGAGACATTTTTTTTTCTTTTCTTTCATTTATAATTAAACTGTGCGGTCTGCTTTGTAGACCATCACACAAAACTTTACCTACTGCCTTTTTCACCTCATAATAATTAATAGTAGTGTAGTGTGTAAGGATAGAAGTTGAGTGAACTAGTTGTGTCTCTCCTGTATGTTATACTTGAGGGCACTGGGGGCTTTTCTTCATCACAGGGTAGCGTGTCACTGCTAACTAAGTCAGCTATCATCTATCGGTGTATAGTGTCCAACTTTACTTGCAATTCCCTGTGCCACTGATAGGAAGGTAGACTCATCTGGGACCAGGATTCATACTATCTAGACCCAATACGAGCCTTTTTGTCTTCTTCTTCTACAGTGGACTGACCTAACCAAGGGTCAGCTTTTCTATCTACATCCTTACCCGTAGGGTTTTCTTATACGGCTGTAGATTACGCGACAGATTGGGGGCTCGTCCGGGATTTAATTTTAACCCAATCCTACAGATTGAGCTGCTCCTCTGCGAGATAATTTTTTTTCAATAAGTTCACTGTCAACTGTATAAATTGCCTGTAACACTATAGGTCTACTAGATGATTGTGTAGGTTGGTAGGATTTCCTTTCCACGTAAGATTTCCTTTCCACGTAATTCTCACACTAAGACTAGACGGTTCTAGTATTAGTTGAATGCGAGTAAATATTTCAAATTTTATACGCGAATAAGAAAATATACAGCAAAAGCAAGGTGGGTTGGTGACAGATTGGTAAGTGTGTTTGTTTGTCCTAATTAATTGCTATACATACTATATTAGGGCATTTAATTAAGTTGATTGATAGATAGGGGGTGAGCATTGCTTAAAAGTTTTTTCAGGTATCTCATCTAGGTGCTCAATTATCATGTCATTTGACAAGCAACCCACTACCCAGGAGTTGACAGAGAAAGGGACATTGATGGGATATGAGGGTGATGAGTTGAGGAAGTATATCAGAGAGGCTGAAAGAGAATGGAGGCAAGAACAAAGGGAAGAAAGAATCCGGATGGCGGAAATAGAATCCGAAAAACAGATGAAACAGGCTGAACTGGAGAAGGACAAGGAGTTAAAACTAGCCGAACAGGCGAGACAGCAGGAGATAGAATTAAGAAGACTGGAATTACAACACCCAGATGCTTCAAGATTCAGTAGTGCGAGTTCTCCAGTCTATAGTATAGATACTCCTCCAGCACAGAATGGTTCTCTGGGATCCATGAGTTTTCCTCTGCTGCCATTTGATGAAAAGACTGAGCAGATGGACAACTGGATTGACAAATTTGTTTTGATGGCCGAAGCATATAGCCTGCCCAAGGACAAATGGAATTTAAAAATTTCACAAGGACTCCGCGGCGCAGCGTATGATATATTCTCTAAACTACCTCCTGGACAGGAACGGGATTTCGACTCTCTGAAAAGTGCTCTTCTCAAGAGGTATGAGTTGACTTCATCTGCCTACCGAATGAAGTTCCGAAACGCCAAGCGGTTGCAGGGAGAATCGTATTCCCAGTTTGCCTCACGGTTACATACTTATGTCACCAAGTGGGTGGGACTGAGTGAATACGAGGCAACCTACGCAGGGCTAGAGGAGATGATTTTGGCAGAGCAGATGAGGGAGACAATGCCAAAGCCGATGCAGACTTTTGTGGCAGAAAATGGGGGGACTCGGTTAGCGGAGATAACCTCTCTGACGGAAAGATACCTAATGGCCCATGGCGAAGCGAATACCACAAAAGCTGGGAGTACTCATGTTGAAAAACCACAACTCTCTAAGAATTCAAATAACTCCGGTAAGGACAGCAGAGGACAATTTGGGAAAAATGTGGGTCCTCATCAACATCATGGGTTTCAACAATCAGCACAAAACCCACCCACAAACCATAGCGGATGGGGCAAACCTTATTGCAAGAACTGCAAAAATCATGACCATCACACACGGTTCTGCAAGAATAAACCCCAAACCCACTATGCGGCGTGCCTAGCTACGGGAACCGGAGACCACCCCAACAAGAAATCTGGGAGCAATGTTAGACCTCCTGTGGTTGAAACTATTATGGTAAATGGGAGTCAGGTGCGATGTCTATATGATACGGGACTCCAGTATGATTCAGTTATCGCAAAATACCTAGTCAAACCCGGCCAGCTAACAGAACAGACCGTTACAATAAAGGGGGCCACCATGAGCTCTGAGACAATAGAGGTGCAGATTGCAAAGGTAGATGTGGAATCTAAATATGTCACTGGGACGATTTCTGCAGCAGTGATGGAGGATCCAGTGTACCCATTCATGTTAGGATGTCGGTATGTCTACTTGGGCGAACCAAAATCACCTATAATTGTTGAAGCAGTGCAGACCAGAAGTCAGACAGCAGTGTCGAGTGAGCCTGATCTTCGCCTTAATAATCCACTACCTCGAGAAATTCGGGCTGCCCAGGCAGAAGACCCAACACTGAAACCCTGCTTTGGTAAACTACCTAAAGCACGGAATCCACCTAAAAGGGGCGATCTTTATATGAAAGAGAAGCTTTTGTACCGGCGGGCGGGAACCAAGGATCACGACCACGGGCAACTTGTTGTTCCATATAAATTCCGGAATCAGATATTACATATGGGTCACACCATATCTTTCAGTGGACATATGGGAGTGGGTGCCACTACTCAGCGTATTACATGCCACTATTTTTG
This sequence comes from Cepaea hortensis, assembly GCA_963921405.1. Classification (NCBI taxonomy): domain Eukaryota; kingdom Metazoa; phylum Mollusca; class Gastropoda; order Stylommatophora; family Helicidae; genus Cepaea; species Cepaea hortensis. The sequence continues at coordinate 98,354,379 of OY992879.1, read as the reverse complement.
GCCAGGAATGTCCGCCGATATTCAAAGGTATGTCAAGTCCTGTCCAGAATGCCAACGGGTCTCACCTAAACATTGGACCGCCCCAGTAACTTTGGGCGAAATGCCAATTTTGAGTATTCCGTTTGAGCGTGTTGCCGTGGACATTGTTGGTCCTCTGCCACGCTCCAAGAGGAAGAATGCATTTATTCTAACTCTAGTTGATACATGCACTATGTGGTCAGAAGCCATAGCTCTACCTGGAATAGATTCCAAACGAGTAGCGGATGCCCTAGTGACTATCTTCACCAGATTAGGTTTTCCTAATCAGATTTTGACAGACAATGGTTCGCAGTTCCGTGGGAAGTTAATGGAGGAAGTCTTCAATACCTTTCGGACTCGCCATATCCATACAAGTCCCTACCACCCTCAAGCTAATGGGACGGTGGAACGCTTCAATGGAACCCTCATGTCGATCCTACGTAAGCTAGCACAGGAGAAGCCAGAATGTTGGGATGAGTACCTGCCCGCGGCATTATTTGCATACAGGGAAGTACCACATGCCTCGACAGGACTTCCACCTGCTACACTATTATTTGGTCGACCTATAAAAGGACCACTGGAGGCCTTAATGAGGACTTGGACTGAGGAGGGAGCTGATGAAACTGTCATCACTGCTTCACAGTATGTTGAGGAGTTGAAGCAAAAACTGGAGACAGGCTGGAAATTGGCAAATTCCAACCTGCGTCGTGCCAGAAAGAAACATGCCTCAGCCTATAATAAGAAAGCCAAGGACCGTTCTCTGGAGGTAGGAGACAAGGTCTTATTACTTTTACCCCAAGGGAGTAATAAGCTGGAAATTGGATGGCAGGGACCTTTTCCCATCATAGAAAAAGTATCCCATACAAACTATAAGATTGCTATTCGAGGAAAACAGAAAGTATTCCACATCAACTTACTTAGAAAGTATGCTGAGAGGGTAGCAGATCCACCGGTGCATCTGATGGCATTATCGGTGGCAACTGAGGTAGAAGGTGGAGAGGACTCAGGTGTAGAGTATCCGCTAAAACCCCAGGAGACCATGAAGGATGTCGTCATCAACCCTGACTTGGAGACGTCTGAGTTGGAGAAGATAAAGCGAATTCTAATGTCTCACGCCCCGGTGCTAACGGATAGGCCAGGTCGGACTAAGCTTGTAGAGTTTGACATGAAATTAACAAATGCAGATCCAGTCCGCCAAAAGTATTACCCTGTTCCCTATGCAAAACAGGAGGCTTTACAAGCCGAAATAAATTACCTATTAAAAGAAGGAATAATTTCGCCCTCGGAGTCACCCTATAGTGCAAGTGTGGTGCTTTTGAGAAAACCCAGCGGCGAGCATCGATTGTGCATCGACTATCGTCAGCTAAACGGAGTCACAGAATTTCAAGCGGAACCTTTACCGGACCAAGGATTACTGTTCGCAAAACTGAGTAAAGCGAAGTATTTTTCCAAGATAGACCTCAGTAAGGGGTACTACCAGATTCCAGTAAAGAAAGAAGTCCGACCGTATTTGGCTTTCAGCACAGCTGACGGCCATTACGAATTCAACGTGCTCCCATTCGGGCTGAGCAACGCTCCTGGTGTGTTCACCCGAATGATGAGATTATTATTAGATCCATTAAAGGACCCGAGTATCAGTAACTTTATGGATGACATCCTCATCGCCTCGGACACTTACGAGGAACACCTGCAGTCCATCGACAGACTGTTAAGGAGGCTGGCAGAGACAGGGCTCACCGCCAGACCAGCAAAATGCCAGCTCGCTTTCCGGCAGCTGGAATTTTTGGGGCATACAGTGGTTCAAGGACACATGCGCCCAGAACAAAAGAACGTAGATAAACTACTCAAGGCTACCAGGCCCAGGACCAAGAAAGATGTCAGATCCTTCGTATCCCTCTGTGGATTTTATCAGAAGTTTATCAAAAACTTCAACGTTCTAGCTGCGCCATTAACAGATGCCACCAAGAAAGGAGCACCTGAGCAAGTTAAGTGGACGCCAGCGTGTGAAGAGGCTTATACTACGCTGAAGGACAGACTAACAGCGAAGCCTATTTTACAATTACCCGACTTGTCGTGCCCATTCACCTTAAGGACGGACGCGAGCAATGTGGGAATTGGAGCAACTCTTTTACAAAAGGGTCGAGATGATGGAGAGATGCTGTTTCCAGTAGCTTACGCTAGCCGCAAGTTAAATACAGCGGAAAAGAACTACTCCACCATCGAGAAAGAATGTTTGGCTCTGGTATGGGCTATACAGAAGTTCCAGCCGTATCTATATGGAACCAAGTTTATTGTACAAAGCGACCACCAGCCTTTGATGTTCTTAGCCTCATCCAAACAATTAAACACAAGATTGATGAGGTGGTCACTATTACTGCAACCTTATACCTTCACCGTGGAATATATTCCTGGCAAATATAATGTTGGAGCAGATTTCCTAAGTAGACACTGCTCTACAGAAGACGAGGTTGTGGCTACGCTACTCAGTGTTCCCATACACTAGCTTGAAAGCTAGCAAACGAGAGGGCTTAGCCAGATTGTAAAAGTCCGTGTCACGTACTTTTTTCCCTATGGGGGACATCTGTGGCGAAAGCCTGGCTGCACCCTCTCCTCTTGCTTATTATTCAGTGTAATATAAAGAATAATTAGAAATGTTATATAAATGTTACGATCACATTATATTTACGGTTTATAGAGTAATTTAGTTTGGCCGACTTATCCTGGCCAACTTCAAACCAACTGACAACTGGCCCGGAAACGACCACTTGCGTATCCTAGTTCCATATCCGGTCTCACTCTTCTGCTAGCATTTGCAGACAGCGGTCGGGGCCCATTTGTGGTGTTCAAAAAGCAACGTTTTTTTAATAAGTAAATTACTTAAATAAGTAATAAGAAAGAGAAAATTTTATATTGAACAAAGGGCCCCGATCCGTAGTGAGAATCTGATTCTGGAACTAGAGTTGTTGTGGTGCACCCTCGAGCGGCACCCTCATCATCAACCAGCCTCAGCGAGTTCACCCAGAACTATTTGTTGCCTGAGTCAAAGTAATACAGTTCCCTTTGCTGTCATCATCAAGTGAGAACTGATGGACCGGAGAGGAAAGCTGCAGACCACTATCGTGGGAGCAATGGATATGAGCTGAGTCACAAACCATCAATCTGACTTCAACCCACCACCGAATGCTTTGCTGTGCTTCTATGATTTCAGAGCACATGAAACTTTGCTTGCTGTATTAGCTAGAACATTAATCCATTTTACTTTTATCTTCCGAGTGGAGACATTTTTTTTTCTTTTCTTTCATTTATAATTAAACTGTGCGGTCTGCTTTGTAGACCATCACACAAAACTTTACCTACTGCCTTTTTCACCTCATAATAATTAATAGTAGTGTAGTGTGTAAGGATAGAAGTTGAGTGAACTAGTTGTGTCTCTCCTGTATGTTATACTTGAGGGCACTGGGGGCTTTTCTTCATCACAGGGTAGCGTGTCACTGCTAACTAAGTCAGCTATCATCTATCGGTGTATAGTGTCCAACTTTACTTGCAATTCCCTGTGCCACTGATAGGAAGGTAGACTCATCTGGGACCAGGATTCATACTATCTAGACCCAATACGAGCCTTTTTGTCTTCTTCTTCTACAGTGGACTGACCTAACCAAGGGTCAGCTTTTCTATCTACATCCTTACCCGTAGGGTTTTCTTATACGGCTGTAGATTACGCGACAGTATCACAGGAGAAAGATGTGAAACAATGGCCACAGCTAGTGCTGTCCCAGGTATTCGGGATAGTATGTGCTCTGATAGCTGTTTATTGTTGGTCCATGCACATTATCGCCACAGTCATGAGGAATACACTTATAACAGATTATTCTTCTTCCCCCTACTCAATCTCCTCCTATTCCTCTCTTCTTCTTCTTTTTTTTCCCATACCCGCTATTCGCTTTCTAACTCCATCTTCTTTCTCTTCTTCGTCCTCCTCAATCTCCTCCACCTCCTTCTTCCTCAGTCTCGCCACCTTCATCATCATCATCATCATTACCGTCGTCATCATCACCATCTCTTCCGCCTGTCCCTTTTCATCTTCTTCCTCCTACAGCGTCTCTTTCTCCCCTTCATCAGCCGTCGCCTTCTCTCTTTATCATACACTATTAGACTTCAATGTGAATAAATCCACAGAAAGCAGCAGTCAACCAGAGCACGTTGGCATCTCCATAGAGTCACCAAGAGTCATGCAGATTCACCTGCCCCCATACTGAGGGCTGGACAATTCCACAGGTTCCCCTTAAGTTGATGACAGACCTGGCTAACGATGCCACCATTTTTAAGCTGTCCAACTTACCTCAGTCAAAGTACACCTATTCCTTCAGCGAGGCACTATTGTCCTTTGGAGGCGACAGGTTATCATCCCGATAAGCCTACAGCTATCAGTATGCACAGTTGCCTAACATATCCTCATATCTGTACTTTTTTCCTTTCATCTTTATGGAAATAAGTAAAGGTCCCCTTTAACACCTTAAGACGCCTTGGACATATGTCCCTAAGCACATATTTGTATAGACCATGTATAGATCTAAATGGGCGATCTATCAGGCCAACCACTTTTACTTCCCATGACGTGTTCTGGTACTGGGGTTGTGGGATGGTGGGGGGGGGGGGGGGGGAGGGGGTCTAGGCGAGAAGAATCTCAGTTGCGAAGTAGTCAAGCCACTTGCCTCGAGTTACGAAGACCCTTGAGAGTCGTCGCTAGAGCTGCGGAGTTCGTGGTCTGTGTCAGGCTTTTGGGAAGCCGAAGGAAAGACCGAGTCATGTAGGATAGAACCCGGAGCAATGAAGTCCAACCTGTAGCCTTTAACCCCGCTCTTTCCCTGGCACTCAGTTTAGGCTGGGCTGCCTTAGAGCCAATATTAATTATAAAAATCTACTTTGATGCATGCTTCGTGGCGAAGAGGTTACTGACGCAATTGGTATTCCCGCATGCTGTGTTAGAAACACAGCTGCGAGCGATTTGGCAGCAGAACGCCATGCGTTGGTGTGAGTGCCGGTCGTTCAGTAAGCAATGGCAAACTGCTGAACGTAAAAACTTGCCCATGAGTCACAAACAGCCAATAAATGCTGGAGATGACTGCTACTTTCTGTAAAGGATATACAACTAACTAACATTGACGGGGATTCGAGTCCATGACCACCGGGTCGGTAGGCAAGCGCATTTCTTCATCATGATTGAGAATCAATACTTATGAATACTTGTCTTATGCTGTTTCAGTGGCCTTACGGACACCCAAGGAGTAGATGTTCCTGTGTATTACGTCACAAACAATACATCGGGAAACTCGTTCGACAGAGAGCGATCAGAACAAATGTGTCTGTGATCTAGACAGTAGATTTATCGGTACATAGGAAAATAGTGACGGTTGCTATAAACGCTCTAGGCAGGGTTGTTTGTTAACACCCGCGCGTAGACAATACTATACGATTTACTTACAAGTAAATCTGAGAGTATCTTTTCCGTAAAGGATGGCTGCTTGCTTGCACACAAGCCTGCCGGTCGGACGGACGCTCTAAAGCACATATGTATATACGTCTAAAGCTGAAGGCAGTTAGATAGAATATCTGCAAATTACATACACCGCTCTGCGTGACTAATACAATCTACACACGTACGACCCTTCGGCTTTATGAATCGGGTCATCTATTTTTCGAGATAAACAAAAGTTGGCAAGGAAGTGTAGTCACCTCACTTCCTAAATTCATGATCTATAATATATAAATCCCGGTGTACTGAATATTACACCGGTAATGGTACGGGGGTTCAAATACGTCATGATCGACTTTATTTCGCCTGGTTTTATGCCGTATGACACGGTCTCTTTCCGCACGGCGATCTGACGAAAGCGTCGTACAAGGCGAGTCTCGGAGAAAACTGCATTCGGGAACCGAATGGCTGTGTACGGACTCGAACTCACAACCTTCGGAGCGCGAGTCGGGCGGTTTAACCACTTCATGACAGAGACTGACTACATAACAACAGATAGAATAGTGACTACAGATACACTAGTAACTATAGATA
>OY992879.1:98333294-98345794 GCA_963921405.1 Cepaea hortensis | reverse complement strand
AAATGTCACGTCACGCCCTAAGCTGACCTTTGACCAAACATAACGATGTTTCCCGATATCAAGATGCACGTCTGTGGAGGCCACTGATAATCACACACACCAGATAATGACGCACTTACATGTAGGCCAAATAATGAGATAGAACGATTCGACTCCTTTACTGTCATTTTCCCATGACCCCTACCCCGTTCAACCTCATAAGAGAAGTTCTAATCAGGACCCGTCCCAGCTACAGATTAATAATCCTGTGATCAAATCAGCCACATTTCGGAAATTAGTTTGAAATAGAGTGTTGTCCATAGGAGTTAATGGTTCCGACTCCATTACCAAGACGTTCTCTCTCTCTCTCTCTCTCTCTCTCTCTCTCTCTCTCTCTCTCTCTCTCTCTCTCTCTCTGTGTCTCCCTCTTTGGTTGCTTTAGCTCGCTTTGAACTTAAGCGTAGTCCATACACACTGCTTTAGTAGTGGTGGACTGAATTTTGCGTGTGAATTAGCTTTACCTTTTCACAGTGTCCCTCCCATCAGGCGAACCCACTCCGACTTAAGAGGTGCCTGTAATTAACGTCACCAAGTCAAGGACGATAGATCAACATTTTAGTCCAACTGTCCGGTGTAGGGGTTGAACCCTTTACCTCGACATCGGCACACCGGATGTTTAAGAACACGCGTTCTTATCTATTCAGCCATGATCACCTACGTCCTCTCTCTTTTAATATCTCTCTCTCCCTCTCTCTCTCTCTCTCTCTCTCTCTCTCTCTCTCTCTCTCTCTCTCTCTCTCTCTCTCTCTCGCTCTCTTATAGAAAGGAACGTTTCGTGTGGAATGACTATCCTCGCTTCAGAGGTCACAGATTGTGACAATTTTATGGATTTTTTTTGCCCTGGCCATAGGGAAGTGCGGAGGAATGAACAGGCTGATATGCTGGCAGGGAATGCACCCCTTGGTGGTAGATTGCCTATGGACAAGGGAGAGGTGGTCGAGCGCCTGTGGGACCAGGTGCAGAAGGTGGAGGAACAGGCTGAGAATCTGTATGTGGAAAGAATGATATTACGGGGGATCGGCAGGGGTTCTGGAAGAATCTCAAAATTGAGAGCGAAGACAAGGAGAACTTTCAATCAGATAGCGGTGAGAACGATTAGTAGTATGACTCTTCGCCAGCTGTTGAACGAGGGGACGGAGCGCGTAGGCGAATTTCCTGTGTGCCGTGATGTCGGTTCTTAGCTCAACTCAACTCAACTCAACATCTATTATAACAGGTCCCTCGCAGAACGGCGCTCTCATCACAGTGCACCGAAAGGCCTCTCGATCTCCTGCCATGTCTCCTGCCTCGTGCACCTTCATGCCCCAGGTGTCTGCAACGTTCTGTGTCCATCTTCGATCTCCTGCAATGTCTCCTGCCTCGTACACCCTCATGCCCAAGGTGTCTGCAACGTTCTGTGTCCATCTTCGATCTCCTGCCATGTCTCCTGCCTCGTGCACCCTCATGCCCCTGGTGTCTGCAATGTTCTATATACATCTTCGATCTCCTGCCATGTCTCCTGCCTCGTGCACCCTCATGCCCCTGGTGTCTGCAATGTTCTGTATCCATCTTCGATCTCCTGACATGCCTCCTGCCTCGTGCACCCTCATGCCCAAGGTGTCTGCAATGTTCTGTGTCCATCTTCGATCTCCTGCCATGTCTCCTGCCTCGTGCACCCTCATGCCCAAGGTGTCCGCAATGTTCTGTGTCCATCTTCGATCTCCTGCCTCGTGCACCCTCATTCCAGCGGTGTCTGCAATGTTCTGTGTCCTTCTTCGATCTCCTGCCATGTCTCTTGCCTCGTGCACCCTCATGCCCCCCGGTGTCTGCAATGTTCTGTGTCCATCTTCGATCTCCTGCCATGTCTCCTGCCTCGTGTACTCTCATTCCCCCGGTGTCTGCAATGTTCTGTGTCCTTCTTCGATCTCCTGCCATGTCTCCTGCCTCGTGTACTCTCATTCCCCCGGTGTCTGCAATGTTCTGTGTCCATCTTCGATCTCCTGCCATGTCTCCTGCCTCGTGCACCCTCATTCCCCCGGTATCTGCAATGTTCTGTGTCCATCTTCGATCTCCTGCCATGTCTCCTGCCTCGTGCACCCTCATGCCCCAGGTGTCTGCGATGTTCTGTGTCCATCTTCGATCTCCTGTCATGTCTCCTGCCTCGTACACCTTCATGCCCCAGGTGTCTGCAATGTTCTATGTCCATCTTCGTGCTAGTCGACCCCTGCATTTCCTACCAGGGACAATGCCTTCCATCTCTGCTCTTCCCAAGCCACCGTGATGTTTAATCCTCTGGTTACATAGTTATCTTCTACAGTGACATGGTCAGTTTCGTGTTTAGTTCTCAACTACTACATAAACATTCAAAGAAGTGGAGTGTTCTGACGATCAGAAACCCCCCCCCCCTCCCCCAATCCCCATTGTGCTTGTTCCATGATGGAGTTTAACAAAAACCACGAGCCGTGCAGGTGCAGTAAAAAATGTCGCATGTCCTATGCAGGACGTTGCGATCAGCCCCAGATTAAAATTCAAGGCAAATTTACGTTCAGTAGTTTTGCCAATTATTTCTGAACGGCGGATGTCTCATACCGTCGAAATCAGTGCAAAGAGGTCTCCTTCCAAATCCCCGAGGCTGATTTTAAACCGTCGACTCGGTATGACGGGTAATTGTGAAACACAGTTTCACAATCGCCTTAAGTCACAACACAAGAAGTAGAATAAGCCAAGCAAAATCGTTGTACTAATGTTAACGACATTCGCGTTCCTTCTACCGCATGAATTGCATGTGTATCATATACTCGTTTGACCAATTTCAGCTTCCTGTTACAATACATAGTATGCAGTGTTTGTCCATCGAGAATGATGAGCATTCATTGCATCCAGTGGGGTTGAAAGTTTGGAGCCGTGAGTTCTAAGATGGCTGATAAGGCCTATGTTGGCTCGAAATGTTCTTTGACAATGTGGGCAAAGAATGGAATGCTTAACGTTCCAGGAGGAGGATCTCCCACAGTGATGTTTTTTTTTGGTCCAGTCTTCTTTCCCCCCCCCCCCCCCCCCCCCCCCCCCCACAGTTCTTGCAGTCCTGTTTGCTTTTAAAAGTGACTACACCCTTGTGGGTAATTATTTACGCCACGAAATTTCGGTCTTTGGCAGCAGTCTCCCAAGAGTCGTGATGAATTCCAAGAGCTTTTAGTGAGCGCTTCAGATTGTTTTTAAAGCGTTTCCTCTAGCTGCCTTGGGAGCGTTTACCACAGCGCAGCTCGTCGTAAAAAATGCGTTTAGGGAGCCTGTGATCTGGCATGCGAGTCAAGTGACCAGACCAGCGAACATATATTATGGACAATGCATTCGTTTGATAAATGCTGGCGGAATGTGTTCTTAGCTAACCTATATCGTATAGTTTATCGCAAAAATACAATAAATCGTGTATTCATAGAAACATCATGTAAATGACATGCAACTAACTTTATTGTTTTCTCAATCTCTGTCACACATCTTTCGTCTGACGTTATGATTGCCGCCTGATATTTGAATTTACTGACTTGATCAAGCACTTCTCTTTATATTTTAATATCACTTTGGTGTTATCCCCTTCTTTCATATAAACAGGATGTCTATTTTAATAGTGAAACATGGAAAAATAAGGAAATATATTCCACTCCTTCCTTAGCTGTTATTGAACATGTTAATGTTAACACAGTTTGTTTAACGTGTATAATGTTTACTGAAATAACACAGGTTGTTTAACATGAATACCCGTTTACTGTAATAACACAGGTTGTTTAATGTTTATATTAACAGCTCAGGCTGTTTAACGTGTATACTGTTGACTGTATTAGCACAGATTGTTTAACGTGTGTACTGTTTACTGTAATAACACAGGTTGTTAAATATTTATACTGTTTACTTTAATAGCACAGGCTGTTTAACGTGTATACTGTTGACTGTATTAGCACAGATTGTTTAACGTGAATACTGTTGACTGTATTAACACAGGTTGTTTAACGTTTACACTGTTTACTGTAATAACACCGGTTTTTTAACGTGTATACTGTTGACTGTATTAACACAGGTTGTTTAACGTTTACACTGTTGACTGTAATAACACAGGTTGTTTACGTGTATACTGTTGACTGTATTTACACACGTTGTTTAACTTTTACACTGTTTACTCTAATAACACAGGTTGTTTAACGTTTACACTGTTTACTATAATAACACGGGTTGTTTAACGTGTATACGGTTTACTGTAATAAAACAGGTTGTTTTTACGTTTATACTGTTAATGTGTTTACTGTTTACTTAATATAGGTCGACAAAGTATTTAACCATTTACGTTAAGAGGGCGTTACAAATTTGTACTCTTTTTGTTTAAAAAGGTCGCTGCATGTTTGCACTCTTTACGTTAACACTCTCTTCTTTAACATGTCCTTACATGTTTGTACTCTTTACATTAACAGGTCGTTACATTTGTACTCATTACATTAACAGGTCGTTACATTTGTACTCTTTACATTAACAGGTCGTTACATGTTTGTACTCTTTACATTAACAGGTCGTTACATTTGTACTCTTTGCATTAACAGGTCGTTACATGTTTGTACTCTTTACATTAACAAGTCGTTACATGTTTGTACTCTTTACATTAACAGGTCCTTACATGTTTGTACTCTTTACATTAACAGGTCCTTACATGTTTGTACTCTTTACATTAACAGGTCGTTACATGTTTGTACTCTTTACATTAACAGGTCGTTACATGTTTGTACTCTTTACATTAACTGGTCGTTACATGTTTGTACTCTTTACATTAACAGGTCCTTACATGTTTGTACTCTTTACATTAACAGGTCGTTACATGTTTGTACTCTTTACATTAACAGGTCGTTACATGTTTGTACTCTTTACATTAACAGGTCCTCACATGTTTGTACTCTTTACATTAACAGGTCGTTACATGTTTGTACTCTTTACATTAACAGGTCGTTACATGTTTGTACTATTTACATTAACAGGTCGTTACATGTTTGTACTCTTTACATTAACAGATCGTTACATTTGTACTCTTTACATTAACAGGTCGTTACATATTTGTACTCTTTACATTAACAGGTCCTTACATGTTTGTACTCTTTACATTAACAGGTCGTTACATGTTTGTATTCTTTACATTAACAGGTCGTTACATGTTTGTACTCTTTACATTAACAGGTCGTTACATGTTTGTACTCTTTACATTAACAGGTCATTACATGTTTGTACTCTTTACATTAACTATTCGTTATAAGTTTGCACTCTTTACGTTAACCGGTCGTTACATGTTTGTATGTACTCTCTTCTTTAACAGGTCGTTACACGTTTCATTATCATTTAGAAAGCAATGGAAAACTATAGAACGCAAATTTGCCTAGAAAAAAATCAACTTGAGGTAGATGGCAGCTTCCTTGCAAAGGACAGCAACATTTCACGATATGTTGGTTATGTTTGTGTTGTGTTTTTTTACTTCTTGAAAGGTGGAGGGGTGATTTGTATAGATGAGCAGATTGCACCTGGTTTTATCCCATATGGCCCGGGCTCTTTCCGCAGAGCGATCTGCCAAAAGCGTACACATAGCACGAATTCCTTAAGCTTCCCAGGAATCTCCGAGAACACTGCACTCATGAACCGAATGACTAAACCCGAAACGAACCTACGACATTCGGAACGCGAGACAGGCTGCTTAACCACTCGGCCAGAGAGCCCATATATTACTTCAATACAATGTAGGCCGGGAAATGTTTATACTCCGTACCTTCAGACGTCGTTATCGATTTGTATCCATATCCAACAAGTCGCTATATGCTTTATTTCTTTGTGTTATTTTGCACAGGTGGATAAAATGTTAACCACAAAACCACATCTGTTGATAATAATAATCAGGGCGCATTGATATTATCACCTCAATCTATTCCTCCCGCCTACACACCTTTTTCCCACGCCACACACTGCATCTGTCAGGAGCTGTTAAATACATAAGTTAAGGCCCTTTAACACGTCTTAAGGAGCATTTGGTATCCGTTGGTAGGCCTACATTTGTATAGTCCAATCAGCACTAACTAGGAGCTTTTACTTCCGAAAATATTTATTGGAACCGATTTCAGACTGGTCAGCCTCAGAGTTCAGGTCAATTTAAAAAATCCGAATCAACCACGATGCGGATCAAACCCATAACCACCCGACGAACAGGCCCATGTCTAACCACTACACCAACGAGGCTCCCATTTGAAGTTTTAAAAAAAAGTTAGTTGCATATCCTTTACGGACGTAGCAGTCAACACCAGCATTTTTTGGCTGTTCGTGACTCCTGGGCAAGTTTACGTTCAGTAGTTTGCCATTGCTTTCTGAACGACCGACACCCATACCATTTCATAAAAACCAACGCAGCTGTGTTTAGAAAGCGGTATGCGGGATTACGAACTGAGTCAGTAACACCTTCACCACGGAGCCGGCTTTATTTGAAGTTAAGGCCCTACCTAAAACTAGAAAACAACAACTGGAAGTTATAAAGAAAACAACATGCAGAAGTCACAAAAACAACAACAAAAACTGTGGGAGACTGATTGTAGTAGAATCAAGACACATGACTCATGCATGCAGATATATAACCACACAAAAAATTCAACTGATAGTTAAATGTCTTTTTCTAGCACACAATACCTTGATTTCAGTAGTGTAATCTTCAATTCAGACGCACGTTTTATACCTGCTTATATGTTGTTCTTACCTGTTCACATGCTCGTTGTCACATTCAGTGTTGTTGTTGTGTGCCCCTTTCAGTGGTATATCCCGAGCAAAGAAATCACTATAGTAATCCAAGAATGATGCCGTATTGTATAGTGTTACGTATTGTCTCTTTACACTTAAATGACTGTGGCAGTTAAAATAATCACAAAAGTAGATTTTTTACACTTAAATGACTGTGGCAGTTAAAATAATCACAAAAGTAGATTTTTTACACTTAAATGACTGTGGCAGTTAAAATAATCACAAAAGTAGATACTGGAGAGCCTCCGAAGGTGGAAAGTCTAGTCGCAAACTACAATGAATGGCGTAGAAAATCTTGTATTTGATTGTTTGGAGAGGAGCGGCTGGCCGAGTGATTAGCATGGCGGGTTCTCTTTCGAGAGTCCCGGGTTCGAGCCTTCAGTAAGGTGTGGGATTTTTTCTGCCAGTGGTGGGGGGGGGGGGGTGGGGGCGCAAAATGAAAACCCTAATCTGCACAGTTCACAGCGACTGCACTAGCCAGGAGGTCTAAATTCCTCAGGCTCAAGACCCCCCCCCCCCCCCACCCGTCCTACACCGCAAGGTGCTATCGGCAGTAGATGATAGTAATTTTGACAGATAATTTGAAAACAATTGTATTACATTTGGCGCCTTCAATTTAGCATACTGTTTCAAATATCCCGCCAGCAGGATACACATCAAGTAGTATATTGTAGACTCGTTCAGATCTATCAACATTACTTCTGGTTCTGCCTTTCATCTTCCAGAGTGGAGCACAGGCTTTCAACCAACTCAAACCAAGCCCATTGCAGGCGTGTTCATGACTGGCTGATTTTGCAGCTCTAGTTTTCTACATGATGAGGTAGTCAGTCTCACGCCAAGCCTCCTTAGTCGCCTCTTATGACATGCATGGTAGGTTACAGTGTTGCTATTATTCGCTTCACTTACGGGCCCCGAAAACGCACAGGACTATAAACATTACTGTCGCCATTATAATTAGTGCCCGATACGTCCAGTGTCTAACAATAAAGGTCATTCGGTCGTTCAGCAAGCAATGGCAAACTACTGAACGTAAACTTGCCTAGAAAATAGCAAACGGTCAAAGAAAATTAATAATGTATTTTAACGCATGTAATAGGGCCTTTGCCGGCTTCCTGACCTAGAGGTTAGCAGCTTTTCTCCGTAATCTCGTATACTCTCGTAAGTAACGTGACGACGGTGAGAATCAGCAGTGGTTGAATCGCGTCGGTAACTTACGGGGTATGTGAGCCGGCAGCTCAGAAAGCAATAGCAAACTATTGAGCGTAATCTTGCCAAGAAATCAACTATCAGCTGAAATATGCTGATGTTGACAGCGATGTCCTGTAAAGGATATGCAAAACATTTTTTTTTTAATAGGGCCCTTTAGTGCCTTTACCATAGACCCAATAAGCTTCATGGAGAGAAAACGAGTTCTGTACTTTACTTTACTTTGCTTTACTTACGGCATGAATATAAAACTACTTCACTACACAATGTCAAGCTTATCTTTCATGTTGTACTATGAAAATTACACAATCAGGATGATTTGTTAGTCCCGCATACATGCTAGATGCACTATATTTTAGACGGTAAACATGGGGAAAAACCAACGATGAAAACATATACAAGAGAGAATCTTAAATTCACTATGAATTATCACTAAAGTATAAATTATCATTTAAATTCACTATAATTTATCATTTAAATTCACTATAAATTATTTAAATTCACTGTAAATTATCACTGTATTGAATACGGCGGTTAAACAGAAAAGAAAGAATATTTACCGTGTTCTCTTATCTAAATTGTAAACTAATGTATCTCAAACGAATCCATGAAATTTAGAATGTACTATTTCATAGATAGAACTAAACACCGTATTTTGTCTTAGCCACAATAGACTTGTTTTGGTTGTTACAAACTTAGCGGAAACTCCTGACTGAAACTATGATATACTAAAAGGCTATAACACAATTCAGAAAATAATAAACAAACTTCAAGTATAACTATTACATAATTCAATGAAACACTAAATTAGGGGGAAAACCGCCGAATCATCTAACAACACTGGGCTAATTAAATTAAGAAAAGTACATATTTCCAGACACGAACACGAATTCCAGATAAGTCCATTTAGTACGTCTACAAACCCGAACACAACAGAACCTGTCCTGTCGTCGTGTACAGGCCTCGCCGACACCTGTTAATCACGGGGCTCGACACAGCACTGAATGGTTGCACCAGGAGAGCTTGGGATACAGACCAACCTGCTGTGTCCAACTAGACCTCGGTACAAACCTGGGTGACTCATTGCCTCGTCACTTTACCCCCTTACGTGCGTCCCGTCCTTTCTTTCGCCTCTCTCATCTTTATCCCACACCTCCTACTTAAGGCGCCCCTGCTGCTATCTTTATAATCAAACATAGCTCCGGATATTTGTGGATTAGGACTGTGGCCGCCGCGCGCTTAAATTTCGGTCACTTGGGTTGGTTTTCTGTAGCAAGACGTACTGGGCTGTACTTTATAGAGTACGAACTGCGGTGGCTCAGTGACTAGCAGGTTTTTTTTGGGATTGGTGGACATGTGTTCGATCCCCCTGTCGGCGGGAATTTTAAACAAAAATGTACCTGGGTTCCCATTGATAAAGGGTGTCCCCGATGACAAGTGGCACCTTAGTGAAGTGATCCCCCGTAAACATAAAACAAGTTAGTTGCATATCCTTTACAGGACGTGGCAGTCAACCCCAGCGATTTTTTCCAGACTCGGTCATTCCGCGGGCGAGAGCAAATATTTAATATCCGCGGGGTTGTCACCTGAGTTGTGTACGGCTGGACGCTTTCGGGATACAATTGTGGGATAAAAGTATGGGATATGGGCCTAGTACAAAAGCCTCATGTATAAGTCTAGGATAGAAGTCTGGGTATAAGTCTAGGATATATGCCTAAGATATGAATCTAGGATAGAAACTTGGGATATAAGTCTAGGATATATGCCTAAGATATGAATCTAGGATAGAAACTTGAGATACAAGTCTAGGAAAGAAGCTTGAGATATGAGTGTGTGTATATATATATATATATATATATATATATATATATATATATATATATATATATATATATATATATATATATATATATATATATAAGCCAGGGATATGAGTCACAATGAGGTACAATAGGCAGTTAAAAGTTAGTTGCATGTCCTCTACAGGACGTAGTAATCAACTCCAGCATGTTTGGCTGTTTATAATCCATTGGCAAGTTTTACGTTCAGTAGTCTGCTCTGTTTTCTGAAGGACTGGCACTCATACTACTGTTGTGGAAACCAACGCAAGGTGGTCTGTTTTCAGACTGCCAGCAGCTGTATTTCAAACGCAGTAAGCGAGATTATGAATTGCATCAGTAAATCCTTCGCCACAGAGCCGGCAGTAGATGGCACTTTTTGACAGATAAAAAAAAGTTAATTGCATATCCAGTACAGGACTTGGCATTCAACCCCAGCATTGTTTGGCTGTTTGTGATTTCTTGGCAAGTTTACGTTCAGTAGTTTGCCTTTGCTTTCTGAAGGACCGGTACTCATACCATTTTACAAAACAACCAGCTCAAGGCGGTCTGCTGCCAAATCGCCTGCAGCTGTGTTTCGAAAGCGGTATGCGGGATTACGAACTGCGTCCGTAACGCCCGCTCCACGGAGCAGGCTTTGACAGATAAACTACTAACAAATTCTAGTTACAAACTGAGAAGTTCGAGAATTAAATTGGCTTTAAACGGTATTAAAATAGTAGATTGTTATGATAATGTGGCTCCCATAAGAGTCTCTTCAGGCCTATTGCAGGGATGAGAGTGAAGATATACTTAACATTCTTTTTTGTGGGAAAGGATATAATACTTATGAAGACTGCACCGTTAGCAGTGCCGCAGACAGTTATGGGCCTCGGGAGAGGATCAGGTTGCAACCGTTTGAAGAAAGTTATATGTTTCATGGCGTCCGATTTGGAAGATACGCCGTACTTTGGTGACTGGCTGCGAGCGGACTCTCACAAACACAATTGTCTTCAAAATAGTTGCCCTTGGGATATGTCGTTTGAAAACTTTCGGTCAAAGATTTGGGGGAAAAGAAAAACAGGGGATGCTCAAGAAGCAACTAAATGATACAGATTTCAAGCGGGGTTCAGATTGACACAGAGATGAAGGGAATTAATGAGAACGTGAGATAGAGGAGTGTCATGGTCAGAAGATGATTTCAACACAAGTTATCGGAAAACAAGTGAATGGGTACAATCATCGCAGAATAGTCATACCATCTGATGGGAGATGTTTTGACGAGATTACAACAAGAATCGCCTTGGCGAAGGTAGTCTTTTACATGATGGAAAACATACTGACCAATAAAAAAGGGTCATTTGCAACGAGAAAAAGTGTTGAGGTGCTACATACGACCTATACTTTTGTATGGACGTGAAACGTGGAGCAGACAAGCTGAAAAAATCTGATGACTGTGGAAATGTGGTTTCTGAGAAAAATGCAAAGAATACCATGGACAGACAGAAAAACCAATCAGCAAGTCCTACAAGAAGCTAATGAAACTCGTGAACTGATTACATAAAGTAGACGTAATTAGTTTTATAATTTTGGTCAAGGGGAAGGCAGTGAAGTAAATACCTGGATGGCTAGGCCACGTGGTATAGTCGAGACAAGAACGCTGAGCTGATCCACGACTCTGGTGATCGAGTGAGACGGTGAAACACGACCGCCCACGTTTATCGGCATGCACATGATGATTATGATCGGAGGACAACAAAGAGTGGAGTGACATTTCTTCTGACTGACTACCCTTTGATGAAGAGGGAAGAGGATGGATGAGTGTCATGATCAGATGACTTCAACACTTGTCTTTGCTAACCTGTTGATCTGGTGACACCTGCATATGCCCCTCAGTTTCCCACACACAACTGGTTTTTACCTTGAAGATGGGAAATAGAGCTATGCAACAGAATTAACTGAATTGAGGTAACGAGTCGGGAAGAAAGTCCCACACCCGCCTGACTCCTATAGATGCAAATCTTTTTCATGGCGCATACGTCAGTGCTTCGGACTTAACAGTTAAGGATCTGTTTTCTAGAGGATTCACCAAATAACCACCGAAGTTAGGTCGATCACACGCGACCGTACGGTTTGGAAACACAAATATATCGTGCGAAATCTGAGGTTTGAACTTCGGACAGCTATTGGTAAATGGGAGTTCTGACGACAACGACATGGCTGCCGGTTATGGATGCGTGTGCGAGGGAAGTCAATAAGTAAGTCACAAATGGCTGTAGAATAATAACTAAATATGATAACAACTTGAAATCAGTTTATTTTTATACACATATTGTCCCTTTATTTCTCAACATAATTTCCACCAACATTGATGCACTTATCCCATCGTTTTATCAGTCATCCCAAACCGGCTGCATAGAACTGCGTGCTCTGTTTTCTAAACCACGTTTTCACTTCACATTCAACTTTGGCGTCATTCGCGAAATGTCTCCCGCCAAGGTAGGTTTTCAGTGGACCAGAACGGTGGAAATCGCTAGGGGCTAAGTCGGAGCTGTAAGGAGGATGTTCCAGAACTTCCCACCTCAGATGGTTAATTTTCTCCTGAGTTAATTGAGCCGTATGTGGCCTGGTATTGTCATGAAGAAGCAACACCCC